>CM060940.1:146605044-147332544 GCA_030765085.1 Allium cepa | reverse complement strand
TAAATTTGATGGATTTTTGAGGCCGGCTATTTGGACACAAATTGATAACACAGATGAGAACACAAAAAGATCTAGACCATCGAATATTTTTTTTTTTACATGAAAGATGAATTCAGGGGGGAATATAATGATAGAGATCCCTTGTGTCACCAATTGTATCACGAAATTGTGTTCAAGTAGACGTTCCCTTTTTAATATTACTAAAAACTTGTAGATAAATATTTAACGTTTATTAACGAATCAAGATAACCAAAAAGTTAATTCTTGGTTTCTCAACGGCACACACATGACACACTAATAACCTTCCTCTCTCTTCACATCTTTCTCTCCAGGCAATCAAACATCAATTCTGTAACGACCCGTAAAATTCAGTAATTAAATTTCTTAAATTAAGAAGATTTTGGTAACTTATTAATGTTGAAGGAAATAAAAATTTAGTGAATTATTAATGGAAATAATAACTTGGATAAGATTGGTAAGTTAATTTTTAATAACTTGAATGTAACAGTATAAATGTAAGTTAATTGTTAATAAGTTGGATGTAATTCCAATAAATGAAACAATGTAAATGTTAATTATATTCTAATTGTAATAAAAGAATGTTACCAATATGAAGTGATTAAATTGATTTAAAATCTTAATTAATGTGTGCATTAGTTTATAATAGGATATAAAAGGTAAATTAATAATTTAAAATGTTGGCTGACTAATAAAATAATTAATGTATAAGGAATAGAAATGGAATAAATTAGTGTATGAACTAATGGTAGCACTTGTTGTAAGCTAATAAGTAAATTAAAACGTAAAAGTGCTAATTTAGGTTAATAAATTGTTAGGTTGAATGAAATGACAATTAATGAATTTATTAAAATTGTAAAGTTCTAATATAATAGATGGTAATTGGTTGGGAAGAATGAACATACAAGAATTATAAAAGGTAAAATGGTGACAAATGGTTGTTACCAGTTAATTCACTAATTTCAAATAAAGATAATTAAATGTACTTTAATGATAATTAATATAATAATGGAAAGTGTGGATGTAAATTAAAAAGGAAACGTGAAATTTATTTATAAGGTAGTAATTGGTGTAAAAAAAAGCATGAGACCAAGTAAATAAATTTATTGAGAATATTAATTATAATTAATGAATCAAAGAAATAGTAACGGTCGTAAGTTACTATTTAATTGTCCTATTAATTTGTTGTAACTGTTATATTTAGGAATGAGATTTTATTATAAGTAAATAAAGGTAAGTATTGTATGAATATATGAATTAATGTATGATTTATGGTAATAGAATGAATCCATATGATGTAAGTAATTTTAATAAATAGTTGAAATAATAAGCCTAAGTAAAATTTTAATGCTATGGTAACAATCATCATAAATTACCAGAATATATTTAGTCTACCAAATTAATTGTAAAACAATTACATTTAAATGAAAATAAATGTCTCATTTATGAGGGTAAGAACTGTAATTGTAAAGTGCAAATGTACTTAAATGCATATTTTATTCATAAGATAATATAAAGAAATGAAACCTATTTGAATGAATTAATTGATGTTCTAATTATAACTTCAATATATTTGGAAATAATAGTGAATACAAAGGAAAGATGGAAATTTGAACTTACAATAAAGGGTAAAACAAAGGTTATCTTTTTTTATTGAATAATAATTGATTAGATAAAAAGGACTGAAGTTAAATCAAGTTAATTTTTGGAATAAATTATAATTAATTGAGTTTATTGTGAATGAAATTAAATACTACATTTTTTGAAATTAAGATAAAATAGGGATATTAACGCACTATGGTATAAACCATGATAATTATATCGTAAAATGAAATCAGTTGAATAACTAGATAGGTTAAGAATATGGATTATTTGTAATTTAATGTATAATTACTAAATTTATGGAAATTAAGTTAAACACTGCAGTTGGTAATTGATTGACTTTAAATTGATATGGGAATGGGTTATAAAGGGTTTCAAATTACTAAAGTAATCTAAGATGATAAAATTTATGAATTTTAGAATTTGAATTAAATGGTGATTTAATTAATTAATTATTAATTTATTTAATTAATATAAAAATAGCCATTTTGGCCACTGACTCAGATTTGGACGAAACCTATTTCATCGGATCCGTAACGGTGAATTATTATAGGATTTCAAGTTTCGTTGCGATTGGACTTGTCGTTTGATCGTACGGATTCGAAACGCCTTGAAATCAATGAAATTGAAATCAATTTGAATAATATTGATTTCATCATAACTTCTTCATACGATGGAATTTGGACTTGAAACCTTTTCCGTTGCGTTTAAAATATTTTGAAACATCTATTTTGATATACGGGTTGACCCAATTTCGTTCCGGAGTCGAAACGGGCTTTTCGGGCCATATATCGTCCAACGCATACATGCAATCGATCCGATCCTTTCAATTTCAACCCCACCTATAAATCAGGAAATTATTGTCAACGACAAAATTTCACAGCTTTTTAGCCTCAAGGACAGACCTTCAATATTTTATTTTGAAGGACAACTTTCTGTAGGTATCAGTTTTTAGTTATTGATAACAGTTTTTAGGTATCAGTTTGTAGTTATCGGTAGCAGTTTTTAGGTATCAGTTTTTAGCTCGGTAGCAGTTTTGTTGTCCTTATGAATAATTTTTAAAAATGTTTGTACTTATGAATAATTTTTAGAAAAAATTTTGTACTCGTGGTAAAAATATTGAGGTTGTGTCCTTGAGGCAAAAAATATACAAATCTTTGTCCTTTAAATTAATTCCCCCCTATAAATACCCTATTATAAACCCTAGTCTACCTCTATTTCTCATTTGTCTACGCGTACAATTTCTTTCACCTCCTCATTTCAATGGCAGACAAATACCTAATACCAATTGCAATTCAAAAATCAAAGTGAAATTTCAAACTCCTCAAAAAAATTTAGAAAATTTATATATCGAAGCTCTCGATGTACGCATCTCGGATCTGCAATTCATTTTTGGATTTGAATCACCAGTTGCTCAGAAATTAATGATTAATTCTCGGCCGTCCATATGGTTCCAATCAACGACGACGGATCGTCGAATGGATGATACCGGGCTGTAGAGAGTCTCGAGTGGAAGGCATTGTCGGTGTTCGCTTGGAGTTTCAACTGCTGGATCGAGCTATAAAATTCAATTTGGGTTTATCAAGCGGTGGCGGCTGCTTGTGACGTGGAAGTGTAAGGTGAACGACGAACCATGGGGGGTGGTCGCGAGTGTTAGGCGGCGCTTCTAGCCGAGGCGGTGGGGTTTGACTCGACGTGGAGGCCGCGGTGGATCGACTGATGTGGCAGCTGGTTTGGTTCGAACGCGAAAAGAGGGAGGCTGTAGGGTTTCCGTTCTAGGGATGATGACGTGTATGTATGTTTATTTGTTTTATTTGTTTATTTTAAATTTAATTTTGAATCTTCTAATACGTAAATTTCGCATACGAGGTCATTTTTACGCGTAGATTTTTACATTGGGATCGTATCAGAATTTCGGAAATTTTGACGCAGGTTTGGACGAATTTGAAGACTATCCAATTTTTGGGTTTAAATTGGATTTAAATTTAATTTAATTTCAAAAAGTGAGTGTTTTAACCCACTCACAACTTCTAAAATTTCTTATATTTGTTAAATTAATTTTTTGTTGTGATTATGCGTTTATTTATGACTTTTTCGTATATTTTAATCATCATCTAAGTTAATTGCATTTATTTAAATTAAATCGTTATTTAATTTATTATTGAATAAAACCGCCAGTTAAATACCTGTTATATATATTATCAGTTATCTATTGATATTGATTGATTATTTTGGATGATGATCGTGATGGATGTGTGATCTATTGATGGATGAATGGATGCATTCTAATCTGCAAGTTCTTTTTTTGTTATTTTGATTCAAGATTGCGGTTTGAAATGATAAATAACCGTATTTTATTGTTAAATTACGGATTGAAATGATAAATATCCGTATCACTTGACCATAGGATAGAAAATTATATACAGACACAGCGGTCTATATAAAAATATTTTGAAATGATTTCTATGGGTTTGTAAAGAATATATATATGATTTTATGAGATATTGATTTGGATATTTAATAAAGGTTATTTTATATATAGTAAATTTTTTGGTTTTAAGCTATGTATAAAAATCGTTTAAAGTATAAATAAGTTTAATAATAAAGTTTGATTTTAGTAAAATATAATATGGAAAAGTATTTACTTAAATTTTATTTTAATATAGAGTTTATATTGATTTTTATAAATCAAGGTTGAGAAGATAGTTTTGAAACGGACTTGGGATTTTATTTAACTAAGAATTTTATTTAATAAGAATCCATTGGAACTTATTGAAATTTAGATTTTCAGAGAATATGGTTTTATAACTAAATTCGGGGTTAAGGTGGTTTAAGTGGATATAACAAGTCCAAATAAATCGAGTAATATTCAATTATTGAAATTTGAAGTTTTATTTAAAGGATACTGATTTATTAAGCAAATATTTCAAAACTAAATAATAGTAAAGTAAATATTTCAAAACTAAATATTTTTCAAACATTTTGAAATTTATTGTATTATAACATTTATGATATGTATATCTTATTTTAAATTTAAATTTAAAATTTAAAATATTATATTTTTAATTTTCAAACAATTTTAAAATTTAGTCTAATGCCAATTCAAATTGAGCCTTTGCCGTTAGGGATAACTTTGGGCTTACATATTTGTTTGGGCTAGGCTGGTAGCCAAATAGGACATAGTACTTAATTACCTAAACTCAATCCTTCGACATTACCTTTCCGAACACCCTACTATCTAGGCTGCGAGTTTAATTAATTAACCATAACATGACTAATTTAGACCGCCAAGGTTATTTGGCTGTAATATAATTATTGTAACTAGGTCAGCCTATGCAGAAGATATGTGTGAATTTTAATTTTTTTTACCATATTGGATCTATGTTGGGACTATAAAGTCCAATTTTTAATAAAATTTCTAAATTTCTTTTAAATAAAATCTTTATTTATTTAAATTTGTAATATAATTTTATATTATGTAGTTAACATTATATTATAAATATATACATGTGTAACATATACACATACGTATATGTGTGCCTACGCATGTGTCACATAGCAATCCGTGCAAGGTATAACATGCTCATATATAAGTGTTGGGATTTACACTACAAAGACATGTTAGCTCATCTAATATACAAATATATTATCTAAATGTTTGTTTATATACTTTACCTCATATATACAAAGTATTACAACACACACACTTTTGAAATATTTTATCAAATTACAAGCGCGCGCGCGCACACACACACACATACATATATATGAAACTTATAATATGTATACGTATGTATATTAAAAATCATTTAAATTATACTAAAATTTATACATTTATTTTACTAGAAATTTGAAATTAAAATCAGAATAATTTTATTATTATTAAACGTGTATATATACTAATATCTTATGAAATTAATAATACTCACACACATTTAAATAAAATATATGCATGAAATAATACACACATACTTGCCTATTATATAGCTCATGCAAATGATGGTTTTTTCAACTTTAAATATGTATATTTCCATATGGAAATATATGTATGAACATTGTGGCATTCCTTGATTGATTGCTCTGTCGGTAGTGGGTTCTTGTCTTCTCTATTTGCCTGGTTGTTATCTTCTATGTGTTCTGGTTGTTGTGTGTATGTTCATGTTGTTTGTGCTGTGTTATTGGCCTAGAATTGTGTTATTTGTTTTTAGTTTGGTTGAGTCTTGGTTGTAGTCTGTATGTTCATGTTGTTGGTGTGTGGTTGAGTTTGTAATATGGCTGTTCTTTAGTTATTCTTTTAAATAAAGAGACGAATAAGTCCTCTATAAAAACCTAGCTTGCTTTGCAAAAAAAATTACAAATTAATAAAAAAACTAAATTTTTACATAATAATTTCAAATTTAAACATTTCAGTAAAAATCTCGAAGATATTATGATATGTAGATATTTTTTTATAATTTAAAATCAATATATTAATTTCAGCAATTATATAAATTATTTAAATAATTTAAATTATATAAAAAAAATTCTACAAAAGTGAGATTAGATGAAAGTTTAATTTTATGAAATTTAGAACATATTTTATAACATATACATACATATATATATATGTGTGTATGTATTAATATTATTTATTTATAGAATTAAGCGATTTAAATATTATTTAAATAATAATTATATATATATATAAATTATAATATTTTTTGGCAAGGCCAACCGGTTTTTGAAGTGGACTGTCCACTTTTTTATTACAACAAGTAATAAATACATTTGAGAACCAAGAGATAGGCTGATTGCCTAACTACTAAAAAAGAAAATTAATCTAGCTTATAGTATAGGAGTTAGGCAAACATGCCTAAACCACTAATACAATCATCTATGTTGCAAGAGTAATCACAATACCATTGGACTCTAAATACAAGCACCACGAAGGGTGCAAATTTCTAATAGATATTTCCATCTATTGCACTAGGCAATCTCATATACACACCCTCAACTCTGGAACAAGCAAGAATATGAACCAAAATGGAATAGTGTAACATCACAACCAAGCAGCATATAGCATGAAATTCCAATAAAACGATTATCAAAGATGAAAGATCCACACATAGGAAACATATACTGTAACGAATAAAACATATTCCACAATGACCAAGCGCTTAACTTCTCCACATGAAACCATTACGCAAGCAAAGCCAAAAAACCAGCAGCTCCCTATACACTTGGCACGGCAACCAACAATATAGTAAACCTACCCACCGTTGCAAGGCAATCGTGGTGATCAGGCATGTACTAATGAGAAAACTCAAGGAGAACGACAGTAGATGGACCTCACCCACAGAAAACAAAGACGCTAGAGGAGTAAGAAGCAGATGACAACCTAAACTAACAAACCAAAAGAAAAAACAACCAAAGACTAAGATCTCCAAGACGAAAAGAGTAGATGAACAAAATCTCGAGAACTAGGCAGAACAGATCCATGACTCCAAGTCCACAAACACACCCGATCTAAATCCCGAACCAACTACGTAGGAAATAGCCAAAGAACCTCAACAAACAGCCTAAGTCGGACCAAAGCCACTCGAGTAAGTACTCGATCCAAAATCCAACGCCCTAAGGAAAATTTCTGCTTAGTAGTGGGAAGAATAGAGCGGATTGACTTCGCTTATAAAGGAAGAGAAAGGGATGATGAGGTTTAGGGCTAAAATAGGTACAGAGAAGGGGAGGCATAAGGATTAGGAAATGGGCAGAGCAGAAGGGGGAACTAAGGCCAGCCAGTGAAAAAACTCCACCAAAAGGAAGAAAAGGGTTGGGAAAACAAAGTAGATCTAGAAGGGGAAAAATATATCGAATAATTGGGATTTAGAATAGGGAGAAGGAGAAACTATCAGTGATGAGAAAAACTAGGCTAGGAGAGAGAAGAGCGAAGAAAAGTAACGGGAACAAGAAGATGGAGAGTGGCATTCAGGAAAACCTAGTCTCCATTAATGAGAGAATCTCCTTGATTTATGTATAATATATAAAAATGTTTTATGTATAATATTAATTATATAAAATTTTAAAACCCTATTTTATTCAATATAAGATTAATATTTGAATTATAAAGCTTATATAATAAAAAAATGAATACTAAATTAATTTTAAGTTAATTTTTTTTTGGCGCATTAATTATACACATGATAGTGACAAAAAAAATATGTTTTATTTTGTGTTAAAATATATATGAACATATAGCCAATTTGATTGTGATAATATATTGATATAGTCGAATCGTCACTTAACTAACAAAACAATACACATGATATAAATATTATCTACGCATTAGTAATCATTAAGATATTATAAAGTTTACCTTATTACCAATGCTTATAAGAACACCTTGAAACGATGAGATCTACTCCTTATGCTTGTTTCCAATCAAGTAGAGTGCTAGTCCCTGAGCCGATGACCATTAACTATCAAATAGTTTTTATTTTATTTTGACTTTGGAAACGGGGAGATGGGAAGGTCTATATTTCGGCTAGAGGTAAGGGAGTAGAAGACTTCAAAAAAAAATTTCTAAAAGGTGTGGGTTGAGATGCGTGTATAGAGGAGAGATTAGAGAAAAATTAGGATCTAGATCCTCCTTTATCTCTTACTAATTCTCTTTTATCTCAACTATCCAAATCAAACCCCTTTAATGCCATTATGTGGCCTTATCCTTCGTAGCCTTATCATGTCTGAACTAACCAACCCATATCTGGGCTTTCAACCCACTTAAATCTCGAACTAAATATTTTGCATTTAAATCTAATTTAAACGTGTATCGATATCGTATATCGATTAATATATTTATAACTATTATTTAATAATATTTGTTCATCAAATGTTAACAAAATTATATAACTAATACTGCAAAAATATTAATTAATTTATAATAATTACAAATTAATAGAATCATTTAGTCAAAGGAGTATTCAATTTTTTGGTGGTATGACCCGTTAGGTGTAAATTTGGTCAATGATTAATATCGAACCATTTAAATATTAATGTTTACATGTCACTTAATAGATGGTGTGATATTTCAGACAAATTTATCGCTTACTTGGTTTCAGCAAAATCCAATTTTACTTTGTTAAGCATTACCCGAGTGTGACTATTATTTACACTAATTCTTTTCGTCAAAACTATATCACCTTGGATTTATGAAATTTGGTAATTGTCAAAATTCCAATATCATCAGTATTCAACTCTATAGTCCAATCACAAAGTCATTGGTTTAATAATAACAATTATTATTAACTGAAATACTTTGGTCAAAGACTTTGAATTTGGGTTGACTTTAGTTGACCGTGATACTAAACTCATCCAACCAAAGAGGCGAAAACTATCTTGAATAGTATTTCACTTTCAATTCTTCCACTCGATCCAACTATAGTCGTTTGGACGTCATGCCATGATTTAATCGTAATCAAAGCGGAATTTCCACTTTGAAGCTCGACAGTATTCTCAAGTCGAGAGAATTATGTAATATTGTAATATCGATATTTTCTATTTGACCTTTGTTATATCAACCAACTGAAAAATATCGAGTGAGTCATTCCATAGTTATCTAATAACTATCGGCACGTAACCCCTTGGTGACCTTAACATGCATGAGTAATTCATTGCCCAATATTTGGGAAGCGTTACATACTGTAGTATCAATAAATGCATCGATATCCAGTCTCCATATATCTTGACCATGAATATTTAAAACGATATGTTTAATTTCATTGTGATAAATTACCATTAGCTACAATACTTTATAACTACTATCACAAAACATGCCATTCATGAATTTTCTATTAAATATATTTTTAATTAAATCAATTAATTAATACAACATATTATATCAAGTATATAACAAAAAGAAAACACCTTTTATTTTGGATAAGATTGATTTACGAGTTAGATATATGTAATAAATAACATAATTTCCCCCAGGGCATTACCCTAACTCCATTACCCATATCCTTAAAACGAAGTAAGGCATGAACTATTCTTCCGTCTCACCACCATAACTCAATGGTGGACATTCGATGTTGCTTTATCATCATGGGTAAGGCAATCGAGATCCTTGATCAGGGAGAGGAAAATATGAATTTCGCCGTGATAAAACAAACCATTGAACATTTTCTCTAATCCCCATCCTAAAGTATAACTAAACTATACTGAATTTAAAATATATGTTATAAATAACACTTGTGCACTATAGTTTCAAATGATAGTCTGAGACTAGTTTCGAACACAACCGATCGAGAAGTTTCCAAATCTTTTCAAAAATGAAATATGTTTTAAAAAGTGATCTTGATGAGTAAAACGCTTTAAGATTTAACAATGAATTTTGTATTTATATTTTTCATTTTTTGAAAAATAGAAATCCAGATTCTTATTTTCACATCCACTACAAGAATAATTGTTATTAATTGCATGGGGTTGCAGCATGTTATTACAACCTGCTGTTGTTTTTCTTATAAATCATAAGACTATACGAGCAAAACGAAATATTGACGCCGTGAATAAAAACAATAGCACGGAACTTATAGGCGGGCTTCCAAATTATTTCATGGCTGCTTATTTTCCAATTCTTCCCTCCGTCTTTTCGCTCCTTCCCTACTCTCCATATCTCAATCATGAAAACTCTAAAAAAACCTCTCCTTCATTCAACTCTCTTCTCACATCTCACGTAATCAAGTCACTTTTCTTCTTCCGCCTCTGCCCACCTCTGCAGCTGCGTCTTCAGTAATCATCATTGTAACCTCTCGAAAAGGTCTTTCCTTTTGTCGATGGAGGGTTGCCTCAGTGAGTTGTTAATCGATTCTCTGGTTGCATTCATGGTTAGCAAATCATCTTTCCTATTTTATTTGTTATGCATCCTGATTATTTTTTCAGAATCAAATTTCTTAACCTGTGTTAAAGATTGGGAGGAGCTGGTTAAATTTAATTCGGAAACCAGTTTTATTTTTTGACTATAACCATCGTTTTTAACTTTGTTCAATTTGGCAAAAAAACCTCTTTTAGGAACAGTTGGTATGTGTTATTGAATGGACATAAAATGAATACGATTTATTCATTCTATGGACTAGATGATGGAAAATTAATTACTGGAGTAAGATTGAGCTAGACGAGGGAAAATTAATTTAGTCGGTGGAAGTTTCGATTGAGATGAGATTGAGCACTTCCATCTGAGTAATAAATAAATATGCAAATAAGGGGTCTCCTTGTCTTAACCATTGCTTTCCATTAAAATAGCCATTTGGATCTACATTGATGATTATGGAGTAGTCAGTGTGGATATACATTTATGAATTCATGCATGGAAAGGTAAGGGATAACTCATTTTGGAGAGCACGAAGTAAGAGAATTCCATTTCACACATTCAAATTCCTTACGGATATCCAGTTTAGCATGCTATTTAGAGAAAATAGAACCTTTAGAGCAACCATACATGATTTTTTAAGTCAGAAAAATATGGTCTTTGATGCTTCTTGAACTCAGAAAAGCTTATTGGTTGGGAGAAATAATTATTTGAAGGTCAACATTTAGTCTGGTTGATTTCACATTTGCAATGCACTTATAAGTTAAATTATTGCGTCTTACAAGTCTATATTCACTCACTTTGTAGGGTTGATCAACCTTAGGGATGAATGATGCTACTCAATAGGATACCAATATTAAAGAAGTAGTGGATAGCTTTAAGAAAATCTCTTGAAATATAACTCCAACACTTGATGAAGAAAAATACATCGAAGCCATCAGGTTTACTGAAACTGTTATGTTTTAAACTAAAGAGGGCTTCCTTGATTTTAGTGTTTAATATATGGTTGATGAGATTAATGCTTTCCTTAGCATGTATTTCAGGCATTTTCAAAGAGTTAAGCAGTGAGTAGTCAATCTACGAGGGATTAGTATTGCCAAGAATATTTATTTAGTGTTTAATACAAACATCAGCTACTTCGTCATCACTTTTACAAAGGGAAGTATGGTTATACCCTTGATACAGTGAATGTTGTTTTCTTGCTGTTTGACATTTGGACTCTGATGATGATATTTAGTGTTTTGTCAGAAAAGGTTTCATTCATGTACCCCAATTTTTTTCCAGTAGCCTCATTTTCCAACTGAAGGAAATGTAACAGGTCCTTGTTCAATTCTTGTTCTAGTTCAGTGAATCCAAACCTTTTTTAATAATTTTATTTTAATCCAATTATATTCCTGATCAATGATGGTGAACTAATGGGTATATTAAAATGGTAAAAAAAGGAGACCAGACAAATTGAGCTTAGACTATTGACAGTAAGTAGGATTTTTGGTTCTATCATCTACTCTATGACTTGCATAAAAATAAATAAACCATCTTTCTTGATTTATGCTACATTTTTATTTGTTATAGCAGCGTATCATGCAAATTTTGTATTACCGATTACTTTGGTACCCGAGCCCAAAGAAGGCTATATGAGCATGCGTTCTATTATTTTACTTACAGGGCAAGGGCAGTGATATAGTTAATTAGTTAATTAGTTAATTTTCCAGGTAGATAGTAAATTAGTAATAAAAATCCTATTCAAAATTATTTCCATATCTTGACAAGAACATATAATCTGTCCATTTTTTTACTGTACAAAAATCAAACTGTACGGTGTATTTTTTATTGACTATTTCTATATTTATCTAGATTTATAAACTCCTTTGCCTGCTGTGACTATTTACTATTTGCTTTTTACTGAACCTGTTTCGTTGGTTTTAAAACACGGTGTTATTCTTAGCATAAGTAGAGTTATTTACTTTAACATAAGTAGAGCTATATTCGACATATCAGATTCAGGGTTTGGTATATTTATGTCTACCGTGTCCATGGATGTAACTTTTAGGAATGTTCTATGTATATCCCTGTTGCTATACATGTGGATCATGTGGTACTTCTGATTAAACTAGCCTTTTGTGGAATTTGCTGAAAATTGGCGTAGGTATGTTTGGATGGCTTTTTTTGGTTTCATGAATCATGCATGACAAGTAATTTTGAAAAATAATAATCTCAATAATGACTTATTATATTCATATTATGAATTGTCTACAACACAACTTGCATATTATATTGATATATTTTATTTGTTTCATTACGAACTGTTGGAACTTTACTGCTTTTACAATATGATATTGTTTACTATTCTTTCTTATATGTGTTATAGGAACATGTCGAAGAACACCTAAATATGTGCATTCTGATTTTTTTTTAAAAAAAAATTGACAGCATGAGTATGGCAGTATGGGTTCTTCAATTTGACAATAAAAGTTGGACAAGCATGAGAACTTTATGGTGGTCATCATCCTTAGCTTACCTTGTGATGAAAACAAATTTTTGGTTTTTTAATTGTGGTCATACTGTCTGTTTTATATCCAAATGTCCCTGTAGATGTATGTTTAGCACACTACAAGAAAAAATATATTCCCGACTCAAATTTTGCACCAATATAATTTGATGCAAGTTTAATTGAATTTCATGTAAACAATTGTTAGGTACCATACAGGCGGAAGCATACGAGCACCTGCTGCATGTTGCAGAATATTCGGTTACAGGCGGAAGCATACGAGTGCCTGCTGCATGTTGTAGAATATTCGGTTACATGCCTTCACATGGATTTGTATCTACCAGTAATGTCATTCCTTTTGCACATAGCTTTGGTACAATCGGTATGTTCTTTCATATACAAACGTATACAAACTCTGTTCTTTAACTACATCTTTCAGTTGTTCAAACTCGTTATTTACTGTGAACTCCATTTTAAGAAACATCACTTCCTTATTGTTATGTTTACAATTTTAATATCTAGGTTTGCCGTAGTGCTGGTGACCCTAGTAAGCTAATGTTTGCAGATGCTGTGATAGAGCATATCATTGTTATTGTCAGTCACCACCACACAGTAAAACTTCATAATACAAATTTGACATTTCATTATGTATGTTGGTTATTCTCAGCTTTTGTTTTCACTTAAAAGAACGTTGGCCACAGGACTTGTGTGTGCAAACATACAAGGTGTCACAGCTATGGCTCCACTGTCCCTGGCAATGGTCTAAAGTACTAGGCAATGATTGAAGAATTGCACTGAACAGAACCGAACAGAACTGGGAAGAAAATGGAAGTCTTGAAGAAGAAAACCAATTATCGAGAACAAGGCTTCATGATACTTATTTTCTTTCATAGGTATGCAAATACATGTTAACGTGCATTCATGGGCAAATGGGACTACAAGTACATGTTATTTGCTTTCATGGGCAGAAGGGACTGCAAATTCAGGTACATTTATTGTTATTTGTTAGCATGTAGAAGTTTTACAACTTATTTGCTTTCATAGGTATGCAAATACATGTTTGTTATTTGCATGGCTATCGACAATTTTAGCATGTTAAGGCTCAAGCACGATATTTGAGCATACAGTGCTCTATTTGCTCAACATGCTGCATTGAATTAAATTTATTAAGTTAATGGTTGAATTCTTCATAATCTAGATATTGATGTTGTGTTTGATTTTATAAAGATGAAGACAGTACATATACTTACAGGTTGATCCATTATCAACAATTTTAGCAATTTGCTCCAAACCTGCAACAAAATAGCATCAAATCCCTTATGATTTAGCTAATGATTAAAAAAATTAGAAGAGGGTTTAATGTTTATGGCATCCTCTCCTAAGAGAGGAGAAGAAGTGAATGGTCTGAGATGGAAGGTCTTAGAGGAGAGTGGGCCAGATTTAAATAGCTTGAATGCTCTGAAAGGCATGATCCAATTTGTAGTAAGTATGGTTTCTGCTCTTGTTACTCCAAGTATCTGTAGGACTAGTAGATTGAACGGAGACAAGTTAAGAGAGGTTGAGTGCTTGGTTGAGGGGGGCAACTCCTTCAAACTGAGAGGGTTATCACCTAGTTTTTGTGTAGAAAAGCGCATTGAGTTGAAGTCTCCTGTGACAACCCAAGATTCATTGGCTGATTTGAGGCAAGCGGGTGGTTCAGGAAAGTTGGTTTAAAGTTGCCGTGAGGGCATAAACAAAAGTGAGCTGAAAGGCGCTGGATACGGAGGAGTGATGGGCTTGGTAGTGTATGTATTAGTTAGATGCAGAAATTTTGGTTAGCCTGAAGGTGTAGGGGTTCCATACGGTCAAAAGTCTACCATAAACTTCTATAGAATTTGTTCAAACTAGGATGAATGAGTTTATGTATTCAATTGATATGTACTGCATTTATTTTTTCAATAATGATAACTCTTCACCATCACTACCAAAACCAAGCTTAAGTTTTACAAAACTGAATTTGTGGATCAGATCAAAGATTTTTCTTTTCATTACTTTTTTTAGCGCATACCGTTTCTAGAATTTTTGATGTGTTTGTTTTTCTTTTCAGATTCATACTAGGATGGATGAATTTATGTATTCAATTGATATGTATAGGCTGAGTTGGTTCATTCTCTTTTCACCATGGTTGGAGTTGTCGGTATTCTTTTCACTGATGTAAGTTTTTTTTTTTATATAAAAAACTACCGATGTAAGTTGATATATATGTACTTTCACAAAATGCTCATAATTGAAGCGTTCAGTTGTAAAACCGAGACGTATTTGCTTCAGTTAGCATCAAATTAAATGTTCAGCATTATACGTATATGGACATCTCATGTTTTGTTATATTTTCAATGCAGGTCAAAACGATGCTCAAACCATGTGATATTTTTAATGTCTTTAGAACTTAAAGCTGCTGGAAGTGAATGTTATAATTTTTTTAGCATTTATGCCATTATGTTTGAACATTTGGTTAGACTAAATGTGAATATTACTTATATAATACATCCTCCTTTTTTGGTTCAGATTTTTAGTTGAAACGATGACTATAAATTACAATAACCTTTAATACATCATCGACATAAATACAATTGCACGTATATAAATTCTGTAACTTGATACATGAATGAAATTAATTCTCATCTTTATTTGTTTGAAAGTTGATATTTTTGCAATAATTAAAATTACTAAGCTTTATTACATTAAAATAATTAAAATTAACTAAGTTTATAAAAATTAACTAAGATAACTAAACTTAAGTTTTATAAAAATCGTGTTCTCTATTTTGAAATCATTGTTAATTTGTTATAAAAATTGACTATGTTTTACAACTAATTTTTATAAAAATTAACCAAGTTAACTGAGTTTTGTAAAAATTAATTAAGTTTATAAAAATTAACTAAGTTTATAATAATAATAATAATAATATAAATTAACTTAGTTTAAAATAATTAACTAAGTTAATTAATTTTTATAAAATTAATTAAGTTTTATAATAATTAACTAAACTAATTAAGTTTTTAAAAATTAAATAAGTTTATAAAATTTCCAAGTTTTATAAAAATTAATAAGTTTATAACAATCGACATGCAATTTTTTAGTAAATATTTAAAACAAAATATAACATTAACAAAGTTATCTAAGTTTTATAAAAATTAAATAAATTTATTAAAATTAACCTAATTTATAAAAAATAACTAATTTTCATAGAAGTTAACTGAGTTTTATAAAAATTAAGTTTAAGTTTTCAAAATAAACTAAATTTATAAATATAACAAAGTTATTAAAATTTAAATAAGTTTTATAAAACTTGACCAAGTTTTATAAACATCCGATTAAATTAATTAAGTTTGTAAAATTTAACCAAGTTTTATGAAAAGCTAACTATGTTTTATGAAAATTTAGTTAATTTTTGTAAAATTAAACTAAGTTGGATAAATTGTAAAAATTAACTAAATTAACAAAGTTTTTATAGAATTTATTAAGTATCATAAAAAATTTCTAAGTTAATTAAGTTGCCAAGAAATTAAACTAATATAATAGAAATAAATCAAGTTTTATAAAAATTAAAAGTTTAAAAAAATTAATGGTATCTATACTCGTTTAAATACAACAGTGGTTTAGAATTGAATAAGTTCATAAATATCGGATTTTGTTGTTCAAAAGTGTCACTTTATATGCATAATTTTCATCAGTCTTGTGTATTACGATTGATTATTGAACTTTTTCTTTACAGATAACTAATACATTTGGTGCTAGCAAGCAGCAACAAGGTGATTTGAAGTAATATATAGTGTCATGCATATCTTTAGTGTTTGAATACTTCTATGTATCGGTTTTGGTAAGATTGCTTGTGTATAATATAAGTATTGTTTACTTGCATTTGTAATCTTCGTACGTAGTTATGATATATAATGAGCACATGTTGTTTTGGTGTAATTTTATTTGTTTACATATAGCCTATTGGTAATCAAATGTGATCTTACTGATATTTAAATTCGGGGTGTGTGTGTGTGTGTGTATATGTATGTATGTATGTATGTATGTATTGAAACGTCATAAAGAAGCACAATAAATCTTATACAATAAGATGATAGCATTAAAAAATGCTATAAAAGGCAACAATAGCGTTTTTAAATTGCTATAATATAAAACTTTTTACAGCGTTTTATTCTTGCTATCTAATAACCCTTCCTATTTATGACATGTTTTTTTACAGCGTGTGCATAAACGCCATTAAAACAATTTACAGCATTTTTCAAACGCTTTTAAAAGAACACATTTATAGCGTTTTTGTTGTTGCTATCGTAGGTCATAGACTTATAACAACATGTTGATATACAGCGTTTATAAAAACGCTATAAAAGCCTTTAATAGCATTTTTTAAACGCCATTAAAAGTCCAAATTGTTGTAGTGATCAGAAGTAAAACTGAAATCATGTTGCCTATTCAACTACTAGCGAATGTAAAGATGATTAGTGGTTGTGTCGAAATAAATCAAATATTAGGTGGAAATGTTAATATGTACCAACACATGTTATAAAATTATTCAAATATTCCCTCAAATTGCACCTAAGGATAAGATGTTTATTTGGAATTTTTTTCTCCTCTATCATACAACTATCATTTTTTAACCTTTTAACATGCGCGCTTAGGACACGTATTAACAATATCTATACTATATTAATATAGTATTAATCAATATGTCTCATTAAATGCTATTTATTCTTGGTGGATCAATTTAACCAAATATTGGAAGCACCGAAACATAGAGCATTTGAGCTAAAGCTTGGCACAATAAATTTGACTTCTGATTTTATAAATAACTCCCATCTTCTTTTGCCAACAGGCATGGAGGTACTGACTGTACATCAGGATCGGAATGTGCCTTAAGTGGATCATTATTTTTGTTTTTGTTTTAAATAACTTAACAAACCGCTAAATAAACATAATATTAGTTTTAATCCTAAAACATGATAAAGCTGAATGATTCAACTATTGACTTGAAAAGAGAAGATGGTTAAAGTAGTTTTAGAGAGTTATTATATACGGTATCCCTTTAATCCTGTCAAGATCTAAATAGTAATACAGTTGCGAATAATATATAGGTATGACGGAAATAATATAAATAATTTTTAATCTCCAGCGTCCCAAGTTGCAACGATCTTCAAATATTCTGGATGCACGCAGCTTATGTACTTATTCAGATATCTTGATTTGCTATTAGTCTTGTGTACATGTTGAACACTGCCTCTGATATGTGCTATGTACGGTAATTAGTGTAATGACTTATGTGATTCTATTATGACCACCTGAACGGGAGGTCTTTAGTATTGTAAGGATGACCGATGGCTGCATTGAAATAAATGTAAAAATGATCAATGTACCGGTGGCTTGACTTGTTGACCAGAATACTGGAAGCACGCTTATTTTGAAAGCATCTGGAAGGCAAGCTTAATTGACACCACCAATTTGACTTCTGATTTTATATTTTCTTTCCAATTTTTACCTCTCGTACAATGAATCTTAACAAATTTAGCAACACATTGATGTTCACCAATGTACCCTACACAGCAATTTAGCCACACATTGTGTATGTGGAAGGCAATTGTGGTACATTGCTCGCATATGCGCACATGGAAAGCACACCATTCATGACTCAAATGAAGTCTTACACTCAAAAATCTCCATCTATATAAGGGCAAGCTTTGTGCATCTACTTGTCATCACATCTGCATTCAATTCTCCATTGTTCACTACACAGATATCATTTCTTAATAAATTGGACTTTCCTAATTCGTCCATTAATTATTTACTAAGAAATGGAACTAAAGCCTGGCATGTCTGCTATTGTTACTGGAGGAGCTAATGGAATTGGCAAGGCTATTGCATTGGCTCTCGCCAGAAGTGGTACCTTTGTAACTATTCTTGATTTTTCCCAAGAGAGAGGAAACGAAGCTGTTTCCTTGCTTCAAACCGAGAACAAAAAGTTTCATCCTGATATCAACTTTCCTTCCGCAACGTTCATCAAGTGTGATGTTACTAGGAGCGGTAATATTTACTTTTTTTTTCTTTACTTAAGCTACTAGTACATGTTGAAACATAATTTTAACGGGAGGGCCGAATCCAAATTTTGTGCATGCAGGAGATGTGACTACTGCATTTGAGAAGCATGTGGAAATATACGGAGGTCTTGATATTTGCGTAAATAGCGCAGGAGTTGGCTGCCCAGTCAAACGTTTTGATGAAGATGAATCCGATGCCATTAATACATGGAGGCGTATCATCAGTATTAACTTTGTTGCTGTTGTTGATTGCACTCGAATTGCGGTACAATATTTCATTGTATATTTTAGTTATATATATAGCACATATAGGATTTTCAGAATAACTACCGTACATAAATATATATGTGTGTTTATGCTAATTAATTTCCATTGTTGTTTTGCAGATTCAAACAATTCGAAAGACAGAGAAGCCTGGAGTCATTGTCAATCTTGGTTCAGCATCGGGTCTTTACCCAATGCCCGCTGATCCAATCTACTCCGCCACTAAAGGTACCAATAAGCAAAGTTATTTTCAGGATATATATATATATATATAGGAGGTGAGGTATCTGAGAGTTCATACTACATTGAAAACATTAACACATTAAATTCTTTATTTATTTGACTGCAGGTGGTGTAGTTTTATTTAGTAGGTCTTGTGGTTCATTAGGCAGTGAAGGCATTAGAGTCAATGTCCTATGTCCTGAGGTATTATTTTGTTGAACAAATATACCATATATGCCTATGATGTTTCAGTTGTGTCCCATTCATGTAAGCACAAGCATTGAGTTTTCTACGAAGTATAACTAGCTTGTTTATGCACAGTTTGTCAGTACCGACATAATATCTGATGTTAACCTTGGAGATGTTAAACGAGTAGGCGGTTATTTGTCTATGGAGACCGTTGTAAAAGGTATATAAAATCATTATAAAAGTATCTACTTCTCCACCTTAAATGTGTACATTGCTTATATCATATAAATCATATGTATGTGTATATTGCAGGTGCACTTGAGCTCATAAAAGATGAAAGCAAGGCTGGTGCATGTTTATGGATCACAAACAGAAGAGGCTCAGAATATTGGCCTACTCCCGAAGAGGAGAAGAAGATATTCCAAGGACTGGTCATAAATGGGAACACCGAATCCGTTGATTCAAACAATTAAGAAGAGTCGAATGCATTGTTGTTAAAAACTTAAAATAATACAGCCTTTAATCTTTGATAGATATGAATCTAAATGAGATATTGTGACCAGACTTTTCTTCAGTAGTTTATACAATATGTATTGTTTTGAAAGTTACAGGCTATACACATTCTGAAAAGTTGTTTTCTTCTTGCATTCAAGCTCCATCTCGAGATGAACATTAGATAATTTTGGTATAAAGGAATAGAATAGCTATAGTAGTTTGTATTATTTTTATGCATGTCATTAAAACATAACTCCACAGACTACTGATTCGGTTTGTCTCGCTTTTATGAACGTTGCCTGCAAAATGTTTAATGCAGTAAGCATTGGTGACCAACCATCAGCTTCAAGCTTATTTTCTTTGTAACCATTAATATTTTTTTGTAGGAACAATCCTGTTTCAAAGAACTCCATAAGCAAACTCGGGAATTCGTCTGTTTTCCTTTACCAAACATTGGAATTCTGAATAGATGATAATATGATATAGATTTAGATACAACCCAAACAAAACAGACGACTTTTACTCTTCTTCCCCGTGGAGTCAACCTGTAACTTTGCCTTGTTTCTCGTTGTAATGCCGATCCTTTGCTGTTGGAAATGTGGTAGCGAGGTGGCTTGAACTTTTGCTGTTACCTACGGCCTACAGTGAATTTTCTTACTTTTCCATTGAAGTCGATCAAGCCATGATTGAGTACCTATCATATGATATTCAGCATCATTTTCACTCTCACTGCATCAATCGTTGCCATTTTAACAAAAAAATTTCAAGCAATCCACGTTAAATTATACTGGATTGGGGGAAATAGGTGAATTAGGATTTTTCTATACGTCGCAAAAATGGTTAAAAGATGTTGTTCACTGAATATATAATGTGGGAGTTCAGTGAACTGGAAATCGTAGTGGATACAGGGCTTGGTGGTGATTAGTTAAGGAAATGGTGAGGGTGGCTTGAAGCATTTAGATACAGTTGCTATATTCTGAATTTTTGATTCGATTAAATTATTACTAGGTAGCATTTGGTTAATGGCACATACTCTTCTTGCATTCGATCATGTATAAATTTACGTTTCCGTTGCACATATTCTACTACAAACCTATTACCAAAAATCAACTGTTCTTAATCCAATTTTATAATAAATTTGATGGATTTTTGAGGCCGGCTATTTGGACACAAATTGATAACACAGATGAGAACACAAAAAGATCTAGACCATCGAATATTTTTTTTTTTACATGAAAGATGAATTCAGGGGGGAATATAATGATAGAGATCCCTTGTGTCACCAATTGTATCACGAAATTGTGTTCAAGTAGACGTTCCCTTTTTAATATTACTAAAAACTTGTAGATAAATATTTAACGTTTATTAACGAATCAAGATAACCAAAAAGTTAATTCTTGGTTTCTCAACGGCACACACATGACACACTAATAACCTTCCTCTCTCTTCACATCTTTCTCTCCAGGCAATCAAACATCAATTCTGTAACGACCCGTAAAATTCAGTAATTAAATTTCTTAAATTAAGAAGATTTTGGTAACTTATTAATGTTGAAGGAAATAAAAATTTAGTGAATTATTAATGGAAATAATAACTTGGATAAGATTGGTAAGTTAATTTTTAATAACTTGAATGTAACAGTATAAATGTAAGTTAATTGTTAATAAGTTGGATGTAATTCCAATAAATGAAACAATGTAAATGTTAATTATATTCTAATTGTAATAAAAGAATGTTACCAATATGAAGTGATTAAATTGATTTAAAATCTTAATTAATGTGTGCATTAGTTTATAATAGGATATAAAAGGTAAATTAATAATTTAAAATGTTGGCTGACTAATAAAATAATTAATGTATAAGGAATAGAAATGGAATAAATTAGTGTATGAACTAATGGTAGCACTTGTTGTAAGCTAATAAGTAAATTAAAACGTAAAAGTGCTAATTTAGGTTAATAAATTGTTAGGTTGAATGAAATGACAATTAATGAATTTATTAAAATTGTAAAGTTCTAATATAATAGATGGTAATTGGTTGGGAAGAATGAACATACAAGAATTATAAAAGGTAAAATGGTGACAAATGGTTGTTACCAGTTAATTCACTAATTTCAAATAAAGATAATTAAATGTACTTTAATGATAATTAATATAATAATGGAAAGTGTGGATGTAAATTAAAAAGGAAACGTGAAATTTATTTATAAGGTAGTAATTGGTGTAAAAAAAAGCATGAGACCAAGTAAATAAATTTATTGAGAATATTAATTATAATTAATGAATCAAAGAAATAGTAACGGTCGTAAGTTACTATTTAATTGTCCTATTAATTTGTTGTAACTGTTATATTTAGGAATGAGATTTTATTATAAGTAAATAAAGGTAAGTATTGTATGAATATATGAATTAATGTATGATTTATGGTAATAGAATGAATCCATATGATGTAAGTAATTTTAATAAATAGTTGAAATAATAAGCCTAAGTAAAATTTTAATGCTATGGTAACAATCATCATAAATTACCAGAATATATTTAGTCTACCAAATTAATTGTAAAACAATTACATTTAAATGAAAATAAATGTCTCATTTATGAGGGTAAGAACTGTAATTGTAAAGTGCAAATGTACTTAAATGCATATTTTATTCATAAGATAATATAAAGAAATGAAACCTATTTGAATGAATTAATTGATGTTCTAATTATAACTTCAATATATTTGGAAATAATAGTGAATACAAAGGAAAGATGGAAATTTGAACTTACAATAAAGGGTAAAACAAAGGTTATCTTTTTTTATTGAATAATAATTGATTAGATAAAAAGGACTGAAGTTAAATCAAGTTAATTTTTGGAATAAATTATAATTAATTGAGTTTATTGTGAATGAAATTAAATACTACATTTTTTGAAATTAAGATAAAATAGGGATATTAACGCACTATGGTATAAACCATGATAATTATATCGTAAAATGAAATCAGTTGAATAACTAGATAGGTTAAGAATATGGATTATTTGTAATTTAATGTATAATTACTAAATTTATGGAAATTAAGTTAAACACTGCAGTTGGTAATTGATTGACTTTAAATTGATATGGGAATGGGTTATAAAGGGTTTCAAATTACTAAAGTAATCTAAGATGATAAAATTTATGAATTTTAGAATTTGAATTAAATGGTGATTTAATTAATTAATTATTAATTTATTTAATTAATATAAAAATAGCCATTTTGGCCACTGACTCAGATTTCGACGAAACCTATTTCATCGGATCCGTAACGGTGAATTATTGTAGGATTTCAAGTTTCGTTGCGATCGGACTTGTCGTTTAATCGTACGGATTCGAAACGCCTTGAAATCAATGAAATTGAAATCAATTTGAATAATATTGATTTCATCATAACTTCTTCATACGATGGAATTTGGACTTGAAACCTTTTCCGTTGCGTTTAAAATATTTTGAAACATCTATTTTGATATACGGGTTGACCCAATTTCGTTCCGGAGTCGAAACGGGCTTTTCGGGCCATATATCGTCCAACGCATACATGCAATCGATCCGATCCTTTCAATTTCAACCCCACCTATAAATCAGGAAATTATTGTCAACGACAAAATTTCACAGCTTTTTAGCCTCAAGGACAGACCTTCAATATTTTATTTTGAAGGACAACTTTCTGTAGGTATCAGTTTTTAGTTATTGATAACAGTTTTTAGGTATCAGTTTGTAGTTATCGGTAGCAGTTTTTAGGTATCAGTTTTTAGCTCGGTAGCAGTTTTGTTGTCCTTATGAATAATTTTTAAAAATGTTTGTACTTATGAATAATTTTTAGAAAAAATTTTGTACTTGTGGTAAAAATATTGAGGTCGTGTCCTTGAGGCAAAAAATATACAAATCTTTGTCCTTTAAATTAATTCCCCCCCTATAAATACCCTATTATAAACCCTAGTCTACCTCTATTTCTCATTTGTCTACGCGTACAATTTCTTTCACCTCCTCATTTCAATGGCAGACAAATACCTAATACCAATTGCAATTCAAAAATCAAAGTGAAATTTCAAACTCCTCAAAAAAATTCAGAAAATTTATAAATTGAAGCTCTCGATGTACGCATCTCGGATCTGCAATTCATTTTTGGATTTGAATCACCAGTTGCTCAGAAATTAATGATTAATTCTCGGCCGTCCATATGGTTCCAATCAACGACGACGGATCGTCGAATGGATGATACCGGGCTGTAGAGAGTCTCGAGTGGAAGGCATTGTCGGTGTTCGCTTGGAGTTTCAACTGCTGGATCGAGCTATAAAATTCAATTTGGGTTTATCAAGCGGTGGCGGCTGCTTGTGACGTGGAAGTGTAAGGTGAACGACGAACCATGGGGGGTGGTCGCGAGTGTTAGGCGGCGCTTCTAGCCGAGGCGGTGGGGTTTGACTCGACGTGGAGGCCGCGGTGGATCGACTGATGTGGCAGCTGGTTTGGTTCGAACGCGAAAAGAGGGAGGCTGTAGGGTTTCCGTTCTAGGGACGATGACGTGTATGTATGTTTATTTGTTTTATTTGTTTATTTTAAATTTAATTTTGAATCTTCTAATACGTAAATTTCGCATACGAGGTCATTTTTACGCGTAGATTTTTGCGTTGGGATCGTATCAGAATTTCGGAAATTTTGACGCAGGTTTGGACGAATTTGAAGACTATCCAATTTTTGGATTTAAATTGGATTTAAATTTAATTTAATTTCAAAAAGTGAGTGTTTTAACCCACTCACAACTTCTAAAATTTCTTATATTTGTTAAATTAATTTTTTGTTGTGATTATGCGTTTATTTATGACTTTTTCGTATATTTTAATCATCATCTAAGTTAATTGCATTTATTTAAATTAAATCGTTATTTAATTTATTATTGAATAAAACCGCCAGTTAAATACCTGTTATATATATTATCAGTTATCTATTGATATTGATTGATTATTTTGGATGATGATCGTGATGGATGTGTGATCTATTGATGGATGAATGGATGCATTCTAATCTGCAAGTTCTTTTTTTGTTATTTTGATTCAAGATTGCGGTTTGAAATGATAAATAACCGTATTTTATTGTTAAATTACGGATTGAAATGATAAATATCCGTATCACTTGACCATAGGATAGAAAATTATATACAGACACAGCGGTCTATATAAAAATATTTTGAAATGATTTCTATGGGTTTGTAAAGAATATATATATGATTTTATGAGATATTGATTTGGATATTTAATAAAGGTTATTTTATATATAGTAAATTTTTTGGTTTTAAGCTATGTATAAAAATCGTTTAAAGTATAAATAAGTTTAATAATAAAGTTTGATTTTAGTAAAATATAATATGGAAAAGTATTTACTTAAATTTTATTTTAATATAGAGTTTATATTGATTTTTATAAATCAAGGTTGAGAAGATAGTTTTGAAACGGACTTGGGATTTTATTTAACTAAGAATTTTATTTAATAAGAATCCATTGGAACTTATTGAAATTTAGATTTTCAGAGAATATGGTTTTATAACTAAATTCGGGGTTAAGGTGGTTTAAGTGGATATAACAAGTCCAAATAAATCGAGTAATATTCAATTATTGAAATTTGAAGTTTTATTTAAAGGATACTGATTTATTAAGCAAATATTTCAAAACTAAATAATAGTAAAGTAAATATTTCAAAACTAAATATTTTTCAAACATTTTGAAATTTATTGTATTATAACATTTATGATATGTATATCTTATTTTAAATTTAAATTTAAAATTTAAAATATTATATTTTTAATTTTCAAACAATTTTAAAATTTAGTCTAATGCCAATTCAAATTGAGCCTTTGCCGTTAGGGATAACTTTGGGCTTACATATTTGTTTGGGCTAGGCTGGTAGCCAAATAGGACATAGTACTTAATTACCTAAACTCAATCCTTCGACATTACCTTTCCGAACACCCTACTATCTAGGCTGCGAGTTTAATTAATTAACCATAACATGACTAATTTAGACCGCCAAGGTTATTTGGCTGTAATATAATTATTGTAACTAGGTCAGCCTATGCAGAAGATATGTGTGAATTTTAATTTTTTTTACCATATTGGATCTATGTTGGGACTATAAAGTCCAATTTTTAACAAAATTTCTAAATTTCTTTTAAATAAAATCTTTATTTATTTAAATTTGTAATATAATTTTATATTATGTAGTTAACATTATATTATAAATATATACATGTGTAACATATACACATACGTATATGTGTGCCTACGCATGTGTCACATAGCAATCCGTGCAAGGTATAACATGCTCATATATAAGTGTTGGGATTTACACTACAAAGACATGTTAGCTCATCTAATATACAAATATATTATCTAAATGTTTGTTTATATACTTTACCTCATATATACAAAGTATTACAACACACACACTTTTGAAATATTTTATCAAATTACAAGCGCGCGCGCGCACACACACACACATACATATATATGAAACTTATAATATGTATACGTATGTATATTAAAAATCATTTAAATTATACTAAAATTTATACATTTATTTTACTAGAAATTTGAAATTAAAATCAGAATAATTTTATTATTATTAAACGTGTATATATACTAATATCTTATGAAATTAATAATACTCACACACATTTAAATAAAATATATGCATGAAATAATACACACATACTTGCCTATTATATAGCTCATGCAAATGATGGTTTTTTCAACTTTAAATATGTATATTTCCATATGGAAATATATGTATGAACATTGTGGCATTCCTTGATTGATTGCTCTGTCGGTAGTGGGTTCTTGTCTTCTCTATTTGCCTGGTTGTTATCTTCTATGTGTTCTGGTTGTTGTGTGTATGTTCATGTTGTTTGTGCTGTGTTATTGGCCTAGAATTGTGTTATTTGTTTTTAGTTTGGTTGAGTCTTGGTTGTAGTCTGTATGTTCATGTTGTTGGTGTGTGGTTGAGTTTGTAATATGGCTGTTCTTTAGTTATTCTTTTAAATAAAGAGACGAATAAGTCCTCTATAAAAACCTAGCTTGCTTTGCAAAAAAAATTACAAATTAATAAAAAAACTAAATTTTTACATAATAATTTCAAATTTAAACATTTCAGTAAAAATCTCGAAGATATTATGATATGTAGATATTTTTTTATAATTTAAAATCAATATATTAATTTCAGCAATTATATAAATTATTTAAATAATTTAAATTATATAAAAAAAAATTCTACAAAAGTGAGATTAGATGAAAGTTTAATTTTATGAAATTTAGAACATATTTTATAACATATACATACATATATATATATATATATGTGTGTATGTATTAATATTATTTATTTATAGAATTAAGCGATTTAAATATTATTTAAATAATAATTATATATATATAAATTATAATATTTTTTGGCAAGGCCAACCGGTTTTTGAAGTGGACTGTCCACTTTTTTATTACAACAAGTAATAAATACATTTGAGAACCAAGAGATAGGCTGATTGCCTAACTACTAAAAAAGAAAATTAATCTAGCTTATAGTATAGGAGTTAGGCAAACATGCCTAAACCACTAATACAATCATCTATGTTGCAAGAGTAATCACAATACCATTGGACTCTAAATACAAGCACCACGAAGGGTGCAAATTTCTAATAGATATTTCTATCTATTGCACTAGGCAATCTCATATACACACCCTCAACTCTGGAACAAGCAAGAATATGCACCAAAATGGAACAGTGTAACATCACAACCAAGCAGCATATAGCATGAAATTCCAATAAAACGATTATCAAAGATGAAAGATCCACACATAGGAAACATATACTGTAACGAATAAAACATATTCCACAATGACCAAGCGCTTAACTTCTCCACATGAAACCATTACGCAAGCAAAGCCAAAAAACCAGCAGCTCCCTATACACTTGGCACGGCAACCAACAATATAGTAAACCTACCCACCGTTGCAAGGCAATCGTGGTGATCAGGCATGTACTAATGAGAAAACTCAAGGAGAACGACAGTAGATGGACCTCACCCACAGAAAACAAAGACGCTAGAGGAGTAAGAAGCAGATGACAACCTAAACTAACAAACCAAAAGAAAAAACAACCAAAGACTAAGATCTCCAAGACGAAAAGAGTAGATGAACAAAATCTCGAGAACTAGGCAGAACAGATCCATGACTCCAAGTCCACAAACACACCCGATCTAAATCCCGAACCAACTGCGTAGGAAATAGCCAAAGAACCTCAACAAACAGCCTAAGTCGGACCAAAGCCACTCGAGTAAGTACTCGATCCAAAATCCAACGCCCTAAGGAAAATTTCTGCTTAGTAGTGGGAAGAATAGAGCGGATTGACTTCGCTTATAAAGGAAGAGAAAGGGATGATGAGGTTTAGGGCTAAAATAGGTACAGAGAAGGGGAGGCATAAGGATTAGGAAATGGGCAGAGCAGAAGGGGGAACTAAGGCCGGCCAGTGAAAAAACTCCACCAAAAGGAAGAAAAGGGTTGGGAAAACAAAGTAGATCTAGAAGGGGAAAAATATATCGAATAATTGGGATTTAGAATAGGGAGAAGGAGAAACTATCAGTGATGAGAAAAACTAGGCTAGGAGAGAGAAGAGCGAAGAAAAGTAACGGGAACAAGAAGATGGAGAGTGGCATTCAGGAAAACCTAGTCTCCATTGATGAGAGAAGCTCCTTGATTTATGTATAATATATAAAAATGTTTTATGTATAATATTAATTATATAAAATTTTAAAACCCTATTTTATTCAATATAAGATTAATATTTGAATTATAAAGCTTATATAATAAAAAAATGAATACTAAATTAATTTTAAGTTAATTTTTTTTTTGGCGCATTAATTATACACATGATAGTGACAAAAAAAATATGTTTTATTTTGTGTTAAAATATATATGAACATATAGCCAATTTGATTGTGATAATATATTGATGTAGTCGAATCGTCACTTAACTAACAAAACAATACACATGATATAAATATTATCTACGCATTAGTAATCATTAAGATATTATAAAGTTTACCTTATTACCAATGCTTATAAGTACACCTTGAAACGATGAGATCTACTCCTTAAGCTTGTTTCCAATCAAGTAGAGTGCTAGTCCCTGAGCCGATGACCATTAACTATCAAATAGTTTTTATTTTATTTTGACTTTGGAAACGGGGAGATGGGAAGGTCTATATTTCGGCTAGAGGTAAGGGAGTAGAAGACTTCAAAAAAAAATTTCTAAAAGGTGTGGGTTGAGATGCGTGTATAGAGGAGAGATTAGAGAAAAATTAGGATCTAGATCCTCCTTTATCTCTTACTAATTCTCTTTTATCTCAACTATCCAAATCAAACCCCTTTAATGCCATTATGTGGCCTTATCCTTCGTAGCCTTATCATGTCTGAACTAACCAACCCATATCTGGGCTTTCAACCCACTTAAATCTCGAACTAAATATTTTGCATTTAAATCTAATTTAAACGTGTATCGATATCGTATATCGATTAATATATTTATAACTATTATTTAATAATATTTGTTCATCAAATGTTAACAAAATTCTATAACTAATACTGCAAAAATATTAATTAATTTATAATAACTACAAATTAATAGAATCATTTAGTCAAAGGAGTATTCAATTTTTTGGTGGTATGACCCGTTAGGTGTAAATTTGGTCAATGATTAATATCGAACCATTTAAATATTAATGTTTACATGTCACTTAATAGATGGTGTGATATTTCAGACAAATTTATCGCTTACTTGGTTTCAGCAAAATCCAATTTTACTTTGTTAAGCATTACCCGAGTGTGACTATTATTTACACTAATTCTTTTCGTCAAAACTATATCACCTTGGATTTATGAAATTTGGTAATTGTCAAAATTCCAATATCATCAGTATTCAACTCTATAGTCCAATCACAAAGTCATTGGTTTAATAATAACAATTATTATTAACTGAAATACTTTGGTCAAAGACTTTGAATTTGGGTTGACTTTAGTTGACCGTGATACTAAACTCATCCAACCAAAGAGGCGAAAACTATCTTGAATAGTATTTCACTTTCAATTCTTCCACTCGATCCAACTATAGTCGTTTGGACGTCATGCCATGATTTAATCGTAATCAAAGCGGAATTTCCACTTTCAAGCTCGACAGTATTCTCAAGTCGAGAGAATTATGTAATATTGTAATATCGATATTTTCTATTTGACCTTTGTTATATCAACCAACTGAAAAATATCGAGTGAGTCATTCCATAGTTATCTAATAACTATCGGCACGTAACCCCTTGGTGACCTTAACATGCATGAGTAATTCATTGCCCAATATTTGGGGAGCGTTACATACTGTAGTATCAATAAATGCATCGATATCCAGTCTCCATATATCTTGACCATGAATATTTAAAACGATATGTTTAATTTCATTGTGATAAATTACCATTAGCTACAATACTTTATAACTACTATCACAAAACATGCCATTCATGAATTTTCTATTAAATATATTTTTAATTAAATCAATTAATTAATACAACATATTATATCAAGTATATAACAAAAAGAAAACACCTTTTATTTTGGATAAGATTGATTTACGAGTTAGATATATGTAATAAATAACATAATTTCCCCCAGGGCATTACCCTAACTCCATTACCCATATCCTTAAAACGAAGTAAGGCATGAACTATTCTTCCGTCTCACCACCACAACTCAATGGTGGACATTCGATGTTGCTTTATCATCATGGGTAAGGCAATCGAGATCCTTGATCAGGGAGAGGAAAATATGAATTTCGCCGTGATAAAACAAACCATCGAACATTTTCTCTAATCCCCATCCTAAAGTATAACTAAACTATACTGAATTTAAAATATATGTTATAAATAACACTTGTGCACTATAGTTTCAAATGATAGTCTGAGACTAGTTTCGAACACAACCGATCGAGAAGTTTCCAAATCTTTTCAAAAATGAAATATGTTTTAAAAAGTGATCTTGATGAGTAAAACGCTTTAAGATTTAACAATGAATTTTGTATTTATATTTTTCATTTTTTGAAAAATAGAAATCCAGATTCTTATTTTCACATCCACTACAAGAATAATTGTTATTAATTGCATGGGGTTACAGCATGTTATTACAACCTGCTGTTGTTATTCTTATAAATCATAAGACTATACGAGCAAAACGAAATATTGACGCCGTGAATAAAAACAATAGCACGGAACTTATAGGCGGGCTTCCAAATTATTTCATGGCTGCTTATTTTCCAATTCTTCCCTCCGTCTTTTCGCTCCTTCCCTACTCTCCATATCTCAATCATGAAAACTCTAAAAAAACCTCTCCTTCATTCAACTCTCTTCTCACATCTCACGTAATCAAGTCACTTTTCTTCTTCCGCCTCTGCCCACCTCTGCAGCTGCGTCTTCAGTAATCATCATTGTAACCTCTCGAAAAGGTCTTTCCTTTTGTCGATGGAGGGTTGCCTCAGTGAGTTGTTAATCGATTCTCTGGTTGCATTCATGGTTAGCAAATCATCTTTCCTATTTTATTTGTTATGCATCCTGATTATTTTTTCAGAATCAAATTTCTTAACCTGTGTTAAAGATTGGGAGGAGCTGGTTAAATTTAATTCGGAAACCAGTTTTATTTTTTGACTATAACCATCGTTTTTAACTTTGTTCAATTTGGCAAAAAAACCTCTTTTAGGAACAGTTGGTATGTGTTATTGAATGGACATAAAATGAATACGATTTATTCATTCTATGGACTAGATGATGGAAAATTAATTACTGGAGTAAGATTGAGCTAGACGAGGGAAAATTAATTTAGTCGGTGGAAGTTTCGATTGAGATGAGATTGAGCACTTCCATCTGAGTAATAAATAAATATGCAAATAAGGGGTCTCCTTGTCTTAACCATTGCTTTCCATTAAAATAGCCATTTGGATCTACATTGATGATTATGGAGTAGTCAGTGTGGATATACATTTATGAATTCATGCATGGAAAGGTAAGGGATAACTCATTTTGGAGAGCACGAAGTAAGAGAATTCCATTTCACACATTCAAATTCCTTACGGATATCCAGTTTAGCATGCTATTTAGAGAAAATAGAACCTTTAGAGCAACCATACATGATTTTTTAAGTCAGAAAAATATGGTCTTTGATGCTTCTTGAACTCAGAAAAGCTTATTGGTTGGGAGAAATAATTATTTGAAGGTCAACATTTAGTCTGGTTGATTTCACATTTGCAATGCACTTATAAGTTAAATTATTGCGTCTTACAAGTCTATATTCACTCACTTTGTAGGGTTGATCAACCTTAGGGATGAATGATGCTACTCAATAGGATACCAATATTAAAGAAGTAGTGGATAGCTTTAAGAAAATCTCTTGAAATATAACTCCAACACTTGATGAAGAAAAATACATCGAAGCCATCAGGTTTACTGAAACTGTTATGTTTTAAAGAGGGCTTCCTTGATTTTAGTGTTTAATATATGGTTGATGAGATTAATGCTTTCCTTAGCATGTATTTCAGGCATTTTCAAAGAGTTAAGCAGTGAGTAGTCAATCTACGAGGGATTAGTATTGCCAAGAATATTTATTTAGTGTTTAATACAAACATCAGCTACTTCGTCATCACTTTTACAAAGGGAAGTATGGTTATACCCTTGATACAGTGAATGTTGTTTTCTTGCTGTTTGACATTTGGACTCTGATGATGATATTTAGTGTTTTGTCAGAAAAGGTTTCATTCATGTACCCCAATTTTTTTCCAGTAGCCTCATTTTCCAACTGAAGGAAATGTAACAGGTCCTTGTTCAATTCTTGTTCTAGTTCAGTGAATCCAAACCTTTTTTAATAATTTTATTTTAATCCAATTATATTCCTGATCAATGATGGTGAACTAATGGGTATATTAAAATGGTAAAAAAAGGAGACCAGACAAATTGAGCTTAGACTATTGACAGTAAGTAGGATTTTTGGTTCTATCATCTACTCTATGACTTGCATAAAAATAAATAAACCATCTTTCTTGATTTATGCTACATTTTTATTTGTTATAGCAGCGTATCATGCAAATTTTGTATTACCGATTACTTTGGTACCCGAGCCCAAAGAAGGCTATATGAGCATGTGTTCTATTATTTTACTTACAGGGCAAGGGCAGTGATATAGTTAATTAGTTAATTAGTTAATTTTCCAGGTAGATAGTAAATTAGTAATAAAAATCCTATTCAAAATTATTTCCATATCTTGACAAGAACATATAATCTGTCCATTTTTTTACTGTACAAAAATCAAACTGTACGGTGTATTTTTTATTGACTATTTCTATATTTATCCAGATTTATAAACTCCTTTGCCTGCTGTGACTATTTACTATTTGCTTTTTACTGAACCTGTTTCGTTGGTTTTAAAACACGGTGTTATTCTTAGCATAAGTAGAGTTATTTACTTTAACATAAGTAGAGCTATATTCGACATATCAGATTCAGGGTTTGGTATATTTATGTCTACCGTGTCCATGGATGTAACTTTTAGGAATGTTCTATGTATATCCCTGTTGCTATACATGTGGATCATGTGGTACTTCTGATTAAACTAGCCTTTTATGGAATTTGCTGAAAATTGGCGTAGGTATGTTTGGATGGCTTTTTTTGGTTTCATGAATCATGCATGACAAGTAATTTTGAAAAATAATAATCTCAATAATGACTTATTATATTCATATTATGAATTGTCTACAACACAACTTGCATATTATATTGATATATTTTATTTGTTTCATTACGAACTGTTGGAACTTTACTGCTTTTACAATATGATATTGTTTACTATTCTTTCTTATATGTGTTATAGGAACATGTCGAAGAACACCTAAATATGTGCATTCTGATTTTTTTTAAAAAAAAAATTGACAGCATGAGTATGGCAGTATGGGTTCTTCAATTTGACAATAAAAGTTGGACAAGCATGAGAACTTTATGGTGGTCATCATCCTTAGCTTACCTTGTGATGAAAACAAATTTTTGGTTTTTTAATTGTGGTCATACTGTCTGTTTTATATCCAAATGTCCCTGTAGATGTATGTTTAGCACACTACAAGAAAAAATATATTCCCGACTCAAATTTTGCACCAATATAATTTGATGCAAGTTTAATTGAATTTCATGTAAACAATTGTTAGGTACCATACAGGCGGAAGCATACGAGCACCTGCTGCATGTTGCAGAATATTCGGTTACAGGCGGAAGCATACGAGTGCCTGCTGCATGTTGTAGAATATTCGGTTACAGGCCTTCACATGGATTTGTATCTACCAGTAATGTCATTCCTTTTGCACATAGCTTTGGTACAATCGGTATGTTCTTTCATATACAAACGTATACAAACTCTGTTCTTTAACTACATCTTTCAGTTGTTCAAACTCGTTATTTACTGTGAACTCCATTTTAAGAAACATCACTTCCTTATTGTTATGTTTACAATTTTAATATCTAGGTTTGCCGTAGTGCTGGTGACCCTAGTAAGCTAATGTTTGCAGATGCTGTGATAGAGCATATCATTGTTATTGTCAGTCACCACCACACAGTAAAACTTCATAATACAAATTTGACATTTCATTATGTATGTTGGTTATTCTCAGCTTTTGTTTTCACTTAAAAGAACGTTGGCCACAGGACTTGTGTGTGCAAACATACAAGGTGTCACAGCTATGGCTCCACTGTCCCTGGCAATGGTCTAAAGTACTAGGCAATGATTGAAGAATTGCACTGAACAGAACCGAACAGAACTGGGAAGAAAATGGAAGTCTTGAAGAAGAAAACCAATTATCGAGAACAAGGCTTCATGATACTTATTTTCTTTCATAGGTATGCAAATACATGTTAACGTGCATTCATGGGCAAATGGGACTACAAGTACATGTTATTTGCTTTCATGGGCAGAAGGGACTGCAAATTCAGGTACATTTATTGTTATTTGTTAGCATGTAGAAGTTTTACAACTTATTTGCTTTCATAGGTATGCAAATACATGTTTGTTATTTGCATGGCTATCGACAATTTTAGCATGTTAAGGCTCAAGCACGATATTTGAGCATACAGTGCTCTATTTGCTCAACATGCTGCATTGAATTAAATTTATTAAGTTAATGGTTGAATTCTTCATAATCTAGATATTGATGTTGTGTTTGATTTTATAAAGATGAAGACAGTACATATACTTACAGGTTGATCCATTATCAACAATTTTAGCAATTTGCTCCAAACCTGCAACAAAATAGCATCAAATCCCTTATGATTTAGCTAATGATTAAAAAAATTAGAAGAGGGTTTAATGTTTATGGCATCCTCTCCTAAGAGAGGAGAAGAAGTGAATGGTCTGAGATGGAAGGTCTTAGAGGAGAGTGGGCCAGATTTAAATAGCTTGAATGCTCTGAAAGGCATGATCCAATTTGTAGTAAGTATGGTTTCTGCTCTTGTTACTCCAAGTATCTGTAGGACTAGTAGATTGAACGGAGACAAGTTAAGAGAGGTTGAGTGCTTGGTTGAGGGGGGCAACTCCTTCAAACTGAGAGGGTTATCACCTAGTTTTTGTGTAGAAAAGCGCATTGAGTTGAAGTCTCCTGTGACAAACCAAGATTCATTGGCTGATTTGAGGCAAGCGGGTGGTTCAGGAAAGTTGGTTTAAAGTTGCCGTGAGGGCATAAACAAAAGTGAGCTGAAAGGCGCTGGATACGGAGGAGTGATGGGCTTGGTAGTGTATGTATTAGTTAGATGCAGAAATTTTGGTTAGCCTGAAGGTGTAGGGGTTCCGTACGGTCAAAAGTCTACCATAAACTTCTATAGAATTTGTTCAAACTAGGATGAATGAGTTTATGTATTCAATTGATATGTACTGCATTTATTTTTTCAATAATGATAACTCTTCACCATCACTACCAAAACCAAGCTTAAGTTTTACAAAACTGAATTTGTGGATCAGATCAAAGATTTTTCTTTTCATTACTTTTTTTAGCGCATACCGTTTCTAGAATTTTTGATGTGTTTGTTTTTCTTTTCAGATTCATACTAGGATGGATGAATTTATGTATTCAATTGATATGTATAGGCTGAGTTGGTTCATTCTCTTTTCACCATGGTTGGAGTTGTCGGTATTCTTTTCACTGATGTAAGTTTTTTTTTTATATAAAAAACTACCGATGTAAGTTGATATATATGTACTTTCACAAAATGCTCATAATTGAAGCGTTCAGTTGTAAAACCGAGACGTATTTGCTTCAGTTAGCATCAAATTAAATGTTCAGCATTATACGTATATGTACATCTCATGTTTTGTTATATTTTCAATGCAGGTCAAAACGATGCTCAAACCATGTGATATTTTTAATGTCTTTAGAACTTAAAGCTGCTGGAAGTGAAGGTTATAATTTTTTTAGCATTTATGCCATTATGTTTGAACATTTGGTTAGACTAAATGTGAATATTACTTATATAATACATCCTCCTTTTTTGGTTCAGATTTTTAGTTGAAACGATGACTATAAATTACAATAACCTTTAATACATCATCGACATAAATACAATTGCACGTATATAAATTCTGTAACTTGATACATGAATGAAATTAATTCTCATCTTTATTTGTTTGAAAGTTGATAATTTTGCAATAATTAAAATTACTAAGCTTTATTACATTAAAATAATTAAAATTAACTAAGTTTATAAAAATTAACTAAGATAACTAAACTTAAGTTTTATAAAAATCGTGTTCTCTATTTTGAAATCATTGTTAATTTGTTATAAAAATTGACTATGTTTTACAACTAATTTTTATAAAAATTAACCAAGTTAACTGAGTTTTGTAAAAATTAATTAAGTTTATAAAAATTAACTAAGTTTATAATAATAATAATAATAATATAAATTAACTTAGTTTAAAATAATTAACTAAGTTAATTAATTTTTATAAAATTAATTAAGTTTTATAATAATTAACTAAACTAATTAAGTTTTTAAAAATTAAACAAGTTTATAAAATTTCCAAGTTTTATAAAAATTAATAAGTTTATAACAATCGACATGCAATTTTTAGTAAATATTTAAAACAAAATATAACATTAACAAAGTTATCTAAGTTTTATAAAAATTAAATAAATTTATTAAAATTAACCTAATTTATAAAAAATAACTAATTTTCATAGAAGTTAACTGAGTTTTATAAAAATTAAGTTTAAGTTTTCAAAATAAACTAAATTTATAAATATAACAAAGTTATTAAAATTTAAATAAGTTTTATAAAACTTGACCAAGTTTTATAAACATCCGATTAAATTAATTAAGTTTGTAAAATTTAACCAAGTTTTATGAAAAGCTAACTATGTTTTATGAAAATTTAGTTAATTTTTGTAAAATTAAACTAAGTTGGATAAATTGTAAAAATTAACTAAATTAACAAAGTTTTTATAGAATTTATTAAGTATCATAAAATTTTTCTAAGTTAATTAAGTTGCCAAGAAATTAAACTAATATAATAGAAATAAATCAAGTTTTATAAAAATTAAAAGTTTAAAAAAATTAATGGTATCTGTACTCGTTTAAATACAACAGTGGTTTAGAATTGAATAAGTTCATAAATATCGGATTTTGTTGTTCAAAATTGTCACTTTATATGCATAATTTTCATCAGTCTTGTGTATTACGATTGATTATTGAACTTTTTCTTTACAGATAACTAATACATTTGGTGCTAGCAAGCAGCAACAAGGTGATTTGAAGTAATATATAGTGTCATGCATATCTTTAGTGTTTGAATACTTCTATGTATCGGTTTTGGTAAGATTGCTTGTGTATAATATAAGTATTGTTTACTTGCATTTGTAATCTTCGTACGTAGTTATGATATATAATGAGCACATGTTGTTTTGGTGTAATTTTATTTGTTTACATATAGCCTATTGGTAATCAAATGTGATCTTACTGATATTTAAATTCGAGGTGTGTGTGTGTGTGTATATATATGTATGTATGTATGTATGTATTGAAACGTCATAAAGAAGCACAATAAATCTTATACAATAAGATGATAGAATTAAAAAATGCTATAAAAGGCAACAATAGCGTTTTTAAATTGCTATAATATAAAACTTTCTACAGCGTTTTATTCTTGCTATCTAATAACCCTTCCTATTTATGACATGTTTTTTTACAGCGTGTGCATAAACGCCATTAAAACAATTTACAGCATTTTTCAAACGCTGTTAAAAGAACACATTTATAGCGTTTTTGTTGTTGCTATCGTAGGTCATAGACTTATAACAACATGTTGATATACAGCGTTTATAAAAACGCTATAAAAGCCTTTAATAGCATTTTTTAAACGCCATTAAAAGTCCAAATTGTTGTAGTGATCAGAAGTAAAACTGAAATCATGTTGCCTATTCAACTACTAGCGAATGTAAAGATGATTAGTGGTTGTGTCGAAATAAATCAAATATTAGGTGGAAATGTTAATATGTACCAACACATGTTATAAAATTATTCAAATATTCCCTCAAATTGCACCTAAGGATAAGATATTTATTTGGAATTTTTTTCTCCTCTATCATACAACTATCATTTTTTAACCTTTTAACATGCGCGCTTAGGACACGTATTAACAATATCTATACTATATTAATATAGTATTAATCATTATGTCTCATTAAATGCTATTTATTCTTGGTGGATCAATTTAACCAAATATTGGAAGCACCGAAACATAGAGCATTTGAGCTAAAGCTTGGCACAATAAATTTGACTTCTGATTTTATAAATAACTCCCATCTTCTTTTGCCAACAGGCATGGAGGTACTGACTGTACATCAGGATCGGAATGTGCCTTAAGTGGATCATTAATTTTGTTTTTGTTTTAAATAACTTAACAAACCGCTAAATAAACATAATATTAGTTTTAATCCTAAAACATGATAAAGCTGAATGATTCAACTATTGACTTGAAAAGAGAAGATGGTTAAAGTAGTTTTAGAGAGTTATTATATACGGTATCCCTTTAATCCTGTCAAGATCTAAATAGTAATACAGTTGCGAATAATATATAGGTATGACGGAAATAATATAAATAATTTTTAATCTCCAGCGTCCCAAGTTGCAACGATCTTCAAATATTCTGGATGCACGCAGCTTATGTACTTATTCAGATATCTTGATTTGCTATTAGTCTTGTGTACATGTTGAACACTGCCTCTGATATGTGCTATGTACGGTAATTAGTGTAATGACTTCTGTGATTCTATTATGACCACCTGAACGGGAGGTCTTTAGTATTGTAAGGATGACCGATGGCTGCATTGAAATAAATGTAAAAATGATCAATGTACCGGTGGCTTGACTTGTTGACCAGAATACTGGAAGCACGCTTATTTTGAAAGCATCTGGAAGGCAAGCTTAATTGACACCACCAATTTGACTTCTGATTTTATATTTTCTTTCCAATTTTTACCTCTCGTACAATGAATCTTAACAAATTTAGCAACACATTGATGTTCACCAATGTACCCTACACAGCAATTTAGCCACACATTGTGTATGTGGAAGGCAATTGTGGTACATTGCTCGCATATGCGCACATGGAAAGCACACCATTCATGACTCAAATGAAGTCTTACACTCAAAAATCTCCATCTATATAAGGGCAAGCTTTGTGCATCTACTTGTCATCACATCTGCATTCAATTCTCCATTGTTCACTACACAGATATCACTTCTTAATAAATTGGACTTTCCTAATTCGTCCATTAATTATTTACTAAGAAATGGAACTAAAGCCTGGCATGTCTGCTATTGTTACTGGAGGAGCTAATGGAATTGGCAAGGCTATTGCATTGGCTCTCGCCAGAAGTGGTACCTTTGTAACTATTCTTGATTTTTCCCAAGAGAGAGGAAACGAAGCTGTTTCCTTGCTTCAAACCGAGAACAAAAAGTTTCATCCTGATATCAACTTTCCTTCCGCAACGTTCATCAAGTGTGATGTTACTAGGAGCGGTAATATTTACTTTTTTTTTCTTTACTTAAGCTACTAGTACATGTTGAAACATAATTTTAACGAGAGGGCCGAATCCAAATTTTGTGCATGCAGGAGATGTGACTACTGCATTTGAGAAGCATGTGGAAATATACGGAGGTCTTGATATTTGCGTAAATAGCGCAGGAGTTGGCTGCCCAGTCAAACGTTTTGATGAAGATGAATCCGATGCCATTAATACATGGAGGCGTATCATCAGTATTAACTTTGTTGCTGTTGTTGATTGCACTCGAATTGCGGTACAATATTTCATTGTATATTTTAGTTATATATATAGCACATATAGGATTTTCAGAATAACTACCGTGCATAAATATATATGTGTGTTTATGCTAATTAATTTCCATTGTTGTTTTGCAGATTCAAACAATTCGAAAGACAGAGAAGCCTGGAGTCATTGTCAATCTTGGTTCAGCATCGGGTCTTTACCCAATGCCTGCTGATCCAATCTACTCCGCCACTAAAGGTACCAATAAGCAAAGTTATTTTCAGGATATATATATATATATATATATATATATATATATATATATATATATATATATATATATATATAGGAGGTGAGGTATCTGAGAGTTCATACTACATTGAAAACATTAACACATTAAATTCTTTATTTATTTGACTGCAGGTGGTGTAGTTTTATTTAGTAGGTCTTGTGGTTCATTAGGCAGTGAAGGCATTAGAGTCAATGTCCTATGTCCTGAGGTATTATTTTGTTGAACAAATATACCATATATGCCTATGATATTTCAGTTGTGTCCCATTCATGTAAGCACAAGCATTGAGTTTTCTACGAAGTATAACTAGCTTGTTTGTGCACAGTTTGTCAGTACCGACATAATATCTGATGTTAACCTTGGAGATGTTAAACGAGTAGGCGGTTATTTGTCTATGGAGACCGTTGTAAAAGGTATATAAAATCATTATAAAAGTATCTACTTCTCCACCTTAAACGTGTACATTGCTTATATCATATAAATCCTATGTATGTGTATATTGCAGGTGCACTTGAGCTCATAAAAGATGAAAGCAAGGCTGGTGCATGTTTATGGATCACAAACAGAAGAGGCTCAGAATATTGGCCTACTCCCGAAGAGGAGAAGAAGATATTCCAAGGACTGGTCATAAATGGGAACACCGAATCCGTTGATTCAAACAATTAAGAAGAGTCGGATGCATTGTTGTTAAAAACTTAAAATAATATAGCCTTTAATCTTTGATAGATATGAGTCTAAATGAGATATTGTGACTAGACTTTTCTTCAGTAGTTTATACAATTTGTATTGTTTTGAAAGTTACAGGCTATACACCGTCTGAAAAGTTGTTTTCTTCTTGCCTTCAAGCTCCATCTCGAGATGAATATTAGATAATTTTGGTATAAAGGAATAGAATAGCTATAGTAGTTTGTATTATTTTTATGCATGTCATTAAAACATAACTCCACAGACTACTGATTCGGTTTGTCTCGCTTTTATGAACGTTGCCTGCAAAATGTTTAATGCAGTAAGCATTGGTGACCAACCATCAGCTTCAAGCTTATTTTCTTTGAAACCATTAATATTTTTTTGTAGGAACAATCCTGTTTCAAAGAAATCCATAAGCAAACTCAGGAATTCGTCCGTTTTCTTTTACCAAACATTGGAATTCTGAATAGATGATAATATGATATATATTTAGATACAACCCAAACAAAACAGACGACTTTTACTCTTCTTCCCCGTGGAGTCAACCTGTAACTTTGCCTTGTTTCTCATTGTAATGCTGCTCCTTTTGCTGTTGGAAATGTGGTGGCTAAGTGGCTTGAACTTTTGCTGTTACCTACGGCCTACAGTGAATTTTCTTACTTTTCCATTGAAGTCGATCAAACCATGATTGAATACCTACCATATGGTATTCTGTATCATTTTCAGCTCTCACTGCATCAATCGTTGCCATTTTAACAAAAAAAAATTCAAGCAATCCACGTTAAATTGTACTGGATTGGGGGAAATAGGTGAACTAGGATTTTTCTATACGTCGTAAAAATGGTTAAAAGATGTTGTTCAATTAATATCTAATGTGGGAGTTCAGTGAAAATGGAAATCGTAGTGGATATAGGGCTTGGTGATGATTACTTGAGGAAATGGTGAGGGTGGCTTGAAGCATTTAGATACAGTTGCTATATTCTGAATTTTTGATTCGATTAATTTATTACTAGGAAGCATTTGGTTAATGGCACATACTCTTCTTGCATTTGATCACGCATAAATTTATGTTTCTGCTGCACATGTTCTACTACAAACCTATTACCAAAAATCAACTGTTCTTAATCCAATTTTGTAATAAATTTGATGGATTTTTGAGGCCGGGTATTTGGACATAAATTGATGACACAAATAAAAACACAAAAAGATCTGAATACTTTTGTTTTTACATGAAAGATGAATTTAGGGGGGAATCCAATGGTATAGATCCCTTGTGTCACCAATTGTATGACCAAGTTTTGTTCAGGTAGACGTTCCTTTTTAATATTACTAAAAACTTGTAGATAAATATTTAATGTTTATTAACGAATAAAGATAACCGAAAAGTTAATTCTTGTTTTCTCAACGGCACACACATGACACACTAATAACCTTCCTCTCTCACCACATCTTTCTCTCCAGGTAATCAAACATCAATTCACCTATTCCATTCTTATATCAAAAATTGGAGTTATGTTTTAATCAAATAAGCATGGTACTTGTGAAAAATGTATTTTTCCCAAGGTGCAAATATAACAAAATTTAAAATTTATGCCACTAAATTTCAAATTTCAGGACTATTACCCTGCTTTCTTTCTTCTCCGAATTCAATATAATTTCATCCATCACCGTCACAATACATAACACATTCTAGGGCATACCGCCATTATCCACGCCGCTACCACTAGTCACCCCGATAACATCTCCACCAAACTTGAACTAATAATCCTAATACTACTATAACATATTTTTATCCTAGCGTCGTATTTCATCACCCACCACTTCACTTGACTTCACCATCTCGTCAAGACATTTCACCTCACATCTTCTTACACCATTTCCTAGTCAATTAACAATTACAAAAAATTATGTAGAAAATGCTATTACACAACATCATTTTACCAAAAAATAATATGTAAATAAGGGTCAAAGCGAGTACAAAATACTGCTATATAGATAAAAATTATAAACAACATGTATTAAATACTACATAAAAATTAACATTATATTTTTTTAGCAAAATAAAAAATAGTCTGAAATTCTATACATGGTAGCATTGAAATATGAAACACTATGTTTAAATTTACAACTCACATAATGTATTTAATGCCTCATTATTTAAATAACCGATAGTACTTGGTTCAAAATGGAAGACCTAAAAATGCACTTTCCAAGTTACATGATCTAGGATTTGAAACATTTCTCATTATGTCTGAAATTTCATTTAGCTAAGGAAATACGTTGTTAACCGTGTAGGATTATAAAATTGGAGAAATGATGAAAAGACTATGTTGTGTACCGGATGTAAATTCATTTCAACACATGGTGTAGTGAGCGAATATCAAGTCCGCGTTAAAATCACTAAATGATAGTTAGGTGTATTGTCGAGTATTTATTAAATACTATAGATATATATACGGAAACATTTAACTCTTCATGAAGGAGCACACAAACTCATACCTTCAAAGGTGACATCGAATATAGCAAGTCAATATTAAATTCATGTTTACGCTTAATAAATGGGCTTTATGTTAGAAATGTACCAAACGAGAGGTCGTTGATCAAATATGAAGGCTAAGTACATCACACTGAATAGTGACCTAATGAAAGCAGTATATACCTTTGCAAATTTATCAGAAAGCTGTGGATGGTTCCAACCATTGAGAAATTAATAACTATGGTGATAACGACGATGTTTTATGGATTACAATAGGAACTGATAGCTTGATTAGAGATCGAGATACGTTCTTCGTAACTATCACGTAATTAATGAATTTATCTGTGACAAAATAGTAGAATAAAAAAGTAGAGATACAATACTACAAATTCACTCGGTAAGGCTCTTTCTCAGTTTTCTCTAGGAAAACTGATTGAGGGTATGATTACGAGTCACTATAATTGGACACTAGTGCAAGTGGGAGATTGATCGAGTTAAGAGTGTATCCAAGAAGAAATTATGTAATTTGATTATACCACTAAACTCTATGCTTTTGGTTTTATTTTATATTGTGCATACTATTATATTGGGATGTGATTAATATTTTAAATATAATAAATATTTACAAGTAGAAAATCCTTAGAAAAATGTTTAATCGATTGCAGTTACGAATGCATTCATAACTATAAGTATTGAATCAAATAAAATAAATTTTCATCTTTAAATGTTCTTAGTCAACATGTATTGAGAATGGAATATTAATATATCCATTAAAACTAGTATATATAGCACCCCGCATATGTTAAACGATTAATTACTCATGGTCATCGGGGCATCTAATGGTTACGTACATGTAGTTTTTTGGAACAACTACATAATGACTCATCGAGTGTCTTCTATAGGTTAAAAGTCAAATAGGAGGTCTCATGTGATGATGTGTAGTAGTCTTTTGACTGGAGAATAGTATGTACCCTAAGTATTTAAACTATAATTTCATTATAGTTAATCATATAACAACATTGATTATGTCAAGGCTATAGTTTGTAGCGGTGTAAATTTTGTATGACTATTCGACGTTTGGCTCGGTTCGAAGCTATAAAGTATCTGATCTATGTTCGTCCGATTCGTATTTAGGATGCAAATTAGGACAAGGGAAAATGTACGAAAAAGGCCCGTTCAAGATTGTCTAATGTTTTCCTATTATCCATATATTGTTCGTCCATTATCGGCCTCATACGAATATTGTCCGAACTTAGACCTTGTCTGGTATATGTCTGTCCGAAACTCTTATAGGACATGATAAAGACACATCTTCATTCATCCCGGTCTACCTTGTTTATAGCCATAATAGTTGGTTATTAGTCGATCCACTATTCAACTGAGGATTAGCCTGCTTTGAATAAAAGGTTAGTATAATTATAATTGATTGCCAAAGTCTTTGACCAAACTAAATCAATCAATCGATAATTGTTGCCTAATTGAACGGTGGACTTTAATGTTAGACTTTGAAATTAACTATGGATATTAATAAAATTTTGACCATTTACCAAGCTCTAGATATTTAAGTGTTATAATTCCGATGAAGAGAAAACTTCCACAGTATATTGTTTCTTAAGAGAATCGTTTTATGAGATTAGAAATTGGATTTCATCTTGATAATTTTTAAGCAACTGGACTTGTACCAACTAATATACTTTAGCAAAGCTATGTAGGTTTTAATTATTTAATCTATTCAATTATTATTGATGGCTGGATCCACACTTTTGAAACAAAATGACAACTCCAAATTTTTGACCAAAAATAATTTATTGAAACAATTTATAAAAGTTATAAATTATTATTATATAAAAATTAATATAATGGTTATACTAATTAATTTTTTGTTAATTTTTCGTTATTTTTAATTATTTTTAATTATTTATTTATTTAGCAAGGTTGGTCGGCTTTTAAGTGGCCCATCCACTTTTATTAATAAACATAAGTACCAAGTGTTTGGCATAGATGTCAAAATAGCTAATAAAGGAAAAATACAAGAGATAGGAAAAATCACCTATGCTACTAAAAGACAAGGAATATAAATATTTCATATCCCTAAGTTTTATCTAGCAAGCTATACTTGTTACATTCTCCATGTTCATCAATTGAAAATAAGAGCAATCCATCCCCCACAACATGATAAATTAAGAGCTTCTCTTCGCCTTGTCCTCCTACAAACATATGGTAGTTGCCAGTCTTCGGATTGAATCTCATTTCAGTAGGAACATGAAGCCAAGCACGTTCATGACGATTCCAGATAATAACAAGGTTTGGAGGAGGGGCTAGAATCGCTACAGCCATAACACTAGGCATAGTGGGGACATTGTTCAGCTTCTCCTCAACTACATCAACAGGAAAGACATCATCAACATCTATGGTAACCGCAGTCACGCCCATAGTAGGAGCAGCAACAATAGTAGGGTGAGTTTTGGGAACCCACTTCATGGCCGGAGGCCAGGGGAGAAGAACCCTATCAAACACCGGAACAGAGATATCTTTAGGCCGAAGTTTGCAAGCTTTCAGGAAGTGATCAAAAGTGCGACACTTTGTACAAATATCAGGTTTCCAATAGTAATTGACCTTGACTACCGATTCATGACCTTCAGCAATACGAACTATAATCTGAGTTGGTAACGACTTGTCAGGGGATATTTCAATAAGAGCCTTAGCATACAGTAACTTATCACGAACTCCCGTATTTGCATCAAAAAATTTGAGTTTACCAACTACTCTAGCTAGCTAATTAAGCCCTATAATGGGTTGCAGAATGTACGAGATCTGAGAAATATGCGCCCAAACTGGTATAAAGAGAATTTGCTTGTTCACTTTATCCACATTCAGACTCCATGGTATAATAATGAAAGTTTGACCTTAAATAACAGAAGGATCTGCCCGAAGAATACGAAGTCTTTCCTCTTTTTTAGAGAATTTAAAAAAAAAAAGAATTATCGTAGTGAATTTTAAGGTCACCCCTTAATTTCCAAAGTTGTTGACAACGATCATGGGCAACATGATACAGGGGTGATGAACTAAGGAAAAACCAAACTAAATACTCCAACCAATAAGCAACCCCACCTTCCATCACTTCCAATGGTGGAACCAAAGCACTATCCACCTCCTCGATATCAAAATGATGGGAACATATTCACTTGCATTTCTAGGTAACACAGCAAAAAGAGAGGACAATTTAAAATCATGAACTTCGGGGGTGACAAAAGACCAGCTAAATGCACTTTAGCAGGACTGGGCTTTAAATAAATTAGTAAAATTTATAATTCTTATCTATTCATTCAGTCACTTTTTGGGCCATATATTTTTTATTTTGGTAGTTGAAAGTTTAAAGTTGTTTTAAAATAAGGTAGGACGAAATATATATAGATATGAATTAACTAAATGGATTTAATTAAATTAGTGAGATAAAATCATATTTATAATGGGCCATTCACTGAATGGTGGATATGGGATACATATTATACACACACCATTAGTGTTGCTATAAATATTTGTAATTGCCTCTATTTTCAAAAGGTAGAATTTCATTCTCTTTAGAGAAACAAATTATAGGTGGACTTTGCAACTCTACCATTAAGTAAGAGATAGGATCTCTCATAAGTGAAATAGACAGTTCAAGGTGTGTTCGATTGGAAATTCACCAGAAAATATTTTTCAAAATATTTTTCTAAAACAAATATTTATTTTTTAAATAAGTTTGTTTTAAATTAAAATAATATATTATTCTTAGTTGAGTTGTTTGTGCATATCGATGCATGTCAATTCATCTATGGCGGCTCGTCGATGACGTTAAGGAATGGCATGGCATCATCACCTACGACCCCTCATTATCGACATCAACCAACGACCATGACATCATCATTTACATCAGTTCAAGTTGTTGATATTGGAGTATTTGATCTGCGGTGGTTGTGCTCTCTCCGGCAATATCAAACAAGATCAACATTATTTAGTGTTTTAGCTGTAGGCAAAGGACCAATGATGATATGTAGGATTAACTTGGCCTTAGGAGTACAACCATGGATGTAGTGCATAGCACGGTGGTTTGAGGCAGCTAGAGTTTCAAAATCAAGAAGGGTAGATATATCGTTAGCCCATAATAAATTATATATACACACACACACACACATACACACACACATATTACAATATGGCCACTGTGTTGTAAAACGTGTATACTTTTCACCTAAAAACTCTGTTTTATGCACAAACTTGCGTTATTGGGTTCGTATTGAGATTATGAACACATCGATATTATATGATAGTAAATTATTGCTCATTTATGAAATTGCAAATTAGACATTATAATATTAATATTACCATTAAATATTTAATGTCAACACCATTAATCAAAATTATTATATTAAGATATTTTTTCTATGATTCGAATAGATGATATTTGAATTATGGTCAATTATAATGGTTCAAATTTTTAGCATTAATTTTTTAAATAATAAATAATACTTAGTGTTATTTGAATTTATAATAATATTGTTTATTAATTATTATTATTTAGATATTGATTATTTGGTGTTTGTGTGTGTATATATATCATTATATGTGAAAATTTATTTTACCAAAACTTTACAAATAAGTAAATGTTATTTAAATTGATAATAAATTATCACCCTAAATATTTAGAGTAAATAATAACATTGTAAATCAAATTAATATTATTAAAGATAATGATGTTACAATAAAACTAAACATTCTCATTTGATAAAACATTAAATATGATTTAATTAATGTTAGCAATATTATTCGTGCACTATACTTGATCTAGTGCATAATGATTAAAAAGGATTTTTTTGGAACTTGCCCCTTTTACCCTACTACCCGATGCACTGGACCACATTGCTTATCATTAAATGAAAACAATAGTAAATCCATATAAGTTAAGTCTTGCTATGAGCTTATAAGGGGAGAAATCTTATCCATGCTTTGGCAGCATGATCTCCAATGTATTATGGTATGTATGCACGTATTACTAGAGTTTCTTACGCTGAACTTATGTATGACGTGAAATTTAACTTTTTCTTAAACTCTTGAGTACTCATTTGAGTAAGCTTAGAGTACAAAATTTAGCCTAACGTTGTGGAGCTGACCAATGATGAGATGAGGGCTTTGCATGTATATACTATTTAATATTTCTACTGCATTAGAAGATTATAAGTATTAGCATTTTGAGGAAAAGTTGTTGCTACTATCTAGTTATGGAAGATACTTATTTAGTTGATGTTGCAACTCTAAGAACTCTATTTCGGGAATGGTCATATGTAACAACCCGCATATTTATCGATTTTTATATTTAAATATTTTATCGATACTCGGAATTTAGTCCGAAAAGCTACTTTTTGCATACGGTTGAATTAGGACTCGGGACCACTCCCACTGAGTTTAAAATTCCGTTTGCGACCTTTTTGAGTATAAGCTTTGATATTTTTGGAGTTAGTCATGTTTTGCTACTTTTTCACTTTGGGTTTGGGTTTGGTTCATCCCTATGTTTAACTTATACTCAAATCTGAACCACTCCTCCCCATTCACTATCACTTTCTCCTCTTTTCAGTTCTAAAGCAAAAATGGTGGGAGAGATGGGAAATTAAAACTCCAAAACCCTAGTTTTCTTTTGCAAATCAAATTCTAGCTCCAAACTAATAGAAGAACCCATTGGTAAGCTTCTCTTCTTCTTCTCCAACTCATTCTCTTATCAATTTCAGAAAATTCCTAAACCTAACTTTGGGAATGTTCTTCTTTTAAAGCTTAGAATCAAGCTTCTTGAGTTGGATTTGAAGAGTGGTTGATTCTCTTTTGCTTTCGAGCTTCTTCTTCAATCGTTTGGGTTCAAAGGTGAGATTTTTATCTCACATCTTTTTCTATATCTATCTTTGTGGTTAGGTATGAATTCCTAACATTTGTGCATATTCATTTGCTTTTGATTTGAATTGATTTGGTGAATTTTCCTAATTTGGGTGTTTTGGTCCAAGTTTATGAAAATCCTATTATGAATAATTGGACAATGATATTCGGGGTGTATTGAGGAGTCGTTAAGGCTGGGTCGTCGCTAAGCATAAATCCTTAGTCGTCGTTGCTCGTCCGATCGCTCCCGATACGTTTTGGCCACTTTGGCCTAGGCAAATTGTTGCCCAGACCAAGTGACCAGACGTCTGGTGACCAAGTCCAAACGTCTGGTTTGGACCTGGAGAGAAAAAATATAACCACGCAGAATATATATAAAAAAGGCAGAGACTAATTCCAGACGTCTGAAATTTAGGATCAGACGTCTGGATAGGTCTCAGACGTCTGACTTGAAGTTTCAGACGTCTGGGTGTTCTCTGGATTATTCCCAGAGAACAAATCCAGACGTCTAGATTCTAAACCAGACTTCTGATTAGTTTTCAGACGCCTGGATTGGACCTCCAGACGTCTGGAACTGTTTAATTTGCCTATTTTGGCTATTTTGGAGTATATTTCCAACTTTAATCGATTCGTGTTGATTCCCTTTTTGTTGTTATCATTTATTATGGACTTTGATGACATTTTCATCGTGATTTTTGGGAATATCCATTTTGATGGATTCAGTATCGATTTCTTTGGATTTTATTCACATCTTCGTATGTGAATTTTAGTGATTGATTGTTCCTACAATCTTCTTTGTGATTTGTCACTTTAAAAATATAAAGGTTTTCTATACTAGTAGTAAATATCAAAATTCTTTCATCAAAACGATTTCAACATTTATTTTATTACAAAGCTCGTTTCTTAAACCGTTTTCCAATCTATTAGTATATACAAGCCTTTACCTCACTCGTATGAGAAATCTAATTAAACGACCTAGTAAAACGAGTGGTATGAAACGCTTGCGTTTACTTAGTTGGTAATTCTTGGAATTGTTCGATTGAATCTCTTGTGACAATTTTCTAGTGGAGATCTACAGTTTGTTTGTAAATATTTACGTTAAGCAAGTGGTTATGGGACATGAAGCTAAACTCATATATTTACTAGCTTAGTGTAATTGACACTTCTTGGTGATCATGATGATCATCTTTGTGATTTATACTAGCATTGTGCGATGTCTCTTTGTCTGCGAGGGAGACTAAACCCCGTTTTGTGGAGTTGCGACTCAAATTGGTGGGGTAGCTCCCCATGGCCTTCGGGCCATTCGTGTGTCAAAAATTAATGGCTAGCTACCATGAGATAGCTTCTCGTTCATGTGATACATATGTTGGTGAGCTTTAATGCTCCCGTTCGTGTGATAGGCCTCCCCCCTTTCTTGTGATTTCTGGATTTAGTGTGTTGAATTCTGGAATTTATGTTTCACCAATTTTCGTGATTTCCATTCATAAGTTTTATCAATATTTGTGCATTGGTGAATTTGTGTGTCATTGACTTTTGTGATTTCTGGATTTCGTGTGTTGAATTCTGCAATTTATGTTTCACCAATTTTCGTGATTTCCATTGATAAGTTATATCAATATTTGTGCATTGGTGAATTTGTGTGTCATTGACTTTTGTGATTTCTGGATTTCTTGAGATAATTTCTAGAATTTGTGTTTCACCAATTTTCGTGATTTCCATTGATAAATTTTATCAATATTTGTGCATTGGTGAATTTGTGCGTCATTGACTTTTGTGATTGGCATTGATATAATCGTCAATATTTATGGTTTTGTGAGCGAAATAAGGAGTATGACATTTCTTTGATTCTTGTGTAGATTTTGTGATATTGATTAATCTCTTGTTGATTTTCAATTACTTATATATCACAGCTTGGCATTGTGATTATTCTGTTTTTAGTCATATATCTTAGTCTATATCATGTCATCTGATATTTATAGTTAGACTGATCCGTTTATTATTTTCTTATTAAATAATACTCGGGTCAGACCGAGATGTTACAGGTGCTTCAGCTTGACTTCTCACTTGGGATTGATTTCCCTGACTTTTGGCTAACTACTTAGATTAGTAGTTTATTTCGTTGTATACACTTGAGATATGGACTCATAGTTGTATTTTTTGTATAGCACGTGTTGCTATTCTTTTGTATTATTGTGGATCTTTTTGACCACTAATCTGATATACACTTTCATGTGTTAGTTATATATATTCATATCTTCTTTCTCCTTTGTGATATGAATTATCTGTAACTGATTTGTGTTATGTTTATTTCTATATTTGTTTCCGAAGACCTTTATAGCCACTGTGTAGTAGCTTTGAGTTTGTGTCGGTATGTCGGATTTCCTCTTGAGATGAAAAGTTATATTTTTATCTGACACATCGGTACTCGCACAAAGCAATTATACAGATGGTTGCTCCTCAACAGCCTTATTCTCCGTGCTAGTCGACAGCATTACTCTGCAGTGTTCTTGGCTAGCGTGGGTATAGAGGTGGGGCGTCAAAGCTTGGTATCAGAGCCAAACTTCGGAACAATGTAGAACACTTTAACAAGGATCATAGTCCTAAGTCCTTCTTAGGAGTCGTGCCTTAGGATTTAACTCGGGTCTTCGTACCGATTCATCCTATTTTCTTTATGGTTCCTTGTTTTATCTATCAAGATTGCTTGATATTCCTTTTGTGAATAACCTTTTTCTTCTTCTTTATTTCTTTCTAAGGGAAGAGAAATGGTTAGACCTGGTCGTCCCAGTGCCGGTCAATCTAGTGCTACTCCCCAAGATGGAATTTTTATGACTACCCAACAACTTCTTGACCTTGTCACGAATGCTCAAGCAGCTGGTTCTAATCCGGAACCTACTCACCCAAAGTCGGGATTTGCACGCTTGTGCAGCGATTACACTAATCTGGGTGGGAAGCCATTTAAAGGTTCTGAAACTATTATTGAAGTCCAGGCTTGGTTAAGAACATGCGATCGAATCTTTTCTCGCATGAACCTCATTGATCTTCACCGAGTCCAGGTGGCTTCTAGTATGCTCCAAGAAAGAGCATTGGACTGGTACGAACTTCTTATTTCTGAGATTAATGAAGCGGATCTCACTTGGGAGAAATTTCGAGAGCGCTTCAAGTTAAAATTCGTACCAGAAGCTGAGAAGGTGACTTTGGCTCACCGTTTTATATACCTTGTTCAAGGTGAATCTTCCGTGGCAGATTATGTCGCGTCTTTTGAATCTCTCTCCAAATATGGGGTTGAATACATCAGCACCCCATTGAAGAAAAATCAGAGATTTGTCTATGGCTTAAACAAAAATCTCATGAAGCCATTACTTCTAAAATTAGAAGTTTCTTTCGACCAACTCATTGATATCGCTCTTCGTCTTGAAGAGGCGGATAGGGAGAATGATGTTGAAGTGGTGGGTTCCAAACCAAACTTCAACAACAAGAAGAGGCTAAACAAATTCAAAGGTCCTTATCCCAATAAGAAAGAGAGGCAAGCATCCCCAATGGCAAAGACTTCTTCCTTTGGTCGTCGGGAATGCTATAATTGTCCTTCGAACCATTATGCGAACAAGTGCCCAAAGCCTCTCTCTTGTCGTTACTGCAAAGTTCCCGGTCATGTTATATCTTCATGCCCCAAGCTTCAGGCAGGAAGGAGGGAAATTTCAATGTTGCTCAAGCCCCTGGCAACACATCTCGTGGTCAAGGTATTTCTCATTCTATTCTTGATGGCATTATTTTATTTCGTGATCATCATATTCGAGTTCTTTTTGATACGGGTGCGTCCCATTCTTTTATATCAAAAGAGCTTGTTGATACTTTTTCTTTAAGTGTTGTTGCTTTAATTTATTCTTTGAGAATTGTGAATCTGGTTGGTGGATTCGCAACTCTTAGTTTGCTTTGTAAAGATGTGGAGGTTATTTTGTGTGATTTTCCTTTCCTAGCCGATTTGCATGTCATGCGTTATTTAGGCTTTGGAATGATTTTGGGAATGGATTGGCTTAACCGTTATGAAGCTCATATCCTATGTCCTGAGCGGACTATTCATCTTCGACATCCTCAATCTGTTAAGCAGATTTCTATTAATCTTAAAGATTCGGATTCCAGCTTGGTTGCATCTTTATGTTCTTTAAATCCTCGTGATGACGATAATGATGATGAGGAAGATATTATTTCTCTTATTCACGTTGTTCGTGAATTTTCCGACATATTTGAGTCCATTTTAGGATTACCACCTAAGCGAGCAATTGAGTTCAGAATTAATCTCATTCCTGGTGCTCAACCTATTGCTCGTCCTCCTTATCGTATGTCCAATAAAGAAAACGAGGAGATGCGTAAACAATTATCCGAATTGGAGACGAAGCAATTTATTCGCTCTAGTTCCTCGCCTTGGGGAGCTTCAGCTATTTTCGTGAAGAAATCCGATTGTACACTTAGGCTTTGCGTTGACTACCGCAAGCTTAATGATCTTACTATAAAAAATAAATATCCTTTACCTCGATTGATGATCTATTCGATCAACTTAGTGGTGCTAGAGTCTTTTCACAATTAAACTTAGCTACTGGATTTCATCAGCTTCGTATTGCAGAGGATAGAATTCCTTTGACATCGGTCCGTACTCGCTATGGATCTTATGAATGGCTTGTTATGCCATTTGGTCTAACGAATGCCCCAGCTTATTTTGTTGACCTAATGAATCGAGTTTTCAAAGACTTCCTCGACCGGTTTGTTCTCATATTTATTGATGATATTCTTGTGTATTCAAAAACCGAGGAGGAGCATGAGAAGCATCTTCGTATTGTGTTGGAAACTCTTAGGAGTAATCATTTAAAAGCAAAGTTTTCTAAATGCCACTTTTGGCAATCTCGTGTGAAGTTTCTCGGTCATATTATTTCCGAATCCGGAATTTTCGTGGATCCTTCAAAGATTGAAGCGATTCAAGATTGGAAGAGACCGGAGAGTGTGACGGAGATTCGTAGTTTTCTTGGATTGGCGGGTTATTACCACCGTTTTATCAAAGACTTTTCTAAGATTGCCGTGCCTCTCACTAGTTTAACGAAGAAAGGTGTTAAATACATTTGGTCGGACAAATGTGAAACTTCTTTTCAGAAATTAAAAGAACTCCTTTCTGATGCTCCTATTCTTGTTATTCCCGAGGGGAATCACGATTTTGTTGTTTTTACCGATGCTAGTCGCATTGGTTTGGGTGTCGTTCTTATGCAAAGAGAACGTGTTATTGCTTATGCTTCTAGGCAATTAAAGCCAGCCGAGACTAGATATGTCACACATGATTTAGAACTCGCAGCTATTGTTTTTGCTCTTCGGATTTGGCGTCATTATCTTTTAGGAGAGAAATTTGTTCTTTATACCGATCATAAGTCCTTGAAGTATTTATTCTCTCAAAAGGAACTTAATTTGCGTCAACAACGTTTTCTCGAGTTCCTTGCTCCTTATGATCTTGATATTCTTTATACCCCCGGTAAGGGTAATCGTGTCGCCGATGATCTTAGCCGTAAACAACAAGATGTTGTTTCTATGATGATATCCGAATGGAACGATCTCGAGATTTTATCCACTTGTGAGATTCGAGAGCGCGTATCCGATTTATGCTCATCATTTATTTTATGTAGCCTTGAGGCTCATCCTTCTCTTTTAGACCGCATTCTTGAAGCTCAAGGGCTAGATCCTGAATTGGCTCTTCTTGGCCAAAATATTAAGGATAAAATTGATATTGAAGGTTTGAAAGACTTCGATATCGATTCTCGTGGCGGCATTCGGAAATTTGGTAGACTTGTCGTACCAAATGTTAGTGATCTTCGAAAAGATATTTTAGATGATTCCCATCGTTCTAAATTTACCATTCATCCCGGTAGTAGTAAAATGTACACGGATATGAAGCGACTTTATTATTGGGAATGAAACTTGATATCGCTAACTTCATTAAGCGTTGCATGACTTGCCAACTCGTTAAGGCCGAGCATCAAAGGCCCGGTGGGTTATTGCAACCTTTAGAAATTCCAATTTGAAAGTGGGACCAAATTTCCATGGATTTTATAGATGGCCTTTCCCGTTCTCGTTCGGATCATGATAGCTTATGGGTGATAGTGGATAGACTTACTATATCCGCCCATTTTATTCCCGTTCGGTCTAACCGAACCGTTCCTCTTTTGGCCAAACTCTTTGTTAAAGAAATTGTTAAATTACATGGAGTTCCTACTTCTATTGTTAGTGATCGTGACCCATTGTTTACTAATGGATTTTGGAAGAGTCTTCAAAAAGCTTTAGGAACGAAGCTTAATTTTAGCACCGCTTATCATCCCCAGTCCGATGGACAAACCGAGCATGCGAATGAAACTCTTGAAGATCTTCTTCGTGCTTGTGTGCTTGATTTCGGTGGAAGCTGGGAAGATCATATTCCTCTTGTTGAATTTTCCTATAATAATAGCTTCCAATCTAGTATTGGTATGGCACCTTTCGAAGCACTCTATGGAAGGCCATGCCGGTCTCCTTCTTGTTGGCTTGAGGCCGGTGAGAAGCTGGTTTTAGGTCCAGATTTTATTCGTGATTCCACAGAAAAAATTGATCTTATTCAACATAGGATGAAAGAAGCCCAGCGTAGACAAAAATCCTATGCCGATAATCGAAGAAGGACATTAGAATTTTATGTGGGAGATCTTGTGTTCGTTCGTGTTACACCCATGAAAGGTGTTGTGCGTTTCAGTCGATCGGGAAAGTTAGCGCCTCGATATATTGCGCCATTTCCTATCACTGAACGTATTGGTTCCATGGCTTATCGCCTTGCATTACCGGCTCATTTTTCTGCTATCCATGACGTGTTTCACGTTTCTCAACTTCGGAAATGTCTTCGAGATTTCGAATCTATTCTTGAGCCTGGTGTTGTGGAAGAGATTGAAGTCTCGCCTAATTTAACTTATGAGCAACATCCTATTCGTATCATTGCTTCGGAAGTCAAACGACTTCGAAATAAGGATGTCCCGCTTGTGAAAGTTCAATGGTCTTCAAATCCTAAGGATTGTTCTTGGGAATCTAGTGAGTTCATCGAGCGAACTCATCCGAACTTACTTTCTCGGGCTCTTTGAGGTGAACTTCTTATTTCAAACTTCTTTTGTATTGAATACGCTTTTATGGTTGTTACTATATATCTTCTTCTTAAATATTGCGAGGACGCAATTTCTTTAAGGAGGGGAGTCTGTAACAACCCGCATATTTATCGATTTTTATATTTAAATATTTTATTTAAATATTTTATCGATACTCGAAATTTAGTCCAAAAGCTACTTTTTGCATACGGTCGAATTAGGACTCGGGACCACTCCCATTAAGTTTAAAATGCCGTTTGCGACTTTTTTGAGTATAAGCTTTGATATGTTTGGAGTTAGTCATGTTTTGCTACTTTTTCACTTTGGGTTTGGGTTTGGTTCAGCCCTATAACTTATACTCAAATCTGAACCACTCCTCCCCATTCACTCTCACTTTCTCCTCTTTTCAGTTCTAAAGCAACAATGGTGGGAGAGATGGGAAATTAAAACTCCAAAACTCTAGTTTTCTTTTGCAAATCAAACTCTAGCTCCAAACTAATAGAAGAACCCATTGGTAAGCTTCTCTTCTTCTTCTCCAACTCATTCTCTTATCAATTTCAGAAAATTCCTAAACCTAACTTTGGGAATGTTTTTCTTTTAAAGCTTAGAATCAAGCTTCTTGAGTTGGATTTAAAGAGTGGTTGATTCTCTTTTGCTTTCGAGCTTCTTCTTCAATCGTTTGGGGTTCAAAGGTGAGATTTTTATCTCACATCTTTTTCTATATCTATCTTTGTGGTTAGGTATGAATTCCTAACATTTGTGCATATTCATTTGCTTTTGATTTGAATTGATTTGGTGAATTTTCCTAATTTGGGTGTTTTGGTCCAAGTTTATGAAAATCCTATTATGAATAATTGGACGATGATATTCGGGGTGTATTGAGGAGTCGTTAAGGCTGGGTCGTCGCTAAGCATAAATCCTTAGTCGTCGTTGCTCGTCCGATCGCTCCCGATACGTTTTGGCCACTTTGGCCTAGGCAAATTGTTGCCCAGACCAGGTGACCAGACGTCTGGTGACCAAGTCCAGACGTCTGGTTTGGACCTGGAGAGAAAAAATATAACCACGCAGAATATATAAAAAAAAGGCAGAGACTAATTCCAAACGTCTGAAATTTAGGATCAGACGTCTGGATAGGTCTCAGACGTCTGACTTGAAGTTTCAGACGTCTGGGTGTTCTCTGGATTATTCACAGAGAACAAATCCAGACGTCTGTATTCTAAACTAGACGTCTGATTAGTTTTCAGACGCCTGGATTGGACCTCCAGACGTCTGGAACTGTTTAATTTGCCTATTTTGGCTATTTTTGAGTATATTTCCAACTTTAATTGGTTCGTGTTGATTCCCTTTTTGTTGTTATCATTTATTATGGACATTGATGACATTTTCATCGTGATTTTTGGGAATATCCATTTTGATGGATTCGGTATCGATTTCTTTGGATTTTATTCATATCTTCGTATGTGAATTTTAGTGATTGATTGTTCCTACAATCTTCTTTGTGATTTGTCACTTTAAAAATATAAAGGGTTTCTATACTAGTAGTAAATATCAAAATTAATTCATCAAAACGATTTCAACATTTATTTTATTACAAAGCTCGTTTCTTAAACCGTTTTTCAATCTATTAGTATATACAAGCCTTTACCTCACTCGTATGAGAAATCTAATTAAACGACCTAGTAAAACGAGTGGTATGAAATGCTTGCGTTTACTTCGTTGGTTAATTCTTGGACTTGTTCGGTTGAATCTCTTGTGACAATTTTCTAGTGGAGATCTACAGTTTGTTCGTAAATATTTAAGTTAAGCAAGTGGTTAAGGGACATGAAGCTAAACTCATATATTTACTAGCTTAGTGTAATTGACACTTCTCGGTGATCATGACGATCATCTTTGTGATTTATACTAGCAATGTGCGATGTCTCTTTGTCTGCGAGGGAGACTAAACACCGTTTTGTGGAGTTTCGACTCAAATTGGTGGGGTAGCTCCCCATGGCCTTCGGGCCATTCGTGTGTCAAAAATTAATGGCTAGCTACCATGAGATAGCTTCTCGTTAGTGTGATACATATGTTGGTGAGCTTTAATGCTCCCGTTCGTGTGATAGGCCTCCCCCCTTTCTTGTGATTTCTGGATTTCGTGTGTTGAATTCTGGAATTTATGTTTCACCAATTTTCGTGATTTCCATTGATAAGTTTTATCAATATTTGTGCATTGGTGAATTTGTATGTCATTGACTTTTGTGATTTCTGGATTTCGTGTGTTGAATTCTGGAATTTATGTTTCACCAATTTTCGTGATTTCCATTGATAAGTTTTATCAATATTTGTGCATTGGTGAATTTGTGTGTCATTGACTTTTGTGATTTCTGGATTTCTTGAGATAATTTCTAGAATTTGTGTTTCACCAATTTTCGTGATTTCCATTGATAAGTTTTATCAATATTTGTGCATTGGTGAATTTGTGCGTCATTGACTTTTGTGATTGGCATTGATATAATCGTCAATATTTATGGTTTGGTGAGCGAAATAAGGAGTATGACGTTTCTTTGATTCTTGTGTAGATTCTGTGATATTGATTAATCTCTTGTTGATTTTCAATTACTTATATATCACAGCTTGGCATTGTGATTATTCTGTGTTTAGTCATATATCTTAGTCTATATCATGTCATCTGATATTTATAGTTAGACTGATCCGTTTATTATTTTCTTATTAAATAATACTCGGGTCAGACCAAGATGTTACAGGTGCTTCAGCTTGACTTCTCACTTGGGATTGATTTCCCTGACTTTTGGCTAACTACTTAGATTAGTAGTTTATTTCGTTGTATACACTTGAGATATGGACTCATAGTTGTATTCTTTTGTATAGCACGTGTTGCTATTCTTTTGTATTATTGTGGATCTTTTTGACCACTAATCTGATATACACTTTCATGTGTTAGTTATATATATTCATATCTTCTTTCGCCTTTGTGATATGAATTATCTGTGACTGATTTGTGTTATGTTTATTTCTATATTTGTTTTCGAAGACCTTTATAGCCACTGTGTAGTAGCTTTGAGTTTGTTTCGGTATGTCGGATTTCCTCTTGAGATGAAAAGTTATATTTTTATCTGACACATCGGTACTCGCACAAAGCAATTATACAGATGGTCGCTCCTCAACAGCCTTATTCTCCATGCTAGTCGACAGCATTACTCCGCAGTGTTCTTGGCTAGCGTGGGTATAGAGGTGGGGCGTCACATCATATGTGCTAATCTGATATTACTATTTCATATTAAATTTCATCAATACGACTTGAGCATAATTTTGTTATTAACCGTTTTGTTGTTTTACTTTTACCCTAATGATCTTGCAACCAGATGGGTAGTATCGAGACATGTGTAATAGTAGATGCTATTAGGTGTCAATCTTGGGTAGGGTTTTTATAGCATCATGTTGGAGTTTTAAAGGATGGGGCGCGATGAAAGAACAAAATTTAGGAAAAACGGCTAAATTTGAAGGAACTGGTTCGTTTTGCAATGGCTGAAGTAGGATGATTTCAAAAGGAATTCTCCACTTTGATTTTAGTGGACCTATGAAATATTTTATACTAGATCCGATCCAATTGTTTTTTAATAAAATCATATTTCACGAAGATTGTCTTAGTCATAATTAATTAAATAACCTATGTTAATTAGGTATGGTATATTTATCGGTATGAACATATCAAATATACTCATATTTCTAAATGGTGTGGCATACATGTGAAATATGTAGTGAAAAAAATTGCTTGGTGCATAAAGATAAGAAAAAACATAATTTTAGATCTTAGCATAATCACATCAAGATCTAAAGAAAAGAGACAAAGGCGACACCATTAATTGATTCCACCTTTGTCTTTTACAAACATTCAATTGGCAGAACACTTAGTCTTTATACAATATATGACGTGTCATAATAATATGTTTAATATGACATATAACAACAAACAATGACATGACCCATACATACATTTGTTGATATTTAGATTGATACCTACCATGTATATATTTGCTATATATATATATATTATTGACTTAATTTAAATTATTCAATATAAAACTAAACTTATGGATTAAATTGTTTCCAACATACATGCCTCAAAAATATAAAATATAATATGAGTATTTGTAATGATCCACCTTTTCAACCCTTAAAATTCGATACTAGTGCATCCACTGTATACACATACCAAGCTCCAAGTGCCAAAAAGATAGATTGTTGGGGTGAAAAAGAAAGAAAAGACAGAATCGAATCTCACATCCTGATGAGGAATTTATAAAATACAACTGATCTATACAAAGGAAAATTGTGAAGTACATACATCGATCAGCGTAAACTAACCTAACATCAGCCTAGAGAGTTATAATAGTCTATCCTTACAATTACTGACAAATACAAATAAGAAGATACAACGGAAATAAAATACATGGATACGTCTTGAAGGCATCCAGCCAGTCTCCCGAAAGCTCCCAAGCATCCATATCTAAATCTAGAGAAGTACTCGAATCTGACTCGAGTATTATAAGAAAATAACACTTTATTCAATCTGATAAACTAGCATGAGAAACTCAAATCATATTGATTTTAATATTTATAAAACTTTTCAAAAATAAGGATATCTCGTAAGACTATGTCGCACATAAACAATAACGAGATTTTACCTTACGATAGCCAAGCCATTTTTATTAGAAAATCCATTGATATTATAATAATGTCTAGTGTTTAAAATAAATATTTAATCATAGCCAGAATGATTACATTAATTACATTCAACAACATAATTAGTATACAATCAAGAAGACACGTATTGGAAAATGGATTCCATCAATGAGTGGGCTACTTGGATACCGCACACCATAGTACACCACTAGAAAATGTACCGAGGTTGCAAACCTTGCAACCCCTTTCAACACAGAGCCAGTTGCCCCTTCAACATGGCATACCAGATTACATCATCCCTCGAGCACTGAGGCCGCAAACATTGCATCTAGCCTTACCCCTTTTTCCATGTGCACGCATACCAAAATCTATAAATATTAAATCTAGATCAAGGAATGATGCTCTTAATGGTAGCAACCACATAGCTCTACTGCATATATCACGTTTTATTCATTACTGGAGTGTGAGGTTTTGAGGCCATGATTACCTTTCACTCTTTAGAAAGTCCCACTCGGAATGCTAACACCGACCTCTAGGAAACAATACAATGCTAGCATTTACACAAACAAGGTATTCCAGATATGAAAAAATCGAAGACGCTAATTCTACTACATCCATTTTGGAATCACTCTCAAGATTAGTAGCAAGTAGCCCTTGCACTTCATGCAACTCCGTCTCTAATTCTATTATCTCAAACTAATCATGAACCTTTTCCAAAGCGTAGAATGTGTATATGGTTTTGGAGTGGTTATTATTTCGAGTCATCTCATATAAGTATACTCTTCTGCTTACCGAGCGCTCTAAAACCAATTGATAAATTTCAGTGAACTCAACTCTAGTTCTTATAGAAATAAACATACAATACATAAGAGAGGAGATTACCTTCTAATCGATTGGGGTCGTATTTCCTTATAATTTGAAGTTTATATCTATAGTGTAACATTACCTAAGATAACTTTACCATATATATTCCATGTTTCATATAGATATTTCCAGTCAAGATTTAATAGTTTGTTATTTAGACATTAAATAAATAAAATAATCAAATCAGAAATTTATTTTTCATAGGAAAGCCAAGCATGATTGAACACATAAGCCACCACAAAGCCTATTTAACCAATCCTTTCATTAAATAAAACCACTTTGCAAATACTTGTTTTAAAATACCTTTACAAATATATACATATGTATTTTACTCATTCTTTTCTCATTTATGCTTTCAATGCTTGGAAAAATATCCCTTTACAAAATATATACATATGTAAACTACTCATTCAATTCTCATTTACTCTTTCAATGTTTGGAAAATTATCCATATACTTATCTCATCGATGCTGGTATATTCAAAAAACATTACACTTTCAACATTTAGACAATGTACGATATCTTTATCTTAATGATAGAAGTAAATTCACAAAATCTTGAGTAAGATTTCACTTCCAAACCATATGTAATTGGGTAAAAAAACAACCGTCGTTTTAAAATATTATTTACTCTAAACCCAAACCACTTTTCTTTTTTGTGAAAGTAAATAGATCATTTGGAAATTTGACCAAATATACTTACCACCACTTTCTGATTTCAAACAGTACTATTCCTTGATTAAAAATGAAATCAGACAAGATAGAAACAAAGCCAGGTAAGCTAGATCCTTACCTAGGCACCCTGATTCTAGATCTCATAGATAGAGTGCTAGTCCACTCATTGGCCTTTAGTGATGCACTATAGGACTACTAAATTTTCAAATCTCACTTGGAAATCCTTGTTTTAATCCATAGTTGATTTAAATGAATATACTTTTTTCCTTTATATACAAGTAAAAATTTACTTTATTTTACCAAATAATCCTTTTAAACCTCTTATATGATATCAAATCCCCTTTGAAACATTTTAAAATAAGTTCTAAACTTACATTTCAATCATAACTTAAAACCATCAACTTTAAAAAAAAGAATTCGACTTTGAAAAATAAATCGATTTCCTTTAAATAAACCACTTGTTTTAATGTCTCGAAATAAATCTTTTATATCATAAATCACTTTTAAAATACTTATATAACCTCTACAAACCATATTTGAAAAGAGTTTACAAATTATCTAAAATAGATAATTTTTTATTTTATTAAAATCATATATTTCCAAACTGCATGCATAGCGACTATCGCTATATGGACCATAACTTTCTAAACTTGGCTTTATAAATCAAACGGTTTTAAACTCCATTTCTTTCTATGCTTTATACTGTTATAAGTATAGAAAACATTTTACTTCAAACATAAAAGTTGAAGTCAATTAAGAATCCATAAGCATAATTTTACAAAATTCGAAAAGCGACTTAGCAATTACCTTAGCACATTATCAAATTGGAATTACTGTTACATCAAAGAAGTCAACTTTTAAGTCATATATTAATTATTAACTTCACATTACATCATAAGAAGCATAGAAAATCATATATACGACATTATATACATGAAATATAATATTCAAACATGAATAAAATACATGACATCAAAATGCTTCTATAGCGACTGTGATAGCCAGGATTTTTTTGACAACCAATAATTGGATAATAAATTTGTTTATTAAATTGAACAGATAAAATTCTGATAACTAAAAGATATCTGGTTATGTAATTAAATTTGAAAATATTATAAAAATGGGATTATAAACATCTGGACAAATATTTGATAATCTCCTAATATGATTACTTAAAATTTGACAAATTATTCTTTTAAAACAAATATAAATTTGTGTTTGTTTACAATGTGTGTGTATATATATGAGTTGAATTTAATTAGATTTTGATTTAAATTGAATTTGAACTAGAATTCAAAAGATAAGTATCTTAAATATATTTAGAATTTAAGATGATGATTTTATTTAGAATAGTATTTGTTTTATATTATTTTATTAAAAGGAATTTATTACAGAAATTAAGATAATGTATTTACTTAATAGAAATATATATATATATATATGTATGTTTTATAAAAATTACTTAAACAATTTATTAATTCATAAAGATTAAACATGAAAGTTAAATGATTACAATATAACAAATGTAAGATAAATAACGTTTGTGAATGACAAGTGTTAGTAAATTAAAAACAATATTAATTCATAAAGATTAAACATGAAAGTTAAATGATTACAATATAACAAATGTAAGATAAATAATGTTTGTGAATGACAAGTGTTAGTAAATTAAAAACAAGTGTCAATATTTTTGATTTTTCTATTTTAAAAACATAACAAATTAAAAGATAATAAAATGTATACATTTCTACCCCTTTCTCACTTTCTTTTCCGTCTTCATTCAAAACAAAGCCTGTTAATATTCAAACTAAGAAAAAGCAACAACCTGAAACAAAACCAGAAAATATCTAAGCTAAGATCAAGTTCAAATATCAAGCAATTTCTTCAAGTTTTCAAATAAATCAAGCTACTCCAAGCCTTCAACTGAACAAGCATAGCAAGCAAGTTTCAAGTACATTTTAGCTTAAAATATCAAGCTTCCGTTTGAAATCAGTAGCAGTTCCAATCTAAAAGCTTACCTCTGTTTTGCAAATATTGTGAGTAAACCTTTTATTTAAAAAAACAGTTTATGGATCTAAGATGCAATCTGTTGCATGTAGTATATATAATATTTGCTTGAGTTTGAATATAAATATGTGCATATGAGTATAATATTGCCTATTTGTTTCTGGATATTGAATTTTTGTGCTATATTATTGATAACAGACTCATCATCACCAAATACTTCCTATCTTCCGAAACAATAAAAAAATTAGACTTTGAATTCTGAAAGGAAAATGTGAACAATAATATGATCTCGTTTTTTAAAAATAATTTAAGGTAGTTATATTTTGTAAATAGACTGTAAATTTTGGGATTACGGTAAAAATCAAGTTTTTGTTAAAAATCAATATCAACAATTTCATCTTTGAATTATATAATCTGATTCGCGTTAATGAATCATGATTTTTAAAATGAAATTGGTAATTTTTCGTTTGGGATATGAGGAGATCTTTGGTGTTGAGCAATTTATGGTATTTCGGTTACCCACGGTGAACGGCGTCGACTGAAGCATCGAGCTTTTGGCTCGAAGGAGGGTGGAGTATGGTAGGGTGATGGAAAAATATGGTTGTATTTTTCTAAGGGCAGCGATGATTGAATTTGGTCAGGGTAGGGTTTAGTGGAAGATTTTTGGAGGTCGGCTTTGTCGAGGTGGTATGGCGACTGTGGCTCATCAAGTCAGACCGCATGGTGTAGGACCAATGCAGGAGGTCGTGGCGACACTCTGGTGATGATGGCCGAGCTCATCGATAGTGGGATCATTGGAAAATTTGAATTTCCGGTAATGGTCGAAATTCAGGTTTTGACCTGATCATTCAATTTTGTGTTTGCTTGCGTGTTTCGGTGTTCTTCTTGGTCGTGGTGGTTGACGAGGTTGATCGTGGGTTGGTGCGAGACCGAGAGTTGATCGACATTGAATTTTTCTATCGTGCACGTGCATAGTGGACTGTGTGTGCATATGGGTTTGAGTTGGGGGAAGAAGAATGGTGGCCCGGAGTTTTCTTCAGTTCTTCGCATGTTCAGCTCGAAGTTTGCAATGGTGGAAGTTGTTTGGTGTGCATCGAGTTTACTCGAGCACTGTCTCGAGTATGACTCGGGAGTTTTGTTGATTTCTCGGAAACAATGTTATTTCCAGTTTTTAACTTAACCAGGTTTTAATCTAAAGTGATTTTCAAATTTTAAAAAGACAAACTTAATTTTTTTTAGCAAAGTTTGACTGGTTTTAAAAAGAGGTATAAAATGTTTAACGTTAGAAATGATGTTTAAAAAAAAAAATTAATTTTAAAGGAAATGGATTTTTAAATTTTTAAATGTTGTTTTAAAATAGTTTGATTTATACAGATATTACATTAGAGTAAATTTGTAATTAGTTATAGATTTTTTCAACTTAAAATATAATTATTGAAATATAATTATGATTTAAGTAAAAAGTATTGAACTTGAATCAAGGAATAATATTTTTAATAAATCATATTCAAGTTTTAAAATTTAGTTTATGTTAAAATGAAAGTTAAGTGTTAATGTGATAAATGTTTTATCTTAATTAAATCGTGTTTTATTAACTAAAGTAATTAAAGTATAATTACTTAATTAACTAAGATATTTGTTTTGGGTAATTAAACTAAGATAAATTGATTTGAGGAATTAATTAATTATAGATGATCACTTAATTAAAGATTGATTAATCAAGGTCAATTAATTAATAAATAATTAATTAATAGGTAATTAGGATATTAATTACTTAATGTTAAAAAGATTATTAAAGGTAATTACTTAATGAAGTAATTAAAGGAATTAATTACTTGGTGTAATTAATTAAGTTAACGAGGTTAATTTTAATTAATTAATTAAGTTTAATTAATTAAAGAGGATTACTTTATGATGGATTAAGTATAATTACTTAATATGATTAATGAAGTGTAATTACTTAGTGAAGTAATTAATAAATAATTACTGGATGAAATTAATTAAAGGAAAATTACCCGATGAATGGTAATTAAAGGATAATTACTTAAGGGAAGTAATTAAGTGATAATTACTCAGTGCAGTTAAAAGGATTAATTAATATAATTAATCAAGAGAGGTTTAATTGATAAAGTAATTAAGGGTAGTTAATTACTAATGTGATTAATCAAGGTTGATTAATGAATGTAATTAAGTTAAAGATTAATTATTAATTGTAGTTAGATTGGATAAATTGATATAATTGATTAAAGAGTTAATTAATTAGTTAAAGAGTAATTAATTAATTAAAGGATTAAGGCTAATTAATAATGTGATTAATTACTTGTTAAGGTAATTAATCAAGTGAGTAATTAACTAATGAAAGTAATTAGAGGATAATTACTTAATGGAAGTAATTAAGGATTAATTACTTAGTGTAATTAATCAAGAATTCTTTGATTTAGGAAACTAACCAATGATTAATTAAATAATGATTATGATTAATTGAGGTATAAATAATCAATGAAGTGATTAGGAGATAATTAATTTGAATGATTAATGAAGGATCAATGTAATTTATATAGATGGGTAATGTAACGACCCGTAAATTTTCGATAATTAAATTAGCTAATTTAATAAGATTTCGTGATTTAATGTTAGAAAAAAATTTGCAATTCATTTGGAATAATAATAACTGGAATGAATTGCAATAATTATCCAAGTAATGAAAAAAAAGCTACTTAGTGAATGCCTTTGCAATCAATAGTTGAATAGGATATTAAATGTTGAATTCATTGGGTATGATAGAGTAATTGATTGATAAGTAAAATCTATTTGAAATCAAATATTGAATATTGAACACGTAATTGTTTAAATTAAATATTTAAAACTTATTGAATAATTGAATAACTGTAAAATGAAAATAGTGTTCTAAATTTTGAAATGGTTTTAAAAGTTGAATCTTATAAGTTCAATTTCAATATTTCAAAAGATAATGAATTATTGGATAAGCGAAATTGTCTAAATTAAATATTTGGAATTTATTGGATAAATAAAATAACGGGTTTAATATGATTAAAAATGATTTGTAAAATTTTATTTTATCATATTGGAGTTATAGTGATGTTATAGAACTTTTAAAACTGAATTTAAAATTTATTTGTGAAAATTGAATATTTTAATATTTAATTTTCGACTGGAAAATAGCCAATTTTTGAACAGTCTCAGAATTGGACAAAACTAGTTCCATTGGATCCGTAATAGTTAGTTATTATTGGATTTCAATTTTCGTAGCAATCGGAGTTGTCGTTTGACCGTGGCAGCTCGAAACGCGTTGAAATTGTTTTAATATTAATTTGGCGAGTTAAAATAGTCATTTTTCAAACGGTCTCGGATTTCGACGAAACTTGTTTCATTGGATCCGTAATGTGATATTATTGTAAGATTTCAAATTTTATGTCAATCGGATTTACCGTTTGTCCGGGGCAAGCCAAAACGCCTAGAAAATCGTTTAATCGGTTTAATTTAAAATTGATCGTTTATTGCCGTAACTCACACATACGATCGAATTAGCTTCCGAAACATGTTCCATTGCGTTCGGAACGCGGGGTAAACCCTAGAAACGCCAGTCGGCACGCTTCGTTTGGAGTTCGGAAAATTTCGATGAATAGTAAATTTGGAAATTTTTTCTATAAAAGGACCTTCACCCTTTCACTTTGCAAACCCTAATTTACTTCAACCCTAGCCGCCATTTTACTGAATCAATGGCCACGAAAATTCGAAACTTCTTCCTCATTTTCCTCTCAATCCATCAACAATTAGCAAAAACTCTCAACTACAAAGTTGTAGAGCACGATGAAAGCTTCAAATCCATACGGAGATGATCGAAAACGGAGCCACGGATCAACGGGAAATCACGTTCAAAGCTGCTGCGTTTTTCACGTTTTTCGAAGGCCAGAAATAGTCGAAACTTCCTCCTCTATTATCTTCAAATCTACAAATAATTAGCAAAAGTCGTCAACTACAAAGTTGTAGAGGGCATCAAGATCTAGCTATCCAACGGTGGAGATCGGAAACGGAGCCACGGATCGACGGGAAATCGCGTTCAAAGTCGCTGCGTTTTTCACGTTTTTCGAGGCCAAAGGGGCAGCCGAGTTGCATGCTATTCGCGGTGTAGGTAGAGTTCGCCGAGGGCTTCGCGATGGAGGTGGCCGATCGTCTTCAAGTCGTGTATTTTGGTCGTGAAAATTCGTTGAAGCTTGACGGCCATGGGTTTGTGCATTTTTTTTCACGTACAGGCATTTGGAGAAGATGGAGTTTGGTGGGCTGGGCTTAGTTGCTTTGGGTATGAATTTATTTAAGTATAATATGAATTGTTTTATAAATTCAAATGTCGATAACTTAAAAATGTATAACTTCTACATACGAGGTCCGATTGGAACGAGACTTTTTGCGTTGCAATCGTTTTGTCGAGCACTACGCGATGCAGCTGGATTGGAATCATTTGGAGCTAGAGAAAATTTTGGGTTAAATCGAACGTCGTTCGATTTGATTTAAAATCGTAAAAATCAAGGTGAGTGTTTTATAACGCTCACAACGTACTAAATATCTTTATGCTAGTTAAATTTGACATTATGAAGTGCTATGATTTTATTTGTCGTTGTTTGATAAATTTAATTGTCATATGGATTGTCATTTGAATTAGCCGTTGAAATTAAATTGACAGTTAAATTTGAATTGAAATTGAAATTGGATTGCGATTAAATTACCTGACATTGGTAACTATGAAATTGCCATGAATTGTATTGTCTATTGGATGATTTATTTCGATGGATGCTATTGGTTGATATTTAAATGTTTGGATGTTTATTTGCTTATATATAACCTGTTATGCATACATATGATACTGTGATTTAATTTAAGCAATATATATTCATCCCTGACATTTAATTGAAATAAATAATTACTTGGCCATAGGATAGAAAATTATATACGGACACCGAATTGGCTAAATTAATAATTTTAAAAAATCGTCGATTTGAAATTTGTTTAAATGTTTTGATTAAAAGTTATAAATAGAAATCAATTTATAGGAATCGAATTATCGAAAATTTGAGTTTGGAATGTTGAAATTAATTTTGGTTAAAGAAATTGTAAAAAAAAAATTAAGTGGAGACTTTGGAATTTAAAATCGAGATATGATTGAATTTCGAAATTGATTTGTTTAAAGATTTAACCTTAATTCGAGCTTTGAATATTACTAAGTAAAAGTGATATAAAAATGATATTTTGAAATCGAGCTTGGAATTGAACCATATTTAAAATTTGGATTTAAACTTGAATATTAATGGAAAATTTGTTAAGTGTTATAAATGGATATTTTGAAATCAAGCTCCAAATCGATAAAAATTGAAATTGAATAAGTTGAAGGTGAATGTAGAGTTGAATTGATTTGAAGTTAAAGTGAAGTTGTTTTGAATTGAAATCGAAATTGAATTGGTAGAATGGAAATTGAAATTGATTTGAATTGGGAAGTTATAATTGAAATGGTTTGGTTTTGAAGCTGTTTTATTTTGTTTTCCAAATTTCTCGGTTATATAAACCATTTTGAATACTTAAACTATTTTTAATCTATTTTAAATCTACTTAACCCGATTTAAATTATTTTAAACTAATTTATCTATTTGAAATCCATTTTAAGATTTTAAGTATTTTTAACTATTTTAATTATTTAAAAAAATACTTTAAACTACTTAAAACTATTTTCTAAAATTCCAAACTGGTCAATAAGGTGAATGTTTATATTTAAAATCTTGAATCTAAATACGAATTGAGTTAAATGAAGTTGCAACCTAAATTTGAAATTCGAAATGATTTTGAAAACGAAATGGGATATTGATGCGAAAATGATTTTTGCAACGGAATCTTACATTTGAATAGATACGAAGATATTTGAAATGGATTTGATTTTTGAAGCGAATATGATATTTTGATATCAATTATGAATCGATTTGAAATGTAAAAGAGCCAACGGTGTAATAATACGTAGTTATTAAAGAGACCGGGATCGGATATGGACATACTCTCTGTCGATACCGAAAACCACTTTAATAACTATTATACGCGGAGTGATGATCCAGAATGAAGTGGATGGTTGGTGAACGCGTTGACTGAAGAAAGAGAACGATTATTGGATGACCCCTGACATGACTAAAACAGGAGCCGCGCCGGGCCATTGAGGTTCGCCACCTCTAGCGGACACACTTCTTCGATACCATTTCTATTACATTTGTGATTCGATTTGGGTGCACCCCTTGATTTGGGAGTGTTGTTTCGCGGTGTTGGGGTAGCTGCGGGCTATGCTCAACATCAGTCCGGATCACGCAACTACTAGTATCCTAGTTGGTATCGCCTCATGTACCTTGTCATACTGATTATCCTATTCGCGACCACTACGTTTTGATTTGTACCTTGAGTATATGGATTGCCCTCTGGTGACTTCCGGTTTTGGGGAAACTACGGTCTTGTATATGCTCTTGGGAATATAAATGTGTTAAGCGGTGAATGGGCGTCGCCTTAACACTATTTTGATACCTTTACTTTACTTTAGACATTATCTATATAGCGTATCTTATTGTATATATAGATAGTTTAACGGATCCTTGAGAGATGGAAAATCCCGAAACATCTCTTGAGTTATTGCACGCACGTTGACACTGGATAGGAGATGTCAAACCCCGTAAACATCTCTGACGCCGTTTACACTCATATTTATTTACGATTGATTTAACTTTCATAAGGATATTTTAGTCCTGACTCGAGTGTTTTGTCTTTTCATTACGCTCGGGTCAGTCCTGAGTTTTCAGTTTAGGTTGAAGATCATTTCCTTGGAGGACGGAGACGAAGATTGGTATATTATCTACTATTATTATATTCATTCCATTCCGCTGCATTGTTGTATGATATTTGTTGTGTATGTAACTCTGATAAATGTTGTATAATAATAATCAAATGTATTCATTTCAAATGTATTCATTTAATTAACAGCTTCATGAACTGTTATTTTATTATTATACTTTAGCCTTCCGCTGTGAGATTCTGTGTTGTTCATTTCCTTTATGTCCCTTCCTTTTCTTTTCTTATTTACCCAATAACTATCTGCCCTTTTAATGGTTTGGAATCGACATGTGTATTTGATCGTCGGTTTAAACTGTCCAAAAAGGCGGGTTGTTACAGTTGGTATCAGAGCTTTGGTTTAGCGATAAACCTTGGCTCTAGTGGGGAATAACTCATTGAAATAGAGGTAAACTATATGAATGAGTTGAGTGTATATGAGAGAGCGTACTTGTTATTTGATATAAAATGGTTTTATATTGTGTTAATTTGTTCCGTTGAGTATTTATGAATTCTGGTCGATACTTGGGACGCCAAGGCGTCGATAGGAATTTCTAAACACTCGAATAGGACAAACCAACACAATATCGTTTTGGAATATATTTTATATAAAAGAATTATTTGAATATTTATTCATTTTGATTGAATTGATTGTTAGGAGATGATAATATTAGATTATTATCGTTATTGTTTGATTAGTCAATATTTACAATAATTGATTAAATAACAATGGATTTAGAAAAATGAAATCTTGTAAACACAATTGATAATGAATATAAATGAATTTTAACTTGGATTTGGGAATTTAAATTCCGGTGCTTGAAATTGACTTACAAGAATATGAAAAACATAATATGAGTATTATATGATAGTATAATTGAGTTGAAATTGTTTTCGAAGGATTTTTTTTTTATGATAAGTGATATATTCCCTTCTCTTGACGCTAGAAAATGATTTCGGTGATGAGTGCACGCATCATCGGCGTTTATTTTCGAGAGTCCGAGTGGGGGAGGCCACTTAATAGCTTGTCTAAACTTTGTTTTGATTCAAAATTTATTTTATTTTGTACTCTCTATAGTATGATTGGTTATATAAATTATATAAGTATATATTATTCCAAAACTTGATTTGAAATGAAACCGGGATTGGAATTCTTAAGTCCTTTAATAATTAATGATTTTTTTAAATGAGTGAAATGAATTTAGACTTGAATCATTAAGGAACTTCTGAATTGTGAAATGAGAAATGAACCTAAGAGCTAAGTGAAATATCAATTGAAGTAGAAATCCTTAGAATTAGGAAATTATGAACTTAAAATAAAAAGTGAAACTGTAAAACTCGCGTAGTATTAAAATTCATTCTATAGCATAGATATAACTTACCAAAATATTTAAGAAGTTCAAAAATGTTATATGAATTGTTAATTGGATAATATACAAGTATAGGTTTGAATAATGAAATATGCATTTAATTAATGGTTTGCAAATATAAATAAAATTGTTAGTAAATAATTGGAATTCAAATTAACATTTAAAGGTGATTCACAATTATGTTAATATAAAATGGAAATACTATATGTGAATGAAAATGTGAAATTAAATTATAGTGAAATTTAAGTAATGACTTAAGAATTAATTAATTGAAAATTCAACTTTAAATGGAAAGAAGTTGTATGTTGTTTAACTACATTCTATTTGCATAACTATAACTTACCAAATACTTAAAAGGTTTAAAATGCTAATAAGGATAAGAAGAGAAATAATATACCAGTGTGAGAATGAAAATAAAATGTGAAGATCTAATTGATAGTTGTAAATATAAAAGAAATTTAAGCTGTAAAATGAATGATACATGTATAAGTGAATGAATAAAATTTAAAATTAATGAAATATAAAATTGGTAAATGGAAACTAATTAAATTTGAATATAACTAAATGTCAATAAACTTGGAAGTGTATGAAATTAAAAAAAGTTGACTTGGAAATGTATAATTGATTTAGTGTAGATTTTGGATGGATGTTAATGTTTGATATGCATTGGTTGTTAGATGGATGATAATTGATTAAGTAGAATTCATTAGTGTTAATGGAATTGAATAAAGGGAATAAAATTTTAAAATAATAAAATTCAAGTTTGAAGCAAAGTGAAATTAAATATAATGGAATTCAATTTAAATTGAAGCAAATTGACTTTAATTTAAAATATGAATGAAACAAACTTGAATAAATCGGAAACAAATTGAATGTAAACCTATTGTGTGGATGAATAAGAAAATAAATAGCTTTGTGTTTATGATTGTTCTTTAGAAAATTTGATGTTTTGATGGTTTGTACTTTGAAATAATAAAAGCAAAATTTTGGAAAAAAAAAAATCCAAAATGGTCCAATACATGCTGAAATGAAAACAACCATAACTTTTAAATGGCTGAACGGAATTCGACGATTTTAGACTTTCCGAAAAGCTTAGAAACTATAGCACAACTTTTATTTAGAGTGTCTTGAGAAATTCCTTCGTATACTAGGTTAAAAACTTGAATGTTACTCGCTGTCCTGTGTAAAAAAATAAGAAAAATCTGAAGCATACAACCTTAGTATTTTCGCCATATCTTTTGACTGGTTTATCGGATTTTTATGATCTTACCCTTTATGGAAAGCTAAGAACTTAAGCTAAAACTTTTGTTTTAAGTGTTTTGTGTTTTGATGTGGTTTAGAAGGTCGGAAATGTGGGTGAACGTCGCGGACCTGCGCAAACACTGCCCAGGCTGAAGCGTATCCCTTAAGTAAAACGGCCATAACTTTTGAACGGATGATCCGAATTCGATGATTTTGGACATTCCGGAAAACCTGAAATGAATGCAACAACTTTTGTTTAGATTCTGTTGTCAAATTTTACAGTTTAGGTGACCTAAAGCTAAGATTTGTTTGCTGTCCAAAAATTGAAATCTCAGTTTTGAAGCTAAATATGTTATATATATGTTGTGTAGGCTAAATATATCGATCTATCTTTATATGCATGGTTCTAACTTAGTTATTGAGCATTTTAGTAGGTAGCAAAGGGGTTGCGCTTCGTTGTGGAGTTCGCTTCTACGCTAAACGCATAATGTAAGTAAAATGCTAATAAATGCTAAATAAAAGGTACGCTTACGGTTTTATATGATATTGGTGATATTTATATGTTGTTTCCCCACATATGGGATGCCTCATCATTGAGATGAGATGTATATTTATGATATATATGCTATTATATTTTTTCCGATCGAGCCGCGCAAAGGAGACTCTGCCGAAATTTTCCGTAAAATCCGGGTGTTAGAAATTTTTTCAAGTTTTAATTTTTTTTTATAACTTGTTTTGATTACTAACTTTTAAAGTTAGGAAGCCGTTCGGAGTAAGTTAGTGGAAGCGTAGTTATGACTTTATAAATGAAATTTCATTGTTTTATAAGTTGGTAACTTTGAATAAAATATATCTAATGTTGAATTCTATACTTAGTTTCTTTTCCTTTCTTTTCCCTTCTTTTCCTTTTCGAGGACGAAAAGTTTTGAGTGGGGGAGAGTGTAACGACCCGTAAATTTTCGATAATTAAATTAGCTAATTTAATAAGATTTCGTGATTTAATGTTAGAAAAAAATTTGCAATTCATTTGGAATAATAATAACTGGAATGAATTGCAATAATTATCCAAGTAATGAAAAAAAAGCTACTTAGTGAATGCCTTTGCAATCAATAGTTGAATAGGATATTAAATGTTGAATTCATTGGGTATGATAGAGTAATTGATTGATAAGTAAAATCTATTTGAAATCAAATATTGAATATTGAACACGTAATTGTTTAAATTAAATATTTAAAACTTATTGAATAATTGAATAACTGTAAAATGAAAATAGTGTTCTAAATTTTGAAATGGTTTTAAAAGTTGAATCTTATAAGTTCAATTTCAATATTTCAAAAGATAATGAATTATTGGATAAGCGAAATTGTCTAAATTAAATATTTGGAATTTATTGGATAAATAAAATAACGGGTTTAATATGATTAAAAATGATTTGTAAAATTTTATTTTATCATATTGGAGTTATAGTGATGTTATAGAACTTTTAAAACTGAATTTAAAATTTATTTGTGAAAATTGAATATTTTAATATTTAATTTTCGACTGGAAAATAGCCAATTTTTGAACAGTCTCAGAATTGGACAAAACTAGTTCCATTGGATCCGTAATAGTTAGTTATTATTGGATTTCAATTTTCGTAGCAATCGGAGTTGTCGTTTGACCGTGGCAGCTCGAAACGCGTTGAAATTGTTTTAATATTAATTTGGCGAGTTAAAATAGTCATTTTTCAAACGGTCTCGGATTTCGACGAAACTTGTTTCATTGGATCCGTAATGTGATATTATTGTAAGATTTCAAATTTTATGTCAATCGGATTTACCGTTTGTCCGGGGCAAGCCAAAACGCCTAGAAAATCGTTTAATCGGTTTAATTTAAAATTGATCGTTTATTGCCGTAACTCACACATACGATCGAATTAGCTTCCGAAACATGTTCCATTGCGTTCGGAACGCGGGGTAAACCCTAGAAACGCCAGTCGGCACGCTTCGTTTGGAGTTCGGAAAATTTCGATGAATAGTAAATTTGGAAATTTTTTCTATAAAAGGACCTTCACCCTTTCACTTTGCAAACCCTAATTTACTTCAACCCTAGCCGCCATTTTACTGAATCAATGGCCACGAAAATTCGAAACTTCTTCCTCATTTTCCTCTCAATCCATCAACAATTAGCAAAAACTCTCAACTACAAAGTTGTAGAGCACGATGAAAGCTTCAAATCCATACGGAGATGATCGAAAACGGAGCCACGGATCAACGGGAAATCACGTTCAAAGCTGCTGCGTTTTTCACGTTTTTCGAAGGCCAGAAATAGTCGAAACTTCCTCCTCTATTATCTTCAAATCTACAAATAATTAGCAAAAGTCGTCAACTACAAAGTTGTAGAGGGCATCAAGATCTAGCTATCCAACGGTGGAGATCGGAAACGGAGCCACGGATCGACGGGAAATCGCGTTCAAAGTCGCTGCGTTTTTCACGTTTTTCGAGGCCAAAGGGGCAGCCGAGTTGCATGCTATTCGCGGTGTAGGTAGAGTTCGCCGAGGGCTTCGCGATGGAGGTGGCCGATCGTCTTCAAGTCGTGTATTTTGGTCGTGAAAATTCGTTGAAGCTTGACGGCCATGGGTTTGTGCATTTTTTTTCACGTACAGGCATTTGGAGAAGATGGAGTTTGGTGGGCTGGGCTTAGTTGCTTTGGGTATGAATTTATTTAAGTATAATATGAATTGTTTTATAAATTCAAATGTCGATAACTTAAAAATGTATAACTTCTACATACGAGGTCCGATTGGAACGAGACTTTTTGCGTTGCAATCGTTTTGTCGAGCACTACGCGATGCAGCTGGATTGGAATCATTTGGAGCTAGAGAAAATTTTGGGTTAAATCGAACGTCGTTCGATTTGATTTAAAATCGTAAAAATCAAGGTGAGTGTTTTATAACGCTCACAACGTACTAAATATCTTTATGCTAGTTAAATTTGACATTATGAAGTGCTATGATTTTATTTGTCGTTGTTTGATAAATTTAATTGTCATATGGATTGTCATTTGAATTAGCCGTTGAAATTAAATTGACAGTTAAATTTGAATTGAAATTGAAATTGGATTGCGATTAAATTACCTGACATTGGTAACTATGAAATTGCCATGAATTGTATTGTCTATTGATGATTTATTTCGATGGATGCTATTGGTTGATATTTAAATGTTTGGATGTTTATTTGCTTATATATAACCTGTTATGCATACATATGATACTGTGATTTAATTTAAGCAATATATATTCATCCCTGACATTTAATTGAAATAAATAATTACTTGGCCATAGGATAGAAAATTATATACGGACACCGAATTGGCTAAATTAATAATTTTAAAAAATCGTCGATTTGAAATTTGTTTAAATGTTTTGATTAAAAGTTATAAATAGAAATCAATTTATAGGAATCGAATTATCGAAAATTTGAGTTTGGAATGTTGAAATTAATTTTGGTTAAAGAAATTGTAAAAAAAAAATTAAGTGGAGACTTTGGAATTTAAAATCGAGATATGATTGAATTTCGAAATTGATTTGTTTAAAGATTTAACCTTAATTCGAGCTTTGAATATTACTAAGTAAAAGTGATATAAAAATGATATTTTGAAATCGAGCTTGGAATTGAACCATATTTAAAATTTGGATTTAAACTTGAATATTAATGGAAAATTTGTTAAGTGTTATAAATGGATATTTTGAAATCAAGCTCCAAATCGATAAAAATTGAAATTGAATAAGTTGAAGGTGAATGTAGAGTTGAATTGATTTGAAGTTAAAGTGAAGTTGTTTTGAATTGAAATCGAAATTGAATTGGTAGAATGGAAATTGAAATTGATTTGAATTGGGAAGTTATAATTGAAATGGTTTGGTTTTGAAGCTGTTTTATTTTGTTTTCCAAATTTCTCGGTTATATAAACCATTTTGAATACTTAAACTATTTTTAATCTATTTTAAATCTACTTAACCCGATTTAAATTATTTTAAACTAATTTATCTATTTGAAATCCATTTTAAGATTTTAAGTATTTTTAACTATTTTAATTATTTAAAAAAATACTTTAAACTACTTAAAACTATTTTCTAAAATTCCAAACTGGTCAATAAGGTGAATGTTTATATTTAAAATCTTGAATCTAAATACGAATTGAGTTAAATGAAGTTGCAACCTAAATTTGAAATTCGAAATGATTTTGAAAACGAAATGGGATATTGATGCGAAAATGATTTTTGCAACGGAATCTTACATTTGAATAGATACGAAGATATTTGAAATGGATTTGATTTTTGAAGCGAATATGATATTTTGATATCAATTATGAATCGATTTGAAATGTAAAAGAGCCAACGGTGTAATAATACGTAGTTATTAAAGAGACCGGGATCGGATATGGACATACTCTCTGTCGATACCGAAAACCACTTTAATAACTATTATACGCGGAGTGATGATCCAGAATGAAGTGGATGGTTGGTGAACGCGTTGACTGAAGAAAGAGAACGATTATTGGATGACCCCTGACATGACTAAAACAGGAGCCGCGCCGGGCCATTGAGGTTCGCCACCTCTAGCGGACACACTTCTTCGATACCATTTCTATTACATTTGTGATTCGATTTGGGTGCACCCCTTGATTTGGGAGTGTTGTTTCGCGGTGTTGGGGTAGCTGCGGGCTATGCTCAACATCAGTCCGGATCACGCAACTACTAGTATCCTAGTTGGTATCGCCTCATGTACCTTGTCATACTGATTATCCTATTCGCGACCACTACGTTTTGATTTGTACCTTGAGTATATGGATTGCCCTCTGGTGACTTCCGGTTTTGGGGAAACTACGGTCTTGTATATGCTCTTGGGAATATAAATGTGTTAAGCGGTGAATGGGCGTCGCCTTAACACTATTTTGATACCTTTACTTTACTTTAGACATTATCTATATAGCGTATCTTATTGTATATATAGATAGTTTAACGGATCCTTGAGAGATGGAAAATCCCGAAACATCTCTTGAGTTATTGCACGCACGTTGACACTGGATAGGAGATGTCAAACCCCGTAAACATCTCTGACGCCGTTTACACTCATATTTATTTACGATTGATTTAACTTTCATAAGGATATTTTAGTCCTGACTCGAGTGTTTTGTCTTTTCATTACGCTCGGGTCAGTCCTGAGTTTTCAGTTTAGGTTGAAGATCATTTCCTTGGAGGACGGAGACGAAGATTGGTATATTATCTACTATTATTATATTCATTCCATTCCGCTGCATTGTTGTATGATATTTGTTGTGTATGTAACTCTGATAAATGTTGTATAATAATAATCAAATGTATTCATTTCAAATGTATTCATTTAATTAACAGCTTCATGAACTGTTATTTTATTATTATACTTTAGCCTTCCGCTGTGAGATTCTGTGTTGTTCATTTCCTTTATGTCCCTTCCTTTTCTTTTCTTATTTACCCAATAACTATCTGCCCTTTTAATGGTTTGGAATCGACATGTGTATTTGATCGTCGGTTTAAACTGTCCAAAAAGGCGGGTTGTTACAGGTAAAGAATAATTAATTTGTGTAATTAATTAAGAGTTCTTACTTATTGTAAGTAAACAATAATTAATCAAAAATGATTAATTAAGACGATAACGAGAAGATGATTAGTTAATTGATTTGTAATTAATTAATGTTGAACAAGCAAGATTTAAAGATGATGGAATTAATTAATTTAATATATTTAAATTAATTAGAAGGGTATGGCTAATTAACCATGTGTATGGATGATAGAATGATATTGGAAGCCTTAGATTAATTATTATCCCTAATATGTGATTCGTGATGCTATGTGATATGATATGTTTGATTTAAATTGTGATGATATGGTAATCTATTGATAATGAATTATTGTGACACACTGTATTTAAAGTTGAATTGTATTTCACTTGAATAACTTGGGTTAAGATGACATTGGATTCGAAGAGACCGGAGTCGGGTATTAGTAAATACCCGAAACCACTTCGAACCTTTATAGATTGATATGTGAATAAATAGGCTGGAATGGAATAATATGGACCTTTGAAACTAAGTATGGGTACTTAGGGATTGATTTGTGAAATAAGTGTTAAGCATAATAAGTAATGAACTCGTGGTAGAGTACGAGTTAACTCGGGTTTTAAACATGCTTTGTGCACTAGAATTTCATGTTATATGGGTTTATTCACGCTGGTTTCCTGCCTGACCCGGGTGTTACTTTGATGTAATGCTCGGGTCAGACCGAGTATTACATATTTTCAAGTAGGGACGTTCTGAAACTCAGGAGGCGAGATGGATGGAAGAAACGTATGAAGTGTCTCCGATGTATTATATTGTTTTATATCTGAGACATATTGATTGTATATGTCCAGTATTTGTATATATGTTGTAACTCTGATGTATTAAAGTGAAATTTGATAAGTGCAGTTTTCATTGTAAACCGATATTTTTGATATTATATTTTATCCACTGCGAATGTGAGATGTTGGTGTTGCTGTTCTTCTTTTTCTTCTATCTCTCTCTTCTTTTCCCTAACTATCTGGAGTTTTTGGGATCGAAAATTCTGGGTCGTTACATTTGGTATCAGAGCCAGGTTAAGCGAGAACCTTGGCTCTGGTGGAGAATACTCATTATGGATAGGGTCAGTGGTACCCTAGAATGAGTTGAGTGCATATATATATGAGTGTATTTGTTATTTTCTTATATAAAGATTTTGAAATTGGTTTTAAATTGAATGATTTTTATATAAGATTTTTTTTTCCAATTATAAATATATAAAGACAATTGGTTATTGACTAATGGAATTAAATAAAATAATGAGAAATAAGTGATAATAGTAATACAACCAAATAGAAATTGAATGAAGATAAGTTTGAAATGGATTCAAAATGAAATTAGAATCTTGAATTTGGAAAAGAGTTTTCAGAATAAGATGATCTGTATTGTGAAGTTTTAAATTTAGGTCCAGAAATTTGAAATTTATTTCAAAGTAATAAAGAAATGGGATGTGGTAATATATCTATAATTAAGGTAAAAGGGAATCATTTTGGACTTAAGGTTTGAATGTTAAGATAAAAGTTCAAAGGTTTGATTTCAAAATTGAAATTTGATGATAAATTAAATTTCAAAGATTTAGCTGTTTAAAAAGGATTTGAATTATTATTTGAACTTTGAAATAAGTTAAAAATGGAATTTAGATTCAGAATTAGATGGTTTGAAGATATGAGTTGATTTGATTTAAAGGATTAAATCAATATTTAAAAATTTAACTCGAATTTATATAATTCGGGATGGTTTAAATTTGAATTTTGAATTAAATTAGTTCCAATTGATTTGATTTGTATTAATTAGAATTGTGATTGAAGATGTATAAGTTTAAAAAAATTCAAATGGAAAATTTGAATTGGATTGATTTGAAATGAAATTGAAGTTAAATAAGTTCAAATTCAAATGGGAATTGGGATTAATTCAAACAAGAATTGAGATGATTTGAAATTGAAGTAGGTTCAATTTGAAATTAGTCCAAATTGATTTGAATAATTTGGAATTGTAAATAAAGTTGAATACGTTCAAAAATCAAATGGAATTTGATTTAAATTTGGAAAGAAATTGAGATTAATTCAACTTGAATTGATGGGGATGGAGAGTGGGAATTGAACAGTTTAGCACTGGACTATTTCCAAAATAAATTGCTTTAATATAAATATATTTCTCCAAACTATTTACTATACAACTTTTCTTTTTAAGCCTAAAACTATCTTATACTTGTTTTACAATTATTTTTGAAATTATTTAACAATTTTTCAACTGTTTTATAAACTAATTACTATTTTTCAACTATTTTACAAATTAATTACTATTTTACAACTATTTTGCAAATTATTTAAAATTTCTATAATTATTTGACTATTTTCCTACTATTTTACAATTACTTAACTATTTTACAGCTATTGTACAAACTAATAATTATTTTTCAACTACTTATATATTTTTAACTTTTCAAGCTATTTTCTAAATATAAGCATATCAGAGTGCAAACTGTTTATGATTAAAAATCCATTTGAGATAAGAATTGAGGTGATAATCCAAATGGGGATTGAGGAAATGGTGAATAAATGAATAAGAACCTAAGGGAATGTGAATAGAAAAGAGAATTAATTTGGTTAATATTAAATGGAGATAAATGCGTAGGATGTATGTATATTATTTTGTTCGCATATTGATTTGATCCGAATTCGAGCATAGAATTTCGGGGTAGTTATATCGATCCGAGTTGGGATTTTTCACTCGATTTTCGATGGCGAACCTGGATATGGATTGTTGATTGGTTCTGGATATTCTCTATCATAGTTATGGCTATGCAAGGAGAATGACGGTTTCTGATAAAGAAACCAGATCTGAGTCCGCACTAGGAAGTCGGGTGGACGATACTAGTTCGAAAGAGAAGTTGTGTGATCGAGTGAGCGATCAGATTGGTATAACATACGGATGATATGTGTACATCGTACGGTTTTGAATAAAATTGATACTGGGAATTTGTGGATAAGAAATGTGAATTTGTTTTGAAATGAAGGGTATATTTTAGGAAATATATGATGAAATAAAGTGGAAATTGGATATTTCTATGGTAGAAAAAAGTAATCAAATCTGAATGTTTGATTTGAATAAACAAAGATATATATATATATATATATATATATATATCTTTGTTATGTAAGATAAATCTCCGCTTGTTGAATCTTTTGCTGGAAGAAAGGGATTTTTGAAAATGTTTGAAGTATAAAAAGGGTTTTATACAAGTTTGAAATGATCCAAAGATTTTTCAAAGTTCTATATATGTGTGTGTGTGTGTGTGTGTGTGTATATATATATATATATGAAAGGGATCTTATGAGAATGATTTTGAGAAAAGGTTTTTGGAACCTTTGGATTTGGAAAGGCTTTTGATTTTTGGGTAAAATCAATATTGGATTTGGAAAGCCTAGTTTAGGGATTATCGATTTTGGGATAATCAATTTTGAGAAAGGAGATTTATATGAGATTCATACTTGGTGTATAATTTGGAAGATACTATATGTGTATAGTATAAAGTGTTTTGAAAATGGTTCTGGAGAAAAAGGCGCTCCTTGAAATGAACTTCTCAGGAGTACCATAGGTTGGTACTGCCTTGAACCCTAGGGGGTTCTAAAGCTGATCCTGTGAGGAGTCTAGACAAAACTAGTTCCTGAGGATTATATGTAGTGTGTAGCGAAAGTTGAGGGCGCTGAGGCCTATAGAGGCATTTGGGTTATGCTGTGACGACAGTGTAACTCGATGTCACTGCGATCAACTGCAGACCATAGCGAAAGTCGTTTGCGCCGCTGAGAGCCAACAGTCTGCATTTGATTTTACATTGGTAGAATGCGACCTATGTGGAAGTGGAGAAGTTTCATTTTTGGCAGCGAAAATCGAGGGCGCTGATGCCTATAGTTACATGGGCTTTTGCTGTGATGACAACACAACCCTGAAATGTAACTACGATCTGTTGTGGGTTCCATGGCGTAATCGAGGGGCGTGGAGTGCCTACAGTTACATGGACTTTTGCTGCGATGGCAACGTAATCCGGGATGTAAGTGCGACCATGGATGAGGGTGATGATTTTCAGAGCATTCTCAACAAAGATATTCCTCTATTTTCAAAAATGTTTTCTATATTTTCAATAAAATTATTTTCCAAATATTTTCACTGGGTGTTGGAAATGGGTCTGCTAAGTACTTATAGATTTTCAGTCGTACGCTTTATCAACGTATGACCGAATTTCTATGAGAATAAGGATGGACTGGTTGAAACATCGAGTTATAAAAGTATTTTTGTAAAACTATTTCTGTAATACTATATAGGTTTTAAAGTGTTTAAAAAAATGATGATGATCAAAGAAAATTTTAACCGATTTTAAATATTTTTATAAATTGGCTTCATTCCTTTTCGGGATGAAAAGATTCAAAGGGGGGAGGAGTGTGATAGTCCGGATTTTTTTTGACATCCGGTAATTGGATAATAAATTGGTTTATTAAATTGAAAAGATAAAGTTCTGATAATTAAAAGATATCTGGTTATGTACTTGAATTTGAAAATATTAGAAAATGGGATTATAAACATCTGGACAAATATTTGATAATCTCCTAATATGATTACTTAAAAGTTGACAAATTATTCTTTTAAAACAAATTTAAATTTGTGTTTGTTTACAATGTGTGTGTGTGTATATGAGTTGAATTTAAATTAGATTTTGAATTAAATTGAATTTAAACTGGAATTCAAAAGATAAGTATCTTAAATATATTTAGAATTTAAGATGATGATTTTATTTAGAATAGTATTTGTTTTATATTATTTTCTTTAAAGGAATTTATTATAAAATTAAGATAATGTATTTAGTTAATAGAAATATATATATATATATATGTTTTATAAATATTATTTAGACAATTTATTAATTCATAAAGATTACACATGAAAGTTAAATGATTACAATATAACAAATGTAAGATAAATAACGTTTGTGAATGACAAGTGTTAGTAAATTAAAAACAAGTGTCAATATTTTTTATTTTTCTATTTTAAAAACATAACAAATTAAAAGATAATAAAATGTATACATTTCTACCCCTTTCTCACTTTCTTTTCTGTCTTCATTCAAAACAAAGCCTGTTAGTATTCAAACTAAGAAAAAGCAACAACCAGAAAATATCTAAGCTAAGATCAAGTTCAAATATCTAGCAACTTCTTCAAGTTTTCAAATAAATCAAGCTACTTCAGGTCTTCAACTGAACAAGCATAGCAAGCAAGTTTCCAGTACATTTCAGCTCAAAATATCAAGCTTCTAGTTTGAAATCAGTAGCAGTTCCAGATCTAAAACTTACCTTTGTTTACAAATATTGTGAGCAAACCTTTTTATTTAAAAAAACATTTTATGGATCTAAGATGTAATCTGTTTCATTCAGTATATATAATGTTTTCTTGAGTTTGAATATAAATGTGTGCGAATGAGTATAATATTGCCTATTTGTTTCTGGATATTGAATTTTTGTGCTCTGTTATTGATAATGGACTCATCATCACCAAATACTTCCTATCTTCCCAAACAATAAAAAAAATAGACTTTGAATTCTAAATGGAAAATGTGAATAATAGTATGATCTCGTTTTTTAAAAATAATTTAAGGTAATTATATTTAGTAAATAGACTGTAAATTTTGGGATTATAATAAAAATCAAATTTAAAAATCAGTATCAACAATTTCATCTTTGAATTATATAATCTGATTCGTGTTAATGAATCGTGATTTTTAAAATGAAATCGGTAATTTTTCGTCTGGGATTTGAGGAGATCTTTGGTGTTGAGTAATTTTGGGTATTTTGGCTACCTACGGTGAACGGCGTCGATTGAAGCATCGAGCTTTGGCTCGAAGGAGGGTGGAGTATGGTAGAGGGATGGAAAAATATGGTTGTATTTTTCTAAGGGCCGTGACGATCGAATTTGGTCAGGGTAGGGTTTAGTGGAAGATTTTTGGAGGTCGGCTTTGTCGAGGTGGTGTGGCGAATGTGGCGCATCGAGTCAGACCGCGTGGTGTGGGACCAATGCACGAGGTCGTGGCGACGCTCTGGTGATGCTGGCCGGGCTCATCGATGGTGGGATCATCGGCAAATTTGAATTTCCGATGATGGCCGTAATCCAGGTTTCGACCTGATCATTTGATTTTGTGTTTGCTTGAGTGTTTCGGTGTTCTGCTTGGTCGTGGTGGTTGACGAGTTTTATCGTGGGTTGGTGCGAGACTAAGAGTTCATCGACGTTGAATTTTCTGATCATGCACGTGCACAGTGGACTGCGTGTGCATACGGGTTTGAGTTTGGGGAAGAAGAATGGCGACCCGGAGTTTTCTTGAGTTCTTCACGTGTTCAGCTCGAAGTTTGCGATGGTGGAAGTTGTTTGGTGTGCATCGAGTTTACTCGAGCACTATCTCGAGTATGACTCGGGAGTTTTGTTGATTTCTGGAAACAATGTTGTTTCCAGTTTTTAACTTTACCAGGTTTTAATCTAAAGTGATTGTCAAATTTTAAAAAGACATACTTAAATTTTTTAGCAAAGTTTGACTGATTTTAAAAAAGGTATAAAATGTTTAAAGTTAGAAATGATGTTTAAAACAAATTTAATTTTGAAGGAAATGGATTTTTAAAAGTTTAAATGTTGTTTTAAAATAGTTTGATTTATACAAATATTACATTAGAGTAAATTTGTAATTAGTTATAAATGTTTTCAACTTAAAATATAATTGTTGAAATATAATTACGATTTAAGCAAAAAGTATTTAACTTGAATCAAAGAATAACGATTTTAATAAATCATATTCAATTTTTAAAATTTATTTTATGTTAAAATGAAAGTTAAGTGTTAATGTGATAAATGGTTTATCTTAATTAAATCGTGTTTTATTAACTAAAGTAATTAAAGTATAATTACTTAATTAACTAAGATATTTATGTTGGGCAATTAAATTAAGATAAATTGATTTGTGGAATTAATTAATTATAGATGATCACTTAATTAAAGATTGATTAATCAAGGTTAATTAAGAAATAATTAAGTAATAGGTAATTAAGAGGTTAATTACTTATGTTAAGAAGATTATTAAAGGTAATTACTTAATGAAGTAATTAAAGAAATTAATTACTTAGTGTAATTAATTAAGTTAATGAGGTTAATATTAATTAATTAATTAAGTTTAATTAATTAAAGAGGATTATTCAATGATGGGATTAAGTATAATTACTTAATATGATTAATGAAGTGTAATTACTTAGTTAAGTAATTAATGAATAATTACTGGGTGAAATTAATTAAAGCAAAATTACCCGATGAATGGTAATTAAAGGTTAATTACTTAAGTGAAGTAATTAAGTGATAATTACTCAGTGTAATTAAAAGGATTAATTAATGTAATTAATCAAGAGATTGGTTTAATTCATAAAGTAATTAAGGGTAGTTAATTACTAATGTGATTAATTAAGGTTGATTAATGAATGTAATTAAGTTAAAGATTAATTATTAATTGTAATTAGAAGGGATAAATTGATATAATTGATTAAAGAGTTAATTTATTAATTAAAGAGTAATTAATTAATTAAAGGATTAAGGTTAATTAATAATGTGATTAATTACTTGTTAAGGTAATTAATAAAGAGAGTAATTAACTAATGAAAGTAATTAGAGGATAATTACTTAATGGAAGTAATTAAGGATTAATTACTTAGTGTAATTAATCAAGGATTGTTTGATTTAGGGAACTAATCAATGTTTAGTTAAATAATGATTATGATTAATTGAGGGATAAATAATCAACGAAGTGATTAGGAGATAATTAATTTGAGTGATTAATGAAGGATCAATGTAATTAATATGGATGGGTAAAGAATAATTAATTTGTGTAATTAATTAAGAGTTAATTACTTATTGTAAGTAAAGAATAATTAATCAAAAATTATTAATTAAGACAATAATGAGACGATGATTAATTAATTGAATTGTAATTAATTAATGTTGAGTAAGAAAGATTTAAAGATGATGGAATTAATTAATTTAATATATTTAAATTAATTAGAAGGGTATGGCTAATCAACCTTGTGTATGGATGATAGAATGATATTGGAAGCCGTAGATTAATTATTATCCCTAATATGTGATTCGTGATACTATGTGATATGATATGTTTGATTTAAATTGAGATGATGCGGTAATCTATCGATAATGAATTATTTTGACACCCTGTATTTAAAGTTGAATTGTATTTCACTTGAGTAACTTAAGTTAAGATGACATTGAATTCGAAGAGACCGGAGTCGGGTATTAGTGAATACCCGAAACCACATTGAATCTTTATAGATTGATATGTGAATAAATAGGCTGGAATGGAATAATATGGACTTTTGAAACTAAGTATGGGTACTTAGGGATTGATTTGTGAAATAAGTGTTAAGCATAATAAGTAATGAACTCGTGGTGGAGTACGAGTTAACTCGGGTTTTAAATATGCTTTGTGCACTATAATTTCATGTAATATGGGTTTACTCACGCTGGTTTCCAGCCTGACCTGCGTGTTACTTTGATGTAATGCTCGGGTGAGACCGAGTATTACAGATTTTCAGGTAGGGACGTTCTGGAGCTCAGGAGGCGAGCTGGATGGCAGGAACGTATGAAGTGTCTCCACTGTATTATATTGTTGTATATCTGAGACATATTGATTTTATATGTCCAGTGTTTGTATATATGTTGTAACTCTGATGTATTAAAGTGAAATTTAACAAGTACAGTTTTCGTTGTAAACCGATATTATTGATATTATATTTTATCCGCTGCGAATGTGAGATGTTGGTGTTTCTATTCTGCTTTTTCTTCTATCTCTCTCTTCTTTTCCCTAACTATCTGGAGTTTTCGGGATCGAAAATTACGGGTCGTTACAGCGACTATTACTATTCGACACTTCCATTTCAAGTCCAAGTCCCCTACTAAACTTGTATACTTTGTTCAATGCTATGCACTAAGTCATAACAAATCCATACACTACATTAACATACGCTCTATAATATAATTCCATAGTCTACGGTTTCAAGTCCATTACATATGATATTTAAACCAACAAATCAAAGAGTTTTCCAAAGCATTACAACATATAATAATATGGTTTTCCAAAGCAAGAATCAACATTTAACATCAGAATAGAAATTCAACCAACAACTACATATTTTAAACATTATACAAGACGTCATTTTTGTGTTTAAATTTTATATATGTATGTATAGGAAATTTTTAAGGTTGGAAATCTCACATCAAACCATGCTAACAACCTCCAATAAGGTCTAGAATGATGAAACAACTTCATACCATCATGAAAACCCTAAAGCACCCACTTTTCACCACAAAACTCCAAAAACAAGCCACCCACAAGCCTCTCATGACTCCCATGCTCTTGGCCTGTCTTGGTCCCATTTGCTCCATTATTTCTTAACTTCTTTATGCTAAAACATGTTATCTAAGTGCTATAAGAACCATATTAGAGTTTGGTGAAATTTAGAGAAGGATTGAATGTGCTTTGAAGAAAAAAGTAAGGAAAGAAGGAAGAGGGAAGGAATCCATTTTTGATCCTATAACAATCCGCATCTTTATGGGCCCAAAATTTCGATAAAAATAGAAAGCCAAGGCCATCAAAGCACAGATCGTTTGATTTCATACCTACAAATAAACATGATCATTATTAGAGATTGATAGAAATCTAAACTCTGTAGAAAAAAATAATATGATAAGAATATTGACTATGACTACTACCTTGGAATTAATGGTATTCCTTTGATAACAGATTGTCACATCAGCATCGAGCATGCGAGAAAGAAGGTTCTCCCCAACAAAGCACATCCAGCTCCAGTGACCTGTTCCTCTAAATTCTATCATGTGGGTTGTAATGAAGAGGGGTTTAGAACAATGTTTTGGTGATTGAACAAATATAAACCGTCCATAACATATATTTATACCGATAGGTTTCCATTTAATGGGTATGTCCATTTAGGTTAGCAATTCTAATCTAACCTTGCATTCTACACACGATTACATACTTACCCTTCCTGAGGTACGAAATACTAATGAAATCATACTATAATAATTTTAAAAGAGAAATAGGCAGACTCTATCATTTATGGCCTTAATCGAGGTAGACCCCGTCATTTAAGACCTACTCCCACTGTGGTTTCCTAACAATGTTGTCATTGGTCAGTGGGTCCTAGGTACAAGACCTTTAACAACTATTTAAGGCTTCTGACATTTAATGTCCACCTATTATTCTATTTATTGCCGATAAAATCGTAGTCATTAATAAATAGTACCCAAGTAAATTAATACCTTTTTATTCGAAAGTAGGCAGACTCTGGTCATTTAAGACCTTAACTAAGGCTAACCCCATCATTTAAGAACTATCCCCAAGAATTCTCCTAAATACTATTTTTATTTCAGCTTTAGCAATGCAAGAGACTACCTAAGCCACGTAATACTTCCAAGTGGAAAATAGGCAGACCCGTCATTTACGACCTGCTTCAAGAAGTGTGCTCCTCAATGGTACTATCTAGCTACCATCACTTGGAAATCATATTAGATTACATAATACTTCTTTTATTGGAAAAAAGAAGACCACATATTCATATATGACCCCAATCCTAAAGCGAACCCTTCTCGAGATATCGACTTTCACTCTTCAATTATAAATATGGTATCATATTAGGTTACTTCTTTCGATAGAGAGGCGGATCATTCAACCACTTAAGACCTCAACACTAGAGTAAACCCTTTTTAGAGACATCCTTATTTATTTATTTAGAATCTCACTAGGTTACCTAACACTTTTATTTAGGAGAGGGGCGAACCCTTCAGCCACTTAAGACCTTAAACCAGAAGCGAACCCATATGAAGATATCCCTCACCCCTCCTAATTTAAAATTTGAACCACTTAATACTTTCCAATTAAGAAAGCAAGCCAAATCTCTCACGTCATCATGGGTCGTTCGATTAGTGATATCTCACATCATTAGTAAGTACACCCAACTGCTTGTAGCCTTAAAGTGAAGAGCAGTCTTCCGTTGAGTGATTCTATTGACCTCGTATAACTAAACCACTAAGTCTAATTAACCATCGTAAATCATTATTTACATTACTTAGGGAGACATTGGACTTAAGTTACTAATTCTCTTTTTATTTAAGGCAATAAGAATTACTTTAAATATTTATCTACCCGTAAATCCTCGCTTAATAGCCATAAATGTCACTTTGTTCATAAAATCGACATTTCCTAAAGCATTGATGTATGATTACTAATTTCAGATTAGTAACCTTTTATATCTTCCATTTTTATCTGTCCCATTAATCCATTTACTCGATTAATTTATTGCAACTCTCATATTTACTATCATTTATCGAAGTTACAACCTTTTAAATTCTTTTCTCATTAGTTAATTACCCTAAATGTGAATACTACGTGCAAGTGTTGTTATTAGCTTTTTATTTAATTGTTATAAGTGCAGTAATTACGTACAAATATTAACTTTTATCAAATATGTTCAAGTTATATCTTTACTGTTATATACTTTTCCATGTTAAATTATTGAAATCATATCTAAAGGATTATCTACGATAATTTTCATAAATTAGTCCAAAACAAAAGATTTAACTTCAAAATATAAAAGATTGCATCGTTTGAAGTTACAAGGAATAATCATTTGTTTTCATTATTGAAATAGACTGTGTAAACTACAATGAATTATACTTCAAACATCTCCTTTTCTTTTCATTTGCATCTATGTCTTGTTAGATCAAATGTTGTATCTTTCTATAAAGGAAAGAAATCAAACTAATCACAAATATTAAATGGATCTAAATTCAAACAATTCTAAATAAAGTAAAGTTTATATTCTAACAAGATTAAGGTAATAATCCAAATTTATAACATTATCATACTAACTGTTTTAGATCTGGAATAAATTTCATACAAATTAATATGCTAAACTACTTTTGGGACTGATTTCTAGAATAGGTCTTATACAATTCTTAATCAATTCATAAACAAGAATGTATAGGCGATATTTATTATATTCATATCATATTCAATTCGTTGCTTATAACATCCAATTAAGCATAAAAATAAAATAAATACCAATGAGATATTTTTCATATGATAACAATCTATAAACATTCCCACTCATCTTTTAAAAGTGATCCAAATCTACAGATCTGGAGTAGAACCTTTGATTCGTCTCCAAATCCTTTTAGTCCAAGAGATATGTATAAAAGGGTATATACATGCAATAGAATTACAGATCCGAGAAGAAATTTGGGATTGGAAGAGAAAATAGATACATATATATATATATATATATATATATATATATATTACCTCAAATGCGCATATGGTTGGTTCTCTTCTCTTCTCCTTTTTATTAGATTTCTACTCTTCTCCGATTTGTATGAATATACGTACAAATACCTTAGGTTTTGTAATTTAGAAAGACAGTGGAAAAGAAGATATGGAAGAGCTTCGCTACTGCCTCCATAAAAATATGAGAAAGGAAGGGAGGTTTAGGCTTGAATTTATAGGCGCTAGAATCAACCAGAACTGTTCGATCGAAATATATTAAATCCGAGCCGTTGCAGCCTAGGTTTACTGGAGCTACTAGGTTGCCACTGGTCGACAGCCCTTGGGTGATCGATCGACCTCTAGAAGTCGACTGTCCCCAATGATGGGTCAGCCTGTGGGTCCGGGTAATTAATATAAAAACGTTAATTGTTTCTTATTTAGTTATTTTCGTTTCGAATAGTTTTTCGTCGGTAACTTCTTCATTTTGACTCCGATCGCATACTCTAAATAAGAAAGTTGCTCATAATTTTGTCACAGATGCAACTGTGCAAGTTCCATGGTCAAATTTTATTGTTCGCACAAATTCCATTTTCGAAGCTTAATTAATTAACTAACTAACTGATTAAACTAATGCCAAATTACAGGGTGTAACATTCTTCCCCCTATAAAAATAATTTCATCCCCGAAATCTCACCAATGACTAAGTCAAGAATTTAGCATCTAATTATTCTAGACTACATAACCAATGAGTGCACATCAAATTTTGCAACCAAACATACTTAAGTGCAAAGTGTGTTACCGTATCACCACAGAGAAAATATGTATTTTGATTCTAAAACGGATCCTCCGATATGAATACATTTTTTTGAAAACATTTTGAAAACATGATGCAAATAACTTACATATATATTGGTTGTTCTATATGTATGTAGCTTTTTGAAAAATATTTCAACCAAAATCCCCATACTCCTACAAATAGAAGTTTGAAGCGACCAATTTTGTATCCACTTCCTATCATCCAATAATCTAACGCATCGAAAATCGCTTTCTAAGCTCTACTCATATATCCAAAAAAGAAATTTAGGTGGAGAATTTAACATTCTTGCCACACAATAATTTTTCCATTGTCGTAGTACAGTAGAAATTTCTTCGCTGCCGTGGATTTGCTTCAAATTTTCCAGGGACAAAACGCATAAGGAGGCTTATTTCAAGCTCTAAAATAGAATAAAGTCTAAAAATAGACTTGCATGCGTCGTCGACAATGTATGAAAATAGAAATTGCACGACTAAAATAGCTTTTCCCTTACCATGCTTGCATTTATCGCATCGTCGATCTTAATGCACCTACTAAAATCGCAAATTCTAACTCTATTTGCCTTCCCTATGCCTATCATGTGCCTTCAAAATCAAAATTTTCACAAAACTCTTCACTTTTCAAATTTTAACGTCATTTGGAAAATCAGATCCCAAAATATTTAGACGGCACATATACTCTTGAAATTAAATTTTGAACAAAAACTCTAAAAATAATTTAAGAATCAAAAATAGCTAAAACATAGTTCTTTTTACTTTTTTCTTCTTCTTATTTTTCAAATGGGAACTTCTCAAAGTAAGAAGAAATTTTTCAAAATATCTTTCTTCTCAAAAATTTGGATAAATCAGGCCACAATTTCAACATAATCGGAAATTGGTTATGTGCTAAGCAAATAAACTAAATTTCAAAATTCTGCAACTAAACTTTACCTAAAATTTGATATTTTATATAGTAATGTCAATAGTTTATTATTCAAAAATTTATGTAGTGTTTGGTTTAAAAACGAATTTTTGTTTTTAGTTATCAATATGTATGTCAAATATGAGAAACATGGTAGGACGTCGGAGGGGATAAAAGAAAGACGGATGAAAGAATGAAGGGGATAGAGGGACGATGGAAGAATGGATTGTTTCACATGCTTGTGTTATTTCCCAAAACGCGAAAATTAAAAAAATTGTTTTCTATTTTATATTTTAACTTCATTTTTTAAATTGGTCGTTTTCGACAGTATACATGCGTCATGTGCATTTTTGTATGGACAAAAACCCAAAACTAAAAATAAAAAAACACTATCTTAGGTTTTAAGGAACACAAGCAAAGACCCACGATATCAAAATAACTTTGTCATGTCCTGCGCTAAAATGTTCAACTATTCTAAATTTCTAGTCTTATACTGCATTTATTGTTAGTTAAAAGTCTTTATGAGATTTCCATATTTATATCGTTTCTCTTCTATGCATATATATATACATACATACATACATACATATATATATATATAAAAGTGACAACTAACAGTTTTCCAACCTAAAATAAAAGAACAAATGATGGAAATAAAAGATACAAATATCCTAAATAAAACAGCACTTAGAATTGTGAGAAGGTCTCGCTCCAAGCTGTAGCTCGAGCCGTAGCCGCCACCGCGGAATGGCCATAGCATGGAGGCTATGCATCCAATCTCACACCCTAAGCAATACTGCTTCGTCCTAACTCTCGGAGCTCTACTTGAACCTGACGGATAGAAGCAAGCTCATGACTTATGTATTCCTCGACGTGTTGCGCCATCCTCTGATGTTGGTGCTGCGGCTTTGGAGGTCACATGTGTGGTGCGGTAGGTGGCAAAATGATATTCATTCTCCTAATGGTGGTTTAGTCGATGCCGGGAAGGACCTCTCTCACTACTGGCTCCCTGCTCGATTTATCCTGTAATGCCTAAACACTCGATAAACAAGTGGAAATATGGAAAGTGAGTTCTCGGAGTACCAACTCCCTGATCGACCAAATGGAGCATCAAGACATGAGACCAGTTGATGGCTACACCGCCAATTATAACATAGGCAGCCTTCCACATTGAGATGTAGACCCGTTCAAGCCTCCTCATCTTTTGAATGATGTTGTTCTAAATGATGCGCAAAATGAGATGGGGCACCAGTCGTAAATTGTCAGTCCTTTAATCACCGATATTCTTAGGAAAAATTTGTTGTAGAATTTCAGGATCAGTCATTTCTAGATCATCCAAATATGTGCCAACTGCAGATATCTCCAAAATTCCAATGAGATCATTATATGACATCTCAATCCGAGCTCCCTTCACCTCGGACTCAATGTAGCTATTGCCATCACGGAAATTTTATGCCATTATTGCATCATAAAGACAGATGCAGCACAGGTAATATTCTTGCTCATAGTCTCAAAGTAGAAGATCAGTGCAAGTCCTACTACAACGAAAAGCTTTTAAACTCGCGAGCGGTGAAATCTTCGAACTTCACTGGTTGCCTATGGAGGAAATCAAGTTCCACTGTTTTGAGATAGGTGGCGATCTTCTGTTTGTTTCGGTCAAGCCAACCGGCTTCTTCAGGAGTGAGGCTGGGATGATGAGGGGAAGAGATACCGGTATGTGGTGGTGCTATAGACCGAGAGGGGCTAGAAAAGAGAGAAAAAGGTTTAGATCAGATCCGCATTAGTGGTGGGACAAGATCTGATGCGCAAGGATTTTGGCGTCGATTTTGGAGGATGGAGGAGAGAGGCTTTGGTTAGGTTGAGGAAGGGGAGGTGGAAATGGGTTCGGCTAAAAATATTGAGGAGGAGGAAGAGAATGAGGGGGGTGAGATGGCTAAAGGTTTAGACGCGACTTATAGTTGCAAGGTTTGGGTTCGGTCGCAATCCACCGAGCGGTCGACTGCTATTAGGTCAACTGGTCGACCACTAGCCCAGATTTGGGCCTGGCCTGAACCTAGACCTAATAGGGTCGGTTAAATTAATTAATATTCTAATGATCGTGACACACACCATCTTCAGCTTAACATATGCAGAAAAATTCTATTTTCCACACACGGCATCCACCTTACTGTGTAGGCCCTTTCTTGGCAAGATTGCAATAGCCTCAGCAATATTGTTGCAACCAACAACACTTCCAAAAATTCAAAAATATTCCAACTTTTATTTCATGCCTACTTTGCACGGAAATATTTCTTCCAATCGCTGGTGGGTTTGAAGACTCTTCATACTATATATCTCAATAAAATTGAATGTCATTCATATTTTGTCTGCACTATAAAGAGAGCAAATATAAAAACCCTTGATTTTATAAACTGAAAAATCATTGAGCTAAGTATGTGCTCCTTTGTACTTGTTTCTAAATAAAAGAAACCATTTTGTACAAAAACTTCTCTTAAAAATCAAACTTATATATATATTTCATGGTTTCCAAAAACCTTTTTAAAACATAAATTTCCCAAACTAGAATAGTATTTTCTTGCCAAAATTCAATATCAAGCCTTTAATAAAACATATACATATAGATATTTTAGGATTTAAAGAAGTAATCTTTTATAAAACAAAAATTTATTAACATAACCAATCTAACGATATACGAGTTTCTTTGAAAATTAAAATTTTAAAACTTTCCTAAAATAAAAATTTCCAAAATAAATCATTGGAAAAAGAAATCCTTTGAAAAGCCTTTTTCAAATATCTATGGCATTTCAAAAATATACTTTATAAAATTCTCCCACAGGTTTTTAGACTAAGGAGTTGACATTAATTATTCAAACAAAAATACGGTTTGGCATAAAAGAGGTGATCGATAACGTACCCTTGCAAAGACTTGCTTCCAGATAATTGCGATATACATAATCTAATTTTCCATTCATTGGAATAATTGTATGTCTCCGACTGGAACTCAAAATCCAAAATTACATGGTAGCTAGAATCTCAACCATCAAGTCGAATACGTCCAGTATTGGGGATTCAGCCATATGTTGTACCCATGCTCTTTATCAACAGTGCTTTATGCATCCCCGGCACTCCCAGGGTACTTCAAAGTCGGTGAGAAAGTCTTAGCTCTAAACTTTTTCCAACTTATAGTTTGTTTGCTCATTCCTATAGAGTGAAACCACAACTACTTCTATAGTCGAACTCTTAGAATCTAGCGTAAAATATAATATTACTAGATGGGAAAGTACGAATACGTTCTCTCAATTTATCCTTATTCCTCTGATCTACTAACCTAGTGCTCTGATACTAAATGTAATAACCAAAGGTCACACCTTAAAGGGCGTTCCAACAAATGGAAACCTCAGACTTCCCCGTTTAACGGCCAGCCTCTCGAGTGTCAACCGACCCACATTGTCGACACGTGTAAGGCAAGAGACAAAGCATCACCGCCGCTCACAATGCGAGAGCACCTTCTCACGTAAGCATAAACATGCCAACAAGGTCTGGTGACTGGAAAAATATAACATGTCCATAACATAAACTTGTACCGGTAGGTTTTCATTTAATTGATATGTCCATTTAGGCTCGCAATTCTAGTTTAACCTTACATTGCACACATGATTACATACTTACCCTTTCCCAAGGTATGGAATACTAATGAAGCCATATCAACCACCCAATACTTACGAACCCATTAGCCACTTGGTACTTCTAAATATGAAGTAGGCTTCTATAATACTTTTAAAAGAGAAATTGGCAGACTCTATCATATACGACCTTAATTAAGGTAGATCCTATCATTTATTAAGACATATTCCCAAGGTGGTTTCCTAAAAATGTTGTCAATGTTCGGTAAGTGCTAACTACATGACCTTTAACTACTATTTAAAGCTTTCAATATTTAATGTCCAACTATTACCACATTTATCGCCAATTGAATCGTAGTCATCTAATAAACAGTACTAAGGCCACTTACTTTCTTTTCATTAGAAAATAAGTAGACTCTGGTCTTTAAGATCTTAACTAAGACAGACCCCATCATTTGATATCCATCCTCAAGGCATGCTCCTAAATGGTACTAGAATTATTTCGGCTTTAGCAATGTAAGAGATGTACCCAAGACACTTAATACTTCCCAGTAGAAAATAGACAGACCTCGTCATTTAAGACCTACTTCCAGAAGCATGCTCCTCAAAGGTACTATCTAGTTGTCATTACTTAGAAATCTCATTGGGCTACTTAATACTTCTTTTATAGGAAAGAGGAGGACCTTATAGTTACTTAAGACCCCAAACCTAAAGCTAACTCTTCCCGACATGTCCACTCTCACTCTCACTCTTTAATTATAAATATGGCATCTCATTGGGTTACTTCTTTTAGTAGGGAGGCGAACCCTTTAGCCACTTAAGACCTCTTGAAGTAACCCCTTTTTATAGGCATCCTTATTTATTTATTTATTTGTTTATTTGTAATCATATTAGGTTACTTAATACTTCCATTTAGGAGAGAGGTAGACACTTCAGCCACTTAAGACCTCAAATCAGAAGCGAACCCCTATGGAGCTATCCCTCCCCGCTCCTATTTCAAAATTTAGAACACTTAAAACTTTCTAATTAAGAAAGAAAGCCTAATTTCTCATGTCATCATGGGTTGTTGTATTAGTGATATCTCACACCAGTAATAAGTACACCCGCCTACCGGTAGCCTCAGAGAGAAGGGAAGTCTTCCGTCGAGTGACTCTACTGACCTCACATCACTAACCCACTAAGTGGAATTAATCATCCTAAGTCTTTATTTATATTATCTTAGGTAGACATTGGACTTAACTTACTAATTCCCTTTTTATTTAAGGAAACAAGATTTACTTAAATATTTATCTATCCATAAATCACCGCTTGATACTCATAAATGTCAGTTTTTCCATAAAATCATAATAGACATTTCCTAGGACAATTATGTAAGATTACTAATTTCAAATTAGTAACCTTTTATATCCGTTCCATTTTTATCAGTCTCATTAATCCATTTATCGTATTAATTTGTTGCAACTTCTATATTTATTATCTTTACTAGAGTTTCAACCTTCTAAATTCTTTTCTCATTAGTTAATTATCCTAAATGCAAATACTAGGTGCAAGCGTCATTATTAGCTTTTTATTTAATTATTATAAGCGCAATAATTATGTAAAAATATTTACTTTTATTAAATAAGTCCTAGTTATATCTTTATTGTAATATACTTTTATATTTTAGCTTAATTGAATCATATCTAAAAAGATTATCCACTATAATTTTCACAAATTAGTTCAAAACGAAATATTTAACTTTAAAATATAAAAGAGTGTGTCATTTGAAATTACAAGGGATAATCATTTTTTTATTATTGCAATAGATAGTGTAAACTACAATGAATTAATACTTCACACGTCTCTTTTTCTTTTTATATGCATGTATTCCTTGTTAAATTATGATCGTTGAATCTTTATAAAAGGGAAAGAAATCAAACTAATTACAAATATTAAATGGATCTAAATTCGAACTATTCCAAATAAGAAAAACTTTACACTCTAACAAGATTAGGTTAACAATCCAAATTTATAATATTATTATACTACCTATTTCAGATCTAGAATAAATTTAATAAAATTAATAGTCTAAATCATACTTTTGGGACTGATTTCCAGATTAGGTTGTATACAATGCTAAATCAATTCATAAACAAGAACATATAGGTGATATTTATTATATTTAGATCGTATTCAATTGTTTCCTACAATTCATATACAATTATCCAAGTAAGCATAAAAATCGAACAAATACCAATGGGATAATTTTCATATTATATTACAAAAATTCCCACTCATATTTTTAAAGCGATCCAAATCTCCAGATTTGAAGTAGAAATTTCGATTCATCTTCAAATCCTTTTTAATCTGAGAGATATGTGTAAAAGGATACATACATACATTATAATTACAGATCCGAGAATAGTTTTGGGATTAGGAGAGTAAATAGATACAAATATATATATATATATGTATATATATGTATATATATATAAATTTCCTTAAATACACATATGGCTGGTTCTCTTCTCTTCTCTTTTTTATTAGATTTCTACTGTCATCTGATTTGTATGAATATAGATACAAATGCCTTATCTTTTATAATTTAGAAAGATAGTGAAGAAGAAGAAATGGAAGATCCTCGATACTACCTCGATAAAAATATGAGAAGAGAAGGAAGTGTTAGGCTTGAATTTATAGGCTCTAGAATCAACTAGTACCATTCGATTGAAATATATTAAATCCGGGCCGTTGCAACCTAAGTTTACTAGAATCTCCAGGTCGTCATCGTTCGACCGCCCTTGGGTGACCACTCAACCGCAAGGGGTCAACCGTCCTCAATGATGGTTCGGTCTATGTGTCCGAGTAATTAATATAAAAACATTAACGATTTCTTATTTAATAATTTTCATTTCGAATTCATTTTTCATCGGTAACTTCTTCGCATTTGGGCTCCGATTTCACAACTCTAAATATGCAAGTTGCTCAAAATTTCGACATGGACGCAATGGTGTAAACTTCATGGTTAAATTTCATCATTGCACAAATTTCATTTTTGGAGCCTATTTAATTAGCTAACTAACTGATTAAATAACTAACGCCAAATTACGGGGTGCTGCAGATCTGCATAACCTTTGAGAGCTTTTCAATATTTTCTGGAACAAATAAAAACAATAAAGAAGAAAAGTGACCGAAAAAGAATAATGTCCCATGCCAAATGACTCAACATAACCCTCCCTAATTTAAGCGCTACATTTTGTTTTCTTTAATCCACTACCACTCCACATTTCATGCTACTTCCTTCATACTTTCCCACGCCAAGTCATGAAGCCAACCCTCCATGTGCCCATGGCACCTCCCATTGCATCATTTGATATAATATCCTCTTTTATTATTACATTACTTAATTAATTACTCCTTAAACCAAACTTAAGTAACTCTGACTTTTTTAAACACTTTTTTGTACTACTTGACACTTTATTAAATCAAATTCTAGAGTTTTCCGAATAATGAGCAAAGTCAATTGATATTTTGTTGCCCAAAATGGAATGTCATATTGTTATTTGTATGTCCATTTATAAAGTAGTGTGTTTAAAAAGTTGCATTAACTTTCATTTGAAGAAAAGTTGAAAATTCGAAAAAGAACGGTCACATTTTGGATTTTTTGTCGGACTATTTATTTTTGGAAACAAAATTCAAAAATGAATTTTCTATCATTAGTTATTAATTGAAAGAGGGTAATTTGACTATTAAAAACCAATAATTGAATATTTAAATTAAGTTAAATATTTTTAAATCAAAGCAATAAATTCCGGGGCCTTACATTCTTTCCACTTTAAAGGAATTTCGACCATGATATTTCATTCCACTCAAAAACAAAGAAGGAAACAAGCCAACACATGAATACATATATGTTAATAAGCTTGTACGATGTACATAGATCACCCATATGCAATATCTGATCACTTGGTCAGATACATAAATCGTTTATCCAAACTAGTAAAGACCACTTAACTTCTCCATTGTAGAACCCTGATTTGGTTCCTTTATTTGATACTTATGTTTTCTTGACATTCTCCTAAACTATGATAGAAAGCACTCACATAATACCAAGAATCGATCTCAAGTACCGGCATTCAAGAATGGAGTGAAAATGCCAAGTTTGGACTATTGTATAACACCCAAAAAACATGTGTCTGAACTTTGGACCAAGAACTGTTTTGCAAATAAATTGATTCAAGTCCAAATTATGGTTTATCCCTTTAGGATAACTTAATAATTATACTAGTCAACTTATTCTTTTATCTAAACACCTTTTCTATTTTGAATCCATTTTCCTTAAGGAAACTAAAAACTAAATACCTTGGTTTCTCTTTCAAAACCTTTGAGATAATAATAACTTTAATCCATCGAAAATATACATATAAATTGAGTAACACCAATATGAGAAGAAGAAACTGGGTTCTACCAAATTGTATCATTCAATCCCTTACTAAAAAGGGTAATACTTAGGAGAAGTACATACCATCCGAATACATCTCTTGCTCATTTTTTGTCATTTTCGATCTACTTGAGCTAGTTACTTCTTCTTTTCGAAGTCTCATTTCAAAAGAATACTATATAGATTCCCCTATAGATACTTTTAACAAAGTATTTATTACCAACTTGCTTTGGAGTCGTTTGGATTAACTCTTTTCGGTCGTACAATAACAAAGGGAATAATTTACGATGTAACCTACAACGTTCGCCTAAGCAAACATCCGATCATCGCTTAGAAGAAGATTATTTAGATTACCACAAATCTAATCGAGACTTATTCCTCGAAAAATCCAAAGAAAACATTCTTTACTTAAAATTATCTTTCCAAAATATTTATACTTATAAATAATTCCAAGCAATAGTATTATTATCTTTCCAATAAACATTTGAAATCTTTTTCAAAGACATTGTGATTTAATTTCTTAAAAATCCTTTTCACTTATAAAACAAATTTTTACAAACCAGATTTCTAAAATCATATGTTCTTGAATAACTTTCTTTTAACAAAGTATACTTATTGAACCTACATTAATAATGAACATATTATAGTCAAATCGTCTCATATTTGATCTAAATCAAACTAATGAATGCTCACAAATTGGTCAAGCATTAAAAAATCAATCAACAACGATGCTAAGTAAATATCATCATTTCTAAACAACCAAACACATAAAAAATAACTATATGTATTTTTAAGAACTACTTTTATATATGAAATATAATCTTAGGTTAAATTATTTCATTTACCCATTTCAAAACAATACCGTGTCGATTTGTCTTGTTTAAGTGGTTAGAAATCCAAATAACATTGATTAGGCGCATCGAGTAGAATCCATAAGCACTCAATAGACTAATAAACACGATATAAAATATTTTTATAGCACTAACAAATATGGGCTTTCATACACACACACAATAATTCATTCTAGTGTGTCACTTTCCCTCTCACTAATGAGTATACCCCGCCAAGGCCATGGTTCTTGCTAAACCTTCAACTTTGATACAACTATAATGGCATCTTTTTGGCGCTCAAAAGTCGACACTAATACATCTATGCTATTCGTGTACCAAGCATCCAAGTGTCCAAAAGACAGATAGTTGTAGTGAATGAAAATAAAAGGTAGAACAGAATGTCACATTGTGACAAGTAATTTATAATATACAACTGATCTATACAAAAGAAATGTGTAATGTACAAACATCAATCAAACTAAACTAACCTGACATCAGCCTAAACAGTTATAACAGCATGTCCTTACAATTGCTGACAAATACAAATAAGAATATAAAATGGAAATAAAATACGTAAATACTTCTTAGAGGCATCCAACACATCTCCTAAAAGCTCCCAAGAATCCATATCTAAATCTGGAAATCAACTCGAGTCTAACCCGAGTATTATATGAAAATAACCCATAGATTAGTCTGCTAAACCAATATGAGAAACTCAAATCATATGGATTTTATATTTATAAAACTTTTCAAAAGTAAAGGTATCTCGCAGGACCACATCATATATAAACACGTACGTGTTTTTACCTTACGATAACCAATCAATTTTTATTAGAAAATCCAGTGGTTGTATAATAATGTCTAGGTTTAAAATAACTATTTAATCATACCTGGAATGGTTACATTAATTATATTCAACAGTGTACTCAATATACAATCAAGTTCGAAGGCAGGTATTGGAAAATGGACTCCATCAATGACTAGGCTATTAGGGTACCATTCGCCATATTACACCACTAAAAAAATGTACGGAGGTTACAAACCTTGCAACCCCTACCAACATGGAGCTGGTTGCCACTTTAACATGGCATACCGGATTACATCATACCTCAGGCACCAAGGCTACAAACATTGCACCAAGACCTACCTCTTTTTCACACACATGCATACCAAAATCCATAAATATCAAATCTAGATCGAGGAATGATGCTTCTAATGGTAGCGAACCACATAGCACTGCTGCATATCCCTTTTTTTAATGATTACCGTGGTGAGAGACTTGTGAGGCTACATTACCATTTCCTCTTTAGCAAATCTCGCTTAAAATGCTAACACTACCTTTTAGGAAATATTGCAATGTCAGCATTCATCCGTACAAGTTGCTTAGAATATGAACAAACCAAAGGCACTACATTTACTAAATCCATTTTGGAATCACTCTCAGCATTAATAGCAAGTAGCCCTTGTACTTCAAATAACTATGTCTTCAAACCCATTATCTCGAACCAATCACAAACCTCTTCCAAAGCGTAGAACACACATATGGTTTTGGAGCGCTTATGGTTTTGAATTATCTCATATGAGTATACTCCGCCGCTTAGCGGGTGCTCTGAAACCAATCAATTATTTTCGGTAAACTTGGTTCCGGTTCCTTTATAAATAAATAGATAATACAAAAGAGCGGAGATCGCTTCGTAACCAATTGGGATTAGATTTCCTTATCATTTGTCCTAAAAGCGCAAAATGAGTTCATACGTATAGTCTAACATCACCGAAGATAACTGTACCGTATAATTCTTTTGGTTATCTCAAGAGTTATATTTGGTCAAGATTTGATAATTGGTTATTTAACTATCAAATAAATTGAACAATCAAATTGGAGATTTATTTTTCATATGGAAAACTAAGCATGATAGAACACATAAGACACCACTAAGACTCTTTAATTAATCCTTTCATTATTAAAATCGCTTTATAAATACCCGTGTTAAAATATCTTTACAAATATATGCATATGTATATTGTTCATTCATTTCTCATTTACTCTTTCAATGGTTGGAAAAATATCCATATATTTATCTCATCAGTACAAGTATATTCACAAAATACTACACTTTCAATACTTAGAAAATGTAAAGTTATCTCAAGCATATAGTATATTCATAAAACACTACGCTTTCGTTACTTGAAAATGTAACCGTATGCTTATCTCAATGGTATAAGTATATTCACAAAACACTACACTTTCAATACTTAGAAAATGTAACCATATACCTATCTCAATGGTATAAGTACCCACAAAATCTGAAGAAAGATTTTACTTCCAAAACCATGCTTAATCTGGTCAAAGACAACTGTCATTTAAAAATATTGTTTACTATAAACCCGAAACACTTTTCTTTTTTTATGATATAAATAGATCATATGGAAATTTGACCAAGTATCTTACCACCACTTTCTAATTTCAAATAGTATTATCCTTCGATTGACAATGAAATCAAACATGTTAGAAAATTATCCATGCCCCGACACACATTCTTAATTATTAAGAAGGAGACGAATTTCCATATCTCAAAATTTGGTGTTAAGTATGAAAAGAATACCTTCCATACCACCATAAATTATAAAGATCAATTATGGAAATCAAATCTGCTACACTTGTCATGTTTTCGATATTTCGACTTACCTTATCCTTTGCCTAGAAAAGAAGCCAAGTGAGTCAGATTCATGCCGAGGCACCCTGATTTTAGATCTCACGTATAGAGGATTGGTCTACTCATTGGTTTTTAGTGCCAAGTATAGGACTACTAAATTCCATATCAAACTCACAAAGAATTCTTGTTTTAATCCACATTTGATTTGAAAAAATAGACCTTTTCCTTTATATACAAGTACACACTTACTCTATTATATTAAATATATAAACCTCTTGAATAATTTGAAATCCCCTTTAAAACATTTTAAAACAAGTTTTAAACTTACATTCAAATCATAAATTAAAACCATCACTTTTTTTTAAAATAATTTGACTTTGAAAAATAAACCGATTTCCTTTAAATAAACCACTTATTTTAGTGTCTCAAAATAAATCTTTTATATTATAAACCCCATTCAAAATACTTATATAATATCGATAAAAAATATTTGAAAATAGTTCATAAATTATCTAAAATAGACAATCTTAATATATTGAAATCATATATTTTCAAACTTCATCCATAGCGACTATCGCTATATGGACCATAGCTTTCAAAACTTGGTTCTGTAAATCAAATAGTTTTAAACTCCATTTCTTTCTATATTTTATACTTTTATAAGCGTAGAAAACTTTTAATTCAAAAATAAAAGTTGAGGTCGATTAAAAATCCAAAAGTACAACATTACAAATTTCGAAAAGAGACACGACGACTACCTTAGTACATTATCTAGTGCAATTTACTTTCACATAAAAGAAGTCAATTTTCAAGTCATATAATAATTCTCAACTTCAAATCACACCCAAGATGCATAGAAAATCACATGTACAACATTATATACATGAAATATAATATTCAAACACAAATAAAATACATGACGTCAAAATGCTTTTTTTAGCGACTATCGCTATACGAACACTTCCATTTCAAGTCCAAGTCCCTTACTAACCTTATGTACTTTATTCAAGGCTATACATTAAGTCATAACAAGTCCATACACCACATTCACATATGCTCTACAATTCCATAGTCTATAGTTTCAAGTCCATTACGTATGCTATTTAAAACAACTAATTAAAGTTCTTTCCAATGCACGACAACATACAACAATATGGTTTTCCAAAGCAAGAATCAACAATCAACATCACAATAGCAATTCAACCAACAAATATGTATTTTAAAAAACTATATATTTTAAACATTACACGAGGTATCATTTTTAAGTTTATATATATATATATATATATATATATATATATATATATATATATATATATAAAGGGAATTTCAAGGTTAGAAATCTCACATCCAAACCATGCTAACTACCACCACTAAGCTCGAGAATGATGGAACAACTTCCTGCCATCACCAAAACCCCAAAGCCACCACCTTTCACCATAAAACTCCAAAACTAAGCCTCCCTCATGCCTCCCAAGCTCTCAACCTATCTTGCTTCTCCCCTTGCATCATTATTTTTCAACTTATTTATGCTAAATATGCTATCAAAGTTATATAAGAACCTCACTAGAGTTTGGTGAAGTTTAGAGAATGATTAAAGGTGTTTTGAAGAAGAAAACTAAATAACGAATGAAGAGGGAAGGGGTCCATTTTTGATCTTCAAAATCTTTGAGAGCTTTTGAATATTTTTTTAAACAAATGAAAATAATGAAGTGGAAAAGTGATAGGAAAAGAATAATATCCTATGCCAAATGACCCAACATACCCCTCCCTAATTAAACATTATCTTTCATTTTCTTTAATCCATTACCCCTCCATGTTTCATGCTACTTCCTTCCCACTTTCCCATGCCAAGTACATGAAGTCACCCCTCCTCCATATGCCCATGGTACCTTCCATCATATCATTTGCCATAATATCATCCTTCTTTATTACATTACTTATATTTACTCCTTAAACCATACTTAAGGAACTTTGATTTGTTTAATAACTTTTTGTACTATTTGACACTTTTTCAAATCAAATTCTAAATTTTCCAAATGACGGTTAAGGCTAACTAATCTTTTGCTAATGTTATATTGTTATTTATTTTCCCATTTATAAAATACTGTGTTCAAAATTTACAACAACTTTCATTCAATGAAAAGTCAGAAATTCGAAAACGATTTCCGATCATCAATTTTTCATTGAACTATTTATTTCCGAAGATAAAATTCAAAAATGAAATTTATATCATTAGTTATTAATTAAAAGAGGGCTATTTGACTATTAAAACCTTTAATTGAATTTCTAAAGTTAATCAAATATTCTCAAATTGAAGCGATAAAATTTCAAGTCTATTAACCCAAAAAAGGGATCAACGGCCTGGTTTGAGTGTGAAAGCACCAGCTCTATCTCATAGAGCAATAATATAGATAATAGACATAAAAAAAGTAGAATGAGAAAGAAGACAAGAAGATTTTTATAGTGGTTCGGCTATTAATGAATCCTATGTCCACTTTATAATATTTATTATAGACTCGTTGTTGTTATAAGAAGTGTACAAGGCTCTTGATTTTCCTTAGCTAGATTGAGTCTCTAAGGTTGAAATCCGTTAGAGAATCATAGAAACTCTGTTGGAGATTGTTGTAAGCGAGGTCAAGAGTGATGAAAACTTCCAGTAGAGTTTCAGTAACCATTCCGGAGAGGATCCCATTTGTGTTTCAGGTAGTATCATATTTATAGAGATTGGAGAATTTTTGGGCCAGGCCCGTTCGTACGTTGCTTGCAGATGGATACAAGATGATCTAGTAGAGCTTAGCTTATAACCTGAGTGTGACGACCTAACTTTCTACTCCCAGAAAATCGCATCATCTACTAAGAAAGAAAGGGATAGAAGAAGAAAAGAAAGAAGAGAAAGAAGAAACAACACTAGAATCTCAACAGCGGAACGAATAAATTATATTAATAACATAAGTATTTACATAATATACAATATCAATTAGAGATACACAGCATACACATCACATATACTAGACAGTTATAAGCATCTGTCTAGTATTTACAACCTAATACAACACAACACAGAGAATACACAGCGGAAACTATATATCTATACGCAGAAGCCTCCTGCTCCATTATTCCTCCACAATTCGTCAAAGCCAACCTGAATCCCTTGGCTACTCGTAAAAAATTTGAGTACCCAAGAGTTTAAGAAAACAAAGATAAACTCCGGGTCAGACATGGGTCTGGTGTGAGTAACAGGCTAAAGTTGCTTAACTTTAGAAACTTTTTGAAAAGAAAGGTATCACGTAAGACTTCCCACACATAAACATGGAAAAGTTTTTACCTTACGCTAACCAAAACATTTGATAGGAAATCCGATAATATTATAATAGTGTCTAGGGTTTTCAAATAAATATGAAATAGCCGAAATGGTTACATTTATTAAATTCCAGCTACTAGCCACAAAAATGGGTAATACAATCAAAACCGGTTGCACTTATTTGATTTTGGATTCCATACAATGGCAGGGCTACTGGGGTACCGCCCGTCACAGTACGTGGCCTAGATCACCGTACCGAGGAGTACGCCCGCTCCCCTGCAACACAAGGCTGGAACCATTCCTTACTGAATAGTCCCGAACAAGACAACCCCGTAGTTGTTTGCAACCAACTGCCCACACAGCCGAATATAAAGGGACTTCTAGACATGGGTAAATCTCGCTCTCCAGTGGGAGCTACCCATGAAGCCTTGCAGCACCTCCCCTGTTTTATCCATTCCCGATTGATGAGGCTTGAGGCTACGATTACCTTTAGAGAACACACCTCTTAGAATGCTCATCGTCCACCTGACGATGTTCTGAAAACATTCATTCCATACAAGTTCGTTCCGGGTTCGAACGAAACTGAAGGCATTACCTCGTTACACTCATTTTGGAATCACCCCCATAGTTAACAACGATAACCCTTACACTCTGAATCTTCATCTTCACTTGAGATTCACGACCTATCGTTAATTTGGATCGATGTGGTTTTCGGATATCCAAATATGGAAACCGGATCCCGGTCTCATCGAAATCCAAAACGTGTCTTTTAGGTCCAAGTTGTTTTAAATGTTTAAAACAATTCGATTCAATATTATCTATATACACACAGATAGATAATTTTCAATATCATAATAGATAGTCAATATTATCATCACAACAGATAATCTATATTATCAACTCAAACAGATAATTCATATTATCAACTCAATGCAACCATAACATACAAATCACACAATATCACTTATCTCATAACTGAGATATCAACCATTCAGGTAACCAATATCAAACAGCATTCATACGCAATGACTTATTAATCATCATACTATAATTAATTTAAAATGAATTAAATTAATCACTTCTACCTTAATTAATTTAAAATGAACTAAATTAATTACTTATCCATATAAATCTTGCTTACATTTCCCCTGATTAATTACAAATCAATTAATTAATCACCCTCAAATAAACTACCCTGATTAATCATCTTGATTAATTACCCTTTTATTACATTCAAATAATTAACCTTCAATTAATTTCACAAATTAATTATTCCAAACCAATTTAGTAATTAACCTGTAATCACTTTATTAATTAATTATAATTACTTACATTAATCCTTAATTAATTACATTAATTAATACCTTTATTGATTAATTGTTCTTATTAATCAATCCTCAATTTTATCATTAATTATTTAAATTAACGATCCCAAATTATTTTATTTTTAAAATTACCCTATTAAATTAATTATCAATTATTGATTAATCATTCTGGATTAATCACATTAAGTAATTAACTTAATCAATTTCATTTTTAATTATCTTTAAATAACTTAATTATCAAAACGCAAAATTAATTACACTAAGTAATTTATTATTAATTCCTTATCTTAAGTAATTAAACACACTAATAATAATTACACAAAGTAATTAATTCCGAAAACTCCACCATCATCCAAGTATCGTTCAATTAAATTACATCAAGTAATTTATCTTCTTAATTACTTCACTAAGTAATTATTTATTTTTAATTACATTGGTAATTACTTTCCAAATCAACCAGTGATTAATTTAAATTAAGTAAACTTAATTAATTAACTTGATTAATCAAAACAAACTTAATTAATTACAATCAGAAATTAATTTCTTAATTACTTTCATTAAGTAATTATACTTAAACAATTCAAATGATTATCTTAAATTAATTAACCCAATTAATCATTAAAATTAATTACATTAATTAATTATAAAATAATATTAAATTAATTACCTTCATTAATCAATAACAAAACTTTAATTACTTTTCTAAAGTAATTAACTAAAATTAATCAATATTAATTCATTGTTTATAACTCATTAATTTATCTATAATTATTAAATTAATCAAGCGATAATTAAAAACTTAATTATTTATTAATTACTTGATTAATAAATTCAATTCATTAATCAAATTAAATCAAATCTAAATAATGATTTCTTAATTACAATTTAATCAATCTTAATTAACTTACCAAATCCTTTAATTAATTAAACAAAACCCTTAATTATTTAATTAATTAACCTTATTAATTAATTAATTAATTAATTAATTAATTAATTAAAATCTTAATTACCTTGATCAAATAATAAATTATTAAGTTCAAAACAATTTAATGAAAATCATTAACCTCATTAATGATTTAATTTTCATTATCAAAGTAATTTAAAAATAATTTGCTTTTAAATTTGTCAAAATTCGATTTTAAATTAAAATTTAAAATGAAATCAAACTTAAACAAGATTTAATTATTTAAAACCTTTTTATTTCATATTAAAGAATTACTTAAGGTATTTTAAAAATAATTTAACCCATAATCAAATTAAATAAATTTAAATTATACTTTAAATATATTCAAGTGATTTTTGAAACATTTAACTTCAAATCTTATTTCATTTCAAACCAGAATTCAAGTTGTGTTTCAGTTTTCAGATTCAAAAATTTAAATTTAAAATTCTATTTTAAAATCTCTTTTCAGATTTATAAAAAACACATTTTATAAAATTATAATATTCTAACTTAATTATAACATCAGAATTTGTAACTTATTTTTTTTTAAAAATTCAGATTCGAATTCAAATTTGAATTCAGGATTTCAAATCCAGATCTTAACTTAAATTTTAAATCTTGTTTTAAAACTCATTTTCAGATTTATAAATCATTTTATAAAACAATGTACAGGTTTTAGTTTTTATATAATTATTTCTACAAATTTTCCTATTTGAAATCAGGAATTCAAATCTATTTGAATTCATAATTTAAACTTGCTTAAACCTAATTCAAACTTGCTTTGATTCTTAGTTCAAATCTTGCTCTGCTATCCTTATTTAAATTTATTTAAATATTTTTTTAAAACCTAAAACAGTCAGGTTACAGAAAACAAATCCTGCAATAAAAACTGCCCGAGCTCAACACTATTTTACTTTGAGTAAACTTCCACCTAACTTCGAGCAAACCCACAATTTACACTAGAATTTCCCGAGAACACTTCCCACAATTTTCCAGAAAACCAAAACCATCTCCAAATGACTACTGTGCACATGCACAAAATCCATGGACAACTTTCGATCATCAGTGATGATCATCCACATCCACCATCCACCCTTGAATCCAACTTGAACACCTAATCATCAGAAAACCTCCATTTCACCAAAAATCAAACAGAACAGCCTCCCTTTAAACCAGGAACACAGTGCTTTCCAAACCCCAAAACCTGTCAGTGGCGTGTTCTTCCCCCTCCGACCATCGTTTGAGTCGAAACTTCGACCATAATCTTTTCATAGTCCCAGCTACACTTCCCCAAAACAGCTTCACACTCGAACAATCCTAGAGGTAATGATGATCGAATTTCTTACTTTGTTAAAACTTAGGGTTACAGAACAAATACCCTCACCACTACTAATCCAAAGATCAATTCATCAGGTTGATAATTTTTATAATGTTCCTGATCACTCATCTTCATTCACAAGAAACTTCAAACTCCCAAACTTCCAAAATCAACAGAATTCTACAAATTCATATTTTCCAGATAAAAGTGAGCTGCCCGTATAATCTTAAACTATAAATTGTGTTTTCAGACTTAAAAATCATGTTTTCTAGAATGGTTTCAGATCACAATCTTAATTCAATAAATTAAGGAATTTATGTTTTAAACTATTTCATGTTTACTGAACATTTTGGTTTCCAGAAAAGGTTTGAATTTAATTTACCTCATTTAAATTTTAATACTTCAGATTTATGTTCAACAAACAAATTTTTTTGTAACCTATTTTCACAATAATGGTTAAGTCATGAGACTACCTAAAATCTGGATTTAAAGTCTTAACTCAAGAACACAGCAATCATGATATTCAACAGTAATACATACTTAAATAAATTCATAGAAATTTCCCAGTAAACTCTTATATATACAAACAAGTTACTTCAATTTTATCATGCATCTATGGTTTAAGATTTAGGAAGATGATTATGTAATTCACAAGCAAAGGTTTTCAGAAACAAATCAGGCAACCTACATTTACTTAATTTATTTAAATAAAAGGTTACTCACCTTAAATCTGAAAAACAGAGCAGTTTATAGATCTTGAAAAGCTTTGAATCCTGGTTGAAAAGAAAGTGCTTCAAACTACTGATTTGATGATGATAGGGTTTTGGTTCGAACTTTCTTTGAAAATAGAATTGAGTTGTTGAAGCATGATACTTGAAAACAGAGATGAAAATGCTTTACATGCTTCAGGCTTTAAGAAATACAGGTTTTTCTTTTATGATTCCAGATTGAAGAATGCTTGCATTTGAAACTCCAACCAAAATTAGATGCATGCAGGTCATTTTTAAAGTTGATTCCAGAGATGCAAATGCAGTGATCTTCAGGTTGTAAAAAAATGCAGATTTGATTTTGATTTGCAGGAATTCATTTTTGCAGGTTGATCTTCTTTCAGGAATTCAGATTTTTAAATGCAATGTTTTCTTTGATTTTGAAAAGAGAATGAGGGGAGAAATGAAAATGGTTATAATGTTGAAATTTATTTTAATTCAAAATAAAAATAAATTAAAATAATACAATGACACTTGTCATGTTTTCTTTATTTCTAAATAGACACATGTAGCTTAGATTGTTAAATAGTTAACACATGTCTTTTACTTAATTTAGTTGTATTTTTAAATGTTTTAAAAAGAGCTTTCTTTAATTTATTTTATGTTTATATGAATATATATGATTTTCTTATTTTAAAGAAAATGTAAATAAAACAATTTATAAATTAAAACTTATACAAATATTATAAAGGTCTATTTATTTGAATTTCAAAATAAAATTCCAAATTAAATTAAACTTTTGAAATCAAAATTAAATTCAATTTATTCAATTTAAAATGAAGATTTTATTTTCTTATTTTAGTTCCTTTTTATATTTATGGAAAAATAATACATTTATTAATATGGCTTGAAAATAATCAATTTAACAAATTTTTATATGATTTCTAAAAAGATTATAAACTACTTTTATTATCCAATGAATTTAAATCATATGCTATCTTATATTTTAGACTTATATAAAATATTTCTAAATCATATATAATCAAATAATATTTAAAAAGAAATAAAATCAACCTTATTTAAATTTAAAACAAAAATTAAGCTAAGACAAATTTTAAACAATTTAATATTTATCTTAAATATTACCAAACCATATAATTACTAGTTTAAATAGATTTTTAAAAGTTTAATATTAATTTAAAACATAATTTCCTAATTACTCAATATTTTATTAGACTTTAAAAACAAAACTTTATTTATTTATTAAATTCCAAAAAAAAGATAAACTATAATATATATACAAGTATATATACATTATAATTTAAAACATTTATTTTAACTTTTAAAAGATAAAAATCATAAATTAAATCTTTATTTAATCTGATTATAAAACCAATTCATATTATTATTAATCAATATTGTCAATATCAATTTAATTTTATATAAAGATTATTAAATTGATACTGTCAAAAATTCCGGGATTTCACATTCCTACCCCTTAAAAGAATTTCGTCCCCGAAATTTAAAACAAAGGTAATTTAATAACCTATTTAAGATTTTTAATTTTAAAGCACAAGCATATATCAAACATATGCTAACAACCATAGCAGTCAATTCATCCAATCAAACAAAATTAACTATCCAGACAAAATTCCGGATATAGTTTCCTCGAGTTTCCCAAGTAAACACCGGTTTACTCGCTCTATAAAACCCAAACAATCAACACCACTAAACTACAGAACTCCTATTTGAACAAGATATTAGATTAAAGACAAGTCTGACTCAAAAACCAAATCTTCCAAAACAAATGATTCCAAAACCAGAAATACATCATACACGTACTCCCTCAGAGATACGTGAAACACATCGAATTCCAGTTGTCCAATGGCAATTCAATTCAGAAAATTAAACACTTATCCGTAACAGAACACAGAAGAAATCCAAAACATCTCAGAGCTAGCTTACCAAAATTTATAGCTCCTAAAAACTGAGAAACTTATCCAAAATCAGATCTTCGACTTCAGATTCACAAAACTCTTCGGACGATCTCAGGTTGCCTACCTCCTACCTGATCAGCTCAACCCTTGCTGATGTCTCAGGAAACAAATTGGACAAAACCCAATCCACCAGAATGATCCTCCCCGATCAACCAAGATCAAGAACAACTCCACTCACAACCATCAGAAGAAAACAAACTTCTCCTATCCGGAAAAGAAAAGAAGATGCATTCCCAAACTACTTCCGCTGCACAACTCTAATCTGGAGTAGAAAAGAATGCTGATGAAGAACACAAGATAACTGGAAAACAAAACCAAGAAGATCTCTGATAACCCAGTGAAAATTCAGAAGTTCCTCAAATCCTGAGTTGCTTCAACAAACTCCATCTCGAGGAACCAACCTTCAACTAGTTGAACCACCGGTACCACACTTGGAATCCTGGTCCATAAGAAAACTGAATCTCTAGATGCGGACAACCTCTGACTTCCAGAAAACATCCAGAAAAATCTCCAACAATCCAAGAGAATACTCAACTATCGCAAGTCACTTTTGCGATCTATCTGAACTAAAAATCCAAAGAAAATTGTTCTCTCTTTACCAATCAGAAAAGCTTATACTGGTCTTGCCAACCCATCGAAGAAATGGATTCACTCATCTGCTTCTGAACTCCATCTCCAGAAAACTGCTAAGCCGGAAAACTCTGCCGACACACAGAACACTCCGAGCTGAACTTCCGACACCAATGCCAAAGAATTCCCAATCCAAAGTTCTTCGAGAAACTCGGACTTCAAACCAAACAGAAACACCTTGCTGAACTCAGCCACAACACTGAAGCAGACCTACTTCCTTAAACTTGTTCCAAAGAAATTATCTTCGGAAATATCCATAGTCACTACATCTCATTACGCAGCTACTACTCCTTGAGGTATCAAGATACCATCACTCGCTTCTGTTCAGCCAACAGATACAAATTCTACTCATCCATCTTTGACTCTACTCATCTAACTTCAAAGATGAACTCCGAACCTTAACAGGTTACCTTCAGAGATCAATGAAGTCCTTACACCAAGAAAAACCCACTCGAGACGGGGTCTATAGTCTTGACAGATACACTTTCAACCTCAAACATACAAACTCCAATCAATGGTAGTCGTGTTACACACACCACTACCTTAATCTACCTTTATAACTCATATTGGAAAACCAGAACAGGTAACCCAATAGATAGGCAGAACAAATATATATATATATAGTAATATATAAAAATTAAAAATACGCTCTCTCAAGATAGACACCATTCCAAAGCCTAGGGGTTCACTCAACCTAACGCTCTGATACCAACTATGACGACCCGACTTTCTACTCCCAGAAAATCGCATCATCTACTAAGAAAGAAAGGGATAGAAGAAGAAAAGTAAGAAGAGAAAGAAGAAACAACACTAGAATCTCAACAGCAAAACGAATAAATTATATTAATAACATAAATATTTACATAATATACAATATCAATTAGAGATACACGGCATACACATCACATATACTAGACAGTTATAAACACCTGCTTGGTATTTACAACCTAATACAACACAACACAGAGAATACACAGCGGAAACTATATATCTATATGTAGAAGCCTCCTACTCCATTGTTCCTCCACAATTCGTCAAAGCCAACCTGAATCCCTTGGCTACTCGTAAAAAATTTAAGTACCCAAGAGTTTAAGAAAACAAAGATAAACTCCGGGTCAGACATGGGTCTGGTGTGAGTAATAGGTTAAAGTTGCTAAACTTTAAAAACTTTTTGAAAAGAAAGGTATCACGTAAGACTTCCCACACATAAACATGGAAAAGTTTTTACCTTACGCTAACCAAAACATTTGATAGGAAATCCGATGATATTATAATAGTGTCTAGGGTTTTCAAATAAATATGAAATGGCCGAAATTGTTACATTTATTAAATTCCAGCTGCTAGCCACAAAAGTGGGTAATACAATCAAAACCGTTGGAAATTATTGGATTTTGGATTCCATAAAATGGTAGGGCTATTGGGGTACCGCCCGTCACAGTACGTGGCCTAGATCACCGTACCGAGGAGTACGCCCGCTCCCCTACAACACAAGGACGGAACCATTCCTTACTGAACAGTACCGAACAAGATAACCTCGTAGTTGTTTGTAACCAACTGCGCACACAGCCGAATATAAAGGGACTTCTAGACAGGGGTAAATCTCGCTCTCCAGTGGGAGCTACCCATGAAGCCTTGCTGCACTTCCCCTGTTTTAGCCATTCCCGGTTGATGAGGCTTGAGGCTACGATTACCTTTCGAGAACACACCTCTTAGAGTGCTCATCGTCCACTTGACGATGTTCTGAAAACATTCAATCCATACAAGTTCATTCCAGGTTCGAACGAAACCGAAGGCATTATCTCATTACACTCATTTTGGAATCACCCTCAGAGTTAACGACGATAACCCTTGCACTCTGAATCTTCATCTTCACTTGAGATTCACGACCTATCGTTAATTTGGATCGATGTGGTTTTCGGATATCCAAATATGGAAATCCAATCCCGGTCTCATCGAAATCCAAAATGTGTCTTTTAGGTCCAAGTTGTTTTAAATGTTTAAAAAAAATTTGATTCAATATTATCTATATACACACAGATAGATAATTTTCAATATCACAATAGATAATCAATATTATCATCACAACAGATAATCTATATTATCAACTCAAACAATTATACCATACTGTAAAACCCCACCCCGAGATCCACCTTAGTAAAGAGAATTAACGAGTAATTCCGTCTACTAAAGCGGAGAATAGGGCAGGTTAAGGGCGACCATCTATAACTTTGTCTTAAACATCTACTGGATACGTCGATAAATGCAATATAATTTTTTTCTTTTCTATCTCAGTGGATCGACATACACAGTAAATGCTTAATCCAAAACTATATGTGACTAACGGATCTATCAGAACAAAATACAATAACTAAATGTAAATCACATCACAGAACAATAATCAACATCATATATATACACATATACACTGATACATGTTAGTACAATACAATATGAATACAAATAAAGGTGGCACTCGACAACATCATACACATTGAATAAATATAAATACATCAGAGTATGCGGAAGAACAGAAATTGTTCAAGAGAAAGGAGAGTTAATATCCAACATCAACTTCAAGCTAGGACCAATAGATGATACCTGAAACAACTTGGTCTGACCCGAGTATAAATACACGGGTCAGTCTAGCTACACAAATCAGTCAATATCGGTAATATGAAGCAGAATAGACATGAAGATACTTCTACTCGAAAGAGAAGAATGAATCGATAAACTCATAATCTCAACACTTAAGTAACAAACGCTACTTAAGTGAACAAATACCTCGAAGGAGGTAACTCAAACTCAATACTCAAATTAAACACAAGCGCCTTATATCATCTACGACATCCCAAAATGTCTGCATGGTTTCCATGAACCATATCTCCTCAAAAGGAGAAACATCAAAAACAATCTCTCGCCAAAATGGCAGACATAAAACATTCTCAAATATGAAGATCCAAAACTCAATTATAGATGAATCTCCAAATTCAATTATACCTCATCTCATCGGTATAAATGTTTATAAATCTCAACTCGCCAAAATGGCAAAACCTAGAATATCCTACAAAATCCTGAAATTATCCAAACTCATAACTCAAGGAACTCGATAAGAGTTCAAAACATCATAATTGAAATCACCATATATATAACATCTCACATACCACTAAGCTATCGATATAATAAAAGATCTTAAAAAGGTGAAATCACAATAAAACAGAAAACTCAGAAAATCCAGATTGGCCAAATCCCCGATTATAATGCCGAAGCAATGCTGCACGTGCTAAACTCAGATGGCCGAAGCCTTAGACAAGGTCGCTAACACCTCCCAAAGCAGTTCATCCTCATGACAAGGTTGCCGACACCTGTCCAAGCCATTTTGTCATCCCTAACAAGGTCGCTAACACCTCCCAAAGTAGTTCGTCCTCATGACGAGGTCGCTGACACCTCTTCAAGCTGTTTTGTCAGCCTTAACAAGGTCGCTAACACCTCCCAAAGCATTTCGTCCTCATGACAAGGACGCTAACACCTCTCCAAGCAGTTCTGTTAGGTAAATATCGTGAATGTGTCACAAACTCACGGATAGGAACCCAAAAAGTTTTAACGTGTGTCCCATACCACACATTCGCACTTAGCGGTTTACTAGCCGTTAGTTGATGCCACACTAGAAACATCATAAAACTCAGAAATTTATATCTCGCCTAGTCTCATTGATGAGTGACAAAGAGCCGCCATACTTGTCTCATCTCATCGACAAGCATTAAATGGCATCGTAACTTGTCTCATCTCATCGACAAGTGAAAACATCATGATGGTTCCTCATAAACCATAAATCTCAAAATATGAAATCATAAACTCAAGACTTGCCTTGTATCATTGGCAAGTAAATAAGACATCATGATGGATCTCATCAACCATACTCCTATATACAAGATCTCAAACCATAGTGTTTGCCAAATATTGGCCATCTTAAATAATTCCAATAAATAGGAATTATAAAAATCAAAATATGCCATAAAATGGGAAAACATCTCAGAATCATTAATCTCAAATAGCTTCGATCGTACAAGTCCAAAATTAACCGAAATAGTAAACGCACATGTCCCATACCAAGTGTTTTACTTAATCATTTAATTCTCTTTCTCATACGTTCGAATAGTATAAATGTGTATATTTTATATATAAAATAATTTATTTGAGAAAACATGCTTTTAAAACCATTTTCTGAAATTAAGTTTGAAGACGATATTTCAAAATTCCCTTTGTAGAAAATAAATAGATTTTACAGCTTAAAATAATTTAAAAATATTACATAATAATTATTTTAAATGCCAACTTATTTTAAAATTTATTTCAAAATTGTTTGGAAAAATTTATGCTCGAAATCAAAGAAAGCACTCAAAACCGTCATTCAAATTTAATTAAAAATCAAATTAGAATCAAATTTGAAATTCAAATTCATAAAAACTTTGCTAGCCTATTGATAGGCATCATAGCCCTCAAAACATTTCAGAAATTTCACAAAACATCAAGTATAAGTCATAAATCGGACGGAAAAGGAACATAAAAATACTTAGCCAAAATAATGCATAGGTCTGAAATGTTCTCTGGCTTCAACTTTCGGATATAAAACAGATGGCCGAACAACCTTCGGTTCGACTAATAATTAGTGTACACAAAGTAGAAAACTTCAGCTTTCAAATAAAAAAAAGAATCAATGAATTCCAACTGGAAATAAAAAAGTTACACTGTCTCAAACATGGACTCAGGCCATGTTTGCAACAGTTCAAAAACCAAAAATGCACGCCTAAAAACCCTCTGGCATTCAACTTTCAGACATCAAACAGAGGACTAAATTTGATCGGATTAATCTAAAAATTGTAAAGCCTATAATAGAAAATTTCATCTTTCAAACAAAAAAAGAACCCAACTTCATCTTCTTCAATCTATGGCTTTTAAAACCCAAATTTCTTCAATTCAAGCTGAGATCTTTATCAATCTAAAGTGAAATTCATAGGTAATCGTATTCCAAAACCTAAATACTCTCATCCAATCTTAGTTTAGAGAAGATTGTCTATTAATTGTCTCTTCTTGTTTGCATGTTTCTGTTTATAGTTTCTACAGGTTGTAGAGGCCAAAATCTTCTCAAAGCTTCAAACTTTTAGCTGCAAATCCGAGTCTTTCTATTAAAACAGTAAGGTGAGTGCTAAACCCACAAATATCTAGCTGAGACAAGAGTTTGATAGCCATAAAATGCTTAAAATTCGTTTGTAATATTGATTTTCTGAGTCCTGCAAAGACTGCCTGGCTTTGAATTTGAGACATCATAACTTTTCCATACCTTACCCAAATTGCATGATTCTTTTTGCAGTTTGAAGTTTTGTTGTTGTTCTTTATGCATGTTAAATTTCAGATCATTTCGACGTATATAGCTTATAGAAACATGCTGCCGAACTTTGACTCGGAGCATGTTTTTGCCCAGATTTTTACAGTGAAAACACTGTCTGGGTCTAACTTTGAAACATCATATCTTTTTCATTCTTTGTATGAATTGAATGATTCTTTATGCAGTTTGAAGTATTATTGTTGGCCTTTATGGATATTTAATTTCAGGTCATTCGGACCTATATAGCTTATAGAAACATGCTGCCGAACTTTGATTCGGAGCATGTTTTTGCCCAAATTTTACAGTGAAAACGATGCCTGTGTCCAACTTTGAGACATCATAACTTTCTCACACTTTATCAAATTGCACCTGACTATGTTCTGAAAGCATTCAATCCATACAAGTTCGTTCCGGGTTTGAACGTAACCGAAGGCACTATCTCGTTGCACTCATTTTGGAATCATCCTCAGAGTCAACGACCATAGCACTTGCACTCTAAATCACCATCTCGAATCTGAAAGTACTATTCCGTCAAACTCATCACGGAATCACCCACAGAGTTATACTGACGTGTAGTTCTTACACCTCGAGTCTTCACTTGCTCCACTAGGATTAACGACCTAACGTTTAATTGGAATCGATGTGGTTTTCGGATATCCAAATATGGAAACCCGATCCCGGTCTCATCGAAACCAAATGCCATTTTAATGTCCAAGTTGTACTTAAGGGTATTAAAAAAATAACTCATTTGAATGAAATTCATATTTTAAAGCTGAAATTTGATTCAAATGTAAGTTAAATCCGAATTCAAATGAAATTTTGAACTCAAAGTTTTTTTTTAAAATGAAAATTTTAAAATTTAAGCAAGATTTAAATTTAGTTTTGAATCAAGTTTAAATATAGTTTTTGATACCAAGCTGTGACGCCCCACCCCGAGACCTACATTAGTAAAGAGAATTACTAAGTAATCCTGTCTACTAATGCAGAGAATATGGCTGGTTAAGGGCGACCATCATAGTAATACGTTAGTTAAGAGCTAAGCATGTCAATTATGTCTTGATTTTTTTTCATTACCTCATAAGTGGTAGACACGCTTAGTCCCTAACTAATGCACACTATGGTGGATTCGGACCATTTCAGAAATAATGTAATATACATGCAGATAGAAAACATCATCATAGAACAGCAAACCCAGATCAGAGTATATATATATATATATATATAAATACATACATCACCATACATATCCATAATAATACATCATATATAAGTAGCATGGACTACCGAATCATATATACACCCATTCCACAAAATAATATACAAAAAGACACATAAAAGCAGACGACTCAAAACGACATCCAAGCTAAAATGATAAGTCCAACAAAAGCGATCTAGCTGATCCAAGAAGTGAAGCAATCCAAGCTAACCTGCAACTCGGTCTGACCCGAGTGAAAAACACATGGGTCAGGCAAGCTAAACTTATCAGTGGTAAGGATCTCAATAACAAGCGGAATGGTGAGAATCACTCTGTTGTTACCAACGGAAAGACATGTTATTCATCATATCATTTATAAGAAAGGGGACAACGGGGATTCATCTATCTATTTCAAAGGAATTCAATAAGTAACATGCATATGGCCTCTCTTAAGGACATCTCTAAGCAAAGTGGATAAGGGATGAGAACCATATAATAACTTCATAAAGAAACATCAAATCATCATATTCTATCATAAGAACTCATTAAGAGTTAAACGAAATCATAATCGAAATCACCATATAGAATAATATGAATGTAGCATATATCATACTCAAGGCCATACTCAAATAACACATCACAAAAAGGTGAAATCGAACATAGAAAACTTCATAGAAAATTCACGTGCTTTTCATCTTGACTAGTACTACTATTATTTGGTACCATACATCGTGATGACTTGGGGTCATTAACATCTTAGCATCATGATCATCTTGATTGACTATAGTCGAATATCGCGATGACACCCAAATCATAAAATCCGAGCAAACATCATGATGGTTGGAATCTAGTAATGACATCAAGAACATCGTAATGATTCCAATCTTATACTCGGTTTGTAGTACTAATAACATCTTGAATGTGTCACAACATCTCGAATAGGAACCCAGTGGGTGTTAATGTACGTCCCATACCATACATTCGCACCTATTGGTTTACTAATCGTTAGTCGATGCCATATTAGAAAACAGACATAAAAATCCAAATCAAACATACACCGTCTCGTCTCATTGGCGAGTGTAAAGCATCCAACTCATCGTGTCTCATACTTTGATAAGTTTAAAGTGACATCAAAACTTGCCTCATTTCAGCGACAAGTAAAAGTCCATCTTAAACATCACAATCATCATCAATTCATCATAACAACCCCGCCTCTTGTCCTCGGCAGGTAAAAATATCAACATCGCTTAATATCTTATTCTTATACGCTGAAAATCATCCAAATATGCTATAATATATTTAGAATTATTTTATAGAGAAAACGGGATTTTTAAACAATTTTTAGAGATTTTTAAATAAGTTATATAAGGAAAAATATGTTCATTAAATAGATTATCCTTTTTATTGAATATAAGAGAAAAATATGAAGAAAACATGTCTTTTATTAAAATAAAAGATGAAATATTGTGTGAAAATATTATTTTGTTGTTTTAGAAGTGTTAGAATGATTTATTACAATTTATTTGACTAAGAGAGTAAATTTTGATCAAGTTATACTCTAAAATAGTATTTTTACACTAAAATTGTGTAAAGTGGCTAATATTATTAAAAAAATGGGGTTTTAATGTTAAAAATAATTTTTTATTGTTAAAATAAATTTTTTATTCTGTCGAGGAAGCAATTTTTGTTTACATACACTTTTATGTATAAATTTAACTTTGCTTCAAAATAAGAAAATATGAGTTTATATTGTTAAAAAGGTGAAATGTATGCATTTACTTAGTAAATTTCACTAAGTATTATTATTGGGCGTAATGGGTATATGGGTTAGATCCTAAACCCACTCTAGATGCCTCAGGAAAGAAGAAAATAACATGTACGTTGTTTTCCTCTTACTCGTTCCTTTCTTCTTCTTCTAAAACAAAAACAGAAAACCCGTGGCTATCTCAATCTAAATCCAAATTTCACCAAATCTTTTGCAAATTAAAGAAGAGAGTCTTCAAACTACAGTATATACAAGGTAATCACATCCAATACTAGGAATTTATTCATCAAATCTTGAGTTTGTACTGAAGTGTTTGTAACTTTTCCTCTTTTGTTTTGCATGTTCTTATTTTGCAATCTACGGGCTCTTGAAGGCCATTTCCTTTAAAAATCCATCATATTGTTGCTAAAACCATTACTAAATCAAGTGGTAAGCAAGGTAAGAGTTTCTTCCAGCAAGCTAAAGCTAAAAAATCAAATTTTGCTATCAATTGTTGATGGAATTGCTCTAATTATCGACTTTGTTTTCTGTTTTGCTGGCTGAAAAAACCCTATATTGAAAAAATCATATCTTCTTCAATTTTAAGCGAATTAATCTCAGATTTTGATATGTTGTTGTAATCGGGTAGCAGTATATTTCTGGATATTTTCATAGAATTTCGTGTTATTTTACTATAGAAATTTATTGGTTGAATTCGGCCAAAAATTGATCTTTGTGTTTTGGGTGAAAATAGGTCATATTAGAAAAATAATATCTTTTTCAATTTTTAGCGAATTGATCTCAGTTTTTGATATATTATTATTGTCAGGGAACTCTGCATTTCTGCAAATTTTCATTTAATTTTGAGTTATTTTGCTATAGGAAACTATTGGTTGAACTCGGCCAAGAATTTACCTCTGTTTGTTGATCGAAAATGCACCATATTCAGAAAATAATATCTTTTCCAGCTTTTAGCTACTTGATCTCAATTTTTGATACGTTGCTGTAGTCGGGCAACACTACATTTCTTGAAATTTTTGTTGAATTTTGAGTTGTTTTGTTAGGTACATTAATGCTTGAAATTGGTCCAAAACTGACCTCTGTGTATTCGCCAAAAATACACCACTTTATAAAAATGATACCTTCTTCAATTTTTAGCTAATTGTCCCAATTTTTGGTATGTTGTAGAAGTTTAGTTGCACAATGTTTCTGAAAATTTTCATGAAATTATGAGCTGTTTTGATATAGAAAATCCTTGTTTCAAAACAGCCAAAAATCTTGTTTTTTTGTGCTTGCTGAAAAGAGCTATGTTTGAAAAATCATAACTCTTTCATTTTGTAGCGAATTGCTCCAAATTTTGGATATGTTATTGTCATCATGAGGTCGAATAATGCAGCACAATATTGCTAAAATCTGGGTTGTTTGGATAATCCAAACGACTGTCCAAATTCAGCCAAAAACTCAGTTTCTTGGTTGATTTTCTTTTGCTTCTAATAGTACTTTCGTTAACTGTTTCACTACATATTTCGATGATTTTGAATATTGTATGAATTAGTTTGATGATGACTGTTTAAATCTTTTATTCGACCATGATTGGCTTGTTTTGAAAATTTTAAGAATTTAAATTTTATTTAAATTCTGTTTCAATCTAAATAGATAAATGTCGATATTTGAAAAATTCGGTGGTTTTAATTGATTTTGATTTCGAATAAGTTTATGTAAATTCTTTATAAGTTATGGTTGATTAAATAAATGTTTTTAAGACATTTTAAAAGGCTTTTAAGCAATTATTTTTTTAAAGTATTTTATAAATAGATAATCTATTTAATGAACAGATTTTTCCTTATATAACTTTTTTAAAAATCTCTAAAAAATGTTTAAAAATCCCGTTTTCTCTATAAAATTATTCTAAATATATTATATCCTATTTGGATGATTTTTAGCGTGTAAGAATACGATATTAAGCGATGTTGATATTTTTACCTGCCAAGGACATGAGGCGGGGTTGTTATGATGAATCGATGATGGTTGTGATGTTTAAGATGGACTTTTACTTGTCGATGAAATGAGGCAAGTTTTGATGTCACTTTAAACTCATCAAAGTATGAGACACGATGAGTTGGATGCTTTACACTCGCCAATGAGACGAGGCGGTGTATGTTTGATTTGGTTTTTTATGACTGTTTTCTAATGTGGCATCGACTGTCGATTAGTCAACCAATAGGTGCGAATATATGGTATGGGACGTACATTAACACCCACTGGGTTCCTATTCGAGATGTTGTGACACATTCAAGATGTTATTAGTACTACAAACCGAGTATAAGATTGGAATCATTACGATGTTCTTGATCTCATTACTAGATTCTAATCATCAAGATGTTTGCTCGGATTTTATGATTTGGGTGTCATCGCGATATTCGACTATAGTCAATCAAGATGATCACGATGCTAAGATATTAATGACCCTAAGTCATCACTATGTATGGTACCAAATAATAGTAGTACTAGTCAAGATGAAAAGCACGTGCAATTTTCTATGAAGTTTTCTATGTTCGATTTCACCTTTTTGTTATGTGTCATTTTAGTATGGCCTTGGGTATGATACATGCTACATTCATATTATTCTATATGGTGATTTCGATCGTGATTTCCTTTAACTCTTAATGAGTTCTTATGATAGAATATGATGATTTGATGTTTCTTTATGAAGTTATTATATGGTTCTCATCCCTTATCCACTTTTCTTAGAGATGTCCTTAAGAGAAACCATATGCATGTTACTTATTGAATTCCTTTGAAATAGATAGATGAATCCCCGATGTCCCCTTTCTTATAAATGATATGATGAATAACATGTCGTTCCGTTGGTAATAACAGAGTGATTCTCACCATTCCGCTTGTTATTGAGATCCTTACTACTGATAAGTTTAGCTTGCCTGACCCTTGTGTTTTTCACTCGGGTCAGACCGAGTTGCAGGTTAGTTTGGATTGCTTCACTTCTTGGATCAGCTAGATTGCTTTGGTTGGACTTATCATTTTGGCTTGGATGTCGTTTTGAGTCGTCTGCTTTTATGTGTCATATTGTATATTATTTTGTGGGATGGGTGTATATGTGATTCGGTAGTCCATGCTACTTATATATGATGTATTATTATGGAGATGTATGGTGATGTATGTATTTATATATATATATATATATATATATATATATATATATATATATGTACACTCTAACTGGGTTTGCTGTTCTATGACTGATATTTTCTATCTGCATGTATATTACATTATTTCTGAAATGGTCCGAATCCACCATAGTGTGCATTAGTTAGGGGCTAAGCGTGTCTACCACTTATGAGGTAATGAAAAAAAAAATCAAGACATAATTGACATGCTTAGCTCTTAACTAACGTATTACAATGATGGTCGCCCTTAACCAGCCCTATTCTCTACATTAGTAGACAGGATTACTTAGTAATTCTCTTTACTAATGTAGGTCTCGGGGTGGGGCGTCACAGTTGGTATCAGAGCGAGGTTTCGATCCTGCGACCTGTGGGTTATGGGCCCACCACGCTTACTGTGACGACCCGACTTTCTACTCCTACAAAATCGCATCGTCTACTAAGAAAGAAAGGGATAGAAGAAGAAAAGAAAGAAGAGAAAGAAGAAACAACACTAGAATCTCAACAGCGGAACGAATAAATTATATTAATAACATAAGTATTTACATAATATACAATATCAATTAGAGATACATAGCATACACATCACATATACTAGACAGTTATAAACACCTGTCTAGTATTTACAACATAATACAACACAACACAGTGAATACACAGCGGAAACTATATATCTATACGCAGAAGCCTCCTGCTCCATTGTTCCTCCATAATTCGTCAAAGCTAACCTGAATCCCTTGGCTACTCGTAAAAAATTTGAGTACCCAAGAGTTTAAGAAAACAAAGATAAACTCTGGGTTAGACATGGGTCTGGTGTGAGTAACAGGTTAAAGTTGCTTAAATTTAAAAACTTTTTGAAAAGAAAGGTATCACGTAAGACTTCCCACACATAAACATGGAAAAGTTTTTACCTTACGCTAACCAAAACATTTGATAGGAAATCCGATGATATTATAATAGTGTCTAGGGTTTTCAAATAAATATGAAATAGCCGAAATTGTTACATTTGTTAAATTCCAACTACTAGCCACAAAAAGTGGGTAATATAATCAAAATTGTTGGCACTTATTTGATTTTGGATTCCATACAATGGCAGGGCTACTGGGGTACCGCCCGTCACAGTACATGGCCTAGATCACCGTACCGAGGAGTACGCTCGCTCCCCTGCAACACAAGGCCAGAACAATTCCATACTGAACAGTCCCGAACAAGATAGCCCCGCAGTTGTTTGCAACCAACTTTCCACACAGCCGAATATAAAGGGACTTGTAGACACGGGTAAATCTCGCTCTCCAGTGGGAGCTACCCACGAAGCCTTGCCGCACCTCCCCTGTTTTATCCATTCTCAGTTGATGAGGCTTGAGGCTACGATTATCTTTAGAGAACACACCTCTTAGAATGCTCATCGTCCACCTGACGATGTTCTGAAAACATTCAATCCATACAAGTTCGTTCCGGGTTCGAACAAAACCGAAGGCATTATCTCGTTATACTCATTTTGGAATCACCCTCAGAGTTAACGGCGATAACCCTTGCACTCTGAATCTTCATCTTCACTTGAGATTCACAACCTATCGTTAATTTGGATCGGTGTGGTTTTCGGATATCCAAATATGGAAAACCGATCCCGGTCTCATCGAAATCCAAAACGTGTCTTTTAGGTCCAAGTTGTTTTAAATGTTTAAAACAATTCGATTCAATATTATCTATATACACACAAATAGATAATTTTCAATATCACAATAGATAATCAATATTATCATCACAACAGATAATCTATATTATCAACTCAAACAGATAATTCATATTATCAACTCAATGCAACCATAACATCCAAATCACACAATATCACTTATCTCATAACTGAGATCTCAACCATTCAGGTAACCAATATCAAACAGCATTCATACGCAATGACTTATTATTCATCATACTATAATTAATTTAAAATGAATTAAATTAATTACTTCTTCCTTAATTAATTTAAAATGAATTAAATTAATTACTTATCCATATAAATCTTGCTTACATTTCCCTTGATTAATTACAAATCAATTAATTAATCACCCTCAAATAAACTACCCTAAATAATAATCTTGGTTAATTACCCTTTTATTACATTCAAATAATTAACCTTCAATTAATTTCACAAATTTATTTTTCCAAACCAAATTAGTAATTAACCTATAATTACTTTATTAACTAATTATAATTAATTACATTAATCCTTAATTAATTACATTAATTAATACCTTCATTGATTAATTGTTCTTATTAATCAATCCTCAATTACATCATTAATTATTTAAATTAACAATCCTAAATTATTTTATTTTTGAAATTACCCTATTAAATTAATTATCAATTGTTGATTAAACATTCTGGATTAATCACATTAATTAATTAACTTAATCAATTTCATTTTTAATTATCTTTAAATAACTTAATTATCAAAACCCAAAATTAGTTACACTAAGTAATTTATTATTAATTACTCATCCTAAGTAATTAAACACACTAATAATAATTACACAAAGTAATTAATTCCAAAAACTCCTCCATCATCCAAGTATCTTTCAATTAAATTACATCAAGTAATTTATCTTCTTAATTACTTCACTAAGTAATTATTTATTTTTAATTACATTGGTAATTACTTTCCAAATCAACCAGTGATTAATTTAAATTAATTAAACTTAATTAATTAACTTGATTAATCAAAACAAACTTAACTAATTACAATCAGAAATTAATTTCTTAATTACTTTCATTAAGTAATTATACTTAAACAATTCAAATGATTATCTTAAATTAATTAACCCAATTAATGATTAAAATTAATTACATTAATTAAGTATAAAATAATATTAAATTAATGACCTTCATTAATCAATAACAAAACCTTAATTACTTTTGTAAAGTAATTAACTATAATTAATCAATATTAATTCTTTGTTTATAACTCATTAATTTATCTATAATTATTAAATTAATCAAGTGATAATTAAAAACCTAATTATTTATTAATTACTTGATCAATAAATTTAATTAACTAATTAAATTAAATCAAATCTAAATAATGATTTATAATTACAATTTAATCAATCTTAATTAACTTACTAAATCCTTTAATTAATTGAATAAAACCCCTAATTATTTAATTAATTAACCTTATTATTAATTAATTAAATTAATTAATTAAAATCTTAATTACCTTGATCAAATAATAAATTATTAAGTTCAAAACAATTTAATGAAAATCATTAACCTCATTAATGATTTAATTTTCATTATCAAAGTAATTTAAAAATAATTTGCTTTTAAATTTGTCTAAATTCCATTTTAAATTAAAATTTAAAATGAAATCAAATTTAAATAAGATTTAATTATTTAAAACCTTTTTATTTCATATTAAAGAATTACTTAAGGTATTTTAAAAATAGTTTAACCCATAATCAATTTAAATAAATTTAAATTATACTTTAAATATATTCAAGTGATTTTTGAACATTTAACTTCAAATCTTATTTCATTTCAAACTAGAATTCAAATTGTGTTTCAGTTTTCAGATTCAAAAATTTAAATTTAAAATTTTGTTTTAAAATCTCTTTTCAGATTTATAAAAAACACATGTTATAAAATTATAATATTCTAACTTAATTATAACATCATAATTTGTAACTTATTTTCTTTTAAAACTTCAGATTCAAATTCAAATCCAGATCTTAACTTAAATTTTAAATCTTGTTTTAAAACTCATTTTCAGATTTATAAATCATTTTATAAAACAATGTACAGGTTTTAGTTTTTAAATAATTTATTTCTGCAAATTTTCCTATTTGAAATCTGGAATTCAAATCTATTTGAATTCATAAATTAAACTTGCTTAAACCTAATTCAAACTTGCTTTGATTCTTAGTTCAAATCTTGCTCTGCTATCCTTATTTAAATTTTATTTAATTTTTTTTAAAACCTGAAACAGTCAGGTTACAGAAAACAAATCCTGCAACTAAAAACTACCCGTGCTCAACACTATTTTACTTCGAGTAAACTTCCACCTAACTTCGAGCAAACCCTCAATTTACAATAGAATTTCCCGAGAACACTTCCCACAATTTTCCAGAAAACCAAAACCATCTCCAAATGACTACTGTGCACATGCACAAAATCCATGGACAACTTCCGATTATCAGTGATGATCATCAACATCCGCCATCCACCCTTGAATCCAACTTGAACACCTAATCATCAGAAAATATCCATTTCACCAAAAATCAAACAGAACAGCCTCCCTTTAAACCAGGAACACAGTGCTTTCCAAACCCCAAAACCTGTCAACGACGTGTTCTTCCCCCTCCGACCATCGTTTGAGTCGAAACTTCGGCCACAACCTTGTCATAGTCCCAGCTACACTTCCCAAAACAGCTTCACACTCGAACAATCCTAGAGATAATGATGATCGAATTACTTACTTTGTTAAAACTTGAGGTTACAGAACAAATACCCTCACCACTACTAATCCAAAGATCAATTCATCAGGTTGATAATTTTTATAATGTTCCTGATCACTCATCTTCATTCACAAGAAACTTCAAACTCCCAAACTTCCAAAATCAACAGAATTCTACAAATTCATGTTTTCCAGATAAAAGTGAGCTGCCCCTATAATCTTAAACTATAAATTGTGTTTTCAGACTTAAAAATCATGTTTTCTAGAATGGTTTCAGATCACAATCTTAATTCAATAAATTAAGGAATTTATGTTTTAAACTATTTCATGTTTACTGAACATTTTGGTTTCCAGAAAAGGTTTGAATTTAATTTACCTCATTTAAATTTTAATACTTCAGATTTATGTTTAACAAACAAATTTTTTTGTAACTTATTTTCACAATAATGGTTAAGTCATGAGACTACCTAAAATCTGGATTTAAAGTCTTAACTCAAGAACACAGCAATCATGATATTCAACAGTAATACATACTTAAATAAATTCATAGAAATTACCAGTAAACTCTTATATATACAAACAAGTTACTTCAATTTTATCATGCATCTATGGTTTAAGATTTAGGAAGATGATTATGTAATTCACAAGCAAAGATTTTTAGAAACAAATCATGCAACCTACATTTACTTAATTGATTTAGATAAAAGGTTACTCACCTTAAATCTGAAGAACGGAGCAGTTTATAGATCTTGAAAAGCTTTGAATCCAGGTTGAAAAGAAAATGCTTCAAACTACTGATTTGATGATGATAGGGTTTTGGTTTGAACTTTCTTTGAAAATAGAATCGAGTTGCTGAAGCATGATACTTGAAAACAGAGATGAAAATGCATTACATGCTTCAGGCTTTAAGAAATACAGGTTTTTCTTTTATGATTCCAGATTGAAGAATGCTTGCATTTGAAACTCCAACCAAAATTAGATGCATGCAGGTCATTTTTAAAGTTGAATCCAGAGATGCAAATGCAGTGATCTTCAGGTTGTAAAAAGATGCAGATTTGATTTTGATTTGCAGGAATCAATTTTTTGCAGGTTGATCTTCTTTAAGGAATTCAGATTTTTAAATGCAATGTTTTCTTTGATTTTGAAAAGAGAATGAGGGGAGAAATGAAAATGGTTATAATGTTGAAATTTATTTTAATTCAAAATAAAAATAAATTAAAATAAAAAAATGACACTTGTCATGTTTTCTTTATTTTTAAATAGACACATGTAGCTTAGATTGTTTAATAGTTAACACATGTCTTTTACTTAATTTAGTTATATTTTTAAATGTTTTAAAAAGAGTTTTCTTTAATTTATTTTATGTTTATATGAATATATATGATTTTCTTATTTTAAAGAAAATGTAAATAAAACAATTTATAAATTAAAACTTATACAAATATTTTAAAGGATCTATTTATTTGAATTTCAAAATAAAATTCCAAATTAAATTAAACTTTTGAAATCAAAATTAAAATCAATTCATTCAATTTAAAATGAAGATTCTATTTTCTTATTTTAATTCCTTTTTATATTTATGGAAAAATAATACATTTTTAATATGGCTTGAAAATAATCAATTTAACAAATTTTTATATGATTTATAAAAAGATTATAAACCACTTTTATTATCAAATGAATTTAAATCATATGCTATCTTATATTTTAGACTTATATAAAATATTTCTAAATCATATATAATCAAATAATATTTAAAAAGAAATAAAATCAACTTTTATTTAAATTTAAAACAAAAATTAAGCTAAGATAAATTTTAAACAATTTAATATTTATCTTAAATATTATCAAACCATATAATTACTAGTTTAAATAGATTTGTAAAAGCTTAATATTAATTTAAAACATAATTTCCTAATTACTCAATATTTTATTAGAATTTAAAAACAAAACTTTATTTATTTATTAAATTCCAAAACAAAGATAAACTATAATATATGTACAAATATATATACATTATAATTTAAAATATTTATTTTAACTTTTAAAAGATAAAAATCACAAATTAAATATTTATTTAATCTGATTATTAAACCAATTCATATTATTATTAATCAATATTGTCAATATCAATTTAATTTTTTATAAAGATTATTAAATTGATATTGTCAAAAATTCCGGGATATCGCATTGCCAAAAGCATGGATCGCTAGTGATCCATTGCAATAGCTCTAGTATGAGCTAACCACCTAGCACCAGTTTCTTCTTCACATAGTTTAGGTCATCATGATTCCTTGATCAAGTATGGATCGCTGGAAATCCATGGTGTATGGATCGCTAGCGATCCATACACTTAGCATATTTTCACTTTCTTCCCTTCCCATACGCCTTAGCGAATCAATGATGAAGTATGAATCGCTGACGATCCATAGTGTATAGATCGTTGACGATCCATAGTGGATGGATCGCGAGCGATCCATGCACTTGAACTATTTCTGGATTTTGATGAATGGCATACTTTTGTTGCCTTATATCGACGTTGTTCATGAAGCCTCAACATACGTCGCTTTGTTTCGATGATGATTTACTTGCTTGTTGTATTTAGCGGCTGATTGGACTTGACGGATGCTTGTCTCTTAGTCCAGTTAAACTCAGTCATTGCTTTTGTAGTATGACTCGGCTCTCTTTACCTTACTGCGTTAGCCCTTTTGGTTAAGTTCTAAGCTATTTTGACTCCGTCAAGTTGTTTCGTCTTCTCTTGGATCCTGATGGGTTAAAAACCCAAGTAACATTTGCTTTCCAGATTATGGTTTCGTTGTAAACAAGGCGTGCTGTGGAAGTTATCGCTTTTAGTACCCGTTTGTTGAATTCCAGGAAATCGTGTTAGATTTTTACGGATATGTAGCAGGCTACGCTATTGATCACTCAGTTTTGGTCTCGATCGCTACTGCTTGTCATAACGGATCAAATCTCTCTCCATAGCTTCTCGGTATGCCTTGAAATGGTAAGAAGATGTCGTGGTGCAAGTTTGAAGTTGGAGATGGGCAATCCTATGGCATAACTGATGGATTGCTAGCGACCCAAGTACTTAGGATATTTTTTCTTGTTTTTTGTTGCCTACTTAAGTGATTGAGTCGATTCATCCTCTCACTTTCACATGACCCAAGCTTGTTATCTTGCGATTTGAACCTCTTGTGTTTTGTTCAATGATCTGTTTCCAAAACCTTATTGATTCTCTGGTTTGATTCCTCCGACCTCGCCACTACAAAGCCTTACCGCTGCTCCTGTAGGTCACTGTTAGTTGAAACCCTAGCTAGCCTGCGCCTTAGCTCACCACTGATTCATTATAGTTTGCTTATCTTAAAGCTTCAACCAATTTTGCGTTTGGGTCGTTAATTCGTGGTAAGTTCGCCAATTACAACATTCATTTAATGATTTGATGGCGAGGTTACATTTATGATGTTTGTGATGAGGTTTTTGAGTTGATCATGGCTTAATTGAGGAAGTTAATAAATCGAGTCTTGAGTTCCTCCAGGAATGATATTCGGGCCTTACACCGGTGCTGACACGTTTTGCTATCTTCGTCCATTGAGCTGGAATTGACACTTGCCAAGTTCCATAGTTGATATTGCATTGACACATCGTGAATTGGTCCTGGCTCTTCTGAAGAATTTGGAATTATCTTATTTGCTTTTTATACGCTCCATGTCCCATTACTGAAAAGAATCTTCTACGTTGCATTAGGCAGTAGATCCGTTATCGATCGTTGATCAACAAAGGGTAAGTGTAGAGAAAGTAAAAAACAAAGGAAATGATATGGGAAATCCTTTTCTTTTCCCGCTGCAAGCGAGCTATTTACATGGGATAAAGTGTTTGTAGTTTTTTGGACACAAAGTTCACCCCCTATAGACAACACACCGCACTTGCCTCAGTACATACTTGAAATTTGACGTGTCGGCATGTATCAACGTCTCTCCAGAATTCAAGTGTTGTAGGGAAACTATTAGTTTAGAAAGGAATCACCTGACTGTTTTGGATGCGATTTCTGTTGTTTAGAATGAAGTATCCAACTTTTCACTGTAAGTCAAGTGGAGGAAGCCTGATACTCTCTAAAGCCGATTCATCATCCGTCGCCCTTTCTCCTTCCACCTCACAGGCTGAATATGGCCAGTTGGTTCTAGTAGGTCCCGTCTTAGATCGAACTCCCTTAATTTTAGGGTTCTCCTCAACCCGCCAGAGTGAGCTTCTTCTATTGTTTCCACTAAGGTGCTACACAATATATGCATGCAACATGGCATAAAAAAGGAAGATGTACGTCTTCCAGAGACGAACGAGTTTGCTTACATGCCTCCTTCGGGGTATACCGCCTGTCATCGGTATATGTGTTTGAATGGAGTTGTGCCCCCTTTTAAAGAATTTCTACACGAGAATCTCTCGAATTTAGGCATTGCCTCGTTCCAGATTCATCCCAAAGGTTATGTCATCTTAACTTGTTGGCACATCCTTTTCATGTAGACATTCAATCGGGCTCCGAGCTTTGTTGAGTTGCGATACTTTCTTTCGTTAAAGACGAGAGATGAGTGTCTGCCCTTGGTCATAATTGAAGCTCTAAGGAATCAAAAAATCGTATTATGACTACAGAGCAACCTATCCCAGTTCAAGATCCAGTATTTCTTCGTCATGCCAAGGGTTCAACCGTCTAGGAACAACGGAGGGTAACTTATTTTCCTTACTTACTAGGTTTCGACGTGTCACAATCGAGCTTATAACAGGTCAGATATTTTTTGTAGTTATCCTAAGGCCGAATTGGGACTCGTCTCTCGATGTTGTTTTCCGAACCCTGAAGGCTATCGGTGCTGAGGAAAGATCCATTAAAGTCTTGTTGACTGATGAAAACTTACTCCGTTATGGATTATTGCATCCAGGAAGATCCACCATTCCAGTCGAAGTTCCCTCTCCTTCTCGATCCAAGGTTCGCATGCAATCCACTTCCACTTCTCATGGTTCCAAAGAAAGCGCTTCTCAAGAGAGTGAGGGTTTGTCCGGAGAATCGGCAGAAGAAGCTCGCGATGGAAGAGACATTGCTACGATCGAAGATAGTCACCTGGCCAGAATGGCTTCGATTCGAGAAGAAGGCGAAGAGGTGTTCAAATAGAGGAAAGGAAAACCTGCAATGGACTTAGAAAAAGAGGAGTGAGAAATCGGGAGTAGTAGCGATGTGTCCACTTCTAGCGATGACCTCTATGCAGAATCCGATGATGGGGGTTTTGAATCTTGCGATGAGAATCCGAGAATGAGTCCTGTTACTTCAAGATCACCTTTTCCAGAGATGAGCGATAAAGATAATGCTCCAAGAATCGAGGGAGATTAGGATTCCCCGATTAAAGATGCTAGCGCGGAGTTTGGAGACTTAAGCGATGTGTACGTCGATTTCGATGTGCTTACGGGAGAAGATTTCAAATTTGAGGTGGTGCCCCCTTGTTCAAGCCATGTCACATCCGAAGTTTGTCCAATTTCTTTTACGGCGCTTGCCTGATCTGGTTTGTGACGTCGTTTTGTGTCAGCTATGATGAGAGGACACGGTCTTTATGATGACTTCGAGGAATCCACCGACTCCCAATGCTAGTCCAAGCGTTCTTCCGGCCGTCCCTAGCCTCGAGAGACGTACGAAGAATATATAAGAAGGAAATATCTAGAGGTTGAAACTCCTCGTCGAAATGAGAGAGAGCGGGGCCGAACATACAAGTCGTGTATGAAAAGAGGAAGACATTCGACGAGAGAGAGGAGCTATCGAAGAGGTCTAAATTTGACCGTGATTCCCACTCTTCAGAGCAGCAATCTTTTGTTCCTGATGATCTTTTCATCGTGTCAGGAAATCCTAGTTACTTCTGTCTCCGCTCCGCCTTTAATTTCCATTTCGCTATCTTTTGTGGCCTGTTCCCTCAGTGCTTCACATCCCCATAGAAGACCTGCCTTTATTCTTCTATCCAATCCTCCCAGGCTTGAGTCGGTGCTCCTCGGGTGGTTTTTAAAGGGGGTTAAGTTTGATCGTGATCTTCGTCTGGTCCATAGAGATTCGTACTGTAACAACCCCCATATTTATCGAGTTTATATTTAAATATTTTATTTAAATATTATTTTGTTAATCGGATTTTGGTCCGAAAAGATACTTTTTGCAAATGGCCAAATTAGGACTCGAGACCACTTCCATTGAGTTCGAAATGCCGTTTACAACTTTTAAAAGTATAAACATCGATGGTTTGGAGTTAGCGAAATTTCACTAACTTTTCCCGCTTTGGACTTTGGGTTAATTTAGCCTATTAAGCCCAAGTTCCAACCCCCTTCTCCTCACTCTTCATAAATTCCTAACTAACTTGAAATTTGCATTAATGGTGAACAGAATGGGAAATTAAAACTCCAAGCTCAAATTTAATTGCTAATCCAACATTCAACTTCAAATTCAAGTAGAAGATATTGGATTCAAGCTTTTGATTGCTTCTCCATTGGCTTCAAGCTTCATCTTCATCCATTTTAGTGAAAAGGTGAGATTTTTATCTCACACTCTTGCTTATAACTATCTTGGACTGTTGGGAATGGTTCCCTATCACTTTAACATGCACATACGTTTTTGTGTGCGAGGTTAGACTAGACACCACTTGTGTGATTTCACTCACACATACCTTTTTGATTTTTGGTTAGTCTAGACCTCATCTGTGTGATTTCGACTCACACATATGGGGTAGCTCCCCATGGTCTTCGGACCGTCATGTGATAGGCCTCATTCTTTTTCATGATTTTCTGGATTTCTTGTGTTGATTTCTGGAATTTATGTCATTGACTTGTTATGAGTACAAGTTTTGGGTATCATACCCTTTTGGATCTTTGAGAAGATTCTTGTGATATTGATTAATCTCTTGTTGATTATCATTTACATACTTATAGTAGTATGATGTTATGGATATTATTCACATATGCCATTCTCTTATTTTATATCATGTCGTCTGATATTTATAGCTAGACTGATCCGTTTATTATTTTCTTATAAATAATACTCGGGTCAGACCGAGATGTTACAGGTCCTTCTGCTTGACTTCTCCCCCGGTGATTCACTACACAGACTTTTGGCTACTTGTTTAGATTAGCAGTTTTTGTTGTATACACTTGAGATATAGACTCATAGTTGTATTCTTTTGGTATAGCACGTATTGCTATTCTTTTGTATTATTGTGGATCTTTTTGACCACTACTCTGATGTACACTTTCATGTGTTAGTTATATATTCATATCTTCTTCCGCCTTTGTGATATGGATGTCTGTGACTAATTTGTGTTATGCTTATTTCTATGTCTGTTTCCGAAGATTATTTTTAGCCACCGTGTGATAAGTAATTAAATGGATGGTCGCTCCTCATCAGGCTTATTCTCCGCGCTAGTTGACAACACTACACCGTAGTGTTCTTGGCTAGCGTGGGTTTTGAGGTGGGGCGTCACAGCTTGGTATCAGAGCCAAACTTCGGAACAATGTAGAATAACTTAACAAGGATCATAGTCCTAAGTCTATCTTAGGAGTTATACCATCGGATTAATTCGAGTCTTCATACCGATTCATCCTATTTCCTTTATGATTCCTTGTTTTATCTATCAAGATTGCTTGATGTTCATTGGTGAATAACCTTCTTCCTTCTCTTCTTTCTTTCTTGAAGGAAGAGAATGTCTAGACCAGGCCGTCCCAGAACTGGATCATCCAGTGCTGCCTCCCAGGATGGAGTTTTTATGACTGCTCAACAGCTTCTTGATTTAGTAACAAATGCTTAAGCAGCTGGAGCTAACCCGGAACCTTCTCACCCAAAGTCGGGATTTGCACGCTTGTTCAGCGATTACACCAACTTGGGTGGGAAGCCCTTCAAAGGTTCGGAAACTATCATCGAGGTCCAGGCTTGGTTAAAATCATGCGATTGAATCTTTTCCCGCATGAACCTTATCGATTTCCACCGCGTTCAGGTGGCTTCCAGCATGCTCCAAAAGAGAGCATTGGACTGGTACGAACTCCTTATTTCAGAAATTAATGAAGCGGATCTCACCTGGGAGCAATTTCAGGGACGCTTCGAGTTAAAGTTTGTACCAGAAGCTGGGAAAGTAACCTTGGCTCGACGTTTTATAGACCTTGTTCAAGGTCAATCCTCTGTGACTGATTACGTTGCAGCCTTCGAGTCGCTTTCCAAATATGGGGTTGAATACATCAACACCCCATTGAAGAAGAACCAGAGGTTCGTTTATGGCTTAAATAAGAATCTTAAGAAGCCACTACTCCTGAAACTAGAAGTCGCATTTGATCAACTCGTCGATATCGCTCTTCGTCTTGAAGAGGCTGATAGAGAGAGTGATGTTAAAGTGGAAGGCGCTAAACCAAACTTCAACAACAAGAAGAGGCCAAACAAATTCAAGGGTCCTTATCCCAACAAAAAGGGTAAGCAAGCAACTCCTGCTGCAAAGTCTCCTTCTCCTAGTGGTGCGAGATGCTTCAACTGTGGATCTGGGGATCATTTTGCGAATAAGTGCTCAAAGCCCAAATCTTGTCGCTATTGTAAGAGCCCAGATCATTTCATGCATCAATGCCTCAAACTTGAAGCCAAGAAGGAGGGAAAGTTAAATGTGGCTCAAGCCCCTGGCAACACATCTCGTGGCCAAGGTATTTCTCATTCCATTCTTGATGGTATTATTTTATTTCATGATAAACCTATTAGGGTTCTCTTTGATACGGGTGCATCTCATTCTTTTATATCAAAGGAACTTCTCGATACTTTTTCTTTAAGTGTTGATGCTTTAATGACTTCTTTGAGAATTGCGAATCCGGTTGGTGGATCCGCAACTCTTAGTTTGCTTTGTAGAAATGTAGAGATATTTTAGAAGATTCTCATCGTTCTAAATTTACCATTCATCCCGGTAGCAGTAAAATGTATGCTGATATGAAGCGACTTTATTATTGGGAGGGAATGAAATCCGACATCGCTAACTTTATTAAGTGTTGCATGACTTGCCAGCTTGTCAAAGCCGAACATCAAAGGCCCGGTGGGTTATTGCAACCTTTAGAAATTCCAATTTGGAAGTGGGATCAAATTTCCATGGACTTTATAGATGGCCTTCCCCGTTCTCGTTCGGGTCATGATAGCTTATGGGTGATTGTTGATAGACTTACTAAATCCGCCCATTTTATTCCAGTTCGGTCTAACCGAACCGTTCCTCTTTTGGCCAAACTATTTGTCAAGGAAATTGTAAAATTGCATGGAGTTCCTACTTCTATTGTTAGCGATCATGATCCATTGTTTACTAGTGGATTTTGGAAGAGTCTTCAAAAAGCTTTAGGACCGAAGCTTAATTTTAGCACCGCTTATCACCCCCAGTCCGATGGACAAACCGAGCGTGTGAATCAAACTCTTGAAGTTCTTCTTCGTGCTTGTGTGCTTGATTTTGGTGAAAGTTGGGAAATCATATTTCACTTGTTGAATTTTCCTATAATAATAGCTTCCAATTTAGTATTGGTATGGCACCTTTCGAGGCACTCTACGGAAGGCCCTGCCGATTTCCTTCTTGTTGGCTTGAGGCCGGTGAGAAGCTGGTTTTAGGTCCAGATTTTATTCGAGACTCCACAGAGAAAATTGACATTATTCGACATAGGATGAAAGAAGCCCAGAGTAGACAAAAGTCCTACGCCGATAACCGAAGAAGAAAACTAGAATTTTCTGTTGGAGATCTTGTTTTTATTCGTGTTTCACCTATGAAAGATGTTGTACGTTTCAGTCGTTCGGGAAAGTTAGCGCCTCGATATATTGGGCCATTTCCCATCACCGAACGTATTAGTTCCATGGCTTATCGCCTTGCATTACCGGCTCAGTTTTCTGCCATGCATGACGTGTTTCACGTTTCTCAATTACGGAAATGCCTTCGGGATTCCGATTCTATCCTTGAGCCTGCTGTTGTGGAAGAAATTGAAGTTTCTCCGAATTTAACTTATGAGCAGCATCCTATTCGAATTATTGCTTCGGAGGTTAAATGCCTTCGAAATAAAGATGTTCCGCTTGTGAAGGTTCAATGGTCCTCAAATCCTAAGGCTTGCTCTTGGGAATCCAGAGAATTCATCGAGCGTACACATCCGGACTTGTTTACTCCTTCTCTTTGAGTGAACTTCTTATTTCAAATTTCTTTTGTGTTAATATGCTTTTATGGTTGTTACTTTTTATTTCCATCTTATATATATATATATATTGCGAGGATGCAATTTCTTTAAGGAGGGGAGTCTGTAACAACCCTCATATTTATCGAGTTTATATTTAAATATTATATCGTTAATCGAATTTTGGTCCGAAAATCTACTTTTTGCAAACGGTCAAATTAGGACTCGAGACCACTTCCATTGAGTTCGAAATGCCGTTTACAACTTTTTTAAGTATAAACATCGATAGGTTTGGAGTTAGTGAAATTTCACTAACTTTTCCCGCTTTGGACTTTGGGTTAGTTTAGCCTATTAAGCCCAAGTTCCAACCCCCTTCTCCCCACTCTTCATAAATTCCTAACTAACTTGAAATTTGCATTAATGGCGAAGAGAATGGGAAATTAAAACTCCAAGCTCAAATTTATTTGCTAATCCTACATTCAACTCCAAATTCAAGTAGAAGATATTGGATTCAAGCTTTGGATTGCTTCTCTATTGGCTTCAAGCTTCATCTTCATCCATTTTAGTGAAAAGGTGAGATTTTTATCTCACACTCTTGCTTATAACTATCTTGGACTGTTGGGAATGGTTCCCTATCACTTTAACATGCGCATACGTTTTTGTGTGCGAGGTTATACTAGACACCACTTGTGTGATTTCACTCACACATACCTTTTTGATTTTTGGTTAGTCTAGACCTCATCTGTGTGATTTCGACTCACACATATGGGGTAGCTCCGCATGGTCTTCGGACCGTCACGTGATAGGCCTCTTTCTTTTTCATGATTTTCTGGATTTCTTGTGTTGATTTCTGGAATTTATGTCATTGACTTGTTATGAGTACAAGTTTTGGGTATCATACCCTTTTGGATCTTTGAGAAGATTCTTGTGATATTGATTAATCTCTTGTTGATTATCATTTACATACTTATAGTAGTATGATGTTATGGATATTATTCGCATATGCCATTTCTCTTATTTTATATCATGTCGTCTGATATTTATACCTAGACTGATCCGTTTATTATTTTCTTATAAATAATACTCGGGTCAGACCGAGATGTTACAGGTGCTTCTGCTTGACTTCTCCCCCAATGATTCACTACACAGACTTTTGGCTACTTGTTTAGATTAGCAGTTTTTGTTGTATATACTTGAGATATAGACTCATAGTTGTATTCTTTTGGTATAGCACGTATTGCTATTCTTTTGTATTATTGTGGATCTTTTTGACCACTACTCTGATGTACACTTTCATGTGTTAGTTATATATTCATATCTTCTTCCACCTTTGTGATATGGATGTCTGTGACTAATTTGTATTATGCTTATTTCTATGTTTGTTTCCGAAGATTATTTTTAGCCACCGTGTGATAAATAATTACATGGATGGTCGCTCCTCGTCAGCCTTATTCTCCGCGCTAGTTGACAGCACTACACCGTAGTGTTCTTGGCTAGCGTGGGTTTTGAGGTGGAGCGTCACACTTACATACCACATCTTTAGGATATCCAAAATGATTTAGAACTGGCCGAAGGGTGGGAAAAATTGTGCAAGCAGCTGGAAGGTAAAATCGCAACAACTACTAGAAAACCCTCTCTTTTGAGTCAGAGAAGGATGATTTCAAAAGAGTGTTGATGGAACGCAATGAAAGGATTAAACAACTAGAGGAGAAGAAAGAAGCGGTGATTTAAGAAAGAAAAAGGAACACCGACTTGCTGAAGGAAGTAAAAAGAACCCATGAGAGAACTGAGATTGCCTATAGGGATGAAATAAAGAAGGCTTATGCTAAAGAGGCCAAATTAAAAGAGGACGTAGCTGCTTGTAGCATGACCGTTGAGGCGCGAAAGAAGAATATCTTCAATCACGATCTCATTATTGAGGGGCACAATAAGACCATTTTTGACCAGGCTGAGACAATCGCCTGGCTATAGGATCAAGTTGCATAGTTGAGCGCGGATAAGCCTTGCATTGGTGTGGAAAAATCCACCATTATGGCAGATTATCTGGAGCTTCAAAACGCTTTCGAAAGGAAGATGAAAAGATGGATGAGACCATCTTGAATTTTTATGTCAATTCTCAACTGCATCAGTGGACCCTCAACTACTTAGGCCCGAAATTTTTGCACGTTCTTGCTATGGTCTGGGTAAGAAATTTTGACCTGCTTTCGTGCAGCAGTGACGTCTATACCGACCGAGAGTTAGGAAACACCTACCTTAATGAAGAATCAATGAAGGCATTGTTGGAGGGCCAAGTTTTTTTGCATATTGAAAGGGAGAAAGATTCTGCTATGACCGTGGCTATTGAAGTGCTTAAGGAGCCATTCATTTCTGGTGTAGGCAAGCCATCGGAGCAGCCCCGCAATTTGCCAACAAGTTCTAGGTTTGAGCTTTCCTTCGATTTTAGAGTCATCTAAAGAGTGCGAAGGCATTGAATATGAAGTTGACATTCTCGGTCATTCTTCCGATGTAGGTAATCCTCTTGTTTACTCCGAGTTTGGGAGCATTCAGCTTACGCCGCAAGAGCAAGAAGAATTTAATTCTTTCATTTTTGATCTTATAGGTCGGTCTACCTTAACTGTTGATCTGCTAGCTACCTCGAGCCCGGACTTGTTGCTGTTTTCACTACTTCCATGATCATTTATATTCTTGCTCCAGCCTTTATGTCTACGTCTAGCTTGCAGCTAAGGCCGGAGTCCAAGAAGATCACCACACTACATCTCTTGGTTGACCCTTCTGTATCTTTGGAAGGTGACGTAATGGCGGCTGAAGCTAGGAAGCAGGACATTCAGACTGAGCAGCCATGCAAAACTCAATAATAGCTTGTTGCTGTCAAAAAGGAGGTGGTTGAAGCAATCAAGACCTCCAAGAGCTCCCGCTAGTCATGAAAACGTAAAACGAAAGGCGAATCTTCTGAGAAGGTTGTGGAGTAGGAGGAGGACACTAGCACTGAGGACATTATTGACATTACTGGCAGCTACACCACTCCCGAGGCAAAGTAGAAACTCCAAACAAGAGAGGGAAAAGGAGTGGTGGAACGAAGCACTGAGAAGTTTGGGTTGAACTAATTTTGGTTCATTTTGTGTCGTTTTGTTGAAGTGCAGAGTTTACACTTAGTCTTTTTCTTGTCAATTCTGTATTTTACTTTTGTTGGCCGGGATTGTGTGGGTATGGCCCATACGTTCCGACCCTATATAAAAGAAAGTTATAAGTAATAGGTTGTTTATATTTTGACCGTACTCTTACTTCTCTATTCATATATGTTCTGTGCACTTGTGCTTGTTTTGTTTACACTATCCAATTATGTGATTACTACCAAAATTCTTTGTTTGGAGCAATATTTTTTGTTTGGAGTAACAAAAATTGTGAACTTATCATTTTTAAGTATTTTAATTTAAGTGCCGGTGTATGTCTCCCAGTTCACAAGGCTGTTTACTTTAAATAATTCACAAATGACTGGTAACTTAGTTTTTAAATACTTTGCATATTAATACTTGAAATTTAACTAAATCAAAAATTGACTTTTTTTCTTTCATAAGTTTTGTGACGTGAGCAGCTAGTCCAAGTTTTCTAGGATATTCTGGTAAGTATGCGACATATGCTTATTTGAAACGTGCACACCGTATGAGTTGGTTGTAAGCAGCTACACATTGCCAACGTTTAAATGTCATAGTTTTTAGCACCACAATTTTGTTGGAGTCATGCCAATTGCTTCCAATAATGGGAGTGGCTTGATTCTTGTTGTTCTTGTATGGATAAGTTTCTTGGTTTTGCTGGGGCAATTCCAGGACTTGAAAGTGTGCACGACTTAAGGGATGCAAGGAATTTAGGATCGATATGTTCTGTTGATCCAGAACGGCTCTAGCGCTCCTCGTTGTTGCCTATTGTTGGTAACATGAAGGGTTTATGTTTTAGGAGCACGATTTCACAATGATGCTTCTCGGCGTTGCCTATCTTCGAGCAACGTGAGGATTTTTCATTTTAGGAGCATGACTACACGTCCCCGAGAGTTAATGCGCGGCCTATGTAATGCGTGGCTTTTGAGACTGATACAACCCATTTGTCTAGGTCGGTTTTAATACTCCTCGATGTTGGCTATCTTCGGGCAACGTGAGGAACTTGTGTTGAAAAGTTGTTGCACGGGTTTTGGTACCTCTTGGTGTTTTCTATCTTTAGGCAACGTGAGGAGTGTAAGTTTTTAAAAGTCAGTGCACAGCTTATGGTATGCGCGACTTTTCATGCGCCTCGATGTTGTCTATGTATGGGCAACTTATGGAGTTTTAATTTCATTAAATGTTAGTGCGGAGTTTAATTTCTTTAAAAGTTAGTGCATGGCTTATGAAATGCTTGGCTTTTTGTACTCCTCAGCATTGCCTATCTTCGGGCAACATGATGGGTGTATGTTTAAGGCCTTCCCAATGTTGTTAGGGAAACATGGTATTTAGAAGGTGAAAATCGAATTCCAACAATCCAACGGTTTGAGTTGATTTGCTTCCGTCGAGCCGGCGGTTAGTTTTTATGAACACAGTTTTTCGGTTCAAAAAGCGAATCAATTTTTACTGTTATCCCACCTTTTGGCAAAGCTAAGATACCAAAAAATTAACTAAAAATCAATAATAAAAAGTCATGAATATCGACTATGCATTGTAGGATAACCATGGATACCGATGAATTTTGTCCGAGTCCGGATTGGGCTGCAATTGACAAGACATGACAAGCAAAGCCGTGGAAGCCAACATTCTAAATTTCAAGTCAATCCGAGTTCGTATTCTCGAGTTATGATTGATGCAAGTTGAAGGTGATAACCCCATTTTCATATCCATCACCGAGCTCCGCTTCGAATCCATCAAGTTCGTATCCATCAAAATGACTTCGCCTTGTTTTGAACACATCAGGTTCGTATCCATCGGAATGGCACCGACTTAGTTTGTTCTAATCCATCAGGAGCTAGCAACTTCGAATCGATCTTCTTCGAATTGATCAATCTCGAACCAATAAGGGAGACCTCACCTCGGCTTTGTTCGAACCCATCAGGTTCGAATCAATCCTGGGCTGTACTATTCATGTCCATCGAGTTCGTATCTACCAGAGAACCCCTGATCGTGTCCATCGCATGCCATGTTCGTGTCTACCATACAACTGCTGTTCGTATCGATCCACCAGCGCCACTAGTTCATATCGATTCGATCGCTACGAACTAGACCAAGATCGATCGGTGCGAACAATGATAAATTACCAGTGTGAATGGAGTCGCATGCGATGGGTGTGAAATGGTCCTCATCAATAAATAACGATGCGAACAAGGCGCATGAATAACTCGGTCCATACGCCACAAAACTTGGATCGATCCAGGAAACTCGCTCCACATCACTCCACGTCACCATGCGCATGTGCACCTGATCGATGCGAAAGGGATAGATATGAATCCAAGGATTCGAACCGGATAGCCTACCGAAGAACATCGACTTGTATCGATCATATCTCCTAAGCCATTGGTCCAAATGCAACAAAATTTCCACATCAGCTTGCATATAAGGTAAAGAGTGTTCCTGCCAAGTTTCAGCTCGATTGGACCATTTCTTGATCGATAAGAAATGATTTCGTATCGATCACAGATCGAGTCGAAACTTGATGGGACCGGTCGCGTGGGCCCCCTCACGTACCAGAACGAGTCTCCCAAAGTTTGAGCGCGATATCAGCCTCGTACGCCTATAAATAGCCCCTAGAAGCCTATAGAAAAAGGGACCTTTGGCTATTCGACGTCCAGACTCTACCAGATTCGATTCTACACCTTACTATCGCTGTTATACTCACATTACTTCATTGTAATCACTGTAATCATCTGTAACCAGCAAGGATAATCAATAAAAGATAAAACTTTAAAGTGGACGTAGGTCGGAGATAGCCGAACCACTATAAATCTCGTGTTTCTATTTATTATTACTGGATTGCTGTTTGTTGTTTGCTTAGATATGAGATTTGTGCTTGAATACTGTTGACCTGTATTCATAGTTTGGTGCTTTCACGATACTTGGGGTTTCTGACCAATTCTGGTGCAAACACTTTGGTGCTTTCACTGAGAAGAACTAGCATCCGCTACATCAGATTGAAGTTCAGATTTGAGAAGCTTGAAGAATCCAGACTTAGAGAAAATAACTCGACAAACGAGCAGAAGGCAAAGAGCTGAGAGAAGCCAACAAGGAGGAAGCCAGGAGGCATCCTCTGGAGCTGGAGAAGGACATGCTTCGATCTACATCACCAGGGATGAGATGGAGGCTATGGCTAATTTAATGCATGAAAGAATGATGAAAAGCCAACAGGAGATGCTGCAGAATTTCTTTGAACAGATGAGAACAGCGAACGTGCAGAACCTTGGGCCAACTACATCGGCTGCAAGTGCATAACAAGGAGTTAGGATTCCAGAGACCAATGAAGGTCAGGTTCAAGACCGGAATGCAGGACCTGAAGGCAATCAACAAGGACTTGGGGGCAAACCCTCAGTATCAGACACTGGAAGACCTATTGATGAAGCTTAGCAGGCTGGAGTCAATGCTAATGTTACAGAGCAACATGAAGAGTACGTACCAGAATTCACTTCGAGACTTGAGGGGAAGGATAGAAACCTAACAAGGGGGCAGCCCCCGGATGGAGATGAAAGGATGAATGGTCTAGTGCGACGAATCATGAGAGGTGGATTGTCGAGTGGAGGATTGGAAGAAGTCAGCCGGAGTCCGTTCACTCCGAATATCAGAAATGCAAGGAACCCTCCAAAGTTCAAACTACCTATGCGGGATCCTTATGATAGGAAGTCAGACCCAACGATGCATATTACACGATACATCAGGCACATGGAAGTGCTAGGGGCATCCGAGGAAGTGATGGCTCGATGCTTCCCTCTATACTTGTCAGATTTGGCTGCGCTTTGGTTTAGACAGCTAGAGAACGGATCGATCAGAACATGGAGCGAGCTTGTAGAATGCTTCATGAGACTGTTCAAGGTCCACGTGACGCGACCCAAGAGTGTGATGACTTTAGCTTCAATAAAGCAAAGGACCGGAGAGTCCATAAAAGATTTCTTACTGCGATTCAATGCAACGGTGGCTTCTGTAGATCGCCCGGATCCATCGATGATTTTGATGGCGGCAGTGGCAGGAGTTGGGGAAGGCACCGAATTCAAAGATTCTTTGGCAAGAGATCCACCAAAAGATCTTGGAGAATTTTATCATGAAGCTGAAAGATTCATTCGGTTGGAAGTATCAAGAGCCGAAAGGCAAGAAATAAATGCTGCGCATGGCGAAGGAACTGCCAGATAACAGTCTAGAGTAGACAAAGGAAAGAGAAAGAAGGATGATAGATGTGATGGTCCTGCTAAATGGAAGAAATTCCGAGAGCCTAGATTCAGACAATACACAGATCTGATGGCAAGTTTAGAAAGAATTTACACTGAAACTCGAGCGCAACTCCCCTGTCGAAACCACCCAGGAGAGATCCCACTGAGCGGGAACATAGAACCAGAAAATATTGCCTATTCCACGAGCTGGATGGGCACACTACCGATGAATGCCGTCACCTAAAAGATGAGGTGGAAGGACATCCCAGGGTGTTAGATTGCCACAGTATATCAGAGAACGGACTGCAGCCGTAAGACCTGAACAACTGCCGCCTCCACCTAACAGAACTGATCCTGGATCGAGATCACGACTCGCCATCAATTGATTATGATGGCAAGGGCCATGTTCGGGATTTGGAATTTGGTCGATTAGTTTTCTTAGATTTGATTTTAAAAATAAATGGCTATTCCACTTACTCATGTACGGGAACCGGAGAGATCCCTAGGCATGCTCTGAGATGGAGATAGACCGATCTGCCTGGAGAGGCAATGTTTAGTTTTTTCCTGATGTTTGAGATTGAACATCTAGGACCTGAATTTAATAAATAAACTTTAATTTCTTGAAATAAACCTTTGAACGGAGAGTTAAAGGATGAATGTTAAATACCAACATAAAAATGATCGCTTTATGACCCTACCCGGAAAGGCAGGGTCCGGAGAGCAAGAAGTGAGTTGCTTAGCCGTAGAGCGACATGATCGACTCAATTAACGTCGCTTCAAATTCATCGGAGAGTGATTGGATCAAGAATCGATAAGAGCCCAGAGAGGCTGTGATCGGCCCACGATTTAGGTCATGACATCGCTTAATGTTCAGATACACTGAACCGGAGTGCAAGAAGTGAGTTGCTTCGCCAGAGAGCGATAGGATCGACTCACTTAACGTTGTTTCCCCTTCACCGGAGAGTGACATGATGGGATCCAACAAGAGCCCGGAGAGGCTATGATCGGTTTAGAACAACAAAGACATCGCTATATGCCCTAGCTGGGGCCAGAGTGCAAGGGATAGAAAGCAACGCCGGAGTGCAATGGGATCTTTCTATTCAATCGCTAAGTCTGGAATAGGCTTGGCAAGGGTCCGAGTGACCACCAATAGTCCGGAGAGACTGTAGGATTTCATTCTTGACTTCCGCAGGAAGAAATGGATAACGATTTGGCTTCGAACAGCCACAAACTTGATTGAAAATGCTATAAGCTCTGAATAAAACATGAACTCACTGCATTCGATTTGAGACTGATTAAAACACACCTTTTACCAAAAGGCATGTTATGGGGGGCAAAGTGTTATCCCACCTTTTGGAAAAGCTAAGATACCCAAAAATTAACTGAAAATCAATAATAACAAGTCATGAATATCAACTATGCATTGCAGGATAACCATGGATATAGATGAATTTTGTCTGAGTCCGGATCGGGCTGCAATTGACAAGACATGACAAGCAAAGCCGTGGAAGCCAGCATTCCAAATTTCAAGTCAATCCGAGTTCGTATGCTCGAGTTATGATCGATGCAAATTGAAGGTGATAACCCCATTTTCGTATCCATCACCGAGCTCCGCTTCGAATCCATCATATTCGTATCCATCAAAATGACTTCGCCTTGTTTCGAACCCATCAGGTTCGTATCCATCGAAATGACATCGCCTTAGTTTGTTCGAATCCATCAGGAGCTAGCGACTTCGAATCGATCAATCTCGAACCAATAAAGGAAACCTCACCTCGGCTCTGATCGAACCCATCAGGTTCGAATCGATCCTGGGTCGTACTATTCGTGTCCATCGAGTTCCTATCGACCAGAGAACCCCTGATCGTGTCCAACGCATGCCATGTTCGTGTCTACCATACAACTGCTGTTCGTATCGATCCGCCAGCGCCACTAGTTCGTATCAATTCGATCGCTACGAACTGGACCAAGATCAATTGGTATGAACAATGATAAATTACCGGTGCGAATGGAGCCGCATGCGATAGATGTGAAATGGTCCTCATCATTAAATAACGATGCGAACAAGGCACACGAATAACTCGGTCAATACGCCATTAAAATTGGATCGATCCAGGAAACTCGCTCCACATCACTCCACGTCACTGCGTGCATGTGCGCCTGATCGATGCGAAAGGGATGGATGCGAATCCATGGATTCGAACCGGACAGCCTTCCGAAGAACATTGTCTCGTATCGATCATATCACCTAAACCATTAGTCCAAATGCAACGATATTTTCACGGCAGCTTGCATATAAGGTAAAGAGTGTTCCTGCCAAGTTTTAGCTGGATTGGACAATTTCTTGATCGATAAGAAATGATTTCGTATCGATCAAAGATCGAGTCGAAACTTGGTGGGACCGATCGCGTAGGCCCCCTCACGTGCCAGAACAAGTCTCCCGAAGTTTGAGCGCGATATCAGCCTCCTACGCCTATAAATAGCCCCTAGAAGCCTACAAAAAAGGGACCTTTTGGCTATTCGACGTCCAGACTCCGTCGGATTCGATTCTACACCTTACTATCGCTATTATACTCACATTACTTCATTGTAATCGCTGTAATCATCTGTAACCAGCAAGGATAATCAATAAAAGATAAAACTTTAAAGTGGACATAGGCCAGAGATAGTCGAACCACTATAAATCTCGTGTTTCTATTGGTTATTACTGGATTGCTGTTTGTTGTTTGCTTAGATCTGAGATTTGTGCTTGAATACTGCTGACTTGTATTCATAGTTTGGTGCTTTCATGATACTTGGGGTTTGGGACCAATTTTGATGCAAACATTTACTAAGGAAAGAAGGGCAGGATTTTGTCTACTTACAATGCCCCCTACATTCGGGGATGGCTTATTTCATGAAAAATAGTGTGACGACCCGGAATTTTCGGGCATTTAAAATTGGGATATTTAATTGATTTTAAATATTCAATAGAGTAATTTTAACTTGAATTACGAATATTACAATTTATTTGATAATTAAATTATTGAATTAAATAATTTGAAGTCGGGAAAATGTTGAATCTTCAGTTTTAAGCCTGTTGAAAATAAATGAAGGCTTATGAAATTTATATTGATCACACTGAAGATAATGGAAGTTTTAAAATTGAATTTAACATTGGTTTGTTCGGTTTTGAAAATTTTATTGTTTAATTTGAATTTAAAAATAGCCTTCCGAGACACAGACTCGGAATTCTACGAAACCAGTTCCATTGGGTCCGTAATATTGAATTATTACCGGATTTCAAATTTTTGTAGTTTTTGGGTTTGTAGGGTGAACGTACGATATAAAAACGCGTTGAAGATTTACATCGAAAATTTAATTTAAATCATATATATGTATATTCTCATATAAGCACCCTTTACCTACCGACGTTCATCCACATCCCGTACCCTGTCTTCTCTCAGAAGCTAATGCCTTCTTTAAAAAAAAAAGAACGAGCCTTCTTCAACAATTCGCACTTTCAATATATATATATAAAAAAAAGGGGCGAAGCTTCATTTTTTTAAAAAAAAATCAGTAGAAACGAAAAAGAAAATAAAGGGGAAAGAGGGAAAAACGTAAGACCTCCGTTATCTTCAATTAAGTGAAAATCAAAACCGATATTATTTCCTCTTTCAATTTCAATTTAATCGATCCGCTCGCGTGAAAGAATAAGGGGGATAACGAAATCAAAATCGAATTTTGATTCGATCGAGAGCATATGGGTAGGCATCCGGTTGTGTTCGAGGAATGGTGAGGCTCTCTATAGTCGCTGGGTGGATCGATTCTCTTCTAGCTTGCGCGACGATGAAGGTGGAAATCGTGGCTCGAGAGCGCGCATGTGATGCGCGTCCAGGCGACACAAATCTCAAATTCGCGATGGAGAAATGGCGCATCGTCGTTCGAGTGGCCATGTGAGCATGTCAGTGCTTCCGAGCACGCGCGTGTATTGGGTGGAGTCAGAGCTAGGGCATTGAATTCGACTAGGGTTTTGGTTGCCTAATGATTTTCCTGGATCGTAAGTGAAAGGTATCTTTAACTTGTCTATTCGATTATATATATGTATGTTTATATTTGATATAAAATTTGCATAAAAACAGGAAAGAAAAGAAAAGTGATTTAAAGTAAGGCAGACTACTGTTGTTTACAGAAACAGAAAATAATTTTAAAATAAAATATATACATGTATATATATAAACACACACACACATACCAGTATTTTAATCTATATATATAGGCAACAGAAAATTTACTTATATATATGATTTTGGAAAGTGTAGGGTTTTTAAAGAGTTGTAGGATTTATAAAAGGGTAGATTTTTAAATTGTATATGGGTTATTTTAGTATATGTGTTTCAAAAAGAATTATAAATATACATATATATACATTTTAAATTTATTAGTTCCGACTAAAATATAATTTTATTAGGGTGACTAATGTGGTTAATAAACTTATTTAAATTATTTAGTCATTAAAAGGTATTTTAAAGGGAAATTGGTTTAAACTAAATTATTAATTGATAAAAAAAATTATTTAAAAGGAAATTAGTTCAGAATTTAATTACTAGTTTATAAATCCTTAGTTAATTGAATTAAATTACGATAATAAATTATACGATCAATTCAGATATTAATAAACCTTATATATTTATACAAGGTCTGAAATAGTGAAGAAACAAGTCGAGTTTTGAATCAGGTTGCAAATCAAAGAGCAAAGGTGAGTTAATCTCACTCAGTTCAATTTAAATTTAAATTTAAATTTGAACGATTAAATTTTCAATAATTGTTTGAAATGGTTGAATTGATTTATGTGCTGTAGTGTGGTATATATTTGGAATTGGCATTTTATATTGTGCTAGCATATGTGTATGCAGGGGGAACAGGTTGGAGGGATCCAACTGGACCCCTCAACTTTATTTAATTATTTAATATTCTCTGTTCTGAATATTTGATATTCTGTAGTGAATTATGAGGAAATATTGAATGCTATGGCTTGATTGTTATAATCGAGCAATAATGAATTACCAAATGTATAATTTTGAGTTTGGGAATGAAAATAAAAGAAGTGAAATCGTAAGTAAAATAATTATAGAAAAGTTGAATAAATTTATGAATGAATTGGAAAGGAAATAAAGTGACTTTAAAATTTTAATAAATAAATCTTGGGTAAGGGAAGGAAAATTTAAATAAACAGAAAGTTAATGAAACTTAACTTCAATGTTATTGTTTAAAAGAACAAAACATTTATTTTAAATTTAGGATTTAAATTATTTAAGAAGAATAAAGAAGAAATTGGGAATAACCTGAAAATTGTATATTTCAGCTAAAGGATTTAAAAATCAAACTGAAAATAATAATAAAGTCCATAATTACTGAATTTCAAAATGAATTGATAAGCAAATAAATTTATTTCAAATGGAATAAATTGGGAATCAATTTGGAGAATTGATTTAAGTGAATAAGATTGGAAATTTCTCCCTGGGTAATCAAGTCGTTTTCAAAGTAAATTTTTAAAAATAAGTTAATAGTTTAAAATTGTTTTAAAAGGTATGTTTTGAAAAATTTATTATTTCTAATATTTAAATTCTAAAGTAAGTATTTTCTCTTAATCTATTATAGTAGTAATTATTTAAAAGTGACTTAGTATTTTGTTTTAAAAGTGTAAACCTAGTTTTATATTTTATTAAGTAACCTTATTTTCAAATATTCATATAGTATGTATTTTTAACAAATTATTAAAGTAATTTTAACTTGAATGTTTTAAAATATATTTTTAAAAAGTAAAGTGTTGTAAATTAATTAAGAAAAATCTAGCTCTGTGCTTGGTGATTCCAGAAGAAATAAAAATACTTGAAATTTATTCTGAGAAGGCAGATAGCTTTGAAAACTATTTTCAAAGGAATTTGAAAAGTAAACACATATCTTGGGAAGATATTTTGAGATAAATAAATATTGTGGAAAATTATTTATTGGTTGATGGTTGTTTGTGAATATTAATTGATAGTTAAATAACCGACTATCAATATTGGCCAAATGCGTTGATCGTTTCGAAGAGACCGGGATCGAGATTTATTTCTCGAAAACCACTTCGATCCGGTTGTACGTTTCGTGAAAACGATTTTGGATTCGAAGATGGAGGAGTGAAGTGCAAGGGTTGTCCTACTAATCCTGAGGATATGTCCAAAATGGATGTAGTGGAGTAGTGCCTTCGGTTCCGTTCGAACCTGGAACAGACTTGTATGGATGAATGCTTGCGAAACATCGTCAGGTGGACAATGGGCATTCTAAAGGATATGCTCTAAAAAGGTAACGCTTAGCCTCAAGCCTCATCAAATGGGCATGACTGCAAATCAAGGGTTATGCAGCAAGGCTAGGTGGGTAGCACCCAAGCAGGGTGAGGTCATTCCAGTCTAGATGTCCCTTTTTATTTCGTCTTAGTGGGCGGTTGCTGATCCCAACCGCGGGGTGATCTCACTCGGGATTATCCAATAAGGGGTAGTCCCGACCTTGTGTTGCAGGAGAGCGGGCGTACTCCTCGGTACGGTGATCTAGGCCCCGTACTGTGACAGGTGGTACCCCAGTGCCTAGTCATTAGTTGGAAATCCATTCTCCCTACGAGCCTTGTACGAGTTTTGTTTGTATTACCCACCCTATGGCTAGTAGCTGGAATTTAATCATGTAACAATTTTGGCTATTTTATATGTATTTGTATATAGACCCTATTATAATATCAGAGGATTTCTATAAAAATTGTTTTAGCTATCGTAAGGTAAAAACCCGACATGTTTATTTGTGGCGTGGTCTTACGAGATGCTTTTGTTTTCAAAGGATTTTTGAAACTTAAATAATCAATTGGGTGTGATTTTCTCACGCTGGTATCCCAGACTGACTTGGGTGTTATTTAACTGTAATGCTCGGGTCAGACCGAGTATTATAGAATACAGGATATGATGCTGTGGAGCTAAGGAGACGAACTGGACGACGATGCGTATTCTCGTACTTGTTTTATATGTATATTCCGCTGTGTTGAGTAGTTGTGTATCTAGTTGCATGCTATTGTTGTTGTGTGAACTCTGATGATGTACTCTGATAATGTAATGTATAACAGATATATTTGTTTTGGTGTAAAGATATGTTAGTACCTATTATATTTTATTCCGCTACGATGGTTGGATTCTGATGTTGTTTTCTATTTTCTTCTTCTACCTCTTCTTCTTTAACCCAAGTTGTTCGTATTTCTGTACATCTTGAGTTGATTTAGGTAGAATAGTGTTAAGTCAACGGGTACGGATTTGCGGGTCGTTTCACTTGGTATTAGAGCTTAGGTTGGTGATAACCTTGGCTCTGGTGGGAATTACTCATAAAATAGAGTCTATGGTACTCTAGAATGAGTTTGAGCGTAATAATAGATATGAGCGCGTATTTGTTAGTGAACATAAAATTTGTTTTATATTGCGTTGATTTATCGGTTGAGTGTTTATGGATTCTGGTCGATATATGGGACGCCACATTATCGATAGGAATTTCTAAACTCTTAAACAAGATAAACCGACACAGTATTGTTTTAAATAGGGTAAATGAAATAATTTTACCCAAAAATATTTTTGTATATGAAAGAAAATGATTTTTCATAAATTATTATAGTTATATACGAATGCTTGGTTGTTAGGAATAACAACATTGAATTATTATTAATGAGTAAAATTGAATAAGAAATTAGGATAATAACCAAAGATTAAGAGATAAATTAATAAAATGAATGAAATTTATAAATGTGATTATAATTGAATAAGGAATTGAAAACCATAATTAAAAACTAGGAAACAAATTCATATATAAATGAAATGTGTAAATGTAAACTATAATGTAAATTATAACATGATTAATAATTAAAATAAAATAAAATTCCAAAGTAATGTTTGAATATAAATTTAAAGAGTTGGAATTTGAAAATTTTGGAATTTAAGTTCCTTTGAATTTGGAAATGATTTCCAAAGATTGGGAAAAATATTATACTTATGAGAAATATTTTTAAATCGGATTCGAGATCCAGTGAGATTTTGAATTTAAACATTTGAAGGGTTTTAAAAGAGATTAAAGCATTGAACTCTTACGGTAGCTGGAAAATAACTTCGGCGATGACTGCAGCATCATCGATGTTCATTTTCGAGTTTCCAAGTTAAAGATTGCTACCAAGTTGCTTTGAATTGAAATTGTTTGCAAAACTGGTTGAGTTTTGAAATTCAAAGAGATAAATTGAATTTATTAAAGGAATTTTGGATATAGAAGATTTCAAAGGGAATTTTGAAATGTTGAAAGATTGTTTAAACTTTGGAATTTTAACTAAGAATGTTTACGGAATACAAAAAGTTTGATGATTGGTAAATTTGGAATTTGTTGAAATAAATTCGACTGTGTAAATAAGTAAAGTGAAAACTGAATCCTGGAATCTAAAAATTTATAAGGAAATTGAAATTTAATGTTGAACTTAGGTTTGAAAATCGAATCGAGTCAAATAAATCTGAATTAAAGTAAAATTCAATTGGAATGAGAATTCAATTGAATTAATGTAGGGAAAATAAATTGGATAAGGATTGGAATTGAAATGAATAAATCAGAATAACTTATAAGAGAATTAAAAATCCACAGAAATAAAATATGCTTGGGCTATAAATAAGTAGAAGGCTTGAGTTAAAAAATAATAATAATAAAAGATGAACATATTGAAGCCTATAATGAATGGAGTTGTGTAAATAATAAGTTGTGACTTATAAAATTGAAAATGGAATACAAAATCCAAAATAAATATTGTTTGATGAATTGAAAAATAAAATGAAGATTAAAACTTGAATTATAAAATAAATTGAACTTAGGAAAATTAAATGAAGTGAAATTTGAATTAAAAATCAAGTATTGAGCTATAAATAGGAGAGAACTAATTTCATAATAAATTAGTTAATAAAATGTGTAAATTGGAACGTAATGTTGTTTAATAGAAGCTAAATTGTGAATTTATGATGAAATTTGGAAATAAAACTCAAGTTATAGATTAAATTCGACTTAAATTGTTGGTAAAGTACATGTAATTGAAATGTGAGTTCATGAAATTGGGTGGTAAATTGAAAATGAATAATGGATTCATAACTTGAGTTATAAATTAAAATTTAACCTGAAGTGTTAACAAATTAAATATAGTTGGAAATGTGTCGAAAAAAAATGAAATTGGATTAAAATAGCAATGGTTTGAATGTGCAAATAAAATCCAAATATGTGGAAATAAATTGGAAATGGCCTTGTAATCAATTGAACGAGTTGAATTTGGAAGTAACTTTTATAATGACCAATCAAGTGAAATTGCAGATTTAAAACGAGATTTAATTGAAATAGAATTAAGTTGAATAAAAGAGAAAAATATTTACTTGTGAAATGAAAATGAGCTTAAGTATAAAATTTGAATAAATCAAAATAAATTGGCTTAAGTTGAAAATGAGGGGGAGAGTTGAATTGAAGTCAACTTAAAACCAAGTTTAATGATATTGGATTGCATTTGAATCAAGTAAAAATAAATTTGGATTGAAATAGAATTTGGTGGGTTGTAAATAATATTTAATGGAATGATATTCTTAAATAAATAAATGGATAGAATAAATAAGAATTAAATGTAAGATGAAAGTGAACTTAAGTTGAAGTGAAATAAATTGAGTAAATTAACTTAAGTTGAGAATAATTAGAAGCTCGACTACGAGTAAAATTGGAAGACCATTAAATTAAAGCTTGGTTTGAATTAATTCGGGAATGGGTAGTAATATGTAAGCCTGGAACGGGTCGAGCTAAATAAATGGTTGTGAATGAATTAAAATAAAAAGGGAAATTTAATTGGTAATTAAGATGAACCTAAGTTGTTAATAGATGTTAAATGAACTAGTTTGGTTAGAAAAAAATGAAAGGAAAGTGAATGTATTCAAATTTAAAATGCAATGAAAATGAGAATATATATAGATTGTGAATAAATTTAAAAATGGAATAGAATTAAGTATAAATGGGTTGAAATCAATTTAAATTGATTATAAAACTCAAGTGCTTATTTATTCACAATAGATCTTGTCAAATTGTAAAGAATAAATTGTTATTGAATGTAAATGAAAGTTATTAGAATGCCATAGATGGATAAGAGTAAAATAGATTGATTTTGAGAATAATTGGATTAAATATGAATTCAGTTTGCTTAAAAATAAATTAAATGTAAGCGATGGAGTTTTAAACCATTCAAATTGAATGAAATGGTTTGTAAATTAATTGAAATAGTTGAATTAGTATGAAAATTGTATAAATTGCTTACGGAAAATGTTTGATGTGCATTTCTTTTAGAATTCATATGTTTTAACCATTGCAATTAAGTGAAATATAGTTAATCTGCATATATTTGGCCCTTACATGTTTAAATTGAGTAAGTACAGGTACCTGGGAGCCGTGTGGCTCGATTTGGTTGTGCTATTTGCTAAAAATAATAAGCCTCTTGCTTAAAATGCTAAATAAGGTACGCCTACGCAATAAAAATAGGAAACATGAACAGTTTTTGGTTTTTCCGACCGGGTGGGTCGATGTATATATATTTATCTCTTTTGTCAAATTGCAAAAGCTCCTCCGTACAAAGGGGATTCTGCCAAAAAAATTCGAAAATTTTGGGAGTTAGAAAATTTTTGGAAAATTTTATTAACGACAAAACGGTTTAAAATTGGAAATTGAAAAGTTAGTAAATGAAACCAATTTAGAATAATGACATAATTAGTTATAAATGGAAGATAAATTTAAGTGTTCAAAGTTGAAAATAAATAAAATTCATATGGAATGTGAAAACCAATTTGAATAGGAATGGATATAAACTAAAGTGGTAAGATGAAAATAAATATAAGAAACACATAAATGCTTATACTAACGCAAGAAAGAAATTAAATTGGAAATTGATTTTCAAATATATTCTAAGTTGATATTTGGGATGGATAAATATTGACATTTCGGAAGGAAGTCGACAAAATGTTTTTGGAATAGTTTGATTGGTTATTATTGTCAAGCAAGATATGCAAGTAACATAAAGAGAAAAGATAATTGATTTGGAATTCAGAAGATAAGTTTGAATTGCCCGACCAAAGAGGTGTGTGTTTAAATTGTGGTACGAAATTTGATTGGATTTTTGGATATGGTCACTTGGCATTTTGTTTTCTTTTTGGATTTGGGAGGCCGTAGAGCCATTTTGTAGTTGTACCGAGCTAGCCGCGCAAAGGAGACGCTGGCGAAATTTTTCGGAAATTTAGAGAGTTAGAAAAATTTTCGACAAATTTTGAAAATTTTAAACTTGGTTTTGAATTGTAATTTGAATAGTGAATAAGCATAGTTATTTAGGAACTATGGAAAACTTGGAAAGTTAATAAGAATAATAATGGGTCTTTTATAAAAAGATAGTTGGTAAAATGTTGAATTGTTAGAAACTGTTTGGATTTAGGAAAAGTAAACGGGTTTTGGACCATTCTTCCTAACTAGTAATTTCGGGGACGAAATTCTTTTAAGGGGAGAGGAATGTGACGACCCGGAATTTTCGAGCATTTAAAATTGGGATATTTAATTGATTTTAAATATTTAATAGAGTAATTTTAACTTGAATTACGAATATTACAATTTATTTGATAATTAAATTATTGAATTAAATAATTTGAAGTCGGGAAAATGTTGAATCTTCAGTTTTAAGCATGTTGAAAATAAATGAAGGCTTATGAAATTTATATTGATAACACTAAAGATAATGGAATTTTTAAAATTGAATTTAACATTGGTTTGTTCGGTTTTGAAAATTTTATTGTTTAATTTGAATTTAAAAATAGCCTTCCGAGACACAGACTCAGAATTCTACGAAACCAGTTCCATTGGGTCCGTAATATTGAATTATTATCGGATTTCAAATTTTCGTAGTTTTTGGGTTTGTTGGGTGAACGTACGATATAAAAACGCATTGAAGATTTACATCGAAAATTTAATTTAAATCATATATGTATATTCTCATATAAGCACCCTTTACCTGCCGACGTTCATCCACATCCCGTACCCTGTCTTCTCTCAGAAGCTAATGCCTTCTTTTAAAAAAAAAGAACGAGCCTTCTTCAACAATTCACGCTTTCAATATATATATAAAAAAAAGGGCGATGCTTCATTTTTTGAAAAAAAAAGTAGAAACAAAAAGGAAAAAAAAGGGGAAAGAGGGAAAAACATAAGACCTCCGTTATCTTCAATTAAGTGAAAATCAAAACCGATATTATTTCCTCTTTCAATTTCAATTTAATCGATCCGCTCGCGTGAAAGAATAAGGGGGATAACGAAATCAAAATCGAATTTTGATTCGATCGAGAGGATATGGGTAGGCGTCTGGTTGTGTTCGAGGAATGGTGAGGCTCTTTATAGTCGTTGGGTGGATCGATTCTCTTCTAGCTTGCGCGACGATGAAGGTGGAATTCGTGGCTCGAGAGTGCGCATGTGATGCGTGTCCAGGCGACACGAATCTCAAATTCACGATGGAGAAATGGCGCATCGTCGTTCGAGTGGCCAGGTGAGCATGTCAGTGCTTCCGAGCACGCGCGTGTATTGGGCGGAGTTAGAGCTAGGGCATTGAATTCGACTAGGGTTTTGGTTGCCTAATGATTTTCCTGGATCGTAAGTGAAAGGTATCTTTAACTTGTCTATTCAATTATATATATGTATGTTTATATTTGATATAAAATTTGCATAAAAACAGCAAAGAAAAGAAAAGTGATTTAAAGTAAGGTAGATTACTGTTGTTTACAGAAAATAATTTTAAAATAAAATATATACATGTATATATACACACACACACACACACACACATATACCAGTATTTTAATCTATATATATAGGCAAACAGAAAATTTACTTATATATATATATGATTTTGGAAAGTGTAGGGTTTTTAAAGAGTTGTAGGATTTATAAAAGGGTAGATTTTTAAATTGTATATGGGTTATTTTAGTATATGTGTTTCAAAAAGAATTATAAATATACATATATATACATTTTAAATTTATTAGTTCCGATTAAAATATAATTTTATTAGGGTGACTAATGTGGTTAATAAACTTATTTAAATTATTTAGTCATTAAAAGGTATTTTAAAGGGAAATTGGTTTAAACTAAATTATTAATTGATAAAAAAAATTATTTAAAAGGAAATTAGTTCAGAATTTAATTACTAGTTTATAAATCCTTAGTTAATTGAATTAAATTACGATAATAAGTTATTCGATCAATTCAGATATTAATAAACCTTATATATTTATACAAGGTCTGAAATAGTGAAGAAACAAGTCGAGTTTTGAATCGGGTTGCAAATCAAAGAGCAAAGGTGAGTTAATCTCACTCAGTTCAATTTAAATTTAAATTTAAATTTGAACGATTAAATTTTCAATAATTGTTTGAAATGGTTGACTTGATTTATGTGTTGTAGTGTGGTATATATTTGGAATTGGCATTTTATATTGTGCTAACATCTGTGGATGCAGGGAAAACAGGTTGGAGGGATCCAACTGGACCCCTCAACTTTATTTAATTATTTAATATTCTCTGTTATGAATATTTGATATTCTGTAATGAATTATGTGGAAATATTGAATGCTATGGCTTGATTGTTATAATCGGGCAATAATGAATTACCAAATGTATAATTTTGAGTTTGGGAATGAAAATAAAAGAAGTGAAATTGTAAGTAAAATAATTATAGAAAAGTTGAATAAATTTATGAATGAATTGGAAAGGAAATAAAGTGACTTTAAAATTTTAATAAATAAATCTTATGTAAGGGAAGGAAAATTTAAATAAACAGGAAGTTAATGAAACTTAACTTCAATGTTATTGTTTAAAAGAACAAAACATTTATTTTAAATTTAGGATTTAAATTATTTAAGAAGAATAAAGATGAAATTGGGAATAACCTGAAAATTGTATATTTCAGCTAAAGGATTTAAAAATCAAACTGAAAATAATAATAAAGTCCATAATTAATGAATTTCGAAATGAACTGATAAGCAAATAAATTTATTTCAAATGGAATAAATTGGGAATCAATTTGGAGAATTGATTTAAGTGAATGAGATTGGAAATTTCTCCCTGGGTAATCAAGTCGTTTTCAAAGTAAATTTTAAAAATAAGTTAATAGTTTAAAATTGTTTTAAAAGGTATGTTTTGAAAAATTTATTATTTCTAATATTTAAATTCTAAAGTAAGTATTTTCTCTTAATCTATTATAGTAGTAATTATTTAAAAGTGACTTAGTATTTTGTTTTAAAAGTGTAAACCTAGTTTTATATTTTATTAAGTAACCTTATTTTCAAATATTCATATAGTATTTATTTTTAACAAATTATTAAAGTAATTTTAACTTGAATGTTTTAAAATATATTTTTAAAAAGTAAAGTGTTGTAAATTAATTAAGAAAAATCTGGCTCTGTGCTTGGTGATTCCAGAAGAAATAAAAATACTTGAAATTTATTATGAGAAGGCAGATAGCTTTGAAAACTGTTTTCAAAGGAATTTGAAAAGTAAACACATATCTTGGGAAGATATTTTGAGATAAATAAATAATGTGGAAAATTATTTATTGGTTGATGGTTGTTTGTGAATATTAATTGATAGTTAAATAACCGACTATCAATATTGGCCAAATGCATTGATCGTTTCGAAGAGACCGGGATCGAGATTTATTTCTCGAAAACCACTTCGATCCGGTTGTACGTTTCTGAAAAAGATTTTGGATTCGAAGATGGAGGAGTGAAGTGCAAGGGCTGTCGCTACTAATCCTGAGGATATGTCCAAAATGGATGTAGTAGGAGTAGTGCCTTCGGTTCCGTTCGAACCCGGAACGGACTCGTATGGATGAATGCTTGCGAAACATCGTCAGGTGGACGATGGGCATTCTAAGGGATATGCTCTAAAAAGGTAACGCTTAGCCTCAAGCCTCATCAAATGGGAATGAATGAAAATCAGGGGTTATGCAGCAAGGCTAGGTGGGTAGCACCCAAGCAGGGTGTGGTCATTCCAGTCTAGATGTCCCTTTTTATTTCGGCTTAGTGGGCGGTTGCTAATCCCAACCGCGGGGTGATCTCACTCGGGATTATCCAGTAAGGGGTAGTCCTGGCCTTGTGTTGCAGGGGAGCGGGCGTACTCCTCGGTATGGTGATCTAGCCCCCGTACTGTGACATGTGGTACCCAGTGCCTAGTCATTAGTTGGAAATCCATTCTCCCTACGAGCCTTGTACGAGTTTTGTTTGTATTACCCACTCGGTGGCTAGTAGCTGGAATTTAATCATGTAACAATTTCGGCTATTTTATATGTATTTGTGTATAGACCCTATTATAATATCAGAGGATTTCTATAAAAATTGTTTTAGCTATCGTAAGGTAAAAACCCAACATGTTTATTTATGGCGTGGTCTTACGAGATGCTTTTGTTTTCAAAGGATTTTTGAAACTTTAGTAATCAATTGGGTGTGATTTTCTCACGCTAGTATCCCAGACTGACTCGGGTGTTATTTAACTGTAATGCTCGGGTCAGACCGAGTATTATAGAATACAGGATATGATGTTGTGGAGCTCAGGAGACGAACTGGACAACGATGCGTATTCTCATACTTGTTTTATATGTATATTCCGCTGTGTTGAGTAGTTGTGTATCTAGTTGCATGCTATTGTTGTTATGTGAACTCTGATGATGTACTCTGATAATGTAATGTATAACAGATATATTTGTTTTGGTGTAAAGATATGTTAATACCTTTTATATTTTATTCCGCTGCGATGGTTAGATTCTGATGTTGTTTTCTATTTTCTTCTTTTACCTCTTCTTCTTTAACCCAAATGGTTCGTATTTCTGTACATCTTGAGTTGAGTTAGGTAGAATAGTGTTAACTCAAGGGGTACGGATTTGCGGGTCGTTTCAAATAGAGAGTACATAAGGTAATTTTCAAATGAAGTAATAGGGGAGCGATTCACTATTCCATGCCCTGGGAATCTGGATTCAGTCGACGGTTGTTAGATTGAAAGTATCTTCCCTTAGTTTTTGATTGTTGACATACGTTCCTTCCCATTTTGGTTGGAAGGCCTCCGGGATGGGGTAGACTCGCTTGAGTATAAGATCTCTTACTTTGAAGTTTTGGTTGTGAACTTTGGAGTTGAAGTATCGTGCGATCCTTTTTTATTAGGCAACGGTTCTCAACTCGGCTTCTTCCCTTTTTTCGTCAAACATATCTAGTGATTCGTGTAGGAGCTGCTTGTTTTTCTTTTGATTAAAATTTTGCCGCTAGTGTGAGGAGATTTCCAATTCAACGAGAATCATTGCTTCTGAGCCATATGCCATGGCGAACGGAGTGTGTTCAGTTGCCGCTTTGTGAGTAGTTCTGTAAGCCCATAATGCGAGTGGAAGTCCATCAACCCGGTTCCCTTTTGCATCAGTTAATCGTTTTTGATAGTGGACTTGATGATTTTGTTTATTGCTTCCACTCGCCTGTTTGCTTATGAATGAGCTACTGCGGAGAATCTCTTCTTAATTCGAAAGCATTCTTAGAGGCTTTGAACTCGGTGCTCTCAAACTAAATTCCATTGTCAGTAATGATTTTTTATGGCATGCCAAACCTGCAAATAATGTTCATAGTAACAAAATTAACGACTTTCTTTGTAGTTATGGTGGCCAGTAATTCTGCTTTGGCCCATTTTGTGAAATAATCACTGGCAACTATAACATATTTGGCCCCTCCTTCTGCTGTCGACAGGACACTGATCAAATCGATCTCCCATATTGCAAATGGGCATGGACTGTTCATCTGCGTAAGCCCTGTTGATGGAGTTCTTTGAATTTTCCAGATTCTTCGGGCAGCAATCACATTTCCTGGCGTAGTTTGCAGCGTCGTGATTTATTATTGGCTCGAAGCTCCATACCGGAGGACTTTCTTCACAAGGGTTTGCCCCTTAGTGTGGTCTCTGCATTCGCCTTCGTGCATTTCCTTTAGGACTCTTCAGGCTGCATCATTGGACACACATCTATGAAGGGGGATTAAGTATCTCCTTCGATTGAGTATTCCGTTTTGTATCATGAATCGCAGTGCCTTTCGTAGAAGCTTTTTTCGTTGATTCCAGACTTTCCAAAGAGTCCCTGCAAGTATAGTCCTTAATCGGTGTCATCCACGTCTCTGGTTCGACGGTAGTCTCGAGGATCCAATCGGCATTAATTTCGTCTGTGCTTGGGGTGGTTAAATTTTCAACTAGGACTAGTCCCACTGACTGAGCTTCTCCGAAGCTTTCCAATTTAGTCAAATAATCCTCCTTGGTGTTTTGTTCCTATAGAATGTGAGTTATGTTGTAATGTTTGATGTCGCTTAACAGTTCTTGTACTTTGGACAAGTACACGACAAGATTCTGCCATCGATCTTGGTATTTTCCTTTTACTTGGCAAATGATTAGGTGGGATTCGCTGTATACATGAACAGATTTTATCTTAAGCTCTTTCACAATCTTTAGTCCTGCTATCAACACTTCCTATTCTGCTTTGTTATTTTTAGCTAGGAATTCCATGCGCAAAGAATAGAAAATGGCGCGTCCTTTGGGGGTTTCAAGCACTACTTTTGCTCCCGAACAAAGGTTGTTAGATGCACCATCGACAAAGAGTCTCCATTGCATGTCCACTTTGAGTTGTGCTTCTTTCTCATCATCCCGTATAGTAAATTCGAGGATGAAGTCTGCTGACACTTGCCTATTGATGGCTTTCCTAGGGTGGTATGTGATATCATATTGAATCAGTTCTACATTCCACTTAAGAAGTCATCTGGAAGTTTTAGGCCGATACAACACTTGCTCTAAGGGCTGGTCAGTCAATACTTTAAATGGATGAGCCTAAAAGTATGATTGTCTTTTCCTAGATGCGATCAAGAGGAAATACGCTAGTTTTTCCAATTTTGGGTAGTTTTTCTCGGCTTCATAACCGCTTACTAATGTAATAGATGGTCACTGGATTTTTGCTTCTTCATGCACAAGAGCGGTGCTCAATGCATGAGGTGAGATTGCTAAGTTAATGAATAGGTCCTTTACATCCACATGCTTTGATAGGATTGGCGGAGCTTCCATGTGCCATAGCAATTCTTCGTATGCTGTTGGATCCATTCAAATTTCTTCTTTCCTTTCATCGGTGCATTGAAGATTGGTATGCACTTGTCGGTAGCTTTTGAGATAAATCGATATAGCGCTGCGACCTTTCCATTCAGGCTTTGCAGTTCCTCCTTATTTTTGGGGGCTTGGACTTCCCATAGGGCCATTATTTGTTCTGGGTTTACTTCAATGCCCTTGGTACTTACGATGAATCCTAACAATTTTTCGGAGGCTACTCTGTAGTGACATTTGAGAGGATTGAGTTTCATTCCTTACTTTCAGAGCATTTCGAACATTTCAGCGAGATTATCTAGGTGGTTGTTGGCCACTCGTGATTTAACCAACATGTCGTCCATGTAAACCTTTATAGTTTTCCCGATTTGGCACTTGAATAGGTATTTACCAACCTTTGATCGGGTGCCCCGGCGTTCTTCAAACCGAATGGCATTACCTTGTAGCAGTATAGTCCCTGGTCGATGATGAATTTGATGTATCCTTGATTTGGTTCATGCACAAGGATTTGGTTGTACTCGGAATATGCATCCATGAATGATAGCAGCTCGTATCCTTTCGTTCCGTCCATAAATTAGTCTATTCTGGGGAGAGGGAAGCTGTATTTCGGGAAAGGTTTGTTTAAGTCCGCGTAGTCGATACAGATTTGCCACTTCCCATTGGATTTTTTGACTAAGACCACGTTGGATACCCACTCATGATAAGTTGCACCATGGATAAAACCATTAGCTATTAACTTGTCCACCTCTTACGTCAACGCCTTGGACCGTTCAAGAGCTAGGCTGCGCCTCTTTTGCTTTACTGGTATGAACTTGAGGTCAATGTTGATCGCGTGGCATATGATTTCTGGTGACATCCCACACATATCGAAATGCATCCACGTGAAACACAACCAATTTGGCCAAAAGAAATTTGATAAGTTCCAACCGCATCTTGTTTCCAAGTTATGATCTGATTTTCAAGACTTTAGTTGGGTCGTCCATATCGACCGAGATAGACACCGTCAATTCTGCTGGTGCTGCTCGTTCCTCCCTTGAACTCTTCTTTCTAGGGTCCAAAGCCTTGTCGAATTTGTTATGGTCCCCAAGCTAGGGCGGCTCTGTAGTTTCTATTCTGAAGGTTCACAGATGTACAGAGTTCCCCCTACATCCTTCCCTTTTTCTCTTCTTCTGGATTCACGTAACTCCGCAATGTAGCAATGTCTGGTAGCATACTGATCGCCTTTCACCACCCCGATTCCATTTGTAGTGGGGAACTTCATGGTTAGACACCATTGGACCAAAGCTACTTTGAAATCTACTAGAGAGGGCTGTCCCAAAAAGGCGTTATATGTGGACATTTCATCCACAATTGTGAAATTTTAAATGAGGGCGACTCTTCGATCATCCTCTCCAACTTCCACTGGCAGGTTGTTTGTTAGCACTTGTTGCTTGGGTTCGCCAGTGAAACTTTAGATCTTCGTTTGGCATGCATACATGCTTTTCATGCCAATCTTCATTTAATCAAAAGTACGTTTGAAAAGTATATTAACAGAGCTGCCGCTATCGACCAACACTCGTCGAAGAACAGCGGGACAAATTCCCCATGTTACCACCATTAAATCGAGATTTGGTGCTTCGATCCCTTCGGTGTCCATATTTCAAAACATTATGTCATCAGTCAATACTTTTGTAGCTTGATCAGAGTTTCATCTTCAACTGCGAGATAAGATTCTCTTGGAGCATGCTTCAACGAACTTGCGTACCGTTCCATTTCTCCCCAGCTTCTTTGCTCGGGGTGTGGCCTCCTAGATATTATTTCAATAATAAGTCTTTGGTCATTTTGTTTGGACCCTTCATTAATAGTTCCATCTTGATTCCTTCATTCTCTAGGAGGCATAGGAGCCATGGGTTGATCAGGGTTCTGTGACTTTCTCACGCACTGTTGAAGTTTGTTTTCTCGGATCAACTCTTCAATGAGATTTTTTAGATGGAGACATTCATTTTTGTTATGACCATGAGTCACTTGGAAGAGGCAGAACTTTCCTAAGCAATTTTGCCGCTCAATAACTTCCATCCTAGGGGGTTTTGTATTCCTCAGTCCCCTTGTTGCGAGATAAATATTCCAGAGTGTCGTTCGGAGGGGTATAGTCTTCAGGCCTGAACCTTTTAAGCCTTTTATTGCTACCATTACTATTTCTTTTATTATAGTTTTGATTTTTTTCAATTTTGATTTTCCATCTTTCTCTATGACACCTTCAACCGTTCTGGAAGCATGCGCATTTTGATTCATCGCTACATCGCTCTGTCTGAGTCCATCGATAGTACACCAGTAGATTTTATTTCCATCTCCCGTGCTTCCTCCAATCTTATGTATTGACTTGATTTATGATTGAAGTCATTTCTTATGGTGGGTTACTTCATCTTTATTCAGTCTTTGGGTGAAAGGCACAAACTAATGCAACAAATACATGTCCTCGTTGGGGTTGCCAATTTACATCACCATGGTATTGAACCGGTTCATGAAAGATTTTAACAATTCGTTGCATCCCTAGAAAACAATCCGAATAGGGACACAGCATCTTTTGTTTATGCGGTATGAAGCCTGAATTGGTCAAGGAATCTTGTTGCTAATTGGTCAAAGGTAGAGATAGATTTTGGGAAAAGTCTGGTGAACCACATAGATGCAATTCCTTCTAGAAAGAAAAAAAACATCTGCATTGAATAATATCCGAAGCGTTGGCTCCGTCCATATACCAATTGTACTTGTGTAAATGGGGTTTTGGGTCCTTCGGCCCTTCGTAGGATGGTATAGTTGGAATTGTGATTTTTTTGGATATTTCTCATTCAAGATTTCATCGGTAAAGGGAGTCTGATTAGGAGCAGATCCCCATTCATCATCTCTCCCATTTTTACTTTCGTCCATTAACCATTTGACCATGTCTATTATGCATGCCTCTGATGTCAGGTAATCCTAGGGATAACAGTTAGTCACTACACAAAGTATTTGGCTTTGCAAATGGTGTTGGCGCATGGGTTAAAGCCTAGGCTCTCCTATTTTTGGGAGAGCCACTCCCACGGGATCCCTTTGGCTTGCAATTGGCCTGACTGGGAGCAATTTGGACGTTCCTAGTATCATCGAATTCATGGACGTTCTCTTCCAACCGGTTGTCTTGCTCTCCATCTTCTGAGTCAGAGAGGTCCATAGCTATATCTTCTTGCGGAGTCCCTTGATTCGAGTTCAGACTTGGTTGCCTTATGACGGGCGGGGTACTCATATTGCCTTCCACATTGAGTCCCATGGTTCCTGTTGTATCCCTTTTTTGCAATTATTTTCCATTTCTTCCGTTTAGACCAAAAATGGAAGAATTTTTTTGTCCTACAAAAGCCACGGGTTGAATCATAGTTCTTGGAGTTGGTTTTGTCAGTAAGGTTAAGAGAGCGTTAAGCTTATCCATTATAGCCTTCTAGCTACTTTCCAACTTTTGGTTGATTTTTTCAACCATCTTATTCAACTCGTCCCTAGTAATGATTTCATGCTGACTAGAGGATGCTAGCGCCTGATTTCCTAAATTAGTGCCATTTGCTTAAGTTTTTTTTAGAGTAAACATATTCTTCGAACATCACTGCCCCTATGGACCTTCTAAAGGAAGTTCTCCTTCTTCCAGAAGCCATTGATTCTAAGAGGTAGATTTTCTAAACAAAGATTGAGGATCTAACTTCTAGACCTATCTGATCCAAAGTAAACACCTAGATCTGGATTCTAAGTGGGTTCTCAGTGAAAGCACCTATGGATCAACACCGTGGTTTGAGTGTCAAAGCACCAGCCCTATTCATACAGAGCAATAATATAGATAATAGATATAGAAAAAAGCAGTAAGAGAAAGAAGACAGGAAGATTTTTATAGTGGTTCGGCTGTTAACAAAGCCTACGTCCACTTTATAAATTCTATTATAGACTGATTGCTATTACAAAAAGTGTTTAATTACAAGGCTCTTGAATGTTCTTAGCTAGATTGATCCTCCAAGGTTAGAATCCACTGCAGAATCATAGTGAATCCCGTTGGAGATTGTGGTGATGGAGGTCAAGAGTGAAAAAGCTTCTAGCGGAGTTTCACCAACCAGTCCAGAGAGGATCCTGTTTTTGTTATAGGTACGATGGTATTTATTGAGATAGAAGAGTTTCTGGGCCAGGCCCGTTTCTCAGTTGCTTGCAGATGGACATAGGATGATCTAGTAGAGCTTAGCTCGCGATCCGAGCCAAAAGTAGGATCGCTAGCGATCTATGGTCTATGGATTGCTAGCAATCCATAGCAGTAGCTTGAGTGCAAGCTAACCATTTAACCCCACTTTCTTCTTCTCCTAGTTTAGGTCGCTATAGTTCCTTGATCAAGTATGGATCACTGGCAATCAATGGTGGATGGATCACTGGCGATCCATGGTGTGATTCATACACTTAGCATATTTTCGCTTTCTTCGCTCCCCACATGCCTTAGCGACCTAATGATGAAGTATGGATTGCTAGCGGTCCATAGTGTTTGGATTGCTGGCAATCCATGATCTTAGACTATTTTTGGACTTTGATGTTTGGCATGCTTTTGTTGCCTTGTATCGACGTTGTTCATGTAGTCTCATCGTACGTCGCTTTGTTTTGATGATGATTTACTTACTCATTGTATTTAGCTGCTGTCTGGACTGGACGGATGCTTGTCTCTTGGTCTAGTCAAACTCAGTCGCTGTTTTTTTAGTATGACTCGGCTCTCTATAACTTGTTGCTTTAGCCTTTTGGTCGAGTTCTAAGCTATTCTGACTCCATCAAGTTGTTCAATCTTCTCTTGGATCCTGATGGGTTAAAAACCCAGATAAAAAGGTCGTTGTAGTGTATATATGCAGACATACATAAATACATGCATACATACATATACATATATATATACACACAGATATATATATATATAATGATTAAGCCAACAACGGTATCTAATTGAATCAAAATGTACATCCATATTACATTAAACTTTTCTGATGTATTTGGTGGATCATGGTCAATCTACATTCGATAAAAACAATAGACAAAAAATATTCCTATTTGGATCATAATGGGCATACAAGTCTAATAGGTTGTACTAGATCTAATCTACTTAATTTAAATAAAATCTGGTTTTATATAATTTAATGATTTATAACTAATGAAAACTGATTTGTATAACGTTTATGGATACATCATTATATACTCATATACGTATATCGTGCATGTGTAGCATAATAATGTGTATATAGTTAATCTATACGTACATAGATGTTGGAATTTGCATCTATACCGTATACACTGGTCATTTACATACGCATTGCCTATCTCCAAATAGTTTTTGAAAATTATATATAATTTTATGAATAAACTTTAAATTAATTTTATATTAGATAAAATAACCTTTTTTTACATATCTAAATATAATTTTAATAAGCCAATAAGGTTTAAATTTAAATTGATATCTAAAATGTCGAATATTTTGACTAAGCTAAATAATTTAGATTTCAAATTTAGGTTATAAAATACAAAATAGACTTTGATTGTTTTAATATTTTATAAAATAGGTTTATTATGGAAATACATTTTCAAATATTTCATAATAAAATAAAGTATACATTTATAACAATGAAATAAATACAAAATATACATATTATATATATATATATATATATATTTCTTTATGGTAATAAATTTATTTTATTAATCTAAGAGCAATTTAATTTTATAATATATACGTATATATAATTATATGTGAATTAATATAATTATTAATTTAGAATATTAAAACAATACAATAAAAAATAAATATCTAACATGTATTTTGCAAAAATTTTAATCCAAAAACTATTTAAAATATATAATTAATTTTAAAACAATTTAAAAATATATTACATTTATATAAGTGTACTAAAAATATAAAGCAATAATTTTAAATAACAAAAAATTGATATTAATGTTTTATAAATATAAAATACATATAAAATAAAGCATGGCCAAAAATAAAAGTTACAATTTTTTCAAATAAATTTAAATAACATATTGATTATCATAACTCAATCAACGATACCAGATTCCATATTAAACATAGGATACCAAATTCATGTATAAAATTGTAATATATATTATCTACAGCATGACAATTGTAATGTAAATGTAAATACATATTATACCTTAAAGATGTTGCTTTTGGACACACGTTTATTGATGTGATCTCTTAGATTCACCATGAAACTTGATGTGATCTCTTAGATTCGCCATGAATCAGTCTTCTGACACTGCAATGACCTGGATTACTTTATAACTTAAATTTATATGACCTGTAATTTCATCACTCTAAGATTTCCAATCTGACACAGTTGTTATTAACCAACCAGAAACTCTTAAGTGAGTCATTGCATAGTTATCCAATAACTATTTGTATGTAACCTCTTGGTGCCTTAGTAACATAAGTGATACACTGCCCAACATTTGGAAAGCGGTACATACTCTAGTCTTGGTGAAAGTATCGACATCCTTTCTCGAAATGTCTCGACCACGAATATTTTAAAAACATGTTATTTTATATTGTGACTCTCTTGATTACAGCTCCTTGTAATTATTGGCATATAGTAGACCATTTAAGGATTTTCCTATTTATATACTTAAATTAGTTACTTAATAAACATATCACAATACGTAAAAGAGAAAAAAAGCACCTTTTTGAATGAGATTTTACTACAGAGTTAATAACTAAAAATAAATCATAGATTGCGCCTACGGCATACCTTTAACTCTTTCAATCTCCCACTTGCACTTGGGAAAAATTATGGAATCTCAATTCCATCCCTTCGATCAGTTTCTTCAGAACCGATTGAGACAGTCCCTTCGTAAGTGGATATGTTATATTGACCTTAGTATCTACTCTTTCAACCACAACTTCTTTATTATTGATAAACTCTCTTATCAGGTGGAACTTTCAAAGAACGTTCCTTGACTTCTTGTAAGCTCTTGGTTCGTTTTTTATCTGCATTGTGACATTTTTATCATCTAACAATGTTATTATGAGTTCCTCGTTAAAGCCCACTAGTTCAACTGGTTAGTGTATGATGCTCTAGACATAGGTTTCAGAGGTCATGGGTTCGAACCATGAGACATCAAAACGAGTGTTTTTCTTGAATAAAGTACCATTCATACTATAAGAAGCAATGTTATGGGTTTCTCAACATTTGGAATACTGTTAGTTTGGCCATAAGCTTACGCATCTAGATTGCTTCTTTAACTACTTTGTTGGGAGCGATGCACTCGACCTTCATTGTTAAGTCGACCATTATTTCTTACTTAAAACTTCTTCATTTGACAACTCCAACATTTAATCTAAATACATAACGAACATTGATTTACCATTGCTGATATCACTCTGAAAGCCGAATTCTATAAACCCCTTCATAAGGAAGTCTTTATTCTCATATATAAGAAATAAATCTTTAATATTTGTTGCATATTGTGACAACACAAACCCCAATTGGCCTAAATTTTCGCTAAATTGAAATCCTAAGTTCACAAAAGTATGAACCATTGGCTTGGTACCTTGCAAATAAATAAATAAATGCATATTAAAGCACTATCGATATAACTAACAGCAGAATAGTAAAATATAACAAATTGTATAGGTACTAACCAAGATTGACAATTCCAATATGTAGTGTCCTTATTAGTGCCAAGCATGCATAAGAAAACCCATACTTCCACTATTCCCGTCTTGCACCAGTATCATTCCTTCTAAAGCTATCATGTTGAAGAGGGGTCGACACAACATTCTGGTGACCGGTAAACTACACACTTAATTCATAGCACTTTATAAACATATAAGTACCATAGTCCTATTTGGACGACGACACTATCCCCGCTAGTATGTGCAACCCAGTACCTCATCGGGATCCATTATCAAAGCAGTATCACGTCCTCGTCGTCGTGCATACCAAGGAACTCTCATAGTGCCTAACAACGACGTCACAATAATTTATCCGTATTCTATCTCGTTTTAGTGATTTACCCAACTGCTTTATATTATGGACTCACCTCCATGGACTATTGAGGACTCAGCTCCTCGGACTATTGAGGACTCAGCTCCTCGGACAACCCCTATCATTGGAAAGACCTATGTTAAGGGTTATCTACCTTTACATCCTAGCAAACAAACTAGTAAACAACTATGGCTATACATGACCTAAACGTGACATACACTAGCAGGATGTGCATCACGTTTAGGTGTAACACTCGCCACTCCGTTAACCGCTTAGGACCAATGGCGTTCTCGACCTATGTATGGCTCGTACGCCCTAATATGTTACTAAACATACTGACATTGCACTGAGCCTTGCTCACCATCCCATATAGTTTTCCTAATGTAATCAAGGCAATACCTCTCCTAAATATATTGAAGCAGACCATACTAAGTTGTTCCTTCACCTACATACGAGCATATATAACTCCACAGGTCCTATAGTAGGATATGTCCCACATCAGTATAATGTATACATAACTGCCGGTAGCCTCTTGCAGTGGGTATGTTAGTTTGCGAAAGATTGATCTTAAAGCTAATTTAGCACTAGGGGGTGAATAGTGTTTACAAATTTTTTAGAATCTTTCTAAATTCTTTTAGGATTATAATTAAAAGATACAGAATCAACAATCATAGATGCAAATATAGACAAATATAAATGCAGTAAAAGAAAAAAGTAAAGAGCTGTAGAGATCACACCAGGAATATTTATACTAGGTCAGGGTTACCCTACATCCAGTCCTGTACAATTTATTGTACAGATTTCTTTTCAAATATCAAAATCAACACAATTTTAATTTCAAGGCTACAAGACACACCCTGTAGATTGTTTGAGCTCTGGGTACACTCAATGGATTCGAACAGAACACCAGCATAATCACTTGGATTCAAACGGGACACCAAGTACACCCACTAGATTCAGAATGGGACATAAGCACACCTACATGAATTTCAAGGACACTAGGCATACCAAGTGTATAAGAGTATGATTTGATAGAATTTACAGACCCAGTTCCTTGATTATGAGTACAAATGATAATATAACCTCTTGAATAGCACTTTGATCTTCTTTTGAGTGATAGGGATTAGAAAGGTCGGAGACTAATTGATAGAGAATCAAATCAATAAAGTTTAAATTTGATTCTGATTGAATTTGAATATATTTTGAGTATATTTTCTTTTAGAAATCAAGTGAGTAAAGGAGGAGAGAAATAACGAGAATTATTAAAAAATTCATTGGAAAATCCTCCTATTTATAGAGAAGTAACAGTTATTCATGAAGAGATCTGACGAGCATCCATTCAAATTTGAATTTTGAAAAAATCAGTCTCTATGTTGACATATAGTATTATGGTATGTCAACATATCCATATGTATTTTGAAACCTAATTAATAAAAAATATTTTGAAAATATTAAGATTTTTAAAATATTTTGAAACTTTGTACAATATTCTAAATATAGTTTATAGACATTTTAATCATATTAAAACCTAAGAAAAATGTGTAAAATTATTTTGAAATATTTTAAATATATAAAGGATTAAAATATTAACTTCATTAGAAAATAATATATATAAAGTATGAGAGAATATATATTTAAAAACAGTTATAATAAATGTTATAATATACTTATAAACATTGGGAAAGCATAAAACTAAAGTTATAACAAAGTATAATACATTTAAAAGTATATTTAAAATATAAAATACTTAAAAACTTAATCAATCAAAATATAATAATCTTGTAAATAAAATCAAAAGTTAGAAAACATATGAAAGCCATTTTGAAAGATCATTTTGAAAACAGTGATTCTTTGAAATCATTTTTGAAATTCAAAACATTTGAAAACCATTTAAAATTAGAGAATTGATTTTAAGACCTTTTTGAAGGGAGAGATCAAAGAAATTCTATTAGGGTTTTAACAAAAATTTATGACTCTATAACTTATCTGGATATCTTGAATCTTTAATACTCATGAGTCTTCAATCTCTAACTCTTGAATCTCTATACTAGCCTCTTGAATCAACTTCTGATATTGTACAGTCTTTTTAATCAACACTTGTCTAATATCCTACGCTATATATAACTTGATACAAACATTAGTATCTATATATTATATGATGTCATATGGGTGTTGTCAATAGAACTATTTCCTAAGGTACAAACAATCTCCCCCTTCTGATGATGGCAACCATGTTTATAAAACATTCCCCTAAGTTTATGCCTGGATATTTTACATATTATCCCCCTTTGTCATCAACAAAACTATAACCAAAACTCCCCCTAACTAAGCTGCTATATGATATATATATATAAGGAATAAGGATAATATATAAGATTATAATGTAAATAAGAAGTGATAATGTAAATCAGTTTTATTAATCACACCAATCCATTACCTACATATTGTTGCTCCAAACAAAAGTCAATACAAATCAATCCAATCAAACAAATTAATCCAATCCAATAAGTCTTTACACACCGATCCATATTTCTTATTCTAATATATTAATATACAAACTTATATTAAATCCCATATATATATTAAGACTAACCAACCGATCTTAGACTTCCCAAGGAACTTCTACCTAATCGTCAGAGTCGAAAATTGGATCTGCTTTTGTAACGACCTGTAAATTTTAATGGTTTTATTAATATATTTGAATGAAATTTGGTGAAATTTGAATAATTGAATTTGGAAATAAAAAATTAATATTTGGAATACGTCTAATTAAACTTAGAAAACGGTAAATTTTCATCTAATAATATTAAAAGTTTATTTTCTTGGGTAATTTTTTTAATTCAAATCAGTTAAAATTTGATGATAATAAAATGTTTTCCAAACTTGAATATTTTTATACAATAAAATTGTAAATCATCTTTTGATGAGATGTTATATTACGTTTCTTCAAATTTGGACTACAGTTACTCCATTTATCTTATTTCTGACATTTTAGCAGCATTTCCGGTATCGATTGTCGACTTTTGATAGGATGATCGTACCATAGATATCTGTATACCATTTTTATCGTCTCATCGTGCCGATCTCTAAGGTATATTCAATTCTGTGTTTTGAAGTCTGGTATGCTGCAAAATTCGTAGAAAACGTTTCCATATCGGTACCCATTTTAACCTTTCTTTTCCTGTACATTCGTTTCCCTCAGCTGAAATGAATAGTCATAAACATTTACTATTTCCCAAATAACTTCTGGCTTTTCTTCTGCCACTGCTTAATATAACAACTATGGAACCAAAATTAGCTTTTTGACTTTTATTATTCTCATGCTGTTGCAATTTCTCTTGCTGTTTCCTATTCATTTCCATCCTTCCATTTGTATTATTTATTTCTATGGTTCAATTGGAAAATTTATACATATTGATAGCAGCTTTTCACGCATTTCCATGTAGCTTGTTCTTCTTTCTTCCATATCTATATCTTCTTCTCATTTCTTTTGCTGCAAACCGATCGGCCATTCTCTTCTTCTGCTTGTCCTCCAGCCTCACTCGCTTGACCGACCAACAGTGCCTCCCCTCCTTTAACCTCAAACCCTCCACGTTGCCACCATCATCCTTTATCTTGGCCGAGTTTCACCGACCAACCCAGGCCACCACCCTCTACCATTCCAACACATTCCTTCCCTCGGCCTGCGGCTACCACAGCTTCGCTCCTTCATCTGCAGCCTCACTTCCGAGAATAGTCACCCATTCAACAGCAACCGAACAACAGGCACATCTCGCATGCAGCTTTTCTTTTTCCTTATTTAAGGTATATCTTATATATATTCTATAATCGGTTAGTATATTGGTTAATGTATATATGTATCTCTAAGTATAGGAGATATATATATGTTATATTTACGTAATTGAGTTGTTTTATATTTTGGGTCCTCTGTTTTTTACTCTCCTCCTCTACAGTATGTATATATATATATATATATATAGTTGTTCATACTAGCGTGATTTTCTATTTATACAGTATGGTATGTTCATATATATATATATATATATATAAGTTTGCCTGGGTTATAAAAATACTAGCTTATTTATTGATATATAGTCTTGTTTAGGTTTTATATATTTTCTGTTGGCATACTTAGGCAAATAAGTGTGTACAATTTGTTATATATATATATATATATATATATATATATATATATATATATATATATATTAAGTTATATGTTTGGTGTATAATTTGTTGCTGTGCATAAGTGCCTATAAGTTATATAAGGTCAATGGGTATATATATTTCATGCACCATATATATACTGATTTTGTTTAGATATGATATGTACAGTGATGATTTGGTTTTATAGTGTACATACATAGGTTTATAAAGTTGTCTATTATGTATAAGTTATGTTGATTTTTATATATATGTTATAATAATAATAAGAATAAAATGAGTTTATATTGTATATACTATATAGTTTATGTGCGTATTTTTCACTGAAATTTGACAAGGTATATTTATAGTACTTGTAAATAAATGAGTTATACTAAAAGTTTCATATGATATTCCTACAATTTATTTGATTGTTCTGACTTGTGTTTTGTATATTATTTGTATTAGGATTTGTAAACAAGGTGTATATATATGTTTACCATATAGGTTTACTTATATAGATGTATATTAATATTTTGAATAGACTTTGTAACATATTATCAACATATCTATAAATACTTTGTTTTCAACAATTCTTTTCTACCTTTCTTTGTTTTGATTTTTGGCCTAGCCTGATTGTGTTTATTTATTTATAAGTATATATGTTTATGTAAGTCTGTATTGCAATATGAATGATTACAGTATTTATATATATTTCTTATTAATAATGTACATTACATTTATATATATAATTAAGCTATTTGTTTACATATAGTGTATAGATTTTAGGATGGTTATGATAATTGGGAACTTGACTTTTATAAAATGTGTCTTAAATTAGATAATAATTTTTAATTTATATGTGAATATATGTATCAGGATTTTTACGAGTGAGTTCTAATATATATATATATATATATATATATATATATAAAGTGATAGTTATATGTATTAGAATAAAGCAAAGTTGTTTGATTTTAAAATGTAATATATGTTGTGACTTTGTAGTTTACGTATATAAGTTTATTTATGTATTAAATATTGATTTTGAAATTTTATAATATTTTTAGTGTATTTGTCTTAAATCTAAAATTTAAAATATATGTATAAGATATAATAATAATGTATATATTTTATTTCATATCAAAACTTATTTGTTTCTTCAATCGATCCCTATTATCAGCTTTGCTGTTAAATTTCTACCAACCTTGTTTGTTTTTGATTCGTGCCTGGATCTCGTAACTCAACATCATTATCAAACTCTCTAGCCTCGAAAGGTGAGCAATCACTCACGATTAGCTTTCTTATATTTATTAAATTTGATTTCAATTGAAACGACAATATAAATAAGCCGTTGTCAGTTATTTATATTGTTTCATATATGTTGTTATCTGTATTCGTTCACCTATGACATCTGACGCCATTATCTATTACTTATATTGATGATATATGCCTGTTATATGATTATCACATTTGTTATCACTCTGCAAGTTCCCTATTAATATAGAATTCGCAATGGGTTGAAATGATACATACCCAAACGATCTACAGAATAAGAGAAAATCATTATGGGTTGAAATGATAAACCCAAGCGATTTTCATTGAATTGAATTTGGTATTGTGGGTTGAAATGATATATACCCGTATATTTTAAATTGTTGATTGAAATGATAAATATTCGTATCACTTGACCATATGATAGAAAATTATATACAGGCACCTTTGGTCTATATATAAATATTTTGAAAATGATTTCTATGGTTTTGAAAAGAAATCTATGGTTTTATATAAATATTGATTTTGAGATATTTTATATATAAATGTTATTTTATAAAGATTTAAATTTTATATTTTTAAAATTATATGTTTTGGAAATATTAAAATTTTAAGTTAGTTTTGGAATCATAAATTTTAAGAATTTACTTATAATTTTACTATTTTAAAATATGTATAAACTTTTTTTATTACAAAATATGTTTGATAATAAGATTTAATTTAATAAAGTTTGATTTAATTAATATTTAATATGTTGAAGTATTTACTTAAAATTATATTTTCAAATACGGAGTTTATAATAAATTTTAATAAATTAAGGTTGGGTGTTGAAATTGATTTGAAATGTATTTAATTAAGAATTTTATTTAATTAAATCGATTTGAAAAATATTGAATTTGAGATTTTAAAGAACATGATTTTATAACTTGAATTTGGTTTAAGGTGATTAATGAATATTTCAAGATTTAAATAACTTGAAGGAAAGATTTACTTTATTTGTAATTTGGGGTTTTATTTAAACGATATTGGAACTACTAAGTGGATATTTCAAAACTAAATAATAATGAAGTTGAACTAAGATATATATGAAATTATAAATTTTGGTTTTGAAAATGACGAATATTTAAAGCTTCGAAATATATTGAAATGGTTTATTTTTTGCTTCAAATCTGCTTTTGAAATCGATAGAATTTGAAATGGTTTATTGAGAAACTGAACTAAATTGAAAGTGATGATTTGGGATTGGATTAAATTTGATTTTTGGAATTCGAGTTGATTTGGAATCGATTTGTGAAATTTGAGGAAGCTATTTTATTCTATAAAATATTTTTAAATTATATTTAAAACTATTTATATATTTTACTTTATAAATTATTTTCATATAAACTATTTTAATATAGATCATTTTAACATAAACTATTTTTAATATAAACTATTTTATTATAAACTATTTTAACATATAACTACTTTACATAAACTGTTTTATTTTACACACTATTTTAATATCTAAATTGGTTAAGTATGAAGTGTTGTGGTTTTCCAAAGTATTATGATTTCAGAGTGTTATGATTTCGAAATGTTATGATTTTCAAAGTGTTATGGTTTTAAAATGTTATGATTTCCAAAGTATTATGATTTCAAATATGCTATGATTTCAAAGTGTTATGATTTCAAAGTGTTATGATTTCCAAAGTGTTATGATTTCTAAATTATGATTTCTAAGTTATAATTTCTAAATTGTAATGGTTTTAGAAGCTTTATAATTTAGAAAGTGTTATAACTTTGAAACAGCTATGATTTTGGAAATGGATATATTTGAAATGGAAATGATATCGTATTGATATGGTTTTGAAATGGAAATGATGTCGTATTGATATGGTTTTTGAAATGGAAATGATATTTTGGTTTTGAAGTAAACTATTTTGAAATGACCGCGGTGTTATAATAATGATTGGTTGTTAAAGAGACTGAGATTGGTTATTGTCATACTCTCTTCCAATGCCGAAAACCACTTTAACAACCACATATGTGGTGGAGAATCCAGAATGAAGTAGGATGGTGGCGACAATCCTGTATGAGGTATATACGTGGATCCGACTCCCGTGAGTTGGCATAAGGTGGCTAAAACTGGAACAATTGACAGACCAAGTGAGGTAGCTCCTCCAATCAAACATGCTTCTTTGATTGCCATTCTATTACTTTGCAATTGATTTGGTGCGCGCCTTTGATTTGGGAGTGTGGCTCGAGATGGGCGGTAGTTGCTGTTATGCATTACCACCAGCCCGGAAGTGTAATTGTTATATCTACCCTGCCATTGCCTAATTGTGCCGTGTCACCTACCTTAGCGAGACCACTATTGGTTTTTTTTTACTATACATATGGAGTGCCCTCTGACGAAGCCTAGTACGGGTGAGATTACGGTACTGTATAGACTATAGGAATTTATAAAATGTGTCAAGGGGGAAATGGGTAATGTCTTAATGCTATTTTAATAGTTTACTTTACTATAGACATCATTATAATAGCATATATTTCTACATAGTAGATAGTTTAACGGATCCTTGAAGGATGGTTATCCCAAACATCCTTTGAGTTACTTGTATTTCGGTTCATATTGCACTTGAGTTGGATTTATTGATATAATAATGTTAATCCAAACTCGAGTGTTTTGTGTTTTGCTATACGCTCGGGTCAAACTAAGTGCCATAACATTTGAGACTCGCCTTTAGAGTTTGGAGCTTTGCTTGAGATCCAACTATCGATTTAGCTTTTAGTTATTCAGTTAACTCCAGTGATGTATTCAGATTTTTGTATTTGACTACAGTGTTGAGACTTCTGTGTATTCGAGACTTTTGTTTTACCTTGTTTAACTCTGATATATATATAGTAGCGTCATGAACTACTATTATTCTATTTGCGCTGCTTATTGTTATATTACTCTATGTCTGTGATTCTATGATTTATTTATTTACTGTATATGCCGAGTTTTGCCAAATATAAATTAACAACCTGAAATTTTGAGCAATTCAAGTCCGACATGTGTGGATGCGAGTGGTTGAAAATACCGGGTTGTTATAGCTTTGATGGCATTCCAATCTTCATATTTTTTGTTAATGACATAATCGTGATTATTGGTTGGTTCGTATTTGTTAAGGAAAGAAATCATCTATCAAATGACGTCATAATGCTTTTCTTATTTTTTTTTATCATCTGCATTTCACTCAATTCTACGTGTCTTTGGTTTCTAAGGAGATGGTATTCTTGAACGATTACATAATTTGTTCAAGATTTTCACACAATTTTTAGTGTGCAGAAGCCATTAATGAAAAGATAAGTTTATAAATGAAAAGGGAGAAGAAAGATAATAAAAATGATGTTTTCCTGGAATGAATAGTTTTATATAGAGGTGAAAATTCGTTAGAAATGAATAGGTGTTTGGTAGTATCTTCTTCCTCTTCTTGTTCTTCCTCCTCAACTTCCATTTCTTCTTCTTCCTCTTCCTCCTCTTCCTTATTTCATGCTCCTCTTCTCAAGCCAATCTTTGTTCCTTTTTTGCAAGTGTTTCATAAGGCTTGAATATGGATAAATTTTGCATAAGAGAGATATTATTGTCAAAAAGTTTTCGTGGAACGGTTTCCTTTCCTTTTAGCTCAACACAAAAATATGTGAATGCTCCAGTAAAATACACATCATGAAATAGTGTGTTCTCATGCCTAGAGAAATTCTTAAGAAAAAGTTCGTCCAAAATAATTTGTGACCAATTTAAGTTGTAGTAACCATAAATGGAAAAAGAGCTTTGAAAACTTTCTGAGTCGGGTTATTATAATTTTTCGTCCTTGGAGTTATACTTTGTTGCAAAAGAAAGCTTAAAAATTCTTGCTTGTGGACGCAATTTTTTTTTTGAACTCAAAATCATTGCCACTTTCAAAAATATCATGAAGAACTTCACGATTGTAAATATCAATTTTAAAATTTGAAAGGTCCATTCCATTAGATTTGCATCCGAGAATGTTACCTAACATTTCACAATTTAAAATATTTTGAGTGCCTTTGACAGTACTCCAAACTTCAACTTTATTTCCATTATAAAACTTTCCTTTCAAATTTGCATAATTTTTTTTCACTAAATTCGGATAACATACGAAATAATTTTAGGAGGCTTCTATTAAACCAAGAATTGCATTTTGCAAACAAAGATTATAAAGATCATAAGTAAGAAAATCATTGAAAATGGCGAATCTTCCGGAACAGACTTTTTCGAAAGACATATACCCCATATAGGCTTGTATGGCTTCTTTGTCATGAAAATGGAAGCCTTTTATTTTCTTAAAAGCCTTATGGATGATGGAGTATCGCTTAAGGAAGCCATTGAAGAATAGTTTGAAGAGATAAGAGAGTTAATGAATTTTTGAATTTTGAAAATGAGAATGAAATGAATGGATGGAAATAGTATAATTAAATAGAAAATCTATGGACATGTTCTTTGGTCAAGAGACACCTTTTTAGGATATTGGGGTTGGTAAAAAGGTGGAGGGAAAATTCAAAATTTTAATTTGAAATTAAAGTTTAAATTTTGAATTCAAGTGCATAATTCGACATATGCATAGTGGGTAAGTCGACATACATCATGTGAATTTCGAAAAAAGAGGAATTGAACAAATTATTCGTATTTTCATTTATACGTGTATATAAGTAGGAGTAATATATACCTAGTAATCAATTTAAAAATTATTTTAATATATATATATTATAATTAAATTAATTCTATAAATATTTAATGTATACACACACACGCACACACTATATTCATCCAAATTATTATTATTTTTCTATAGTTATTCCTAACAATCAAAAGTAATCAAACATCTAAAAAAATTTAAAATTTTAATTTTAAATGCTATCAATTTTTATTCCATTTCTTCGGACTTTTCTGAATTGATTATTGTTGTGAAGTACATATTGACATTCTTTGTATCTAGTTTATTATCACTTGAGGTAGTGTTTGAATCATATAACATGGTAGTATAGGCTCTTCTCCATTTTCTGGATGAACCGGCGTTTGGTGAGTTTTTGGTTTCTCCGGATGTGGAAACTCTCTCTGCATATGGCCAAATTTATTGCAGTCAAGGCATCTAAGAGCATTTTCCCTTCCACATCCAGTTCCTATATTTTTATTATCATTTCTCCTGAGATTATTCATTTTTCTGTATTATAGAAATTTTTTGAAATTTATTTTCATGAAGGCAATTTCTTCATCATCATCGTTGTAAAAATCAAGATCATCTGTTGTGGCGCCATGGATTTTTTTCTCTGTTGCCTTACATTCTCTTCGTCCCTACATTTGTGCTTCAAATAATATTAATTTGCTAAATAACTCTTCAATTTTTAGAGTGCTAAATTTAATAGCCTCTTCCATCGCAAGAATCTTTTGGTCCCATTCAGGAGGAAGTGAATTGAGGATTTTTTAACTTGATCCTCGTAAGAAATTTTTTTACCCAATGCAATCAGTGAACGATCTATATCTTGAAATCTACTATACATATCAAAAATGGACTTATTTGAACTCATCTTAAATAATTGGAATTGATTAGTTGACATAGAAATCTTGGACTGTTTGACTTTACTAGTGTCTTCATGTGTAAATTGTAGTAATCTCCATATTTCAAATGCAAACTTACAAATAGAATCTATTAAATTCATTTGTATCCAATGAACAAAAAAATATTCATGGCTTTAGAATACTTTGTACAACTGCCTTTTGGTCAACAGTCCAATGTGAAAAGTTGATCTAGGGTTTAGTATACTCATTTTGTGCGATATTCCAAATATCTAAACCAATTAAATGTAAGTATATTTTCACTCTACATGATCAGTATGTGTCATTACTGCCATTAAGAAGTGGGGTTCTAGCAGTAGATTGTCTTTCAACAAAGGAGTTGCTAACAAGAGAATATATAGTGCTACTAACAGTATTACTAACATTGTTGCTAACATTGGAACTTTTCAATAATCAAAATTTTGAATATTTTGAAAACCAATGCTTTGATACCAAATGTTATCTATAGAAGATGGTTCTTAAGGCTAATTTAATACAGAATGGGGTGAATAGTGTTTACTGTTTTTTGTGAATCTTTTAAAATTCTTTTATGATTATAATTAAATAATGTAGAATCTACAATCACAGATGCAAACACAGATAGTTATAAATGCAGTAAAAGTAAAAAATAAATAGTTAGAGAGATCACACTAGGAATTTTTATGCTGGTTCGGTGTTACCCTACGTCAAGTCCCGTATAATTTCTTATACAGATTTCTTTTCAAATATCAAAGTCAATACAATCACAATTTCTAGGCTACGAGACATATCCTCCAGATCTTCCAAGCTCTGCGTACACTCATTGGATTCGGACGGGACACTAGCATACCCACTTGAATTCCAACGAGACACCAAGCACAACTACATGATTCAGAAAGGACACAAGCACACCCACTTGGATTTCAAGGACACCAAGCACACCCAAAAGTATAAGACTATGAATTGATAGAATTTGTAGACTCAATTTCTTGATCTTAAGTACAAACGATCCTATAACTTTTTGAATAGCACTTTGATACTGTTTTGAGTGTGTAGATGAGAGAGTTCAGAATTGATAAAGAATTAAGTCAATAGAATTTGAATTTGACACTGATTGAATTTGAGTAGATTTTCTTTTAGAAATCAAAAGAGTAAAAGAGGAGTGATAGAATGAGAAAGTTGTTAAAATATTTCATTGGAAAATCCTCCTATTTATAGAGAAATAACGGTCATGTCCATTCGCAAAGAGATATGACAAAGACACTTCCATTCAAATTAGAATTTTGAAAAAGTCAGTGTAAATGTCGACATATAGTATTAGGTAAGTCGACATATCCCTTTGTATTTTGAAAACTTACTTAATAAAAATTGTTTTAAAAATATTAAGATTTGTAGAATATTTTGAAAATTTGCATAATCATCTAAACATAGTTTATACACATTTTAATCGTATCAAAACTTATAAAAATTTTATAAAATTATTTTGAAATATTTTAAGGATTAAAATATTAATTTCTTCAAAAAATAATATATATATATATATATATATATATATATAAAGTATGAGAAAATATATATTTAAAAACCTAGTTATAGTAAATGTTATAATATACTTATAAACATTTAGAAAGCATAAAATTAAAATTATAACAAAGTATAGTAGATTGAAAAGTATATTTAAAATATAAAATACTTAAAAACTTAATTACTCAAAACATAATCATCTTGTAAATAAAATCAAAAGTTAGAAAACATCTGAAGATCATTTTGAAAATAGGGATTTTATAAAATTATTTTTGAATTTTAGAATATTTGAAAACCATATAAAATCAGAGAATAGATTATAAAACTTTTTTGAAAAAATGAAGAGAGAGATCACTATCAGGGTTTTAACGATAATCTATGACTTTATGACTTAACTGGATACCTTGAATCTTCAATACTCAAGAGTCTTCAATCTCTAGCTCTTGAATCTCTATATTAGCCTCTTGAATATATCTTGATACTGTACAGTCCTTTTAATCAACCCTTTGATCTGCCTTTGGTACTGTACAGTCTTTTTAATCAACACCCGTCTAATATCCTGCACTATATGTTATATATAACTTGATAAAAACATTAGTATCTATATATTATATGAGGTCATATGGTTGTTGTCAGCAAAACCATTGCCAAAGGTACTAGTTGGGTAGCTTCTATTGTGTAACACTACCAATCTTGCATCCGACCCATTTTAATGACTGTCATTCTTATTTAATCTAGGTTATTAACTAACTTACTAATTCACACCCGTTATAAATAAATTGAGCCAACGTATGTATATATGTATATATATTCATACTTATTTAGTCATTACGCCTCCAATGTTTAATGGTTAATAATATTCCTTTACAATTTTCATGCGTTTATTCCATATCCCATTAATGTAAATTTAGTGTCATTTACCACTACATTTTAACTTAAAAGATTTAAATATCCTTTACCTTTTACTTCCCTATTTTATTATTAAATCTATTTACTATTCCATTTTATCTCTTAATATGTTCTTTTAGTTTCTAACCTTATTACATACTCATTTTATTAATTGCTCATTTTATTACTTACTTACCATTTATTGTCTACTCAACTTTTAATTCATCTTTGTTCATCCTATTACCTTACCTAACTTTGTCATTAATTATTTTATTTCCAACTTTTCTTCATTGCATATGTTAATCTTACAATTAGACATTTATTTGTTATCACTATTACAAATCTTCAATTCATATTTAGGGACTTTCGCATTTTAAAGAATTGGAATAACATCTTTCCAAAAGGAAAGGTTAACACTATAAATCTCTAGATCTTACCAACAAAGGGAATGTGTATTTGTTTGGAATTACAAGAAACTATATTTTGTAGTTATCAAAATAGAAAGTACAAAATATGGTAAAATATCTCTATGTCATTCATCTCTTTTTTTTAGGCGTGGTCCTTATTTTAAAACGATACACTTTTATTTGCACAATCGAAGTTGATAATCTATAAAAATTAACATTGCAACCCCCTTCATTATATTGAATTAAAATAACAGTTAAATATCAAAAATTTATCGTAATAACTTCAAATTTAGATTTTCTGGCATAAATCAATTAATCAAAAAATCTTGAATTACAATATAATTTATCGAATTCAGGGACTACAACTACCCAATAATAAATTTAAGGACTACTACTACTTAATACTTTCCAATACAAGTTAGTAACCATTGAATATATAGGCAGGATCTACAAACTCCATGTATATACTTTGGTCCACAACCCTAGATTACATTTGGCGTACATGAACATATTTACAACGATATAAATCCAATATTACATAAAAATAAATAATTTCTCACTCACCTTTTTAGCTTTACAAATCTGCAAATATAATCACTGTTATTCCGGTTTGACTCCCCTCATTCTCCCTATTTGAATATATATACCATAAGCATACATACATCTATCAGAGCTCTAAATCAGAGAAGAGGTTTGGATTTAAGTTAGATTTCTGATCCACATTTATAAGTTACCTTGGCTTGACGATTTGATTCAATTATATTCTTCTTCTCAATTATCCTTTGCTATTTCCACTTGTATATATGTATATAACTATAACTATTTTTAGAACTAAGAATTTTGGTGGAAAAGAAAACATGGCAGAGCTTCACTGTTGCCTTAGAAAATATGAAAATAAAAATAAGGAGTTAGGCCCGTACTGATAGCGGTTTGGATCAATGTCAGCCATTAGATTCTTATATTTTAAATCTGAGTCGTTATGGCCTAGGTTTAATCTATAACTGATGTACTCAAGCGATCGACCGCTTATACACCACCAGTAGACCACTAGTGACCAGCCGGTCCTAATCAATGGGTCGACCGATCCCAATCAAGGGGTCGATCGGTGGTCCAATTATGTTACATGTTATTTCTTTCCCTTTAAACATTGTTTTATACTATATTTTCATATATTGTCAACGTTAACTATCTAAAGGGCCAAGTATTCATTAACATTAACTGACATTAATAAACATTAGTTGATTACATTTATGTCCTTAATTACATATATAATTACTTGCGATTATAAATATTCAAATATTAATAACTTTTTTGTTTGAACTCCGATCGGAAACTATATATGAAAATTGATCGAAAAATTGCCATAAACCCAATGATGTAAGTTTTTTAGCCAAGTTTGTTTGAGAAATTCCATTGTCGGTGCTTCTAATTATTAATTAATTTCTTTTTAATTAATTATCATTAAATATTACGAGGTGTTGCATATACCTAAGAATCACATCACTGCTGTATAATGCTTTTTTGGGGATTAGGCGAAACATCCTAATTCATAAGCCACACATAGTCTAGTACGTAGCATGACGTACACAATGGAATCAATTTCCAGATGCATATGGTATCCTCTTCATGTGCTTCTTCTCCTCATCAATTTGAGGAGTGTCCTTCTTAGAAAAGACGGTTCTAGATTGCATCGGAACAATTCCATGCTTAGAACTCTTTGTAGTAAATCTTTTCAATATGGCATTTATGCGTAGGGATTGGAACAATCCCATCAACATTTTGAACCTATCTCCATGGATCCTTAGATATATAACTTGGTTCTTCTAAATCCTTCACGGAGATAATCTCAGACAACCATACTTTCAATGATTATAACAACATAATGTCATCACCAATCAGGAGAAAATCATTGACATATATGACTAAGAACACAATAGCACTTCCTTGTTTTTTCTAGTATATGCATGCTTTCTCAATGTTCTGATAAAGAACAAACTATTAGATTGCTTCATCAAAATGTTATTCCAACTTGTTGAAGCTTATTTAAGACTATAAATACATCTTAACAATTTGCGGTTCCAATGCTCCCACTGACTTGGAAACCATCGCGCTATGACACATAAACTGTTTCTTCTACATCACCATTTAGGAATGCCATTTTCACGTCCATCTACCATATTTCATCGTTATATAATGCAGTGACAGCAAGCATTATACGAATAGACTTAAGTATGGCTATGGGCAAAATCATTTTGTTATAACCAATGCCTTGAACCAAATTAAAACCTTTTGTGACTAGCCTTGCCTTATAGGTCTCCACATTTCCATCTTCATTTGTATTTTTCTTAAAAATTAATTTATAGCCAATTAACTAATCTCGTCATGTATGTCATCCAGAATGCAAATCTTGTTGTTATACATGAATCCATTCAGATTTCATAGATTCAGGCCAAAACGCAGAGTCATGCCCTTTAGTATTTGTCAGAATGTGAAGGGAGTATCAACTTCTAAGACACGGACATTTTTCTAGCTATCCACTAGGAAACCAAACTACACACCCGATGTGTGAGATTCTCTATTAGAACGTCTAAAAGGTTGCATGTTTTATATAATGGGGAATTTGATTCTTCTACCAGGTCAGCCTCTGTATTAACTTCTAGGATCTCATCTAAGTCTACCACTTTGCTTTTAATTTCTTTTGAGAGAATTTCTTTTCTAAATAGATAGCATATTAAGTAAAAATAATCTTTCTTCTTTATTGTTATAGAAAATATATCTTAGAGAATTCTTGGGATATCCTATAAATCTACACAGAGCTGATCTTGCCTCAAGCTTATTGAGGCTACTATTCTTAACGTAGGTTGGACAACCCCATACATTCAAATACTTGACATGGTGTTTCTTTCCATACCACATTTAATATGGCATCGTAGGCCTAGTTTGGCAGGCGTCAAATTCAACATATGCATTATGGTTTCCAATGAATATATCCCTAATAGGAGAGAGTTAGCTCAGCCTTACTCAACATGGAACAAATCATTTCTAATGGGGTTTTATTACTTCTTTCCAAAATACCATTGTGTTGCGAAGTATATGATGGATTTAATAGTGGATAATCCCATTATCTTCAAAGTACCTTTGGAGTTCTTATCTCCATACCCACCTCCTCGATCAAATCGAAGTATTTTAATTTTATAGTCAGTCAAATTTTCATCTTTGTCCTTAAACTCCTTAAATTTATCACATGCATCAGATTTATTATTCATGACAACACATGTCCTAGTCTCTAGAAATTATTAGTAAAAATTACAAAGTAAGTAGAATTTACCCTAGTCACCATAGGCATCTCCCCATATACATCAGTATATATGAGACCCAAGAGTTCATCAACTCATTTGTTTCTCCTACTCAAGCGGTGCTTGGTTATTTTCCCTTTAAGGCACTACTCACAAGTGTTAAATGTTTCATGACCGAATAATGGTAGAAAACCCTCAGTTTTAATTTCATGCGGTCATTTGTCACTAGTATGATCTAGCCTACATTGCCTTAAGTAAGTATTACTAATATCAATAAAATTTTTATTAACAACACAGATATAACTAAAATTAAGTACATAAATATAATTATCTAAAACACTATTTTAGATATTATCTCCATCAAATTCAATACTCAAAATATTGTTTTTTCTATGAAAACCAAAACCTATGTTAAACAATCTATGAACAAATGTAATACCATAAATAAATCCTTTAACATAATAGCAATCATTAAGAACTAAGTTCAAATCAACTAGGAAAAGTCAAGTGTATTCTCCAACTGCAGTTGTTTCTACTACAATTCCATTATTAACATGAAGCCTCATTTTTCCCATTACCACATGTCGTCTTCCTCTACGTCTCTATAATGAAATACATATATGAGTCCTAGATCCATTATCTAATACCCAAGTTAATTTACTGATTGTAAAATAATTTGAATCATAAACATGCATCTAGGTGCGGAGTAGTCATTTTCCTTCCTTTTCTCATTGACCGTCTTCAAATAGTCCAAACAATCATGTTTCTGATGCCCCTTCTTATGAAAATGTTGACATTCACCCTCATTGTAGAAGCATTTTCTTATTTTTCTTAGAACCATGCTTGCGCTTCTACAAACCTTTCGAAGGCATTGCTTTTCCCTTTACAGCGAACACAATGCCTTGTTCCTTTGACGAGCCCTCAAGTAACCTCAACATAATGGGTAGCTCGATAACGATATATTTAAGGGTATGCCCTAGGAGAAATTGTATAATTTATTATAAACAATTAATATTGTAATAAAATCTCATTTGAAATAAAGGTATTTTTCTTTCCATTATATACTTGTCGTATTGTGATATGCTAATTAATGATTTAACTTAAGTATATTAAGTAGAAAATCTTAAAAGGTATGTTTTGTGTTAATAATTACAAACTCTTATAATCATGAGAAGTTCATCACATGAAAATTGATGCAATATTTTAAATATTCTCAATCAAGATGTACCGAGATAGGATATCGATGCATCCGTTGAGATTAGAGCATGCAATGCTTTCCAAATACCGAACAACGTATTACCCATGAGTGCTAGGAGAACTAAGGGGTTATGTATAGATAGTTATTGAATAACTATGGAATGACTCACTAGGGAATATTATGTTGGTTAATACAACAAAGGTTAAATGAAAATTTTTAGGTTGATGATATTACACACTTCTCTCGACTTGAGAATACTGTTAAACATCAATATGCATACTCCACTTCGATTATATTGTATCATGGAATTTTATCCATTGCATAACTATAGTTGGCTCTAAGTTGAAGCATTGGAAATTAAATGCTGTACAATAGAGAATTTTTCTTCTCAGTTATATGAGGTTAGTATCAGGCCAACAATGTCAACTCAAAGTCAAAGTCCCCGCCAAAGTAGAATGGTTAATAATAATTGTTAATATTAAACAAAGGAGTTTGTGTTCAGACTAACCTATTTAAATGTGGATAATTCTAGAATTTTAATTGAAACGAAATTCCAAAAGTCCTAAAGTGATATAGTTTTGACGAAGAGAATTAGAGTAAGTAATCATGATTGCCACGTACCACCTAAAATGGTAAAATTAGGTTTTACAAAAAATACGTATAAGCGATAATTTCAGCCAAACTGTCATACTACTAGCTAAAGTGATGTGTGAACATTAATATTCAAATTGTTCAATATTAGTTGCATAAATTTGAGTCACACAACCATGATGATGATACTCTAAAATACCACATAATTTAGTTAATTAAAAATTACTGTAAATTAATTAAACCAATTAATATTTATGAAATATTGATTATTTAATTTTATTTGAATTTCGAACGACATTAGTATTTAAAAAAGCACATATACAAAAGTTATATATGTTTGTATAGATATACGATACCAGTAAATATTTAAATTTGATTTAATTTGATTAATTACTAAATGGTTGGTGATTGTTGAAGGCCTATATAGTCTTAAGCAAGGCTGGCCACAAAGCTTTAGGGAGGGGTTAAGTGTTTCAAAATAGTTTTGAAAAGGTAGAAAAGAAAGAGTAAAAGAAGGATTTTTTCCCACTTTTACGTCTTCTTAATATCACTATATAAACCACCACATCTCATTATTTTTGCCTCCATCCTCTTCATTATCGAGTCGCAAGCATCAAAGCCACATAACCAAAAATTCCAAAATAAAATTAATACATAACTAAACTAAAATAAAGGCGGCGTTTGTCTCAGTTCATAGAAAAATTTGAAGGTTGATGTAATTTAATCTTGTAGTCATTCATTCATTCAAGGTGAAAATGATTGGAAATCTCTTAAGGTAATATTTAAATGTCATGTTCATTTATATATGTCATTATGATTGCATGACGACCCAGATTTTTACGCCCGTTAAATGGGTAATTAATTGATTTTAATTACTGAAAAATTGAATTTTATAAGTCAAATAAACATATTTTCTAAGAGTTAAAAATACATGTATCTATAAATGGATTAAAAATAATAATAAATATTGAAGTATAAATTCCTGGATATGATAAGTATTATAGAAATGTGTAAATAACTTCCTCATCTAGAATAGTGTATGAAATATCCATATATTTGTGTGTGTGTGTGTGTGTGTGTATGTAGGGTATAGACAAGTTTTATGATCTTTAAATGTAAATATATATAAGTACACAAATATGTATATATGTGTGAGGATTAAAAATACATAAGTATACATATATATGTTAGATAAAATAGTGAATAGTTAAACATACATATTTGTGAAAATATTATATATGTAAGTAAGTGTATATGCATAAGGATACAAGCTTCATAAATGACTGATTTCAAAACATTTGAGTAGTATATGCATACATGTTCATATTAAATGAGAGATATGTAGATAAACATGTAAATTTGAGTATGTGTAAACATATTGATAACAAATATATATAAGTATATATGTGAGGTAGGTATGTATGTATACAAGGAGACAAGGCTAAGTATATGAATGAATATATATATATATATATATATATATATATATATATAAATATATATATCTGTGTATATGTATGTGTGTATGTGAGATAAAACAAGACAATACTATGTTTATAAGCATATGTATGTAATATGTATATACTTAAGGATATAGATATGTATGTAAACATACAAGGGGACATAGCATTTAATGAACATTCCCTCAAGCATAATCAAAGTAAACATCAAAACGTTTGCATACGAAATCAAATCAAAACAAAAGAAAACGAAATGGGCAAAAATATATATATACAAAAGCCTGTTCACAAGAAATTTCCATCCATATTCCCCTATTATAAATACTACGGCCCTTCTTTGCATTCCATCATTCAAACAAACTAATAAAAACAAAATATATAGCATGCCTTTCGGACGACAAAATAATATAAGGGTTAAGACATTAAAAAGCTTGAAGAAAGAAAGATCAAAGGTAACTTAAAGTCTGCCTGTATAGCAAGATCAAAATAGTGAGTTAAGCAAAGCTTGGCAGTGTGCACTACAGGTAAGTAAAAACACTGTTTTGATTTACTGGTTGTTAAAAAATAGTTGAATTTGTATGAACCCTTGATTTATGCTGAGTTCCTATGTGCTGTTAAGTAAGTAGATAATGCTCTTTCTTTTTTCAAGAAAGAAAAAAATCACTATCTTATCATACATTGAGTTTGAAGGCCTGATTTCAAAATGAAAGTGGATCGTTTTCAAATATAGTTTATCTTAAAGTTTGTTTCATTCGAATTTATCAAGTGGGAAGCGGGAAAACAATGAATAACATTGAATGGGTCGAGCTTGGTTGATTACCGACTATCGTGATATGGGGAATGGATCGTTTGGTCGTGTTCGTTGTTGAAAAACTTTGTTTTCATGAAAAGTTTGAGGATATTTAGTGGTATAGGGAAGAAGAAACGTGGGTATGAACAGAATTGGGTCGTCGATGAAATTGCGGAGTCTCGGTCGATTTCGTTGGAAGGCGTAGCTGGGAAATATACCCTAGCATTTTCTCGAGGGTGTGGTGATGGGTCAAGGCGGTTTTAGGGTTTTAGGCAGGTTCTATTGTGGGTCCATTCTCGAGTTAATCATGATGTCATGGAGCCTTTGGGGAGGTGCAGTCCAGGGAAAGATGAAAGAGAGTGAGGCGGTGAAGCTCTGGAAGAAATTTAGGAAATGGACGAGGTCGGAAATGCCGGGAAGAGGAAGTTGGATGGGTGGAATTTCGGTTAGCTCATGGTCAAAGTGTTCGATTTTGATCCGAAGGAGCTGGCACAATTCTTTATGTGCAGGTTGAAGGAGATGGTCGAGGGTGATTTGCGGCGTTAGTCGACGGTGACGCCAGGTTGGTCGACGGCATGTGCAAGTGAACATGCACAAGTATGCACACAAGAAGAAGGTAGAGGAATGAAATCAGAAAAGGAAAAGAAACCGGGAAGGAGAGAAAAAGAAAATATGTGCTGGGTTGGGCCGTAAGAAAGAAATAAAAATAATGGGAGAAGAAGGAATAAAGGGGGAAAAGGAAAAGAAAGAAAAAATGAAAGAAAATAAAAGAAAAAGAAAAATATGGAAAAAGAAAAAGAAAAAAAGAAAGGTAGGAAGTAAAAGAGAAAATTAAGGAAAAGGGAGAAGGAATGGGACGTATGTGTATATATATACATACCCATACATGTATACATGTATATATATATATATATATACATATATAATTTTATAGGAAATTTATATTTTTTTCCTTTTTAAACTAAAAATATATTTTCATTTTAAATCCATAACTAGTTTATAATGATATTTTATAATTAAAATGGGTAATTAATAAATTAATATTATTATTATTTGACTAAAACTTATGGGTAATTAACGAGATTTTATAAATCATTTAAATTATAATTAATTTGGATAAAAGTATTGATGTAATCGGCTGAATAGAGTTAATAAAATCCTAAAGAGTGGGTTATCTGATATTTGTTAGTGATAGTCAAATTCGCAACAATCTATATCTTTGTTTAGTTCTATTGGATATTTACTTTATTCTTGTTTGTACCATCGACAGGTCAAACAAGTAAAATAACTGGATTAACATAATAAATATGTTTTATTGGAAATTAAGATCTATAATAAATTTCCATTTTGAAAATATTATCACCATAAATAATAAATAGTTTACTTTAAACAATTTACCTTTTTAAATTTATCACTTGGATTCAAAGAATCTAGGATCGGATATCAGAGTTATCCGTAATGACTTCGATTTAATAACCCTTACAAATCTTACGGGTTTGATTATGGAGTCTAATAGGCAAAAAATTGAATGAATTAAGTAAATTTGACTATTTTAAAGTAAGTAACGGTATTTAGGTATTATTTAAGTATCGATGGATTTGGGTAATAAGTGGTTGGCTATAACAAGATAAGACTCATAGTGTAAGGACCCGATTCTTCATCTTTCGAAAATTCAACATCGATACTCACTTTATCGACTGCCGAGCAATCGAACGATGGAAAACCGAACACTTAGGGTTTTAAGAAAAAGGAAAAGAAGGAGAGATAAGAAGATAGAAAATAGAGAGGAAAGAAAATAGAAAATAGAACGAACAGAAAGAAAATAGAACATCATCAGAATCTCACAATTCGCAGCGGAACAACATATAATAGATAAATGAATAATCTTTAAACAAAGAACTATATCAGTTATTACATTTTATACATTACATTACATCATCGTATCATCAGAGTGTACAACAACAACAACAAATAATAGTGCAGCGGAAAAAGAAATACTATATACTAATAATACGCCATGCCATCCAGCTTGCCTCCAGCAACTCCAGAATATCCAGAATATCCTGATAAAGCTAACTCTTGACTGCCCGTGTGGAAATTGATGGGCACCCAGAGTTTAGGAAGGAAAGCAATAAACTCCGAGTCAGTCATGTGACTGGTGTGGGAACTTAAAACAGTTTATTTATCTTTAAAATCAAAATAGAGGAATATTTTTAAAGTCAATTCGCAATGCTTTTAAAAATGAGACTACCATAAGGCCTCCCGCACACACACACAATGCAAACGCAGAATCGGAGGAGATTTCTCCTTATGATAGTCAAAGATGCTTGATACGCATTTAAAAGAACATTTGATATTATTATTAGTGCATTGTGTAGGAAAATTTCATTTCGAAAGTAGAATATAAATCTTAGCCAGCATAGACATTTCGAACTATGCCTACTATAGCTAACTATGTTCAATAGCAGGTTACCGCCACATTCCATAGCAGGTTATACAACTAAAACCGTACAACTCTCGTATTGTTTCTTTGGATTTCCAACGAATGATCAGGCCAAGGAACTTCCCATTGCCACATGAGAATGCCTCTGGATGGACATCCCCGAGAACCAAACCGGATCTCTACCAACACAAGGCCGGGTTACCCCTAACTGAGTAACAACTGACCGAATATGCCATCCCCCGGTCCTTTGGGACCTTTCAACCGAGCGCTCGCAATCAATTCACACAATCATAAAGTGTTTTCAACATGAGTAAGTATCTGGGCTCCATACCATGATACCACCCTTTTCCATAAGGAAATGCACATATCCTAAAGGGCGCTACCCCTCATAACCTTGCTGCATCTTTCCTGTTTTGACCATTCACGGGGTGTGAGGCTCGACGAAGTCACGTCCACAAAAACATACTTTATACAAAAGCCATGCTTTGGGTCAACAAATGATCATAGAAATGATCACCAAGATAGACGATCAAATAAACGATCCTATCACAAATAATCAACACAATGATCATTTACAGCAACACTCAGCATGTCACATTACCAAATTGGGAATATATCGCTGATAACATTCAACTACATAACCTCTGAGCTCGTACGTTTCAGAGAAGGGTGTTAAGCTAAAAGAATAAATTCTCCGCCACCAACAGAAATATATTTGAAAGAAATATGCTTTATATCTCAATTTGTAATGTCAGACATACAATCCATACAAGTTTGTTCCGGGCTCGAACAAAACCGAAGGCACTTACAAAGAAGTCCTTGAAATCCGGATATTCACAATCCTGATCGGATTCACCATCACATATGGAGAACTCTATACCGGAGCAACTCGGTGCAGAGTCAATCGACAGGTCATCCTATCACTCTCGCAAATATCCGGTCTTCAACACCGATCTTCAAATGCAATTCATAACGACGTATCACATATTCGGAATGGGTTATACGACCCCATGGTCCTTTCCCGGTTAACCCGAATAGTGAGCGCTTATTCAAAAATAAGTGTGGCATTCAAATTCAAACAAATCACATCAAATACCTTTCAAAGGTAAATATTGATAGTCGGTTATTGAACTATCAATGGATATGCACGCATCACCAGATTCCAAATAATTTTCCAAATAATTTATTTTCCAAAATATCTTTACAAGATATATAATTTCAATACTTCAAAAATAAATCAACATTTATTCTTAAACAAATTCCACTTTTCATTTATAAATTCCATAATGAATTTATATTTCCCAAAATATCTGTGAATATACGTTTCAATTCGATTTCTAATATTCATTTTCCATTTATCTTCAAAAAGATAAATTCTCAAAATATTCACTTATTATTGGAAAAAAACATTTCCATACTTATTAAAAATAAGTAATTCATAAATCTTTTTATTTTCAACCTTGGAAAATATTCCATATACTCAAATCGAAATTAAGTATATATTTCATTCTTTAAGGAAATCATTCTCTTTAACATATTTATTTGGGCCAAAACGAATGTTACGTAAAACATCGTTACAACAACCCAAAATCACTAGTATAGGGATTCGAAATTAAAATAGATATATAAATCCTAATACTATACAAAACATTTCCTTTCGGAAAATCATTTACTATAACAACAGTGTTATAGTCCACCATTTCCTTTTATTTCTCGAAAACGTCTATTTCAACAATGAATGTTGAAATCTATGGTTTCGAATCTCAACACATTTAAAACATCATTAGATCGTTTTAATTCTATTTAAAACATCACATCTAAAACAATTTATTTAACATATTATTCACTATTCAAAAACGTGAATATACTACGTTAACAAATTTCATCCTTTTATTCATTTTATTTCAAAGGATTATTCACAGTCTAAAACGTGAATATAACTCCATTAATAGGTTTCAACAATTTTCTTATCAAAATAAGTCGTTTGCGAATTTATAAAACAATGTTTATAAATTCCTTTATTTACCTATTCAATTCATAACTCAATTGTATATCAAACGTTCATATTATAAGTCAAATGCTTATAAAACGATTATTTTACAAAATCGTTCTTTTAAAGACTTTCCAAATCATAAATCTTATAACTTATAAGATTCATTTATTTAACCAAATCTATTCTTCAAATAACTTCACAAATTTATAAATCTTACTATTTATAAATTTCATTTATAACTTCACCATTTATAATTCTATAAATTTCATTCATTTATGAAATTCATTTTCACTTCATTCAAACACTTATAAAAACTCGTTTTATAATGTCAATATTTCAATTTATAAATATCCATTTATAAATCTCTTAATATAAATCAATTTATATTACTATTTTAAAACGTCTTTAAATTCCTTTATAATTTCACCATTTTCTTTGATTTATAAAATAATCAAATTTTATAAATCCTATTTTTAAACTTTTATAATAAATTCAGAAATTTCAATTAACTATTTTATAAAGTCATTAACCCATATTTTCTCAAAAGTCAACCTTTAACTGTATTTCTTAAAAATCATAATTTTATACGACATTAAAAATTATACGTTTATTTATTTAAAATGGATCTATTCCAAAAATATTTTATAACGTATACTTTTAAAAATCACTTTATAATCATTTTAAAATCCCAAAATTTGGTTCAATGATGCTACACACCAAATAGTCAATCACGACAACAACGACATCATATATCGTATATGATAATCCATCAAATATCACATCTGAAATCAAATAAAAACTGTTGAGGAATCCAGTTGGATCCCTCCAACCTGTTTTCCTGCATCCAAAAAACATTAGCACAATACCAATTTCGCTCCAGTACGAAATTATCGCGGTATATGGGATTTATAATATTATCCGCTTAATAACGGCGCAATAGGGTCTCATCCGCTAAAAAATGCGGGAAATTAACAACTGCAATATATACATATGCCAATATATATATATTGCTATTATATAATACCAATTTCACTGTTTATGAAATATTCGCGGTATATGTTTTTAATAAATAACATCCGCTTATTAACGGCGCATAATGTCTATTTTAACAATCAATAGATAACAATCATCATTCAAACATGCATTCAATAATTTTAAATATAACTATTTAAAATAAAATCGAAACTGATTCGATTGAGTGAGAAGTTCTCACCTTGATTTCAATTCGTTTTAGCGATTTATTTCGAATAAAATTAAACGGACGTTTAATTTTACACGAAATTTTCACTAACTCCAAACGACTCCAATCCAACTCCATCGCGTAGTGCTCGTCCATACGATTCCAACGCAACTAGTTTCGCGCGTTTTCGACCTCGTGTGAAAAAGATATACATTTTTGAAGTTTATACGATTTATATATAACTAATTTACAACATAATTAACTAATTTAAACCTACACTAATTCCTAGCCGTGAGATCTCACTTGTATGCATCTGGGCCGACCACTCCTTTCTTCCATCTCCTTTGTTCACCCGACATCTCTACAGGAAGCCGAACGCGACAATGAACCCAACAAGCTCAAATTAGGGTTACTTGCCGTCGCCTCCTCGCTACATGAAACTCCATCAAACCACCCCCATACGAACGCCATCACCCAGAGCCACCTTCGGCTGCGACAAGGGGGTACTCGGTCGCCCCATTGCATGGGAATTCGTGCCCGACCGTACGCACTTCATAGCCAAAATCCCATCGATTTACAGCTCCGTTTCCAATCACAACCGTTGGATCTGTAGAACTCACGAAGCTCTTCGATTCTCTAGTTGAGAGTTTGTTGAAACGATTGAAGGATTGAAAGATAAATGAAGGGGAAGAGGAGAGTTTTCTGGCCGTTGGTTGAGGGGGTGGCGGCTGCGTATAGATTAGGGTTAGGTTTAGAATTTTTTTATTTTATTGTGATTTATGGGGGTATTTATAGGAGATTTTCAATCACTATTCACCCGGAAATTCCAAACTCCGATTCACGCGCCGTAACCAGCATTTCTAGGGTTTACCCCGCGTTCCGGACACAATGGAACAGGTTTCGGAAGCTAATTCGGACATCTGTGCGAGTTATGGCAATAAACGTTCAATTTAAATTAAACCGATTTAAACGATTTTCTAGGCGTTTTAATTTGTACCGGACAAACGGTAAATCCAATTGACTTGAAATTTGAAACCATACAGTAATATCACATTATGGATCCGATGAAACTAGTTTCGTCGAAATCCGAGACTTTTTGAAAAATGGCTATTTTAACTCGCCAAATTAATATTAAAAACAATTTCGATGCGTTTCGAGCTGCCACGATCAAACGATAGCTCCGATTGACACGAAAATTGAAATCCGATAATAACTAACTATTATGGATCCAATGGAACTGGTCTCGTCCAATTCTGAGACTGTTCAAAAATTGACTATTTTCACTAGTCGATTTAGATATTAAAATATTCAATTTTCACAAATTAACTTTTAATTCGATTTTAAAAGTTCTAAAATATCTTTCTAACTTCAATATGATAAAATAAAATTTTACAAATCATTTTCAATCATATTTAACCCAATTTTCAATTATTTCCATAATTTAACATATTAAATTATCGATTTAATTATTCAATTAAATCCAATTATTCAAGATAAAATTTATTCGACTTATAATTTCACTTATTAATATTTAAAAATTAATTAAATATTCGAATTTTAAATAATTAAAATTTCTGGGTCGTTACACATAGTGATGTATGAATTACCTGGGTTTTCAAAGAAGCACTATAACATAGGTATTTCAAGTTAAATGGGTTTACTCACGCTGCTTCCCAGCCTGACTTGACTGTTACTTTATTTTAATGCTCGGGTCAGATCGAGTATTATAGATTTTCAGGTTAGGACGCTTGGAGCTTAGGAAACGGGCTAGATGGTAGAGACGTATCGATTAGATTCCGATGCGTGTTGTGGGATGTATAGACAGTAGTTGAGGACAAGTTATTATAACTATTCAGATTTGTTGTACTCTGATGTCTTGTATGTATTTTGAAAGTTACATCTTTCCTTTGTATAAATGCTATTATTTTATATTATATTTTTTTCCGCTGCGATTGTGAGATTCTGTGCTGTTGTTTCCTGTTCTTATTCTATCTCTTTTTCTTCTAAACCCTAACAGTCTGGAATTTTCAACGCTCGATTCTATACAGTGGACAAATTAGTGTTGCTTTTCAAGGTCGAAAATCTTTCAGGCCGTTACATTTGGTATCAGATGCGAAGGTTAAGCAAGAACCTTGGCTTTGGTAGGAGTTACTTATTAGAGATAGGGTCAGCAGTTCCTTAAAATGAGTTGAGAATATTATATGAGGGCGAACTTGTTATTTTCTTGTAAAATGATTTTAAAATGGTTTTATAAATAATAATTTTTACATAATGGCTATATTTTGATATATACAGGAATATTTTTTCTAATTGTTGTAGTATAATATGGAAATTGGTTGTTGTTATTAAAACCAAATATGATTTATAAGATATAAGTGGTAAAACACGTATAACCAGATAGAAATTTGGGTAAGGATTAATTATACAAATAAGTTACGCTAAAAATGGATACAACCTGAATTTAAATCCTGGAAAACTCAAAAGAGTTTTCAAAGTGTTTGAAATAAGTTACCCTGATTTTATTTTTCCACTAAATTATGATGGAATGTGTGGTGCGTATAATTTCTAGATATGATAATTTTCATAAATTGGGTATTGTACATTAAGAAAGGATGTTTATTACAGAATAAACAATAATAAAACAGAGTGAAATGTTTTAAGGAAGTAAAAAAAAAGATTTTTTTTTATATACGTCTGACTTATAAGCTGAGATAGATTTAAAATTTTGGAGTTTTAAATCTAAGCCAGAAGAAATTTTGGAAACTTTTTCAAAGTGTTTAAGGAAATAACAAGTAATATTATTTAGATTATTTTTGAACATAGAAATCTTGTTTTAAAACAAGAGTTGTTTTGAAAATTTCAAAGGAATTTGTTTGAATTAAAAACCAAGAATGGTTCAAATTGAAAGTATGACTTGATGTATGAATGAATAAATATTTGTGTGTATATATATATGATTTCGAAGTGATTTGAAATAAATAACTGGTGTTTAAGTTCTGAAATCTCTCTGTAATTAGAGTATAACCCAAAGGGAAATAAGTTTTGAACTTATAAGTGAGAAGTGATATTGATAAGAAAGTTTAAATTTGGGTTGTAAATTTAAATTGAGAAATCTAAATGGATTAAATGAGTTGGAAATTTAACTCAGAGCAAGTTAAATAAGTTCCGAGCTTATAATCTGAAATGGGAAATTTCAGCGTGAAATTGGAAAATATAACTTAGGGAAGTTAAATAGATAAAATCGAAAAGAGAAGTATGGATTTGATAGGAATTTATGTATGGATAATTTCAAACAGCTTTTGAAATAAATATGGGTTGTGAATTCTGGAAATTAGTAAGTAATGCCAATTATTGGTGCTTTACATAATTTGATGTTTATTTACTTTGACATATCCTGCTATCATCTTATTTGTTATTGACAGTATATATAAAACTGTAAATTAGATTATTTTGAATAAATTAATAAGTGGATTGATTCCTGAAATTAAATTGAAATAAAACTTTATCCTGAAATTTATTTAAAAAGGATTTTGATTCTTGGAAATAAAATAAAATTTGTCGAAAGGGAATTATATTGAACTTAAGTTTAAAATGTTAAAACAAAACTTGTCATCCGGAATTGCATAAAGAAATGGGTTTAAAATGTTAAAGCTATGATTGGGAAATAAATTGAATTCCGAAATTTATTTATTTAAAAAAAGATTTGAACTCTAACTCGAACCTTGAAATAAGTCAAGTAGAAGTAATTTAATTTTGAAATTGGGCTTAAAATCGAATTATTTTAAAGACTTGGGTTGTTAAATTAAATATTAAAGGTTAATTTGACTTAAGTGATTAAATCAGCATCGGAAAACCGAACTCGAATTTATATAGATCGAGATGGTTTAAAATTTGAGAATGAAATTGGAATTAATTCAAATTTGAATTTTGAATTAATTGGAATTGAAATCGAAGTTGAATTAGCTCGAAGTCAAATTGGGAATTGATTTAAATTGGAATAGGAATCAAAATTAATTCGAATTGGGATCTAGATTGAATCAATTTAAAAGGTAGTGGAAATTGAAATTGATTCGAATTGGAGATTGGAAATTGAACCAGTTTGGCTCTGCAACTATTTTCATATCAATTATTTTAATTTGAACTTTCTTGAATATATCTTCTTAAATATTCAAACTATTTTGATTGTCCAAGCTATCTACTATACAAACCCTTTTTTAATACCCAAACTATCTTATACTTACTATTTAACTATTTTACAACTATTTAACTATTTTACATCTATTTAACTATTTTAAACTTTTTAATCTATTTTCTAAATTCAAACTAGTCACAATGGAAGTTGTTTATATTTAAACCTTGGATTTAAAAACAAATTGGGTTGAATTGAAGTTATAACCTAAATGCGAGATTGAGACAAATTTGAAATTGGAACCGAAATCGGATATTGAAGCAGAAACGATTTTAAAGTGAAATAATATATTTTGAGAAAAATATGATGATTTAAAATAAAAGATTGGATAATGTTATAGCTGAAACACACTTTATAAGAAGAAGTAATGTTACAAATGACTTTGTAAAGGAGATCGAACTCGAAAGCTTGATTTGGTATTAATGAGATTATAACCAGAAGGAAAGATCTTTGAAAGATATTTGAAATATAAAGTGGAATTTATATAAGTGTGTAGTGATCCAAAAATTATTCAAGTTGAAAGAATAAACTTATATATATATACACACACACATATATATATAAGAATGATTTTATGAGAATGGAAATGAAAAGGTTTTTGGAACCCACTGATTTCGAAAGGCTTTTGGTTTTTGCAAAAATGCAATTTTTGGGAATTTGGAAAGCCAAGTTTGAGAATAATCAACTTTGGAGATATCGATTTTGTATAAGTGAGATTTACATGTGATACATATAAAGAGTATGATTTGGAAGGTACTATATGAGTATAGTATGAAATGTTTTGAGAATACTATGGGGAAAAAGGTGCTCCCATTTATAGTTGAAACTTATAGTAGAAGATCCACTGGATGGTTTTGCCTTGAGCCTTAAGGGGGTTCTAAATTTTGATCCCAGAGGACATCCGGAAAAAACAGTAGTTCCTATGAATTGTGGTCACGGTAGAGAAATTTGAGGGCGCTGATGCCTATAAATACATTGGGGTTATGCTGTGACGACAGCGTAACTCTGGTGTAACTACGATCTACTGCGTTTCCTTAGCGTAAGTCAAGAAGCAATGATTGCCTAAATCTACGCTTGATTTCGCTGGGAGAGCGACGTAACATCGGTAGATTGCGATCTATGTGGTTGCATAGCGGAAGTCATGTGGCGCTGAGTGCCTACAGGCTACATTAGGACTCGACCGGTGTAGTCTGGATCTATGTGGTGAAATTTCATTTGGTAGTAAAATTCGAGAGTGCTGATGCCTATAGTTACATGATATTTGCCTTGAAGGCAACGTTACCTTGGGTTTTGCTGCGATCTGTGGCAGTTCCATGGCGAAATCGCGAGGTGTGGATGCCTACAGTTTTCTACGGATTTCGCTGGGATGGCGATGCAATCATCATGCTAACTGCGATCCATGGGGGGGGGGGGGGTGATGATTTCCATAACACTCTCGCAAAAAATTTTCCAAGTATTTTCACTAGGTGTTGAAAACGGGTATAATAAGTACTTACAGATTTTCAGTCCTCTGCCTGATTAACGTTTGACTGAATTTCTGTGAGAACAAGGATGGACATGTTGAGACATCAAGTTATGAAAATTATTTAAATAAAACTAGTTCGGTAATATTATGTAGTTTTAAAAGTGTTTCAAAATTTTAAATAAAAAGAGCAAAGAGTTAAAGTGTTTAAAGATGGTTTAATTAATAATAAACATTAAAATTAAAATTCTCGTTTCGTTCCTTTTCGAGGACGAAACGTTCTGAAGGGGGAGGAATGTGACGACCTGGATTTTTCGCCCGTTAAATGGGTAATTAATTGATTTTAATTATTGAAACAATGAATTTTGTAAGTCAAATAAACATATTTTCTAGGAGTCAAAAATACCTGTATCTATAAATGGATTAAAAATTATATTAAAGTATAAATTCGTGGATATGATAAGTATTACAGAAATGTGTAAATAACTTCCCTATCTAGAATAGTGTGTATGAAATATCCATATTTTTGTGTGTGTATATATAGGGTATAGACACGTTTTATGATGTTTAAATGTACATACATATAAGTAAACAAATATGTATACATGTGTGAGGAATAAAAATACATAAGTATATTTATACATATTAGACAAAATAGTGAATAGGCGAACAAACATATTTGTGAAAATATTGTATATGTAAGTAAGTGTATATGCATAAGGATACAAGCTTCAAAAATGACCAATTTCAAAACATTTGAGTAGTATATGCATACATGTTCATATTGAATAAGAAATATTTAGATAAGCATGTAAATTTAAATAAGTATAAACATATTGACGACAAATATATATGTAACGACCCGGTATTTTCAACCATTCGCATCCGCACATGTCGGACTTGAATTGTTCAAAATACCGCATTGTAAATAAAATTTGGCAAATCTTAGAATATACAGTAAATAAATAATCACAGAATCACAGACACAGAAATCAGAATACTCGCAGCGGAATTTAAAAATAACTTAGTGGTTCATGAAGCCACTATCAATAGTCTCAAAATAAGAAATTCTTACATAATCTTTAAAACCCAATATAGTTTGAATCAACCACAGAAAAAAATCCCAATATCAATTGTCTTGATTACAAAATCTAAAATAAGAACTGAACAGAAACTTGACAGAAACTTGAAAAGAGAGATGATCTGCAGAAGTTCTAGCTCTAGGGATGAAGTCCGAACTGAAACTCAGGCTGACCCGAGCGTATGAAATGAACACAAACACTCGAGTCAGGACATACATACTTATACAGTGTAAGCTAATTCAAGTGAACTGTAATAGAGTGCAATTAACTTAAAGGATGCTTGGGATCGCCCATCCTCTAAGGATCCGTTAAACTATTTACTATGTAGTAATACTTCGCTATTATAATAGTGTCTATATTAAAGTAAACTTGCTTTTAAATAACATAAGGAGTGACCCAATGTTCCCTTTAACACGTAACAGTCCCAGTAGTCCATCCAATATCATAGTCCCTCCTGATAGGGAAGCCACCAGAGGATACTACACGGGCTACGGGAGAAAACCAAACTCGTACAAGTCTCGCTATGGTAGGTCTCGCTATGGTAGGTGACACGACAAAACTAGGCAATGGCAGGGTAGATATACCAATTACGCATCCGGACCGGTGGTAATGCGTAGCTACTACTACCGCCCACCTCGAACAACACTCTCAAATCAAAGGTGCGCACCAAACAATCACAAAGTAATGGAATGGCATACGAAGAAGTGCGTTCGATCAAAGGTGCTACCTCATTAATATGAGAATCGCTCCTGTTTTAGCCACCTTATGCCAACTCACGGGAGTCGGGTCCACGTATTTACCTCAAAGGAAACGTCACCACCATCCTACTTCATTTTGGAATCTTCACCGCGTACACGGTTGTCAAAGTGGTTTTCGGTATCGACAGAGAGTATGCCCATATCCGATCCCGGTCTCTTTAATAACCAAAGTTATTATTACCCGTGGTTATAAAGAATTCAAAATAGTTTTATGTTTCAATCAAAATACTACATCTAAAACGATTTAAAAGTGAAGTTATAATTCTTACAAAATCCAATATAAATCCCAAAGGTTTAGCCTTAGTTCATTTGTATCAACATAGCACTTGCGCAGTGCGGTAATATCCTTTACAACAGATTTGAGTAAATTAAATTTTAGACTTCAATATAATTTCAACAATAATTAAACCTTAAATTAAACCAACTTAGCTTATATAATCATAATTTCCACTTTTTCATAGTCATTTAAATTACTCAATAATTTATGATTATTTTAAAGTAAAATTTTCAGATATATATCTAACTTCTCTATACTTTACTTATTAAAAACAAGTGAAAAATTCTCTATGAATTTTACTTAATAATTAAGCTCAATTACCACTTCAAAAATAAACTAAATTTCTAATCAATTTCTTAACTTACCTTTATTCCTAAACCACTTTACATTCTAAATTTGGTTATATTTCAACTTCCATTTTTAAGTATGTATTCACTTTATTTAACTATTTAATTCATAGACAACTTTACCCTTTATTTATTTACTTATTCAAATTTTAGCCAAAACATCATAATTTATTTCTTAACTTGAATTCCATTTTATTTTACGAATCAAAATTTACAAGAATAAATTTATACTTTAAATTCAGAACATTTATTTATTTACATTTTTAATTTGTACAATATCACTATACTTATAAGAATCATTTTTAAATCAAATTTTTAAACAAAATATTATAAAATTCTAATTTAAAAATATTTAATATTTCCAGAAAATATATATATATATATAACCACGGGTCTGTATAATATTCTTTAACCTAAGTCAAGTGATACAGATAGTATATCATTTCAATCTGCAATTTACAAATAAAATCCGGGTTCTATCATTTCAAACCCGCAATCCCAAGTTAAATAATAAATAAATAAATGAATAATAACAAATATCATTCAGGCCTATCATTTCGGCCCGTAACTATTCTATTCTACATGGGACTTGCAGCGATAAACAGTAAATAAATAAATAGTATAATAGCATAATATAGCAGTATAAAATATAACTGATGATGGGTAAATTTAATAATGAGGTTTTTAAACATCATAAATTTATCACAGGAAATTAAAATATAAAATAAAACCATTCTACAATTTCACTTGTTAATAATTTACAGATCTATAAGTACGTTTGTCGGGTGAGAAATACTCACCTCTATGCTGCTGAAGATTAGACTCAAAACTAGGATAACCACACCGGAAATAGCATATAGAAAGCACGATCAAATATTGGAAGATGAGACAAACCGATTTCGATCTTGAAACAAGACAAATAAATAAACTGAGTACGCGAATTCAATTACGGACAAAGCAAATTTTAAATAAATAAAAATTGGAATGGGATTAAATAAAGGATAATTGGACCAAATTTGCTCGACTACTTCACCACACAACTCCCCCAACTCCCCACGTACCCTTCCCTGTCCACGCTCATGTTATAAAACGCATGCATGCACGGTAGGGGAAATCTTCCCTTTTTTCTTTCTTTTTAAGTCAAGAGGCTGTAATGAATACAGAGGTGATGTAAGCGTTTTATATCCTCAAATGTTTGTTCATAGTTGCTACATGGCTCGGCCACTGCATGTTAGAGGAGAGGTGGTGCAACTGCGGTGGGGTGGAGGCTGTAGGTGGTCGAGCATTTGTGTGAGCCAGTGGAACAAGCGTGAAGAAAAAAGGAGAGCAAAAGTTAATAATAGTAAGAAAAACATGCTCCATTACCGGATAGCCCAAAAGCTCATGCAAATAGAAGGAAGATGAAGGCTGAAGCAAAATGAGATGCAAGAAATATTTGTGACGTGCTTGAGTATTTATAAGGAGAAGTTTTCGTTGCTTATAAATATGAGAGAGGGTGCACAAATCAAGGCAAACTTTTGGCCAAAATTTTGTACGAAAGATGGCAAGAAATATTGGAAGCAAATAATTGCAATGGGTATTGCTTTTATTAGTGGAGATTGCGTGAATTAAGGAGGAGAAGTGGCAAGAAATATTATTTTGTTTTGAACGTTAACAGAGAGGAGGCATTGATATAGTGGGAGAAGGAACGACAAGAAATTAATTTTTTGAATGGTAAAGGAAAAATGCGTGTGGTTTTAGCAATTTAACCAGAAGTAATTGCGTTAATTTATAATTTAAAAACGCAGGCAATACTGATAAAGTGAGAAACGCAAATCAAGGCACACGAAATTTTTAGGCAAAATTTGTTAGAAACGGCAAGAGAAATCAATGCATAGATTTCTACGAGAGAGGGCAAAGGCAAGAAATAACAATTTTGAACGTGTGAAAACAAATTTAAAAAAAATGGCAAGCAAATCTTTGATTGATATGTGATGTTTTCTTTACGTTATTAGGGGAAAAATGCACTGATTCAGGTGAGAGAATATAGGCAAGAAAGATTTGAGCGAATATTTACAGTGGTATTGATTGCGTGAATTTAGCAAAAGGAAACTGTAAGAAATCTTTGGCAAACATTTTGTATATGTTTAAAATTTATTAGGAAGTAAATGCGTTGATTAAAACGCAAGAAAAATTTATAAAATGGGAAGGTGGTGAAAATTATTTGCATACAAGGTTGAGTATTTAAATGAAAATTAGTATTGATTGTTTGAAGAAACGGCAGGAAATAATTCACTTTGAAGCTGTCAGGAGGAATTTGCGCGTGATGTTTGATTTAGGAGATAATTGCGTTTGTTAAAAATGCAAGAAATAAATATGCCTGAACGGCAAGGAACACGCACGCGAGTAGCTTATTTATCATTGGTTGCGTTGATCAAGGGGAAGAAAAACGGTAAGCAATAAATTTTGAACGTTAGGGGAAATCAAAGACTTCATACTTATTAAACAAATTGAAGTAAATGAAAGTGGGATATCTTTAAATGTAAATGGCAAGTCACGGTTGAATCCCCCCCCCCCCCACACAAAATGCATGGAAATTTATTTTCCAAATAGAAAAGTTAAGGAAATAATGAGCGCATACTTATTTCAATTTTAGTCGTTACTTATTCATTAACTAAATATGCAAAAGAAAATAACGTACTTTTATAGCGTCAAATAAATCAGCCAAACGGATATGAACGTACACTTTAAACTGCAAATTAACGGTGTAATTAAATAGATTATTTATACACTATAACTTTTAAAATTATAATAAAATATCATTTTCTTACATCCTTTTTATTCATTTACCATTTACAAAAAAAAATTATTACTTAAATGGATGTATATAAGTAAAATATTAATTACTTAATTTTAAAAGGTATACAATCCATGTTTTTAAAGAACAAAAAATGAAATAAAACGTTGTTATGAATATATTTAGTTATTATAAAAGATTAGGAAGTTAGGATTAAAAATTTAAAACTTCAATTAATGTTAGACTTTAACCAAAATAGGAATTATGGACATTTGTATATATTTATAACATTTGGATGATTAAAAATTCAACTTTTTGTTTTAAAATAAAACCCAAAGTTTAAAATAAAACCCAAAGTTTAAAATAAAAGAATAAAATAAGTTCTTAAGAAAAATATGAAATAAATAAAGAATTTCTAAAATTAATTGAAGTTGGAATTTAGAAATTGTAAACAAAATAGAACTGACGCTGAAAAATGTTAATTGCACTTTTTAAAAACATTTTAAAACCAAAATATATACAAAAAAAGTTATTTTACCCCTGAAAACATAAATTAGAACATTACATGACTAAATAAAATATTATTTATATAATTTAAAATAAACAATTTTGTTAAACGCAGCAAATTACACACAATAGTCAAAAAGGCATAACTTTCACATTGCAAATCAGATTTCATTGAAACGAAAAGTAGTATTCTTAAAATTTTATTTACTTTCAAAACAAAATATAAAATTCAAAAATTTTGAACGTTTAAAATTTTAAATTTAAAAGTCAAAGTTTGACCATATTGACAAAATTCATATTTCCAGAAAAATATTCTATTAATACATGTGTGGAATTCTAATCCATACCAAAATTATATTTTAAATAACAAAATTATCTACATTAAATAAATAAAACATTTGTTAAAAATTTTGGGTTGATACATAGATGGTTTGGATGGCAAGCAAAGTGAGAGTAAATGATAAGAAACAGAAAAGGCACAAGTTAAGGAGAAAGAAACATATATATATATATATTTTATTCTTAAATGCAAATGAAAATGAGGAGTTTTGAAATGAGAATTAAATCTTCTTGTACATGATTGCAAATGGGAAATACATGGCTAGGAAAAATTTGGTATGGCTAAAGCAAGAAATGAAGAGGGCATGTAGAAAAAGGCAAGAAATCAAGCAATGACCTGATGGATTTAATTAATTTCTTTCCTTTGTATTAACAGTTGTTCTTAATTATATTGAATTTGTTAACTGTGTTCATTCATTATGATTGAATCCTCAAATAAATTCATTCAGATAAGTCTCATTCTTTTATACTACCTTATGAATAAAATATTCATTTCCACTTTAACATTCCTTCCTTATTTTATTACAAAGTTTATTTTTCATCATATTAAATTACCAAAATTTTATCAATTTAATAATTTTAATTATTAAAAATTTATGGGTTATTACAATATATAAGTATATATGTGAGGTAGGTATGTATGTATACAAGGAGACAAGGCTAAGTATATGAATATATATATATATATATATATATATGGGATAAAATAAGACAAGACTATGTTTATAAGCATATGTATGTAGTATGCATATACTTAAGGATATAGATGTGTATGTAAACATACAAAGGGACATAGCATTTAATGCACATTCATTCAAGCATACAATAAATCAAATCAAAGCAAACATCAATACTTTTACATACGAAATCAAATCAAAACAAAAGAAAACGAAATGGGAATATATATATATATATATATATATATATATAAAGCCTGTACGTAAGAAACTTTCAGCCATATTCCCCTGTTATAAACACTACAGCCCTTCTTTGCATTCCTTCATTCAAACAAACTAATAAAAAAAATATAGTCTCCCTTTTGGAAGACAAAATAATATAAGGGTCAAGACATTAAAAAGCTTAAAGAAAGGAAGATCAAAGGTAACTTAAGTCTGCCTGTACAGCAAGATCTAAACAATGAGTTAAGCACAGCTAGGCAGTGTGCACTACAGGTGAGTAAAAACATTGTTTTGCTTTACTGTTTAGTTAAACAATAGTTGAGTTTATATGAACCCTTGATTTATGTCGAGTTCCTTTGTTAAGTAGCTAATCCTCTTTCTTTTTTTCTAAAAGGAAAAAAAATCACTATCTTATTGTATATTTAGTTTTAAGGCCTAATTTCAAAATGAAAGTGGATCGTTTTCGAATATAGTTTATCTTAAAATTTGTTTCATTTTACTTTATCAAGTAGGAAGCGAGAAAACAATGAATAACAGTGAATGGATCGAGCTTGGTTGATAACCGACTATCGTGATACGAGGAATGGATCATTTGATCATGTTCCTTGTTGGAAAACTTGGTTTTTATGACAAGTTTGAGGATTTTTAGTGGTATAGGGAAAAAGAAACATGGGGATGATCAAAATTGGGTCATCGTCGAAATTGGGGAGTCTTGGTCGATTTCGTGGGAAGGCGCTTAGCATGGTGGAGGAAGAGGGGAAGGCGCGGCTAGGAAAAATGCCACAGCATTTTCCTTAGGCATGTGGTGATGGATCAAGGCGGTTTTAGGCAGGTTCTGTTGTGTGTCCATTCTCGAGTTAATCATGATGTCGAGGAGCTTTTGGGGAGGTGCGGTCCAGTGAAAGATTAAAGCGAGTGCGGTGGCGAAGTTTTGGAAGAAATTTTTGGGAAATGGACGAGATCGAAAGTGCCGTGACGAGGAAGTTGGATGGGTGGCATTTTGGTCAGCTCATGGTCGAAGTGTTCGATTTCGAACCGAAGGAGCTGGCACAATTCTTTGTGTGTAGGTAGAAGGAGATGGTCGAGGGTGATTTGCGACGATTGTCGGCGGCGACACCGGGTTGGTCGACGGCGTGTATAGGTGAACGTGCACAGACGTGCACGCGAGAAAAAGTTAGGGGAAAGAAATCAAAAAAGGAAAAGAAACTAGGAAGGAGAGAAAAAGAAAATATGTGCCAGGTTGGGCCGTAAGAAAGAAATAAAAATAAAGGTAGATGAAGGAATAAAGAGGGGAAGTAAAAGAAAGAAAAAAGGAAAGAAAGTAAAAAGAAAATTAAAGAAAAAGGAAAATGAGGAAAAAGAAAAGTAGGAAGTAAAAGAGAAAAGAAAGGTAAATAGAGAAGGAATGGGATGTGTGTGTGTGTCTATATATACATGTATATGCTTTTATACGAAATTTATATTTTCTTCCTTTTTAATTTTCATTTTAAATATGTAACTAGTTTTTAATGATATTTTATAATTAGAATGGGTAATTAATAAATTATTATTATTATTTGACTTAAACTTATGGGTAACGAGTGTGTATGCACGCCCAGATGAGCCTGCTCTAATCATAATGTCATGCATTAATTCAACAACACATTTTATGAGGTGTAGAGTAAATATAAAAGGTTGTTGTCACATAAAAGGTAAACAATTAGGAGAACTATAATTAGACAATCAATATATTTATGAGTTAGATGCTTAGTTTTTATTATTCAGTGAATGTATTTTCGAAATGTCATGTGAGTAGCCTTCATACTTATTTTGTAAATGAAACTCAACTTATTTTACTTCGAAATGTCATAGTTTTGCACCAATTCACTATGTAGTTATATATTCTCTCTGAATATAACTTAATAAATATAGAGTAAAATGCCACACAATTTGGATTCAATAAGTATATAAAAGTAACCACAAACAGTTGTGTTTCAAGCCACTATATGTAAACTGTAACTTCAAAATGTGCTCAAAATCCCAGTGTGATAACATACAGATTGAATTGTGTAACAGTGGATTCAAGAGGGTGGGTATTGTTACCACTCTTTAAGACAAATAAATGGAAGTAAATTAATTACTTGAATGATAATCAATCAATTACTTGTTGAATGATCGTATCTTTACTAAAAAAATTCTTATTCTCTAGGGCTGCCCGCAATTTTGATTTAGCTAGTAATTTATGAAAAAGAATCGGTGCAAAGTTGGCAGACTACAACTTGTTAAGGCAGTTGTATTTAATGTAAAATTAAGCTGCTCTTTCAGTAAATTTGAATCTTATCCACTCATTTATTACGCGGCACCATTATGGACCACGATTTAGTGAAATGAAGATTTTAATGTTTTTGCTAATGTTGCCAAAAGTCATTGATGCATCATTAATGCTGATATTAATAGATGGTAGCCAAAAATAGCAATAGGCTTTTCACCTATGACTGATTTTTACATGCTAGTAAAGATTGTACAGGGTTTCTACTATATTTTTGATTGTCAGTCTATCATACTTTAATATAATTTTCTTTTTACTTTTATTCCCCTTTTATTTGTTAGGGATATAATCTTTCAATCATAATTTTATTGTCATTTGTGAGAGGTTACATTACACGTTTTGAATGCAGAACAACGGTACATCTTACATTTTTATTTATTATGCAGCATCATACTATGGACCATGATTAAATGAAAGAAGACTCTACTGTTTTTCCTAATGTTGTCAAAACTCATGAATGACCAAATTAGTAAAGTAGGAATCTGCAATGTATATGAGAAAAAGTACTAATACAATATTTGAAATGATCATGAAACATTGAGAGATACTTTGAATTCAAGTACAGAGAAGTAACACAAACAATCTGCATACAAATGACAAATGTAATTTAAAGAACACAAAAACCTAACAACTAAAATCGACGGTTGAAAAAAGAACTAAAATTTAGGTACGACGCCATCAATATCCATTCTTTTCCACCCAATCAATCTGCATATAAAAACAGTAGACATAAGTTTAAATGCTGAAATAATTATGGTTGTAGGTGTATAAAGCATTGTGAATTACCAAAGCAGCCACAAATTTTTCATCCCAGTCTTTAATGATGCATAATGGAACAGGCTGTTCTTGGTTGGCAAAGTTCTCATTGTCTCCATCATTATTCAGCTTAGGCACAAAGAGAGGATCAACACTTCCATCATCACATCTATCCTTCCAACATCCAAAGGTGCTATAATTTCATCATCTTTCAATATAACAGTCGTACATCTTTTTCGTCCATTATTTGGAAAGCTGTTTCATCAAATTCTGCCTTCACTTTCACTTCAACTACTTCATACTTCAGTACAGTCGGTTTTAGTCTTCAATGCTTCTCTTTTCTAAGTTGTATTTCTACTCTATGGTGTTACAAATGATGAAGGCGATGAGAGAATAAATGAGAATGTTGTTTGAGTATGAACGAATACAGTAATACCCCCTTCATGTTGATCAAGTATTTGAATTGTGGACAAAAAAAGGAAAGAACAAAAATATAGTTAATACAATTGAATCACACTCGTTATGAAACATTATTTCAAAACATTATTTCAAACAGTTTGTTGGCTTCACTGTAAAAGCAGGTTAACCAAAAGTTTACTGTAATGATATTCATTTTCAAATATAAATTACACTACACTTCTTTTTCTGAATAGAAGAAAATAATCTTGTACCTTATGCCATTTCTCTTCAGCATATATTCGTTCCATAATACTGCATAATAGTGAAGTGAATACTATTACTATAAATATCTTAATATCACTCTTTGTGCTTATGAGGTTGGTTCAGATTGTACAATAGATTTTAGATTTTTTGCTAAATTCTTCGTAATGCAAATCCAGCAATTTGTTTTTTTTTAATTAAAAAAAATCCTCGTTATAAAGTGTGAAACATCAAATATATCATAAAGGTTCAGATCCTATACAAAATGAGAATGATAAAACTGATTAAGTTACCTTAAATTTTTTTGCCATTTTTCCGAAGTACCATCTTTTCTAACTTGTTACGTATTAAAATAAGTACCAAATATAGGGAAACCGATCAAAATCAATTCAATTAGCAAATCAGGTATGATTAGAACCTTTTTAAATAGAATTCGACTTCAAAGAATTGTGTAAAGTCGTAATCAAGCTTCAAAAGATTGGGGTTTTTAAGGCAAGGATCAAATCGAATTACCTTAATCAATGTGTTGAAAACTTAAAAATTAACTGTGTGGAACAAACATATGTTAATTAGAAAATAAAATAAATCAAGAATGTAGAAGTGCAGAAAAAATCATTTATACCAGCATCTGCATACAGCTGCAGATAGCAACACCACAATATTGCTTCCTTCTCCCACCTCACATTCAACTTGATACTTAGTCTCTTCCGACCACTACGACTTCTCTATCATCAACAACCAACGTCCACATAAACATCATCAAACCCAACATCCACATAAACAGCCAACGTCCTTTATCATAAAACTCTGAACCACCTCAGATCCGACCTTTAACCCAATTCCTCCCAGTTTTATGCTTCCAGATTTAGACTTCGAGCCCACATCATCGTCAACGCGGCTCTTAACAGCGGTTGAATTTAAATTGGTAAGGAATTTTGACAGCGAAGAATCAGGGGTGTGAGGAATAGAATTTGGGAATGTGGTTGTATTAGGGAAGAAATGACGGATTAGGTTTTACGAAGCTGAAACATAAATGGAAGCGGAGGGTATTATTGGTATTTCCAAAAGACACGGTTGAATACAGTGGACGGAACTTACATTATTAGTAGTAAAGATTAATGAGATTTTATAAATCGTTTGAACTATAATTAATTTGGATAAAAGTATTAATGTAATCGGTTGAATAGATTTAATAAAATCCTAAAGAGTGAGTCATCTGATATTTGTTAGTGATACTTAAATTAGTAACAGTCTATATCTTTGTTTAGTTCTATTGGATGTTTACTTTAGTCTTGCTTGTACCATCGAGCGATCAAACAAGTAATATAATTGGATTAACATAATAAATACTTTTTATTGGAAATTAAGATCTATAATAAATTTCTATTTTGAAAATATTTGTCACCTTAAATAATAAATTGTTTACTTTAAACAATTTACCTTTTTAAATTTTCACTTGGATTCGAAGAGGCCGGGATCGGATATCAGAGTTATCCGGAACCACTTCGATTTAATAACCCCTACAAATCTTATGCGTTTGATTATGGGGTCTAATATGCTAAAAATTGAATGAATTAAGTAAATCTTACTATCTTAAAGTAAGTAACGGTACTTAGATATTACTCAAGTCTCAATGGATTTGGGTAATAAGTGGTTGGCTACAACAAGATAAAACTCGTAGTGATTTACGAGTAACTTGGGTTTTCAAAGAAGCATTATAACATAAGTATTTCATGTTACATGGGTTTTCTCATGCCGGTTTCCATCCTGACTCGGGTGTTACTTTGTTGTAATGCTCGATTCAGACCGAGTATTATATAATTTCAGGTTAGGACATTTGGAGCTCAGGAGACGAGCTGGATGGTAGAGACGTATCAATTAGAATCCGTTGTATGGCTGTATAGATAATAGTTGAGGACAAGTTATTATAACTGTCCATATTTGTTGTACTCTGATATCTTGTATGTATTTTGACAGTTACAGCTTTCTTTGTATAAATGATGTTATATTATATCATATTTTGTTCCGCTGCGATTATGAGATTCTATGCTGTTGCTTCTTGTTCTTATTCTATCTCTTTTTCTTCCATACCCTTACAGCCTGGAATTTCCGACGCTCGATTGCTCGTTACTCTATATACAGTGGATGTATTAGTGTCGATTTCCGGGGTCAAAAATCTTTCGGGCCTTTACAGATTGTGTATATTAGATCCCATACATTTTATAACAAATTTATGTGTGCCTATGTTGTCCAATTCAATATATGTATTCAAAATGATTTAGTAATAAAAAAATCATTATAACATATATTTTCAACCATAATATTTAAATATATTACTATTAATTTTTGGATATTAAAATAATTTTTAGTTGACTAAAATAATTTAATAAAATGTTAAATACATTTTACTACATACACAATAATATCATTTAAAGTTATTATATATATATATATTTTTGTATTTACTTTTAAAAAATTACTATATAATAATTATCAATTAATATTTTAAAATCATTTAAATATGTTAATTTATACATTTACGTTTAAAAAACAATCCGTACGGATTTGAAAAATAAAAAAAATATTTTTTTGAAAACCCCTTTCTGCCTAGTTAAAAATAATTTTTATTAATATATATAGGATTTAATAATAATAAATTTTATAAATAAATAAATTTTTATAATTTAAGTTAAGGACCACTAGCACGAGTGGTAAGCGTTACACCCATATTTCCCAAATTACGTCAATATTGGGCTAAGCATTGTACGAGGCTAAAAGAACTGCTCTAATAAGACAGAAAGAATTGAAGTGATCCAATCGATACTGTATGAGAAATCGAAAAGTGAAGCAATTCATGTAAGAATGCGTTCAGCTATTTAATTGAAGCCTTATTGCTGCCGTGGGGACGGACTACAAAGTATGACAGCCAGCTTACAGTAAAGACACCGGACTCAACTAAAAGAACTGTATCCAAAGAATTCACAATGAAATACAATGCTGCGCCCGTAAGGAAGACCATAAAGATATCGGATCTACGTCTGTCCCTTAGTTTCAATATTACGTTATCATACTAAAACCAAAATTTGACATAGTCATAAGAAGCAGGCAATGACATACTGCATACACAAGCCACAATAAATGGATGATTGATTTGCGCTATCAACATCCATAGAACTTATAGCCCGTTAACATCTTCAAAAGTGGATCTGCACCGCACATACGAAGGACTACCTAAGCAGTACCATACGGAGTCAAAAGCATCGCAAAGGGCCTACACACATGGCCACGCAAACATCGCTCCAATGCAGATTCACTTACGGGTAAATAGCAAAGATATAAATCACCATTATCGATGACTCATGCATATTAGCAACAAGGGAAACTCTGATCACAGTCAGCTCAGATCACGTTCATATGTGTATTGAACCAACTCCCTGGTTAAGCCAAGGCAACACAACACTATTTATCTCGACATAATATCTCTCAAGAAAGTATAAACTAGAATAATGACAAAGGTATGTGCATCCTATAACAGCAAATCATACATCCTAAAGCCTAAAGTAGCGCAAGACGATCCCACTTAAGCGTCAGGCGAGCATCACAACATCATGCAGGTATCGCACATCAACCAGTATAGGCTAACTCTAAATATGTGGGCAGCGCCTAAAACCATTGAGCCACACTTAATGTCTTCCTAAGGCAGTATGCAAACTCTTCACTTCTTCAGATCAAAAATATACGACCCCTTAAGGTTTGAGTTTCGTGCTCCAATTTCATATATTCCCACATCAATTTCAGAAGTTTCGGTCTTCGCCTCAAGCTACTCGTGAAAGGCCATAATCCAACTGCCTAAATCATGGCTTCCCACTAAAGAACGTTACTAATCCGGGTACATCAAACAAACAGTGCGGATGAAAGACATGTGGCATGATCCAAAGGTGGAAACACAATGGCGAGAGAAGGATGTGGTGATCCGCGTACACCCTCTACATAACAAGTAGGAGATGATCTGAAATATTAGGGTGATCTATTTCTTTTTTGCGGAAATGGGAAAATTATATTTTTTTTGTCTTTTTCATCAAATACATATATAAGGAGAAAAGATATAAAATGATCTGACCCATGGACGTAAAATTAAAAGTAATTTGAACCACATAAAAATTTCTATTTCATTTTACTTTCATTCACTATTATATATCTATATTGCAGTATATTGTAACTCATTATGCAAATGCAAATGGATTTGACATTCTAACAAATATTATGTGACATCCCAAAATTTTATCAATTTAAAATTTGTAATTAATTTGAATTTCTGGGAATTAAATTGAAATTAATTTGAAATTTTCAACAAAAAATAAAATAAATATTGATTTGTGTGTGTGTATATATATATGGGTAGATTTGAATTTGACTTTAAACGTGAATTTGAATTTGAATTTAAAATTTAAGTAAATGCCTTAGTAAAATAATTTGGATTTTAAAATAATATATATAGGTTATTTATGTATGTATAATTGGTTTAAAACAATTTCTTTAAATTATATATTTTAAAATAAAAGATAACTGTATTTATAAAATAGGAAAAACAATTTAGAAATATATATATATATATATATATATATATATATATATATATATAAATCATTTTTCTCATGCAGAGGACACATGTAAGGTTAGTAACATATTAATTAACAAGTGTTTAAATTTTAATAAATGAATTAACAAGTGTAATTCATGAAGAAATAAAATTTACAAGTATCAAATTTTGTCTTTGTTTTTGAGAAAATTCATAAAGATAGAAAATGAGATATTGTAAACCATTTCATCTCTTCTTTCTAATTTCTTTTACCACTTTTAAGACTTAAACAAATCTGAGAAAATAAATCAGAAAATTTACAAAACAAACTCAACTTTTTCAATTCAAATCCTAAGCTGAAATTATATCAAATAGTAAAACAAAGATCTGAAGCAAACAGAGATTCAAGCTCAAGGTCTATGAACAAATAGCAAGCAAGTTATCAATTCAGTAATTAGCATCAGATTTTCAAGTTTAACATCAAAAAGACTCAGCAATCAATAGCCTTCAAAATTTTAAAAGAAAAACCCAGACAAGCTCTATGTTTCAAAGCTACAGGTGAGTAAACTTCTTTAAAAATTTGGAATGGAACTTGTTGTTTGTGATGATGCTTGTGATAAAATTGTAAAGAGTTTATATGCAAGCTGATATGTGTAAGTATATGCAAGATTACTGTGCATACCTGATATCGGTTATTTTACCTCTGTTTGGAACAGGATTTCAAAACCTGCTTGAAATTTAAAAACCTTCTCCCTCGATTCTTGGTAAATATTAGGACTCAAACAAAAGTTGTTTGTTTAAACATGTTTTGAGTTTTAAAAAGGAACTCAAGCAAAATAAATTAAAGTTTTCTTCTGGAATGTGAAATTACAGGCAAAATTCAAAATGTGTGCTTGGGTGATCATCAAACTCGAGAAAAATGCGAGACGAATTTATAAACCATCGTGGTGATCTAATTCTGACAATCTAGGGTCTAAAACCCACACTTAGTCGAGGTTGGGTTTTGAGCTACTATCGCTTCGTCGTCGCATCGGAGCCGTTCGCACCAGTGGCGATCGAAAATATGGAGGCAAGTGTAGCGCTGGCTAGAATTTAGTGACCTCTGATGATCAGAGAAGGGAGAACGAGGTGTTCATGATGATCGATGTTTCCTTCCAGTTGATGATGAGTGACGAAATTTTGAGTTCGTCGATGTTGTGAACTTCTAGGTGTTCAGGTGGCCAGGAAAGGTGATCTTCGACCCGTAGACAGCCGTAGCACCAATTGAAGTTGGCTGGAATGGCAGTGCATTTGCATGGTGTTGATGTGGTACCAGGAAATCGGGTTGGGGGAAGAAGCATTGGTGACTCGAAGTTATCTTCGGGAGGTTGCTGTGTTGGCTCGAGTTTAGCTCCAGTGAATTCATGTGTGCGCCGGGTTTAATACTTAAACAAAAAATTTTTAAGTTTGAAAATTAAAGCATACGGGTTGATTTTTGGTAAGACTCGAAGCACATAGGTATTTGACTCGGGGAGCACTCGGGTAACCCTCGGGATCGATTGAGAACTGTTTTTGAAATTTTAAAATAAATGAAAAATTTAAAACATTCTCAATCCATGTTTTCCTAATAATTGTTTTCAAGTTAAATTTGAATTAGTAAAGGTTTTTTTAATTTAATCTAATTAAGTAAAGTGTTTAATTAACATATAACCTTAGTTTTAAATGTTTATTTTATATAACTTAATTTTTGTAATTAAGAAAATAATTATAAAAAATATGAAATGTTTTCTAAACATTAATCAAACTTTAAAGTCTTAAGATAATCAGTGTGATAATGATGATTAATTAAACGAGGTTTAAATGGTAATTAAAGTAATTAATAAAGACATAATGGTTTATCTTTAAATTAATTTAAGTAATTAATGATTTTTTAATTTAATAAATTAAAGAATAATCACCTAATTAATTACTTAATAATTAAGGTTAATTAATTAATAATTAATTAATTAACAGTTAAGGATTTAATTAATTAACAATGAAGGATTTAATTAATTAATAGTTAAGAATTAATTAATAAATAATTAAGGATTAATTAAATTAAAATTAAGAATAATTAATCATTAATTAAGGCTAATTAATGATATGTGATTATTGAATTATAATCACATGATTAGTCCATCTTAATTATAGATGATTGATTATTGTTGAATGCTTTGCATTGTTGAATGTCTTTGATATGTGATTAAGATCTATGTGATATGAATTACTTTGTGTTGCGCTGTGATATCTATGATTTGTTTCTGTGTGAATGTCATAAACCATTGGCCTGTAAAACGGCATTTGAATTTCGATGCGACAGGGAGTCGGATTCCAATTGGTTATCCACGTGTTTTTAAATTAAGCGCTCACTATTCGGTTTAGCCTGGAGAGGACTTTGTGTCATATAACCCATTTCGAATAGTGATACGACGAAATGGATAGCATTTGAAGACAGTGGTGAAGACCATGTGTCTTCGAGAACGATAGGATAACCTGTCAAATGACTCTGCACTGAGTTGCTCCGGTATAGAGATCTCCTTATGTGATGGGGAGTCCGATCGGGATTGTGGATACCTAGATTGCAAGGACTTCTTCCTTTATTGGACGAAGTGCCTTCGGTTCTGTTCGAACCCAAAACAGACTTGTATGGTGATATTTCTGACATTACGTTTTGAGATATAAAGCCGATCTCTATCAAATACATTCCGTTCGATGGCGGAAAATTTATACTCTTAGCTTAACACCCTTTTCTGAGACGTACGAGCTCAGAGGTTATGTAGTTGATGGTTATCAGTGATATACTCCTAATTTGGTAGTATGGCATGCTCAGTGCTACTGTGTGTGCCGATCATTTATTGATCAAAGCATGGCTTTTGTGTAAAGCTTAGCTTTGTGGACGAGACCTCGTCGGACCTCACACCTCGGAAATGGTCAAAACAGGAAAGATGCGGCAAGGTTATGAGAGTTGCGCCCTTTAGGGTATGTCATTTCCTTCTGGAAAAGGGTGGTGTCATGGTATGGAGCCCAGATATTTAAACTATGTGGTTGCTGAAAATTTATTACTTTGTGGTTGTTGCTTTGTGGTTGAGGATCCTCAGATAAAGGTCGCAAACGACCAGAAGATGGCATACTCGAGTAGTCGTTACCTACTTATAGAGGTAAACCGGCCTTGTGTTGGCAGAGATCATGGTAGGTTCTCACGACGTCCCTCCAGAGGCATAGGAAGTTCCTTAGCCTGACCATTTGTTGGAAATCCAATCACCAATATGCGCCCAATACGTTTTTAGTTGTACAAACTACCATTTACTTATGGTGGTCACCACTGCTTAGATGGTAGCAATAGTAGGCATGGTACGAAATGTCTATGCTGGCTAAGATTAATATTATACTTTCGAAATATTTTCTACACTATGCACTAATAATAATATCAAAAGAGTTTTCTCGTATGAAGCATGTTCGACTATCATAAGAAGAAATCTCTTCCAATTCTGCGATTGCATTGTATGTGTGGCGGTTGGTATTATGGTAGTTTCATTTTCCAAAAGCATAAACGAATTTCTTTTTATAAACTGGTTTTGTACAAACAACTGCTTTTGTTTACTCATACCAGTCCCTTGACCGATCCGGAGTTTATTGTTCCCTTCCTAAACTCTGGGTGCCATTAATTCCCACCCGGGCAGCCTAGAAGCAGGTTATCCGTGTTTTGGAGCTAGCTTGGATTTTGAAGACTTTTGGAAGCTGCCGGATTTCGGAAAGCTTTGGGTTGGAGATCTTTTGAAGAGTTTAGAGTTTTTGAAGACTTATCGAAGTTGAACTATGTTGGAGACTTTTTTTTGAAACTCTGTTCTCGTTCCGCTGTGGTGTTGTTATTCTGTTGTGATATCATGTGTAGCACTCTGATGTTGGTGATAAATGTTGTAATGAATACTGTATGTGTGTTGTGATTAATGGAACCATTTTTTTCCGCTGTTTATTTTCATCTAATGTTGTTATAAGCTCCATCCAAACTATAGTTCAATGTTTGAATCTTCGGTAGTCCAATACAAGTGAGGTATTTGATGTCGATTTTCAATCGCTGGGTTTCGGGTCATGACAAGTGGTATCAGAGCTAAAGGTTGAGTAAGAACTTTAGCTACGGAGTGTAACACATTAGGTGGCTCATTAGAGATAGGGTGAAGTATACCTTAGAATGAGTATAACCTGAGAGACCAAAACCCTGAAATTTATTGGTCTATTTCTTTTAACTGTTGATACTCCCTAAGAGATATCGTCTGTATACCTAAATCAAGTTTTCTTACTATTTACAGATAGTAAGAATGAGCAGGTGAAGAGGAAGAGCTAGGGGATGAGGAAATACCACCTCAACTGGTCAAGTCCCGGCAATAGCAGAAGCAGCTTTACCTACTCAACCTCAGCCGAATCTAGCTAATCTACATAAAAGCTTCTCGAGACTTGATGATAAGCCGTTCACTAGCAAAGAATCTATTGTCGAAACCTAAGCCTAGATCAAATCGTGTGAAAGAATTTTTAAAGGGCTAAAGTTGGAAGATGATCAAGTGCGACTGATAGCTTCTTGGCACCTCCAAGAAGAAGCCCTAGCCTAGTGGAAGATAGCTACAGTGGATGAGCCAGAAGATGAATTCACGTGGGAACATTTTGAAAAGTGTTTAAGAAACGCTATATGTCGTCGGCTGGTATCTCCCAAATGTACAAGGAATTTATGGAATTGAAGTAGAGAAGTTTATCATTTGAGGAGTACTTAAATAAATTCAACGAATCATCTCGTTTCGGTCCGGAGTTGGTAAACACACCCCTAAAGAAAAATAAAAGATTCGTTCGTAGGATGAATAAGAAATTTCACGAAAGAATAACAGCTCATGTTAAAGAATCTTTTTCTGATCCGATCGATATGGGGTATAGATATGCTACCCTGGATATGCAGGAAGCCCCGGAGGAGAAAGGAAATACGAATAATCCAAATTGGAAAAAAAGAAAGTTCGGAGGCAAGAAACCATATAAAGGTTTGGAGAAGAAGAGTAATCAGGAAAACCCGACGAGGAATATTAATTGTTTCAATTGTCTAGAAAAGGCCATTATTCAAATAGTTGCAAGAAGCCAAAGGGGGATCAATCTGTACAAACAAGACCCGGGAAATGCTATTATTGTCAGAAATCGAGATACGAAGTTAAAGATTGCCCAACAATGAAGTAACCTTAGACAACAAAGGTGTACACGGTCAAAGATAAACCTGCAACCTCTAAAACAGATAAAGGGAAATGAGTTTAGAAGGTAACCTTACTACTTATGATAGAATTGTTAGAGTTTTGTTCGGCACGGGAGCCACCCATAGCTTTATCTCCCAAAAAACTGTAAATGAATTAAATCTTGAACCTGAATTTGTCGACGAGCCCATTTGCGTAAAGAATCCAGTTGGTGGCCCTGTGAACCTTTTTCTACGATGCAAAGACGTTCCTATCTCATATTCTTGTTACCAATTCCCTATCAGTCTCTTTGTCCTTGATTCTAATGAGTTTGAAACCTTACTCGGAATGGATTGTCTAACAAAATACGAAGCCAAATTAGATTGTAACAATCGATTGATTTCCGTCAAAACCAAATTTGGAGATTTCATTGAGATTTCTTATGAGGATCCGAGTCCTAAAAGAAATGAGTTGATGTATACCTTAGGATATCCCGAACCTAGTCTAGAGTCCATACCCATTGTTCGGGAATTTCCAGACGTGTTCGAAGAAGTAAAATCCTCACCTTCACATAGAGAAATTGACATTAGAATTGACTTAGTACCCAATGCTCGTCCTGTCGTTCAAGCAAGTCGCAGGATGGCAACCAAGGAAAGGATAGAATTAGTCAAACAAACCCGAGATTTGCTAGAGAAAGGACTAATAGTCCTAGTGTTTTGATTGGGGTTCAGCTATGGTGTTCGTAGACAAATCTGATGGACCCTTGAGATTGTGTGTAGACTACCGCGATCTCAATAAACTAACTCTCAAGAACAAGTTTCCTTTATCTAGAATCGACGATCTATTCGATCAACTTTATGGCACCCGATTCTCTTCAAAGATGAATCTAGCTCAAGGATTCCATCAGGTGCGAATTGTCGAAAACTGTGTTGACTTGACTGCTTCTAGGGGTCCAGACACTTTCTACGAATGGTTAAGCATGCCTTTCGGACAAACCAATGCTCTCGCATATATCGTAGACTTAATGACCCGTATATTTCGAGGAGTATTGAATAATTTTGTTCCGGTGTTTATTGACGATATTTTGATCTGTTCCAAAACCGAAGAGGAGCAAGCTAAGCATCTCAGAATTGTTTTGGAGATATTAAGGAAGAAGATTTTGTTCGCCAAATTTTGCAAGTGCCATTCTTGGGTCAAGGAAGTCAGATTTCTCGGTCACGTTATTAATGAAGAAGGAATATCTATTGATCATAGCAAAGTTTTCGCTATTCTAGACTGGAAGCGACCCACAACGCCGAAAGAGGTTCAAAGTTTTCTGGTTTTAGCGGGATATTAGAGGAAGTTTGTTTAGGATTTTTCTAAGATAGCTCGTCCACTGACTAAGCTAACAATGAAGAATGCCAAGTTTGATTGGACTCCGAAATGTGATGAAGCATTTCAGGAATTGAAGAAGAGATTAACTATTGCTCATGTTCTCGCTATTATCAACCAAAATCAAGGCTTATATGTTTACACAAATGCTTATAGTGATAGTGTGGGTGCAGTGCTAATGCAAAATGGTAGAGTAATTGCCTACGCAAGTAGACAATTATGTTCGCATAAGAGAAACTACCCAACACATGATCTCGAGCTTCTAGCTGCTATTTTCGCTTTGAAAATCTGGTGACATTATCTTCTGGGTAAGAATCTCCTTCAGCTTTTCTAAAGAAATTTTTTAAAGGTTCAACTTAACTTAATTTATACTTAATAAATCCTTCTTGTTTTAGGTGAAAAATTCTAATTATTCACCGAACACAAATCTCTGAAATACCTCTTCACCCAGAAAGATCTAAATCTAAGGCAACAATGCTTGTTAGAATTTCTAGCATCTTATGACCTAGATATTCTGTAAATACCTGGAAAAGCCAATGTAGTTTACGATGCTTTGAGAAGAAAACATGCTATTCTTGCCCATCTTGTTATCGCTCCTACTGTTCTTAAGAGGATCGCAAGAAAGCAGAAAGAAGATGAGTTTCTTCGAGGAATTTATAAAAGAATATGCTAAGGTGAAGATACTAGTTTTGAGGTTGATAATAGAGGAGTTATAAGATTGAAAGACAGGATCTCTTTCCCAGACATTCCGGATCTAAAACGTGAATTTTTGGATGAATGTCATAAGTCTAAACTCAGTATCCATCCAGGAGTTAATAAGACATATAGAGATATCAAAAGAACTTTCTGGTGGAAAACAATGGAAAGGGACATATTTATTTATGTGAGACGTTGTGCTACCTGCCAATAAATTAAAAGTGATCAAAAGAAAATGGCGGGTTTACATCAGTCTTCGGAAGTTCTTAAGTGGAAATGGGATCAAGTATTAGTGGATTTCATCGACAGGTTGCCACGAACTAAGAAATGAAATGAAGCAATTTAGGTTATAGTGGATCATCTTACTAAAACCGCCCACTTCATCCCAATGAAATCCAACCGGACAGCAGCAAGCTTAACAGAGCTGTATGTAAAAGAGAATATTCATCTCCATGTTATACCCAATAGTATAGTGAGTTATCGTGATCTGATCTTCACTAGTAGATTTTAGGAGGCATTTCAAGCCGCATTGGGAACCAAACTGAACTTCAGCACTGCTTATCACCTGCAGTCTGATGGGTAGACAAAAAGGATAAACCAAATCTTAGAAGACCTTCTACGTGCTTATATACTTGACTTTGGTGGTTCTTGGGAGGACCATTTGCATCTGGTCGAATTCTCATATAACAACAGCTATCAAGCCAGTATCGAAATGGCTCCTTTTGAAGCTTTATATGGACGTCCGTGTCAATCGCCGGCGTGCTGGATTGAGTCTGGTGACAGACTCGTGCTTGGACCAGATATGATAAAGGAAGCTACGGAGAAAGTAGATTTTAACCGAAAGAAGTTACTAACTGCTCAAAATCATCAAAAGAGTTATGCTGATCTCAGAAGAAGGGATTTAGAATTCTAGGTTGGAGACTCTATTTTCCTCAAAGTTTCTCCAATGCGTGGTGTGTTAAGGTTTGGGAAGACTGGTAAGCTAGCACCACGATATATTGGTCTTTTTCCTATACTGGAGAGGATCGGTCCTCTAGCATATCGAGTGCAGCTGCCTACCTGGTTATCTGGCGTGCACAATGTGTTTCATATTTCTCACCTTCGGAAATATGTGCACGACCCAGACAGTATTATTGAAGAGGCAGGTCAGCGGGATTTGAAATTTACACCAAATTTAGCAGTTAAAAGAGAGCCATTGAAAATAATTGGTCGTGATGGAAAGCAATTGAGGAATAAAATTGTGAAATTAGTTAAAGTGCAATGAGTGGTGATCCAAACGACTGCACTTGGGAAACAGAGGATAGCATGCAGAAGTCTTATCCCAATTGCAGAGTGGATGTTCCGGCTTGATTGGTAAGCCATTTTTCTATCTTTTTCTACGTTCTTATATTCTTTATTTGTCTTTCTCTCTCTTTTCAAATTTTGAGGATGGAATTATCTTAAGGAGAGGAATCTGCAACATCCCAAAATTTTGTCAATTTAAAATTAGTAATTAATTTGAATTTCTGGGAATTAAAGTGAAATTAATTTGAAAATTTCAACAACAAATAAAATAAGTATTGATTTGTGTGTATATATATGGGTAGATTTGAATTTGACTTTAAGCTTGAATTTGAATTTGAATTTAAAATTTAAATAAAAGCCTTAGTAAAATAATTTTGATTTTAAAATAATATATATAGGTAATTTATTTAACGTATAATTGGTTTAAAACATTTTCTTTTAAATTATATATTTTTAAAGAAAAGAGAGATGTATTTATAAAATAGGAAAAATAATTTAAATATATATATATATATATATATATATATATATATATATAAATCATTTTTCTCATGCAAAGGACACATGTAAGGTTAGTAACGTATTAATTAACAAGTGTTTAAATTTTAGTAAATGAACTGACAAGTGTAATTCATGAAGAAAGAAAATTTACAAGTGTCATATTTTGTTTTTATTTTTAAGAAAATTCAAAAAGATAGAAAATGAGATTTTATAAACCATTTCATCTCTTCTTTCTCATTTCTTTTATCACTTTCAAGACTTAAACAAATCTGAGAAAACAAATTAGAAAATTTATCCAAAAAACTCAATTTTTTCAATTCAAAATCTTAAGCCTGAAATTATATCAAACAGTAAAACAAAGATTTGAAGCAAACAGAGATTTAAGCTCAAGGTCTATGAACAAATAGTAAGCAAGTTACTAATTCAATAATCAACATCAGATTTTCAAGTTCAAGAAAAAAAAAGACTCAACAATAAACGGCCTTCAAAATTTTATAAGAAAAAACCCAAACAAGCTCTATGTTTCTAAGCTACAGGTGTGTAAACTTCTTTAAAAATTTGGAATGGCACTTTTTGTTTGTGATGATGCTTGAGATAAAAGTGTACAGAGTTTATATGCAAGCTGATATGTGTAAATATACACAAGATTACTGTGCATGCCTGATATGAGGCATTTTAACAGGATTTTAAAACCTATTTGAAATTTAAAAACCTTTTGCCATGATTCTTGTTAGATCTTAGGAATCAAACAAGAGTTGTTTGTTTAAAAATGTTTTGAGCTTTAAAAATGAATTCAAGCAAAATAAATTAAAGTTTTCTTCTGGAAAGTGAAATTACAGGCAAAATTCAGAAATGTGTATAAATTCAAATATCATGATTCCCGATCTCAAGTTTATAAGCCGTAATGTTTTTGAAATTACTGGGTTTTAAAGGCAAAATCATAATTTTTAATGAAGTATCCTCTGAGAAAATTGAGGATGAATGGAATTACGTTTTTGACAAATTTCTGGTGATTGGCGAACTTTTGGGTGTCGGGATTGCTTCCAGAGGTGCTTGGGTGATCGTCGAACTCGAGAAAAATGAGAAACGAATTTATAAACCATCGTGATGATCTAATTCTGACGGCCTAGGGTTTAAAACGCGCACTTAGTCGAGGTCGGGTTTTGAGCTGCTATCCCTTCCTCGTCGCATAGGAGCTGTTCGCACTAGTGACGATCAAAACTAGGGAGGCAACTATAGCGCTGGCTAGAATTTAGCGACATCTGATGGTCGAAGGAGGGAGAAAGAGGTGTTCTTGATGATCGATGTTTCGTTCCAGTTGATGATGAGTGACAAAATTTTGAGTTTGTCGATGTTGTGAACTTATGGGTGTTCAGCTGGCCAGGAAAGGTGATCTTCAACCTGTAGACAGTCATAGCACCTATGTGAGCTGGCTGGAATGGCCGTGCATGTGCCCGGTGTTGATGTGGTATCAGGAAATTGGGTTGGGGGAAGAAGCATTGGTGACTCGAAGTTATCTTCGGGAGGTCGGTGTGCTGGTTCGAGTCTTAACTCGAGTGAATTCATGTGTGCATCAGGTTTAATAATTAAAAAAAATTACATTTGAAAGTTAAAGCATACAGGTTGGATTTTGATAAGACTCGATGCAGATAGGTATTTGACTCGGGGAGCACTCGGGTAACCCTTGGGATCGATTGAGAATAGTTTTTAAAATTTTAAAATAAATGCAAAATTTAAAACATTCTCAATCCATTTTTTCTAAATAATTGTTTTCAAGTTAAATTTGAATTAGTAAAGGTTTTTTTTGTAATTTAATCAAATTAAGTAAAGTGTTCAATAAATATATAACATTAGTTTTAAATGTTTATTTTTATAAACTTGATTTTTGTAATTAAGAAAATATTATAAAAAAATGAAATGTTTTCTGAATATTAATCAAACTTTAAAGTCTTAAGATAGTCATTGTGATAATGATGATTAATTAAACAAGGTTTAAATGGTAATTAAAATAGTTAATAAAGACATAATGGTTTATCTTTAAATTCATTTAAGTAATTAATGATTTTTTAGTTTAATAAATTAAAGAACAACCACCTAATTAATTACTTAATAATTAAGGTTAATTAATTAATAATTAATAATTAATAATTAATTAATTAACAATTAAGGATTTAATTAATTAACAATTAAGGATTTAATTATTAATAATTAAGAATCAATTAATAAATAATTAAGGATTAATTAATTTAAAATTAATAATAATTAATCATTAATTAAGGATAATTAATGAAAATAATTAGGTGATTAATGAAATTAGTCCATCTTAATTATAGATGATTGATTATTGTTGAATACTTTGCATTGATGAATGTCTCTGATATGTGATTGTGATCTATGTGATACGAATTACTTTGTGTTGAGTTGTGATATCTGTGATTTGTTTATGTGTGAATGTGAAAAACCATTAGCCTGTAAAACGGCATTTGAATCTCGATGCGACAGGGAGTCAGATTCCAATTGGTTATCCAAAACCCACATCAAACCCTGAAAGTGAATCTTTGTGAATCATATATCCATGTGTTTTTAAATTGAGCACTCACTATTAGGTTTAGCCAGGAGAAGACTTTGTGTAATATAACCCATTCTGAATAGTGATACGACGAAATGCATAGCATTTGAAGACAGTGGTGAAGACCGGGTGTCTTCGAGGACGATAGGATAAACTGTCGAATGACTCTACACTGAGTTGCTCCGGTATGGAGATCTCCATATGTGATGGGGAGTCCGATCAAGATTGTGGATACCAGGATTGCAAGGGCTTCTTCCTTTATTAGATGAAGTTCCTTCGGTTCTGTTCGAACCCGGAACAGACGAAGTGCCTTCGGTTTTCTAATTTATTCTCTTAGCTTAACACCCTTCTCTGAGACGTACGAGCCCAGAGGTTATGTAGTTGATGGTTATCAGTGATATACTCCCAATTTGGTAGCGTGGCATGCTGAGTGCTACTGTGTGTTGCTGATCATTTGTTGATCAAAGCATGGCTTTTATGTAAAGCGTAGCTTTGTGGACGATACCTCGTCGGACCTCACACCGCGGAAATGGTCAAAACAGGAAAGATGCGGTAAGGTTATGAGGGTCGCGCCCTTTAGGGTATGTAATTTCCTTCTGGAAAAGGGTGGTATCATGGTATGGAGACCAGATATTTAACCTATGTGGTTGCTGCAAATTTATTACTTTGTGGTTGTTGCTTTGTGGTTGAGGATCCTCGGATAAAGGTCGCAAACGACAAGGGAATGGCATACTCAAGTAGTAGTTACATAGTTACAGAGGTAACCCGGCCTTGTGTTGGCAGAGATCAGGGTAGGTTCTCGTGACGTCCCTCCAGAGGCATACCCATGTGGCATAGGAAGTTCCTTATCCTTACCATTTGTTGGAAATCGATTCACCAATACGCGCCCAGTACGGTTTTAGTTGTATAACCTGCCATTTACTTATGGCGGTCACCACTGTTTAGATGGTAGCTATAGTAGGCATAGTACGAAATGTCTATACTGGCTAAGATTAATATTGTACTTTCGAAATGTTTTCTACACTATATACTAATAATAATATCAAAAGAGTTTTCTCGTATCAAGCATGTTTGACTATCATAAGAAGAAATCTCCTCCAATTCTATGATTGCATTGGGTGTGTGGCGGGAGGTCTTATGGTAGTTTCATTTGCCAAAAGCATAAACGAATTTTTTTATAAACTGTTTTTGTACAAACAACTGTTTTTGTATACTCATACCAGTCCCATGACTGACCCGAAATTTATTGTTCCCTTCCTAAACACTGGGTTCCCATAATTTCCACACGGGCAGCCTAGGAGCAGGTTATCCGTGTTTTGAAGTTAGCTTGGATTTTGAAGTCTTTTGGAAGCTGTCGGATTTTGGAAAGCTTTGGGTTGGAGAACTTTTGAAGTGTTTAGAGTTTTCGAAGACTTATCGAAGTTGAAGTATGTTGGAAACTTTTTTTCGAAACTCTGTTCTCGTTCCGATGTGGTGTTGTTACTCTGTTGTGATATCATGTATAGCACTATGATGTTGGTGATACATGTTGTAATGAATATTGTATCTGTGTTGTGATTAATGGAATCATCTTTTGTTCTGCTGTTTATTTTCATCTAATGTTGCTATAAGCTCCATCCGAACTGTAGTTCAACGTTTGAATCTTCGGCAGTCGAACACAAGTGAGGTATTTGATGTTGATTTTCAATCGGTGGACTTCGGGTTGACATATTTGACGTGCAACTATATAATTATGTAAGCATCCAAGAATATAATTAGCTAACAGAAGGCATGCTTAATACAACTTAAGTTTGTTGATTCAAATTTGTGAAAGAACGTTAACAATTACTTTCCTAATCAATTGAGGTATTCTGGGATGAAAAATATCACCAACGTTTTTGGCGCTAGATGAAGGGCACAAACCTTCGTTCCCCTTTTTAATCCCTAGTAAGTCCGCTTAACCTTTATTTCCTAATTTTCGGTAAGCTTTACCTACATTTCCTCTATTAATTATGAATCTCGCCGATTCATTCATTTCCTTTACTAAAAAACAGTTGTTCAAATTTTCCAAACCCAATCAAAGGCGAAAGCCTCCATTGAAAACCCCATTGAACCCATCCAAACCACGATTCAGACCTTCAATAAACCATTGAACCAATAGGAAAAATGGCAGAAGGAGAAGACGGCCCAAAATATTGCCCTCAAGCAAGCATATGCCTCACCATCCATAGCTCATCGCCTCTATTTACTAGCTGCGCTAACTATGCCATTGGTAAGCGCTAACGACACTTTTAGAAATGAGAACGCTGAAGTTGGTCCATGAATTAAATCCAACACCTCTGACATTAACCTAGTATTACTTGATAGAAGGTTTCAATCTATAGTGTTCCATGAAACTAAGTTAAAGGGTTATTACCAATTGATTTTTGTCTTCTATTGTCAATCGATGACTACAAGTTGGATGAAAGCACAAAGATATTTGTTGATTTGGATAGCGATTCGAATAACGGCAAGAAACCTAAAGTTGGAATCTTAGAAACTCTACTCCATGCTAAGAGGGTTTGAAAGCAACCCTCTTATTGTGATCATTTTGGTAAGGACCTTTGCACTTTATCTTGGAAACCGGGAGATTCAAAGTCTGGTGGATGAACTAATGTTGAGGCATCAACTATAGCCACAAAAGACAAGTGATCAATACTGTACTAAGTATCCCAGACCTAATTTCGAGTTATTTACATCACTTTTACAATAAACATTGTATTTATTATTAGAAGTAGTAATATAATGAACTGGACATAGGGAAATTAGACGGTCTGAACCAGTATAAAAATCTCTCTACGATAATTTCTTTGACACAAGTACTAGAGGTAAGGATATTAGACTGTCAAACCAGTTATCAAAACAGAGCTTCTTATAATGCAGCTTGGCTTCATCAGCCAACTAATAGGACATAGGAATATTAGACAGTCTGAACCAGTATAAAAACCCCTCTATGTTAGTTCTTCTAACACATCATACTGGATATATGGATAATAAATAGCTGAAAGTAGTAAAAAAAACCATGCGCGTGATTTGAAATGTTGTAAATACACAATCTGACTTCACAGTCAAACCAAGTCCTCCACCAAAATGGCAGGGAAGACCATGCCAAGCGCACGAATATGACACTGCACCCAAAAGAGGGGGTAGATCATAACAGACGTATGATAAACCATGGAGACTAAAAAATAGGTTCAAGAAGCATGAACTACATGAGAAATTAATTCAAAAAAGAGCAAGGAAAAACAATGCATGGAATGCACTACAACTCACAGATCAGGTGCAATTCTAGAAATTAAAGCTTGCCAGGTAAACATTAGAAACTAAGATTTACTCCAAGTCAATTTGTTTTATTTTTACTTACCAAAAATTTTGTTTGTGATTTAATATGTCGATGCATACTTAAAAAGTGAAAATAAGTAAAACCAAGCACAACACAAGTTATATTAAATTCATAAAATTACACCTCATAGGAAAATAAAAGCAAAGCTAAGAATCTGACTGAGGCTTTGAAGAAGAGCTAGATAAGATCATTCTACGGTAGAACAATCTATGGGAATGCGATATTGAATGTGGAGGAGATCTGCCCGTCGATTGGAGAATAAGAGGTGGATAATTCAATTTTGTAATGACAACCTATGAGGGAACGGAAGAAATACAACTATAAGTATTACAGCTGTAAACCGTTTGTGGGTTATGATTGTCGCCAACCCAAGTATCATGATAATGTTGCGGGTCATACCCTTAATTGGCATGATTATATTAAAAAGATAGGTCGGGTCCATGCAAAAAACATTTGAAAACTTCAATTACATGCCTCCTACCAATTTCTGCCATTACCACTTTTACCATCTCATCATGAAGTTGCTCTAATAAGAAAGCCCTATCCATCCCACCTTGGGAGACAGCATAGAGTCCAGGCGAATTTCACGCTAAAGTTGAATGCCTGATTCTCAATGGCATTCACGCGCCCCATGGCCACCTTTTTAGTTCTTTCAACCTCATGTAAAAGATGTTCCCTTATTTTCTTAGTATTCTTGGAGAAGGGGCCAAAGAGCTTCTCTGTAGAAGAAATGAAGGTTGAAACGCGAGTAGTTGATGTACCCAATTCTTTCTTATGATGATCATCCAACTCATTAAGCTTAGCTTCATAATAATTTTCCAAATCATTCTTCCACTTAAAAGCTTCATCTGAGCAGACCCCTAAAGCGAGCATGGGAGTAGCACCTAGTTTGGAAGTAGTACCTACGGCTAAGGTGGTAAAAGGAGTATCTTTTGCAGTAATTCACCTAGTAATATTCTCGTCCAATTCTTTGAATTTTTGTTGTAAGGCCTTAGTTTCATCTTGAAGTACAAAACCGTATATATTTCTACATCTTTTAATAAAGTTTGTAATTCTACAACTCTGGCTAGGGCAGAATCGAATTTTTCTTAAGAATGACCACCTTCAAATCTTGATCAAAAGAAGCTAGCTATAAATCAAACAATTTTGTATAGTTCAAAATTAAGGAAAAGCATGAACTTCATAAAAAAATGAAAATTACGAGTAGTTCACCTAACACACATACAACAAATAATATCAAATATCATGAATTTACAAAATCATTTTCTATCCTAAGGTCCAATAATCAAATACCACAACAAGACATCTATGAAACGCTGGGTAAAGGCGGGGCTGAGCTAACAGAAAAAGTCCTTCATGGATCATAGCAAGCCCCAGCCCAATGGTCTACAGGTTGTTTTGCAGACACCTTAAAATCCTCTATATCATGTAAAAAACCATAGGGTTAGCGCAGGATAGAAGTACTCTAAGACATCCTTGGTGTGGTGTAGGAAAACCTCCCCTTTTTTACTTTTAGTTTTCTCTCGCTTAGTTTTCTCCGAGTAGGAAGCAATCTTCTCTTGATCATCAAACAGGGAATCCTCTAGATCATCAATCTTCAATACAGCCTTATCTCTTGCTTTCTCTAAGGCATCAATTAGCTTAGCCTTAGTCTTCTTAGTTCATCTCGAGAAACCACCAAAATACCTATAGGCGTCGGTTCTCCATTCCTCATCCCACAAATTCTAAGGCCCTCTCAACTCTACTACACTCGTCCAATCATTCGTTGGAGAAGACCTAGAACCCGTAGAAAGAGCAGGTACCCTATTCAAATAAGGTACCACCAGTGCCTTCTCACATTCGGCGGCTTCTTTCCCCCCAACTAGGCATGCAATCTCTGTAGACATATCTTCGATGATTTTCTTCTATTTTGTGATCTCATTCTCATATCCACTATTGTAAAGATTTTCATGAACTTTCATAGACTCCTACATTCCTCCCAACTTTGACGCAGCTTCTCTGGCCCTTAGGCGCAACTTAATGTTATATTCATATTGGCGTGTAAGCACATCTTTAGTTTCTTCAAGTTCCTTACGAACATGTCTCGACTCATATTTAAGACTTTCATTCTCAACTTTGATAAAGCTAGCCTCTGCCTCAATTGCAGGAGAAGCGTCCCTCACCTCAACCCTAAGCTCAAATACACTTATGATGTCGAGACCTTGGACCATGGGGAAAAGAGAAATGTTAGGTCCGTAGGATTCATTAGGTTCAGGGAAAGGTTTAGAAGAGCCAACATAATTAGTGATAAGAAAATTTTACTCAAAGGTGATTGAAATACACGAAATAAAGATATGATATTAAACACTCATTATTCACTACGCTAATTAAAAATCCCAAGTGCTAAAGAAACAAGTATATAACAACAGGAATAAGAAGATTTTAGTCCTTTTATAAGTGTCTAAGCCTAAGCCTACCACTCTAGGCTATTAAGGGGAAAGAGCCGCTTTCACTGCAAAAAAATCCGACCTGTACCTACCAATATTTTACCTATCAATATATATGTGTAGGTAAAGGTAACCTTTATCTACCAATATTTAATGGTAGAATTTTTTGGTAGGTAAATCTTGCCAATATTATAACATTTTGGAAGGATGATTATCTACCAATAAATATAAGTAAAAAGTGTTACCTACACATATACTTGAGGAAAAGTTTTTTCAATTAGCGTATATATTTCCCTTCTATCATTTAACTTTTCATTGAAATTAACGCTGAGTTGTGTGATGATGTATCGAATAACCCTATCCTAGCAATTTCATTTTGGAATGAAGATTCATTTGCATATTCTAGCAATGTTCCTTGCAAAGTCACTTATTTATTAATAATTATTTTGATATATGAAATAATTAGCAATTAATGATTCATAAACATTAACTAAATTTTAAATAATTAACATTAAATATTCAATAATCATTTATTAATGACTAGTAATTTAGTAATAACATTTTATATATTGCCACTTGTTTCAAACAATTGACTATTAAAATGTAAGTGTTGTTATTTTTCTTAAAATTTTCACAATTTCATACCAGTATGTCATCACCCAAAATGGCTAACACATATTCACTCCAATTTATTAGAGAAACACAATCCATACCATCCCCCAACTACAGATCTAACCATTTATTTTAAATCAAATCTAACGGTACAAATCTCAGTCCACGTATGTCCTTTTGATTGGCCATACTATAAACCGACAGGAATCACTATCCATCTTTAAATCCTCCATATCTTCATTCTCCAAAGCACTATTCAGATCCACAATCATCTCATCGTTCCAAACCCTAATTCCTAAATTAATCAAACAAATTTATTAGTTTCGCCATGGCAGGAAGAGCAATTACAAGAAAAATTGTTAATCGAACAAGTTTTACTCCCTTCTCTCCTTTTTGATTTAACAACGAAATTAGTTTTCTGTGCCGTCAAAAGGTAACCTTTTTTTTTTGTTTTGATTTATACTTCCTCTTAATTTTTGACTAAATTATGCTTCATCATTAATTAAATAGACATAAACACTCGAGTTAGGACATACATACTTATACAATGTAAACCAACTCAAGTGAGCTGTAAAATAAATGTACAAGTAACTTAAAGGATGCTTGGGACCGCCCTCCTCTAAGGATCCGTTAAACTATTTACTATGTAGTAATACGCGCTATTATAATAATGCCTAATAGTAAAATAAACTACTTTAAAATAGCGATAAGGAGTTACCCATATCCCCCTTAACACATAATAGTCCCAGTAGTATATCCAATATCAGCGTACCTCCAGATCGGGAGGCTATCCTAAATACTCCACAGGATATGGCATAAAACCACACTCGTACAAGGCGTGCTAGGGTAGGTGACACGGCATAACGAGGCAATGCCAGGGTAGATATGCCAATTATGCATCCGGAACGGTGGTAAGGTGTAGCAGCCACTACCGTCCACCTCGAGCCACACTCCCAAAATCAAAGGTGCGCAACAGTCAACCACAAAGTAATAGAATGGCATACGAAGAAGTGTGTCCGATAAGAGGAGCTACCTCATTAGCCTGTCAATCGCTCCTGTTTTAGCCAACTTATGCCAACTCAGGGAGTCGGGTCCACGCATATACCTTAACAGAACGTCGCCACCATCCTACTTCATTCTGGAATCTCCACCACGTTCACGGTTGTTAAAGTGGTTTTAGGAGTTAACAAAGAGTATGACAACTTCAGATCCCAGTCTCTTTAACAACCAACATTATTATCACCCGTGGTTAGGAATTTAAAAAATGGTTTATATTTCACTTCAAAACATATTCATTTAAACCATTTAAATTTTATATCAAATAATATTCATTTCAAAGTTGTACATTTCTAAGTTCATTCATACAATTATAAAATTTCCAAAACATTGTAAATTTCAGCTATAACAACACTTATAAAATGTTACGGTAGATATAGTAATATTACAAGTACATGGTCAAATTCAAAAATAGCAGCACTTATAAAGTGCTATGGTAGGTATTTAGTTATTTCAGAAAATCTCAATTTCGAAAATAACAGCACTTACAAAGTGCTACAGTAGGTATTAGTAATTTAAAACAGTTTAGTTTCATTTCAGCAACAACAACACTTACCAAGTTCTACAATAGCTATTTAGTTATTCAAAACAGTTTACTTTCAGCAACAACAAAACTTACAAAGTGTTACAGCAGCTATTTAGTTATTTAAAAATATAGTTTAGTTCAGCAACAACAGCACTGACAAAGTGCTGCAGTAGCTCTTTATTATTCCAGAACATAGTTTAGTTTCAGAAATGATAGCACTTAACAAATGTTGTCTTAAAACCACAGCATTTCTGAAGTGCTACCAATACTAATTCCAGATTTAATAAAATTTCAGAAACATTAAAACTTCAATTCTAGCCATTTTAACTTATAAAAGTCATATTTTTTGCTTCAATATTCATTTGGATATCATTTAACTTACGATTTAATAAAATAAACCTTTAATAAATAAATATCCAATTTAAACAATCATTCACTTGTTAAGTCAAAAGTAAACTATTTTCTCAACTTTTTATTTTTAACAATTAACTTAACACTTTATTTTAAAATGCCCATTTCATAAATAAAAATGAAATTTCCATTCATCTACTTAACTTAAAATTTTCCATTTAAAAACCAAATTTTCAATTTCCAAGTTAAGTCATATTTTTTGAAATACACCTTTCCATTTAATTCTTTATACATTTTTTGAGAAAAATGTGTGATCCTCTATGACTAGAGGAGAGCGCACATGTGAATATATATAATTCTTTATACATTTTAACTTATAGAAAAATCGCTATAAATTCATTTAAATTATTTAAATCCAATTTAAGCTAAAAAGTCATAAATTTACATTTAAAAATACTTATAAATTCAGAAGATATATATAATTAACCACGGGTTTCTATAATATTTTCTAACCTAGGTCAAGTGATACGGATAATATATCATTTCAATCCGTAATTTAAAAAGAAAAATCCGGGTTCTATCATTCAAACCCGCAATCCCAAGTAAGTCAAATACAATAAAAATCACTCGAGCCTATCATTTCAGCCCATAATAATTTTTCCTTATTCTAAAGTTCGTTTGGGTATGTATCATTTCAACCAATAGTGATAAGGGAACTTGCAGTGTGACATACAGAAAATAAAATAACAGTATAGCATATAATATTATAAAAGATGATGTAACAGGTATAAAATCAGGTTATACATCATATAAACAGATCACAGGCATATATGAACATAGTATATCAATCATTACATATTCACTTGCCATCATTTCACAATTATATAAGTACAGAATGTCTAGAGTGAATAACTCACCTTCTCAAGCTAGAGATCAATTCAAAAACACAAAGATCGAAACTCTGCAACGTACGAATAGGCACGACTAGATTCGAGAAGAAGTAACACCCAAATTCAAATCTTGTAATCAAATAAATAAACCAAATATAAGTATATGATTTAACATGAATAAGATAAGAATTCAACAATATAAAATATGAATCAATTTGGAACAAAATATGGATTTTAACCCCAAGTGGCCTCGGCCACATCACCTATAGGATCGGCCACACCCCTACATGGCTCGGCCATGATGTGTTAGAGGCAACTAGGCTTGGTTATGGGGTCGTAAGGCACAGCTAGGTGATGGAGTTTGTGTTGAGGCCGGGACAAGCAAGGTGGAGATGGTGATCAATAGGAGTTCGGCTAGGGTTTTGATCATGCTTTATGAAGGGTTTTTGGTTCTAGGGTTTCATGGCGTAAGTGGTGGAGACGATGAGGTATTGGAGGCCAAGCATATTAGTGGTGGAGAGGAGAGATGTGATCGGCTAGGGTTGTGGCCGAGCAAAACAAATAGAAGAGAAAAAAGAAAAGAGAAGAAGGAAATAGAAGAAGGAGGAGGCCATGAACTTACAGTATTTTTCTTTCTGAACGCAAATGAATTTTGAGATGAGAAACTTTTCTTTTTTACGTGATTTACAAAACTAGATGGCGGCTAAGATTATGGGAAGGGTGTGAATGGCTAAGATGTGGAGATGAAAGGCTAGGCAAATGAAGAGGCCTAACTTGATTTCCAAGCAAATAAATTGAAGACTCTTTGAATTTCCAAGCCATTAATCAAAAATAAACCAATCAAAATCCAATAAATAAAATCAAATTCTAGAAAAAATAAAATGGAAAAACAAAATAAGATATAAAAATAGAAATGAAGTAGGAAAAATAGAAAATAAAATACAGAAAATAATTGCGTATAAAATGCTGTATTTTATCCAATTTTAAAAATGTAAAGCAGAATTTAACGAAATGAAAAGCAGAAGTAGTATTATAATAAAATACAGTTTCAAAGAAAAATAATAGAATTTAAAGATTCAAATTTAAAATTTTCAATTGTGGTCAAACTTTGACTTTCAGTTGACCAAAAATATAAAATTTTCAGAAGTGTTTATTTTATTGTATTTGTAAAATAATTTATAAACAAAATCCAAAATTATATTGGAAAATTCCAAAATTTCCAATTTTAAATAATTAAAAATTAAAGTTTTAAATAAAATGAATAAAAATATTTATTAAAAATTTTGGGTTGTTACACTCTCCCCCACTCAAAACTTTCCATCCTCGAAAAGGAACGAAGCACAGAAACAAGGAAAGATAAAAAGCAAATAGTACCTGAAACAAACAATTTTGGATTTGAAGCACGCATGCTCTCCTCCATCTCCCAGGTACAATCCCGATCATCCGTACTCCATTGCACTTTGACCAGGTTGACAGATTTCCTTCTTAGCTGCTTCGTACTTCTTTCGATAATACGAAGTGGCTTCCTCTCGATAGTCAGATTAGGCTCAATATCCAAACTCTCGAGGGCAGAAGGCTAGACCATCAAAGATGGATCATGCAGATATCGATGAAGATGCGAAACTTGGAATAAATTATGTACCCCAAAAAACATCTCAGGTAAATCCGAATGATAAGCTAGAGAACTAATCATCTCCAAGATATGAAAAGGACCAACAAACCTAGGAGCAAGCTTCCCTCTATGACCAAACCGAATCACATTCTTTAAGGGAGAGACCTTAAAGAAAACCAAATCACCAATAGACAACTCCAAAACCCTCTTACGCCGATCAGCATACTTCTTATGCCTATCCTGAGCAATCCTCATCTTCCTCTTAATCTCCTCAACCTTCTCCGAAGCCTCCAAAATCACATCAGGACCAAGAACTAAACGATTACCGGATTCAATCCAGCAAGTTGGAGATCTACGAGCAGCAAACGGAGACATTTCAATACTAGCCTAAATTCAAAGACGAAATGAGATGAAAAAAAGATTAAGATAAGATTAAAAATAGAAGACTGGAAATATAACTGATAACTATTGTTATAGGTGAATTAAACAAGATGGAGATGATCTTCCCACGATCCTTCATAGTCAAGAACACAAGCACGAAGAAGATCCTCTAGAATCTGATTCACTCTTTCTGTTTGACCGTCGGTCTACGGATGGTAAGCAGTGCTCAGATTCAGACGAGTATCCAAAGATTCCTCGAAAGCTTTCCAAAACTGACTGGTGAAGATAGAATCTCGATCACAAACAATGCTGATAGGAACACCATGGAGACGAACAATCTCCCTCGTATAAATCTCAGCCGGACTGGAAGCAGAACGGGTAGATTTAACCAGAATGAAATGAGCTGATTTGGTCAATCTATCCACAATAACCCAGATGATCTCGTTAGCCCTCCGAGTCCTTGGTAAACCATCAATAAAATCCTTGGAAACCTATTCCCTTTTCCAATTGGGAACCTCAAGGGGCTGCAACACACCAGGGGTCTTCTGATGATCTGCCTTGACTTGTTGACAAGTCGCACACCTACTAACAAGGATAGAGACATCTCGCCTCATATCTTTCTGCCAATACAGCTTCTTCATGTCCTGATACATCTTCGACACGCCAGGATGAATAGAATGTCTGGATCGATGATGTTCCCGAAATAACTCTGGCCTCAATCCATCAACCTTCGGGACACAAATCCAGCTATTAATCCTTAAAATACCTCTATCACCGATCTGAACTCCGCTACCATTAGGACTACTACCACTAACTCTGCTATGAACACTCTCCTTCATATGCCTAAGCATCTCATCCTCATCCTGCCTAGCAATGATACGATCTAAGAGAGGAGAAAAAGAAACAAAAAGCTAACACAACATAGCCTTCTTCCGCATCAAAGCATCGGCCACAACATTAGATTTACCGGGAGTTTAGCTAATATCGAGGTTGTAAGAAGCAAGAAACTCAAGCCACCGAAATTGCCTCTAATTCAAATCCTTCTGGGTGAATATATATTTCAAAGACTGATGATCAATGAAGAGCTCAAACTTAACACCCAAAAGATGATGCCTCCAAAGCTTCAAAGCAAAAACCATAGCAAGCAACTCAAAATCATGAGCAGCATAATTTGCCTCATGAGTGTTCAACTGACGACTAACATAAGCAACGGCCTTCCTACCATGCATCAGAACAGCTCCCAAACCTCATGACAAACATTAGTGTAAACCGTTAATCCCTCATTTCCATTTGGAACGGTAAGCACTGGTGCGGAAGTAAGCTTACTCTTTAACTCTTTGAATGTCACTTTACATTTATCATCCCATATAAACTTAGCATTCTTTCAAGTTAAAGCGGTAAGAAGTGTAGAAATCCGAGCAAAGTTCTCAATGAATCTTCGATAATAACCGGCAAGGCCAAGAAAACTGCGAATATCAGTTGGAGTCCTAGGATTTCCCAATCCTATAATAGAATAGGGAGAAATAAGGACCACAAAAGATAGAATGATCAACTACAGGAAGAGAAGGAAGAAAAGACTTACATTGATCGCAGTGATTTTGAATGGATCAACAGAAACTCCATTACTAGAAAATTTATGATCGAGAAATCGGACTTCATCTCTCCAAAAATGGAATTTCGAGAACTTACCCTTCAACTGATGATTTCTCAGACTCCCCAGAACAAATATCAAATGTAACTCATGCTCTATCCTTGTCTTGGAGAAGACAAGGATATCATCAACAAAGACTAGAACAAACTTATTAAGCACATCACGAAAGACCTGATTCATCAAATCAACAAAGAAAGCAGGAGTGTTAGTCAAATCAAAAGGCATAACTAACCAATCATAAAAACCATTCTCGGTACGGAAAGCAGTCTTAGGAATACTTTCCTCAGAAACTCTGAGAGGGTAGAAACCTATGGCAAGATCAAGTTAAGAGAAAACAGTAGCTCCACGGAGCTGATCGAACATATCATTAATGCGAGGCATATGATATCTGTTCCTCATAGTGAGATTGTTCAACTCCTTATAATCAACACACATCCTCAAAGATCCATCGAACTTAGTGACGAAAAACACTGTTGCTACCCATTCTGAATGGCTTTGTCTGATCAGACCCTTGGAGAACAAGTCCTGAATTTTTTTCCTCAACTCAACCTTCTCATTGGGTGCCAATCTTTTGGGTGGAAGAACTACAGGTCGAGCTCTAGGAATAAGATCAATTCGAAAATCAATTTCCCGCTTAGGTGGTAAAGAAGTGACTTCACCAAATACATCGGGATAGAGTTTGACCACATGAGTCGAGTCAAGATCACCAGGCGGAGAATCAAGAGAATAAATAAAGCTGCCAGCAAAATCCTAGGCCAAACTACACTAAATCACCAAATAATTACCAAGATCATCCATAAGAGAAACAGTTCAGGAACTACAGAAATAAAGGCATCATGCCACTTCAACCAATCACCCCCAAGCAATAGATCAAAAGCATCAAAACCCAGAACATAGAAATCATATAAAACCGACAGCTAGAATGGAAGAGTTTCACATTTCTACAAATCCTACTAAGGTTCGTAGAACCGCCAGTAGGTTTCAAAACACACAAAGGCATAGGAGCCAACTCAAGAGAAAAAGATTCTCAAATTTATTACAAAGATCCATAGAAATAAAGCTTTGGGAAGCTCCAGTATCAAAGAGAACATGAACCGAAAAATAAAACAAAGAAAAAGTGCCCTGTAGTGTGCCTTGGTTATCACTAGGAACAGGAGCAGAAACGGGTGCAAGTGCAGGAGGTGGAGCTGGAGAAGATGCAGAAGTAACAGCAAAAATACCCGATGACTTGCCCTTTTGCTGAGTAGGGCAGTCCTTCTTAAAATGGCCAGGCTGTAGACAAATGTGACAAAGATCACGCCTGGTCAACTGAGCTAGAGGAGGGATTGCAGCACCAACTAAAGTAGGACAGCTATTAGCATAGTGTCCCCTCTGATTACATCTGAAAATAGTGATGGCAGATAGGACTACAGACTGCCTCTGAGATGAAGAATATGATCCCAACCTGGAGTCTTGTTCTAGCTCCTCTTCTGGTGGTGAACGTTGGGCTTCCTCTTCCTAGGATTACCAGAAAAAGACTAAGCTGGAGCAGAATGTGCAGCTTGAGGATCCTTAGAAGTAGGATTCTTGTATCTAATGGTCATGTCCATAAAAGTGGTGAAAGGACTATGCACATGAGCTATGAGACGATCATAGTACTCCAGACGGGCACCAGCAATGAACTTCTCATTTTTCTTGAGAGGATTGTCAATCAGATTAAGGCAAAACTTAGAATGTTCATTGAATTTGCTCTCATATATAGCAAAAGACATATCATCCTATTTTAGATCCATGAATTCCCGATACACCTAGGACTTTCCTGCCTCGGGCATCCATTTTACAAGAAAAGCATCCCTAAAGCACGATAAAGAGCATAAGACAGATTTCAAAAAAAGAAACAGAACCAAATTTGAAACAAACAGGAGATGATACCTAAATTGCTCCCAAGAAATATCAGCCTCGGTAGCGTGGGCTGTGACAGACTCCCACCAATCCAAAGCTGCTCCTTTTAATTGCTAAGTTGCCAACGGACACTGTTGGGCATTAATGATCTCAAGACCGAAGAAAATCCTCTCCAAATCCTTCAACCACTGCTGAGCTTCAATAATTAGATCCGGTGAACTTGGTACCACCAAGCTCAGTATATTCCTTACAGAGTTTAGTGAACCTGACTGGGGCAGTAGGCTCAGGAGCTGGGGCAATGCCACGGCCCCTACCTCTTGCATTCCTATGACTCATCCTGAAAAATAAAGAATGAATTTTAGGACAGAGGTGATTGAGAACAAAGACAAGATTAGATAAGATAAGATGCAATGAGAATTGGATATCCCGAACAAAGAAATTACTAACAAGGTGGATAAGGAAAGAAGGAAGTTTAGAATATTTGACTTTAAAACCAGAAAACTTTTTATATAAAAATACTTTTGAAAATCCTTTGAAAATCATTTAAAAATATCATTTGAAAACTCATTTTATACGTTAAAATACGTTCTCGCACAAAGAAGGGATTCTAAGATTGACTTCACTCATTCTAGGGGTATTTCTACCCTTTCTTTAATGAGTTTTGCTCCATAGGCTAAGGTTTTCTTAAAACTTCGCTCTGAGGCCAAATGTAACGACCCACTATTTCGGACCATTCAAATCGACAATAAAACCACACATGTCTGACTTGAATAATTCAAAACAGTTAATTGTAATATAATTTGGAGCAAATAAAACCAATCACAGAATCATAGACACGGATAAATCAGAATACTCGCAGCGGAATTTGAAATAACAGTAAAAGTTCATGAAGCTACTACAACACAGTCTCAAATACAATCTTAAAACAGGTACAAAATATAGAGTCTGAAAAATAAATACAACAGAATTCCCAGTACATCATTATCCACTAGTACAATAGCTGAATAGAAAATACTGAATAAAAAGATAGCAACTAGATAAATGATGATCTCCAGCAAATCTTAGCTTCAGAAGGTGAATTCTAAAGCTGAAATACTCAGACTGACCCGAGCATAAGAAAATATAAATAAACACTCGAGTCAGGATATACATACTTATACAATGTAAACCAACTCAAGTGGACTATAAAATAAATGTACAATTAACTTAAAGGATACTTGGGACCGCTCATCCTCTAAGGATCCGTTAATCTATTTACTATGCAGTAATATGAGCTATTATAATAATGTCTAATAGTAAAATAAACTTACTTTAAAATAGCATTATGGAGTTACCCATATCCCCCTTTACACATAATAGTCCCAGTAGTCTATCTGGTATCGGCGTACGTCCTGATCGGGAGGCTGCCCTAAATACTCCATAGGCTACGGCGCAAAACCAAACTCGTACAAGGCCGCTAGGGTAGGTGACATGACACAACAAGGCAATGCCAGGGTAGATATACCAATTACGCATCCAGACCGGTGGTAACGCGTAGCAACCACTATCTCCCACCTAGAGCCGTACTCCCAAAATCAAAGGTGCCCACCAATCAATCACAAAGTAATAGAATGACATACGAAGAAGTGTGTCCACTAAGAGGAGCTAACTCATTAGCCCGTCAATCGCCCCTGTTTTAGCCACCTTATGCCAACTCATGGGAGTCGGGTCCATGCATATACCTTAAAAGAACGTCGCCACCATCCTACTTCATTCTGGAATCTCCACTGTGTTCACGGTTGTTTAAGTGGTTTTTGGAGTTGGCAGAGAGTATGACAACTTCCGATCCCGGTCTCTTTAACCACCAACGTTATTATTACCTGTGGTTATGAATTTCAAAAATGTTTTATATTTCACTTCAAAACATATTCATTTAAACCATTTAAATTCAATATCAAATATTATTCATTTTAAAGTTGTAACATTTCTAAGTTCATTCATACAATTATAAAATTTCCAAAACATTATAAATTTCAGCTTTAATAGCACTTATAAAATGTTAATGTAGATATAGTAATATTTCAAAAATGTTGTCAAATTCAAAAACAGCAGCACTAATAAAGTGCTACGGTAGGTATTTAGTTATTTCAAAATAGCTTAATTTCAAAAATAGCAGCACTTACAAAGTGCTACAGTTGGTATTAGTAATTTAAAACAGTTCGGTTCCATTTCAACAACAACAACACTTATCAAGTGCTACAGTAGTTATTTAGTTATTCGAAACAGTTTACTTTCAACAACAACAGCACTTACAAAGTGTTGCAGTAGCTATTTAGTTATTTCAAAATATAGTTTAGTTTCAATGAGAACAGCACTTACAAAGTGCTGCAGTAGCTCTTTATTATTCCAAAACTTAGTTTATTTTCAGAAATGATAGCACTCAACAAATGTTGTCTTAAAACCACAGCATTTCTGAAGTGCTACCAACACTAATTCCAGATTTAATATAAAATTTCAAAAACATTAAAACTTCAATTTTAGGCATTTTAACTTATAAAAAACATAATTTTCGCTTCAAAAATATTCATTTGGATATCATTTTACTTATGATTCAATAAAATAAACCTTTAATAAATAAATATCCAATTTAAATAATAATCCACTTATTAATTCAAAGTAAACTACTTTCTCAACTTTTTATTTTTAACAAATAACTTAATACTTTATTTTAAAATACCCATTTCATAAATAAAAACTAAATTGCTATTCATTTACTTAACTTAAAAATTTCCATTTAAAACCAAATTTCCAATTTCCAAGTTAAGTCATATTTTTAAAACACCTTTCCACTTAATTCTTTATACATTTTAACTTATAGAAAAATCACTATAAATTCATTTAAATTATTTAAATCAAATTTAAGTTAAAAAGTCGTATTTTACATTTAAAAATACTTATAAATTTCAGAAACTATATATAATTAACTACGGGATTGTATAATATGTTCTAACCTAGGTCAAGTGATACGGATAATATATCATTTCAAACCGTAATTTAAAAAGAAAAATCCGGGTTCTATCATTTCAAACCCGCAATCCCAAGTAAATCAAATATAATAATAATCATTTTAGCCTATCATTTTAGCCCATAATGATTTTTCCTTATTCTAAAGTCCCGTTCGGATATGTATCATATCAACCCATAATGATAAAAGAACTTGCAGTGTGAGATACAGAAAATAAAATAACATTATAGCATATAATATTGTAACAGATGATGTAACAGGTATAAAATCAGGTTATACATCATATAAACTGATCTCGGGCATATATGAACATAGTATATCAATTAATTACATATTCACTTGTCATCGTTTCACAATTATATAAGTATGTCTAGAGTGAATAACTCACCTTCTCAAGCTAGAGATCAATTCAAAAACACAAAGATCCAAACTCTACAACGCACGAAAAGGCACGACTAGATTCGAGAAGAAATAACACCAAAATTCAAATCTTGTTATCAAATAAACAAAACAAATATAAGTATATGATTTAACACGAACAAGATAAGAATTCAACAGTATAAAATATGAACCAATTTGGAACAAAATATGGGTTTTAACCCCAAGTGGGCTCGGCCACATCACCTATAGGCTCGGCCACACCCCTACATGGCTTGGCTATGATGTGTTAGAGGCAACTAGGCTTGGTTATGGGGTCACAAGGCACGGCTATGTGATGGAGTTTGTGTTGAGGCCAAGACAAGCAAGGCGGAAATTGTGATCAATAGGAGTTCGGCTAGGTTTTTGATCATGCTTTGTGAAGGGTTTTTTGATCTTGGATTTCATGGCATAAGTGGTGGAGATGATGAGGTATTGGAGGCCGAGCATATTGGTGGTAGAGAGGAGAGATGAGGTCGGCTAGGGTTGTAGCCGAGCAAAACAAATAGAAGAGAAAAAGAAAAGAGAAAAGAGAAGAAGGAAAAAGAAGAAGGAGGAGGCCATGAACCTACAGTATTTTTCTTTCTGAACGCAAATGAATTTTGAGATAAGAAACTTTTCTTTTGTATGTGATTTACAAAACTAGATGGCAGCTAGGTTTATCGGAAGGGTGTGAATGGCTAAGACGTGGAGATGAAAGGCTAGGCAAATAAAGAGGCCTAACTTGATTTCCAAGCAAATAAACCGAAGACTCGTTGAATTTCCAAGCCATTAATAAAAAACAAACCAATCAAAATCCAATAAATAAAATCAACTTCTAAACAAAATAAAATGGAAAAAGAAAATAAGATATAGAAATAGAAATGAAGTAGGAAAAATAGAGAATAAAATACAGAAAATAATTGCGTATAAAACGCTGTATTTTATCCAATTTTAAAAATATAAAGCAGAATTTAACGAAACGAAAAGCAGAACTAATATTAAAATAAAATATAGTTTCAAAGAAAAGATTAGAATTTAAAAATTCAAATTTAAAATTTTCAACTATGGTCAAACTTTGACTTTCAGTTAACCAAAAATATAAAAATTTCAAAAATATTTATTCTATTGTATTTGGAAAATAATTTATAAACAAAATCCAAAATTATATTGGAAAATTCCAAAATTTCCAATTTTAAATAATTAAAAACCAAAGTTTTAAATAAAATGAATAAAAATATTTATTAAAAATTTTGGGTTGTTACAGTATTAGCATATGCATTTCTTAAAATAATACCCTAAGAAATTGTAGCAATCTTGAATTTCTTTATGGATTTTATAACATTTTCCGATGATGTAGTCATTGATTCACTTATTTGGTAAGGCTATAAAGTTGTGTAATAGAGCATTGATTTCCTTAAATAGATCGATATTAAAATGCTAATTTGGCGTCATATTACGAAAATGCTTGACTAAATGGTGCACACATAGCAATTGTAATATTAAATGCAACAATCCCATTGACAATAAATATGGATACTTTTATTCTATGTTTGTTAGTATTTTGGATTTGAATTTTCATCAAAATTATTACTTACCAATTTCATCATTGATTCACCCATCTGGTAAGGTTCATTTATTATGGCCTTCCATGAATGGAGAGATAATTAAATTCTTAATTGCGTTCATTGTATAAAATTGATTCTTAAATGACTTGCAACATCCTTGATTATATTAAATGAAATATTAATCTTGCCATTTAAGTATCAATTTTATATAATGAAGACAATAAAGAATTTAATTATCTATCCGTTTTAAGTTATACAGGGCCTTGAATTACATGAAAGATGACATTTTTTAAAATAAATTCAACATCTCTTTTTCTGATCATTATTGCCTCAAAAAGGAATGTTGATTTATTTTTTGGTTCTATTTTTGTTAGTTACTAACTTCAAATGAAACCATTCAATTTATTAGCTATTAATTCCTCATTATTTCCCATAAGAAACCTCCATATCTTGCTTTTATATTGACATTTTCTTCAATTTAGCATTAAAAACTGATTTCGCTCAAATTTTAAGATTTGCTAGCCCTTTATTTGCTAGGCATGGAGTTTATTTTTTGATTTTCAATCACTTCGACCAACCTTTGCCTAATTTTGATTTATTTTTGGTTTTTAAACATGGTATTCAATATTGAAATCAAATTTAACTATATCAAATTAATTTGATAATTATTTCTTTGAAATTTACCTTTTAGCTAGAAATATATCCTTTTTCAACTGTGTTTAATTCTAATGCGCTTAAAATTTCTCTTTACATTGGAATCATATTTTTCAATATTCATTTGAAATTATTCTAAATGTTGTCCACTTCAATGTAAAAGTCAGTTTTTTAAGAAAAGATTTGAATGAATAAAGTTTGGTATGTTACATAAGTTTTCCAACATATTTCAATTATGTGTTTCATTTTTTAGGCTTAAAAATTTGTTTCCTTTATTATGTTAATGCTATGGAAATTTACTCTTACACTTTATCATCACTATGATTTTTTTTCATTCAAGCTTGCTTCCATCCCAGTCCTGCATCACTTCTTTATTTATTTTATTCTTTAGAACAATATTAAGAATGTAATACTAAGAATAATCAAGAATATAAAGGTACTTGATGATATTCCTGCTAATAATTTTTTTTCCATATTAATATCGATCTCCCTTAAGGTAGTTACCAATCAATTGTTTCTTTTTATTTCTCAACGTTGTATTATAAATATCTTTATTTATGTGGCAACTATATGTTATGTGAGGCTTGAATAATCTACAAAGATGATGTCTTTGAGAAAACAACCCCACTTTTAAAAATAATGCCAGTGCCTCAAAAACGATAGTTCATTTATATTATATCACTTTTCATTCTATGTTTATCTTTCTAATTTATTAGCCACTAATTCTTTGTTACATTTCCAACGTTTTATGTAGTTCTTGAAATTAAGAGTAATGTATGTCTTCAAGAGGTGACTACATGATGGTCTGCAACTTGATTTTGAGAACCTACTCTTTCATGTTATTTTCTTACCGCTTAATTTTTTGTCTTTTCCCACAAGGAACCTATGTATCTTATTATTCTATTAATCTTTCCTTAATTTTATATTTAAATTTTCACACCCTTTATGTTTTGGTAGCCTTTGATTACTAATCAAGGGATTCTATTCATTTTACTTTCGTTTACTTTTCTTACCATATTCTAAAGTTTGATACATTTGAAATTATAGTGTAAGATTCTTCAAGAATCAAATAAAACATGTGTAAGTTAGAAATATTAGAAGTATGTGAGCTATAGAGACATGTATATAGTATTCTTAGATTATAAGCTACTTGCAACAATATTTTTGTATTTGTTCCAATAGTCATGAAGCAACATACTCAATGCATAAAGGTCACTCAAATACTGTTTGTTTGCAAATCTACCTCTTCTTAAATCATGTTTTATAAATAAAAACTACTACTCTTTTTCTCTATTAATGTTTTTAACAAAACTTGAAGTTTGAACAAAAACAAAGAAAATTCTCATATAGCATACAATATCACATAAAGATGGGTTATTTATAAATAATCTATACATTCAATTTTAAGACCTAACATCGTTATGCTCATTATACAATTGACCAATGATCGATGTCATTACCGTCTCTTAAGCGGAAGACTCATTAGAGAGAAGATATTACCTATAATACAACTTCAGGTAACATACAGTCAAATCGGTATATTATAGACTGATATTTCATAAAATTGGAATTGATATTTACAACATATATAGGTTCTTGGTAGACGAACGCAATAGACTCCCCAGTAATTAAATTACTTGACATAATCAATACAGAAGGCAGAAAAGGCATGTCCTAAGATATAATTGATAAAATTGGAACAATTACGATATCAATGAGGAATAGTTCTTATGCACCGGAGTCAGTATGGTACTCAGTATTCCATTAAGTATGACTTCTATAGCAAAATATATTCTTGACATGTTAAGCCTAATTATTAATTGATGATTAATGAGGTATTCATTTTTTTGCATGATTTTGAAATCGAAGAAAGCACGAGGAGTCTACTAATTTAAACATGTTTTTCACGTGAAGTGTAGTGATAGCTGGCTCATCAAGCATGCTTCATGTCCATTGTATAGAAGATACCTCTAATTTTTTCAAGCTATTTTCTGTAAATTAAATGTACATGGGCGTCAGTTGTTTGTACATATATAAGTGTGAATTTTATGTACACTACATATACAACTGATTGAATATCACAATGACTACAACTGCCCAGATTTGGTTATTTAGGTTGTTTGATATATTAGTTTTGTATATAATAATAATAATGTATGTTTTTTCTAGTTTATTTCTAATATAGTACATTTGTAAATAACTGTTATTTTCTTTTACTTAAACATAACCATTAAATTTGACTAAAATATGAATTGTGTAACAGACCAATAAAATGATGTCATGTGGTAATGCCACATGTCCAATAATATTCTACAATATAGATCAATAAAATGATGGCGTAAAGCAAATTAGATAATTCCACATGGACTAATCAAATGAAGCCATGTGACCAAAGAAAAATGATGCCATATGTACTAATCAAATGATGGCACGTGGACCAATTGTTGTTTGATACATAGACTGACCACAAGATGCCACATAGGATGACACATCTTTAAACACATTAGCCGATGACTTGTCATTTGGTTCACAACTTAATAGGGTCCACAGATTCTTTTACCTACCAGTACTAATAAGTGCATGTAAAGACCCTTTCCCTACTAAGCTTTACCAACCAGTGTCTACCAATTCAATATTGGTAGCTAAAACATATTACCTACCATTAGGCTAGTTTGACCTACACTTACAATTGATAGGTAAAGACCCTATTTTCTTGTAGTGTTAATAAAGTGTATAGCCAACGACGCAACACAAAATTGTTGAGGACTTCCTTTTCTTGAACTCCTTGGTTAATCCTGGAAAGTAATCCCTAGGTCTCATCCCTAAGTTTGGTAAAGACCCTTCAAATACCTTTTTATGCTCGAGAATAGCACAACACTAGGACCAAGGCGATCTAAAGTTTGAGTTTTAAGATCTGCTTCGCTTTCCCGTAGAAGTATTGTAAACATGTTCTCTTTAGAAGACTAAAACAAACAAAGTATTTGAAATAACATGACCATTCATAAAAAAAACAACTAAATCAAATAGTAACAAAAAAATAGAAGACAAGTTTTCGTTGCATATTAAAAAAGATATTGGAATTTGCATATAAATAATTAGACATCTGCACGAAAATTTGCAGTAATCTCAATTCCAACTGTCCCCATAGCAACCTTAGATGTTCAAATCTCAAATCCCCCTCTGCCTTCTCATCCTTAATGATGTGTACTGAATGATCAGAGAAGAATCTTGCCCAGCAAATTCATTATCCCGCTTGTCCGGGCAATGTTGATAAATCGAGTCAACCATAAACTATTCACCTAAAAAGCTAAGGTCAATCTCTTCCTTAAACCAATGCTTGGCCAAGACATATAGATTGTAGAACACATGCTCATTCTAAGCTCTTCTTGCGAATCGGCTAGTTTTTTTAACCATAGTCGGCACTTTTCTCACCTTGGCCAGCTCCTCTCCTTTTTCCTACAACTCATATTTTTTTGAGGTCAGGGCATCTACCACAGACTTAGCCACCCTCTCAGCCCTCTCTCAGTGCATCCTGAAGTCCTTCTAGACCTAGCCTTTCAGAAGTGAGGTTGGCTTTCTCAACGTTAAATGTGTGGCAAGGTATGCTTCAAACTTAGCCACCTGTTTAAGAGCGATAGCCTGTTCGCCTTCCCACTCTTACGCCTCTATCATTAAGGCAGCATCTAAAAAAATATAAAGAGAATACGACTAGGTAAATTTGATTGGAATAAAATATGAAAAAGAGGGAAGATTGCTTATGTAAGACCAGGGCCTCTCCAGCTTGAACATTAGTTCGAAAGGGGAAAGCTTAGGAAGTGGAAGAGGAAGGAGAGAGCATGGAGATGACGGGGCAATGAAAGATAGCGAAACCAACGTAATATTCCTCACTCTCTCTGCCAAATTGAGTATGACCTCCTTGGGCAGTAGATAACAGGCATTGAGGGCAAGGCTAGTCTACAAAGGAGGGACGGGAAGGTCGTTGAATTAGGAGGGAAAGGAATATCTGAAGGAGGAGGAGGGAGAGAAGTAGCCACCTATATTGGATCTCGGCCAGAGTCATTGACCATATCATATTCTCTTTTTCGTGTACCCTTTTGTGCTGGCTGTCTCGGCTGGCGAAGTGCAGTTATAATAGAAGCATCCATTGTACGTATGTAGAAAAGGATTATTAAGGTCAGGAGAGGCTCCCAATAAAGAATAGAATCACTATAATAATAAGTCTAAAATTTGTCATCGGCAGGTTATGCTCTTGGGATTAGCCGAGTTGAGGAAGGCTTAAAAATCGAATGAGAAAAGTAGCGATGTGGATGCAAGAACCCATGCTTTTTTAGCATTTTTTAGTAAAGAATACTCCAAGTTCCCTCTTCTCGTCACTTATTTTTTGAGTATGAAACCTACGCATCTCATACTTCTTGGTGTCTCTATCAGAACAAACAAACTGAGTAGAATGCTCGCGAAAAGAAGGGAAGTCATCGGAGTCGAAAATAAAGAAGTACAACTCAGCCAATTTCTAAATCTTTTGTGAGACGGCCATCGGGACAACCTTCTTTGCTTGGGCAAAGAAAAAACTAGCATCACCCCTTTTGGGACTTTTAATAATGTTAAATGAAAATCAAAGCTCGTCATAAGAAAGGGTACAACCATTCTCGACATAAAGATTAAAAGTAGCAATCACTAAAGAATATGAAGGAGGAGCAAGTTGGACGGGTACAAGATTGATAGAAGAAAGCCATTGATGAAGGATTGGATTTGGAAGAAGATAGAGACCGCAATGTAAGTGTTGAAGAGTAATGGGAACAAATCCAACCCAGGGAGCGTTGATATATTCGTAGGGTACTAGAACTCTAGCTTCATAACCCAAAAAACCATATTGATTCAAGATACCATTGGCTTCTTCCAAACAATTAACTTTTGAGGATGAAAATAAGGGGAAGATGAAAAGGAAGTCATTTCAGAATCTCAATGTAACGACCCGGAATTTTGGGCAATATCAATTTAATAATCTGTATTAATAATTTAATTGATTTGATAATTTTTCTTTATAATTTTAATTTAAATTGGTTAATTTAATCTTTTAAAGGTTAATAAATTTTTATCTGACAATATTGATAAGAATTATTTGTCAAAGCTATGAAATTATATTCTGTTTATAATATATATATTTGATATATATTGTGAATAGAAGATCTTTTGTTTTAAATAAAGGTTGAATTTTCAAATTGTAATATATATGTTTGTATCTATTATAATTTGATATTGTTTTGAATTTAATTTAATCTATGGATAATTTGTATATGCATGAAATTATAATTTTGAGCTTTGTTTTAATTTTATTTTTCAAAAATTAATTTAGATTTATCATTATTTTCAAAATTAAGATAATTGTTTGTTTTAAGTAAGATAGTTTAAAAAGGGATTTAAACAAAGTTTGTTTTGCTTTCTTTTTAAATGCTTCAATTTAAAATGTTATAAATGTATAAATATGAATGTTTTAGATTTTAAATTTTACATGTATAAGAAGTTATATTTGTATTATAATTAGTTTTATAATATTTTCCTTTAAAAGTAAATTTATATATACATATGTAAACTATATTTATTAAGAGAAATAAATATGTAAGTAAATTTATATTTACATTTAAATTAAATAAAAATCTACTAAAAAATGCTTAAATACAAATGTAACCATGTTAATTATCTTTGAAACATTTGTAAAGTAATTAAAATATATGTGTGACAAATGTGAATTCTTAAGACAAGTGGCACTATTCTCATTTTAATTTTAATAAATGTGTTAGGAAGAAAATTTGTTTTCTTCCACAAACATATCTTTCTTCTTTCTTCAAACAATTTTCTATTTCAGCTGAGAATAAAATTAATGACAATCAGCAAATTACTCTTCAAAACCTTGAAAATTGAATTCAAAAATCAAATACAAATCTAGAATTAAAGTAAAATCTGCAATCAACCCGCAACTTCAAATTTACAAACCTGCAAATACAATTAGATCTTCAACCTCAAATCTACATTTCTTCAAAACTGTATTCCAAGTGAAGGGCTGCAGCAAGTTCAGATTAGTTTCAACATTTTTAACAATCAATTGAAGCATGCAATCAAAGTTTTCCAGATAAATGTTCAAATCCTAGAAGTAATTAAAAATCTGCTCTTCTTAAAGGAAAAGGGTGAGTAAATTATTTTAAAAAACAACAGTTTAATCTAATCATATGTTGATCTGTGAATTGTATTGATGTTGCATGAAAACTTTTCATCTTTTATATAAATGAATTAGTATGAATATATGTGTGAAAGCATGTTTGTATGTATATTCTGTTCTATGATGTTTCACAGGCCATATTTGCTTCAGAAATTCAAATCTATGAATCAAATTAACATTAATCTTAAAAATATAAATGGAACTTGTTTGTAAATGTTTAAGGATGATTTTTAAAGGGGAATTAGGATTCTTATTTAAGTAAATTTTTTTTAATTGAAAATATACAATAAGTATCAATTTGCATGTCAAAAATAAATACTCATGATTTTGTAAACTGATTCCAGGAATGGGTTGATAATTGGAAATGATGAATTTTAACATGCATATCATAATTTTTAGTTGAGGAATTATCGCGAATTTTGGGTTAGAATGCTTTTGGAGTTTTTAGTATTGCCGAAGATTAACTTGATGATTGTAGCTAGGATTTGGATCGAAGTTTGCTGGTATGTTATGGATTAGGGGAAAAATACGATTGGATTTTTCAATGGAGTGAATTGATGGGAATTGAAGAAATTAGTGTTTTAGAGTTGTTTTGTCTCGGCCGAACTGTAGAAGCTTTTGCAACGAGGAAGATGGATCGAGTTCGATCACGACGTGGGGTTGTCGATGTTCTTGGATGTGGCGTCTTGATGGAGGAGTCGGTGATGTAACGTCATCGTGGTTCGTCGACAATAGGGTTTTTAGGGGGTTCGAGTCAGCTGTAGTTTCGAGTTGATTAGGTCGTTTTTCGATTCATGTACAAATTTTTGAATCTGGGTTTGGAATTGGACTCGCACACGATCAAGTGATCGTCGACGTTGGTCATGATGACCTACCATGGCCGGTGGTGATCGCGCACGTACACGTGTGTACGTTGTGCACAGGTAAGCGAGGATCTGGGGAGGACGTTTGGAACTCGAAGTAGCTCTCGCGATTTTATCACGTTCGACTCGAAGAAGATGGGGTTGGGTTGGCTTCAGGGTTGGCACGAGGGGTTCCTGGGTTCATACTCGAGTTTGAGTGATGCTTCCCTGTTGAGTTGTGTAATGATATATGATATAAATTTTAACTTGATTTTGAACAGGTGAAATCAAGTATCAAGTATAAACAAGTTTATAAAAAGAAAAGCAAAATTTTAAAGGTTAAACTTATTCTTTGAACAAACCGTAAATTAAATTTATACTTCAAATTTTAATCAATTTAAGATGATTGTTTTTGAAAATAATTATCTAAATAAAATTTTGAATTTCAATTTAAAAGAGTGTTGTGGATTTAATTATAAAATCAAAGTTTTAAGTTAAATTTTGAAGTAATGTTTTTAATAACAAAGTTTTTCAAATTATTTTAAAATAAATAAGTTTAAATTGGATAATTAAAGTATTTTAAATTTCAAATTGATTTCTAAATTCCTTATTTTCAAATAAAGTTATTGTTATGATTTTGAAATCCAAATAAAATAATTTGTTTAAGTTATTAAAATTCGATTTATTCAAATCATTTAATTATAAAGATAATTAGGATTAATTTATCTTTGTTATTAACTTAAGAATACTTAATTTAATATGATTTTTTAATAAGTAAGTTTAATTAAGATAAATGTTTTCTTACTTAATTTAGGATTTTGAAATATTAGAAGTTAATTAATTAATTGTTTAATAAATTTTAAATAATTAGTTAATTGTTTATTTAATTTTAAATAATCACTTAATTATGGATTAGTTAAGTGTAAGTACTTAATGAAGTAATTATTGGTTATTTATTGGATGTAATTAAGAAATGGTAATTACTTATGGAAGTAATTTGTAGAAATTACTTATGGGAGTAATTAATGGAAGTGATTAATGGTTAATCACATGTTGTTATCAATTAAGGAATTGATTAACATAATTGTTTAAAAATTAATTAATTATGGAATAATTAATTAATTAAGTTATTAAGGATTATTTAATAATGATATTAATTATTTGTTAAGTAATTAATCAAGAGAGTAATTAAGAGTTATTAATGAAAGTAATTAGAAGATAATTACTTATATAAGTAATTAAGAATTAATTACTTAATTTATTTTAGTTAATTATTTAATGTGATTAATTAATTTAAGAATATGATTAATTTAAGATTAATTACTAAGGGTAATTAATTAAAATTTGTAATTAATAAATAAAGCAATTAATTAAGGATTATTTGTTAATTGAATTGAATAATTACTTAAAGAAGTAATTAAAGATTAATTAATTAGATTAATTAATCAAAGGATTAATGTAATTAATTAAGAAGTTAATTAATTAAGATAAGTAATTACAAATTGTTAATTACCGATTATGAATAATGAGTTGATTAATTAGAAGTTAATTATTTAATTAAAGGAATAATTAATTAATAAGGGTTTATTTGTTAATAAATGATATTAATCAAGGTTGATTAATGTAAGTGATTTAATATAAGTGTGACTAATTAATTGTAATTAATTAAGGTTTAATGTAATTAATTATAATTGATTAATTAATGGAAGTAAATGAAGGATCGTTAATTTTTTGGCAAAGCCAGCGGGGTTAACTGGTCCCCTACCAGTTTTATTGCAAAACAATAAATGATACATAAGAAAAGAAAAGAAAAGAAGGAGAAAAAAACAGCTGAAAAGCATAAACAAAATCATGCCCAAGCACACAGCATATCATAAGGGTAAGTAGTATGACTGTTCACCAATCGGCAATATGTGCCAATCTTAACTTCTTTACACAGAACCTCCCAATTCTTACTTTGGCCTTCAAATACTCTTGCATTCCTTTCTCTCCGTATCACAGACATGTAAATTTTCAAACATACAACAAGAATTCTGCCACCATCAGTTTTCGTCCTAGTAGCTTTGTAAATATAATCCCAGACAGGCCCAGAGTTAGCAGTAGTAAGATTGATCCCAATTATGGAACTAATCCTAGCCAAAAGAAAAAGCAGTGCAGAAAAATCAAAGAATATACGCTGAGGAGTTTCTTTAAGCATATTACAAAACAGACAGGAAGAAGAACAACTCGAACCATATTTGTTCAAAACACATCTAGTAAGCAAAGCTTGATTAATAACTTTTCATAACATCAAATTATCTTTAGGCTGTGAATCACTTGTCTAGATCACTGTATACCATTTAGCAGCAGCTAAAGGGGCAGTAACAGTGACAAAATTATAAACTCCTTTGATAGTGTGAGGTTTCATATCCCAAACAACATATTCAAGTTGTCTAACAGGAAAGTAGTTCTGCTGCATCTCAAACCACAGTTGCCTAATTTGTTGGTTGCTATTGTATGGTAGCACAATTTTGCCATCATAAATATATTCATTTTCCTTAACATCAATATGAATCCCTGACTGCAAAATAGTATTATAGTCACATAACTTGGACAAAATATTCCCTTTACTAACCCAAGGTTCATGCCAGAAATTTACTGGGAAATTTGCAGTAACAGAATATTGGATCACAGGTAAGTAGACTTCTCTCAGTTTCAACAAGTTTCTCCATAACCAACTACTATTCAGAGGAATGGCCATACACCAAACGTTCTTTTTCTTAATATTGAAATGCCATGTCCAGTTAACCCATATGTTGTCTCTCTTGTTGATGAGATCATGAAAATGCTTGCTAATTGCTGCAATATTCCACTTCCTAACATTTAAAACTCCAAGACCACTAAGTTTTTAGGAGTTTCAAAATTAGCAAAGGAACAAGGAAACAACTTCCTATTGTGAATACTACCAGTCCAAAAAAATCTATTCATAGCAGACCTAACTAGAAGCACTAGTTTGACTGGGAGAATCATAGATCGAGCCCAATACACAAGAGAGGAGAATACTATAGATTTTATGAGCACTAATCTTCCACTCTATGTCAAGTGCCTATTATCTCATGCAGTCATTGTGGAATTAATCTTATTAAAAAGAGGAATACAGTTAGCTTTGGTAATTCTTTTAGAAATTAAAGGAAGTCCAAAATACTTCATGTCAGTGTCCATACAAAAGAAACCAGTGTGTTGATGTAATGCAGCAGCATGAACTTCACTAACACCAGAAACTAACATAGATGATTTATCATAATTAATAGATAGGCCAGTCATATTATAGAAATCTTTCAATGCCTTAGTTATTCCAATCATGGAAGGTAACTTAGGTTTAGTAAACAGCATGACATCATCAGCAAACATAATAGATGTTGTATAATGTTGAGCACACTTAGGATGAAACCTTATTATCTTCTGAGTGTATCTTGACCGAAGAATAACTGTAAATACTTCCATAACCAACAAAAATAAATACGAAGAAATTGGATCACCTTGTCTAATGCCTTTTCTACTTCTGAAATTACCCACAGGTGTACCATTAAGAACAAAAGAGAGTGAGGGGGTGGAGATGCACACATATATCCATGATACAAAAATCTTGGGAAAACCCATCTCAGCCATAACCCTAAAAATAGAATCCCAGTGTATAGAATCATATGCCTTGGATATGTCAATTTTAATAGCAGCTGCCGGAGTCACCTTACTTCTACTATAACCTTTCAATAATTCATGAGCAAGGAGGATATTATCAAGAGTACTCCTAGAAGGAATAAAGGCAGCTTGTTTACTGGATACTATAGAGGGGAGAACAGTTACTAAATGAGAAGCAAGAATTTTAGAGATACATTTTTATAGAACATTACAGCATGAAATAGGCCTGTAAGAGGAGACACTAGTTGGTGGGTTGACTTTAGGAATAAGAGCAACGTTAGTGCTATTAATTTCACCAAGTAACCTGCAATGTTTGAAAAAATTATGGATTTCTTTACAGAACTCACTTCCAATCACACTCCATGTAGAAATAAAGAAGATCACATTTAACCCATCAGGCCCACCAGAAGCTTGCTGATTCATGGAGAATAGAGTAGTCTTAATTTCCTCATCTGTAACTGGACTAATAAGGTTTGCTGCTTGCTGACAAGATACAGAAGGTAGAGCAAGAGATGAAATTTGTTTAATATTAGGGATGAAACCATCAGTATTACCAAGACGTTTAGTGAAATGGTCAACAAAAGCCTTATCAATAGAATCTGCAGTGGAAAATAAGGTACCATGAACATCAAAAATACTGAAAATATTTACTCTAGCATGCTTGACCTTTAAAGAATCATGATAGAACTTTGTATTTTTATCTCCTTCTTCAAGCCACCTATTATGCAATTGTTGCCTCTTCATGCTAGCCTCCATGAACAGGGCATTATTGACCTTTGTGAATAATTTACCTTCTTCAACTGCAACATGTTCATGAAGAGGATGCTCCGTCATAAAGTCTTGTTGGATCTTCAGCTTTCCCTTAAGTGTTTTTGATAGAAGGCAACCACTACCAAAGGTGGAAGAAGCCACAATTTTAACTCCTGTTTAATTCTTTTCAATTTCCTGCAAAACTTATACATAGGATTACCAAAACAAGAAAATTCAGTGTTAACTTTAGAGACTAAAACAAGAAAGTATTCATGTTTAACCCATGCATTAAAAAATTTAAAACTTCTCTTTTCCTTTCTTAAATGGTGACCAAGAGATAATATTAAAGGGGAGTGGTCAGACAATATTGGCTGGGGAAGGAAAACATAAAGGGAAGGCCAGTGGTTGATAGCTTGGAAATTGCAGAAAGTATGATCAATAGTAGTGAATGTTAGAATACCACTTCGACTTCTGTTATTCCAAGAATACTTAGCTCTTGACTTGTTAACCATGATCAGGTTAGATTCAAAAATAGCAAGGTTGAGAGGATCAAGATCTTGTGGAGATAGAGGTATTCCACCAAATTTGTCATTGTGATTATAGCAGGAGTTAAAATCACCCAACACAACCCATGGGTGAGAAGATTGTCTAAGAGGGGGAAAGGAGTTGAAGAAAGCATTCCTGGAGCTAATCGAGTTGTCAGCATAAACAAAAGTTGTATAATAAGAGGATTGAGATTGAGTTTCTAGGACATGATAGTGGATGTACTGTCTAAAAGATAGGAGGGGAGTAAGAGTCAAAATAGATGGGTCATAGATAACTAAAATCCTACCATAAGAAGCATTGTCAAGGTTATGATGAAGGGACCAGTTTGGGTTGATGTATGCAGCAGCTTTAATGGATAATGCTTGATTGAGCTTTGTTTCAAGTAGACCAAAGAGACAAATATTGTACTCAGTGATTAACCTTTTAACTTCATCAAGTTTCAAATTACTGTGTGCTCCTCTAATATTCCAAGATGCCATTTTTTTAACATAAAATATTATTGTGAGTAGGAAGTGATGTTTCTTCTCTTTGCAGAAAGAGATCTAGTTTCTATTTTCCTATGAGACTGTGGCTGAGGGGATTGAGGATGTGTATTTGATTGGGAGGTGGTTGTGACAAGTGGAGGTACTGAAGGAGTTTTAGAGGAGGGGATACAATCTGGCCATCCAGGCAACCTAATTGTAAAGTTGTAGGGAGTTGGGTTAGAAGGTTGACCATCAACAGATGGGTAATGCATGGAGATAATTATTGAGTTACTTGTTGCTCAAAAATTTTGCACCCGTCTTTATCAATGTCAGATACAAGAGTATCAGTTGGTGCTAGCTCTTCGGAAGTTTCATTTCCAGATTCAATACTGTTGCTTGTAATGAAAGGTTCTCTTTTGGCATATTTGGATCTTTAGCATTTGATATCAGGTCTTTCTTAACATTAACTTTTCCAGCAACAGAAGTAGTGTAGTTTTTGGATCCATCATTGCATTGTTCTTCACAAATAGGTTCATTTGTTATTTCCCCTTCCTCCTCATCAAGTATTTCCACTATGGCTTGCTCATCGACTTCATTTTGCAACAAGTGATACTTATTAAGTGTGGTAACAGAGCAAACTTGTACACCACTAGTTGTTTTATGTACAACATTATGCATAGTATTATTTTCCTTATTTCCATCATGCATAATTTTAACTTTTCCTCCTTGTTTGTTCAAAACTTTTTCCTCCAAATCTACACTCAAAATTCTTTTTTTCCTTATTCTTGTTTACCTTTCGCCAAACTTGCTGCATTTTATCCTGCTTATATGATTTTTCCCCTTCCCCATGTTATTCCTGTTGTCATCACTAGATTTCTGATGTTTAGAATTAACACATTGTTCAACATTATTTTCACAAACAACTTTCTTACAGTTTTTAACCAAATGCCCAAACTCCTTGCAAATTGTGCATATATCTGGTTTCCACAAGTATTCAACTTTCACATTCTATTCAGTTCCATCAAGCAACATAACTAAAAAGTTATCTGGTAGTTCTTTGTTTGGATTAACTTCAACTAACATTTGGCAAAAGAAATACGCTCAAATTTTTCAGTTGAAGCATCCATACAAAGAAGTTTGCCAACCCTAGCTGTTAACCAATTTATACCCAAAGGAGACCATGCATACAGTGGAATATTAGATAGTTTAATCCAAACTGGTACTGCTTTGATGCTACTACAACTATTGCTTATAATTTCATCCCATGGCTTCGCTATAAAAAGCTTATTCCTCATCACAACTGGGTCAGATTTAGAAATTCTTTTCCTATCATCATCATTACTGAATTTGAACAAGAACAGAAAACCATCAGATTTTACAGAAATGGATCCACTAAGCTTCCAAGCTCTCTTGAGATAATACAAAACAATAGAATATGAGAGTGGATTATCTAAGAAGAAGTCAACGAGATAATCATGCCACATAGAGCTTCCTGCTTTAACTACTTCAGTAGGAGGCACAATGGCATCTCCATTGTACTCTAATTGAATATCACGAGGCACAAAAGTGCCAGCATTATTTGGTTTAGCTTTGAAGAGAGAGTTCCATGCAAGAGGAGGTTGGGGTTGGGGTTGGGTTGGCAAGTATGAGGATAAGTGAAGAGGAGCTGCAGGCTTAGGTGAAGATTCATAATGATGAGCAGTGTCAAGATTAACACCGTCAGAGGGTAGATTAAATGCAGAAAGATTTGGCAGAGGAAGTAAGGGAGGCACGGAGGGAGGTACAAGGATGGGAGATGATGGACTAAGCTAAAGAGAAGAAAAGGGATGGGACAGAACAGCAGGATTTGAAAGAAGAAAAGGAGCGTCCCCATTTTTGAAAGAAAAGTTAAAACAACGGGATTTGAAAGAAGAAAAGTAAGAAAAGTTAAAACAGCGGGATATGAAGGATCATTAATTATTGTAATTAGTGATAGTAATTAAAGGTTAATTACTGAATATAGTTAAGGTTGATTACTTGAATGTAATTAAATAATAATTAATCAAGGAAGATTAATTAAGGAAGATCATTAGAGATGATTAATTTATTTATTTGGAATAAATAAATGAAGAAGAATTATGGTAATCCAATTGATTTAGAGTTAATCAATTTTGCTTTGGATAATTGATTAATATTGGTTGATTGATTGATATTGGATGATCAATATTGGATGAGTGATATTGGGTGATTGATATTGGTTGATACTGGATGATTTGAATATCTCTGTTATGTGATATGTTGTTGTGAGGTGAATGTTGAGATGATTTATCTATTGTGATAATGTGATTAATCTATCTGCTTATATATCATTCAGAATATGAGTTTGAAATGTTTAAACCCTTAAGTACAACTTGGACATTAAAATGGCATTTGGTTTCGGTGAGACCGGGATCGGGTTTCCATATTTGGAATCCGAAAACCACATCAATTCCAATTAAACGTTAGATCGTGAATCCAAGTGGAGATTTGTGAAGACTCGAGGTGTAAGGACTATACGTCAGTATAACTCTGTGGGTGATTCCATAATGGGTTTGACGGAATAGTACTTATAGGTTCAAGATGGTGATTTAGCGTGCAAGGGCTATGGTCGTTGACTCTGAGGGTGATTCCAAAATGAGTGCAACGGGATAGTTCCTTCGGTTTCGTTCGAACCCGGAACGAACTTGTATGGATTGAATGCTTTTAGAACATCGTCAGGTGGACGATGAGCATTCTAAGATAGATGTGTTCTATAAAGGTAATCGTAGCCTCAAGCCTCATCAACTGGGAATGGGTAAAATAGGGGAGGTGCAGCAAGGCTTCGTGGGTAGCTCCCACTGGAGAGCAAGATTTTCCCCTGTCTAGAAGTCCCTTTTTATTCGGCTGTGTGGGCATTTGGAATCGCACGCCAACTGCGTGGTTGTCTTGTTCGGACTGCTCAGTAAGGAACGGTCCCGGCCTTGTGTTGTAGAGGAGTAAGGGTGGCTCCTCGGTACGGTGATCTAGGCCACGTACTGTGACGGGCAGTACCCCGGTAGCCCTGCCATTGATGGAAACTCATTCTTCCTACGAGACCCTACGGTTTTGTTTGTATTACCCACTTTTGTGGCTAGTAGCTGGAATTTAATCATGTAACAATTTTGGCTATTTCTTATTTACTTGAAAACCCTAGACACTATTATAATATCACTGGATTTCTTATCAAATGTTTTGGTTAGCGTAAGTTAAAATCTTTTCCTTGTTTATGTGTAGGAAGTCTTACGTGATACCTTTTCTTTTCAAAGGATTTTCTAAAGTTAAGCAATTTTAACCCGTTTACTCACACCAGACCCCTGTCTGACCCGAGTGTTTATTTTCTGTTTTATTAAACCCTTGGGTACTCATATTAATATGAGTAGTCAAGTGATTCAGGTTTGCTTGGCGAATTCTGTAGGAGATATGTAGCAGGAGGCTTTCACGTGTAGATATATTATGGTTCCGCTGTGTTTTCTTGATATCTGTATCTTGTATACTTGAGTTGTATAGTTAGACAGATGTTTATAACCGTCTAATATGAGTTGTATAAGTTGTTTACTCTGATGTAATATGATACTGTGTAATATTTTATGTGATATATTATATTTTATTTGTTCCGCTGCGAGTTCTCTGATGTTGTTATTTCTTTCTTTCTCTTTCTTTTCTTCTTCTATCCCTTTCTTTCTTCATTAGTGATGCGTCTTCCTGGAGATAGGAAGTCGGGTCGTTTCAGTGGGTAACAGAGCGTTAGGTTGAGTGAATACCTAGGCTCTGGAGTGGTGTCTTTCTTGAGAGAGCGTACTTGTAATTTTTGTATACAAACTATATAACTATATACATATATATATGTATATATGTGTGTGTGTATCTACTTGATTTATTGGGTTATCTGTTCGGATTTTCCAACATAAATTTTAGAGGTAGATGGAGTAGTGGTGTGTGTGTGTAACCTACTACCACTAATGGAAGAGGTCCATATGTTTGAGGTTGGAAGTATTTGTGGAGACTGTAGACCTAATACTGCCTAGAGTAATATTTGAAGATTGGAGTAAGCATTTCTCTGATACCCGAAGGAAATCTTTTTTAAAATTCGGAGTTTATCTTTGAAGTGTAAGTATAGATCTGTAGGAAGTGCAGAAGTAAGTGATGATATCTTGATAACTGCGTAATGAGATGCAGTATCCATGGATATTTTTCTGAAGGTATTTTCTCTTAGAGCGGTTTTAGAAGTGGTTGTGAAGCAGTCTTTACCTGCCGCAGGGAAGACTCGTCTGTGTAGAAGTTGTTTGGATCTTTAGCTAGGAGGTTGTATGTTCTAAAATATGAGACTAAGGTCTATAAGTTGTTTTGCTTCGGCATGGTCTCATTTGTCATTCCTTAAGGAGGGCAAGATGTGGATGCTTGGTTTGGAGCCCGAATTTCTTGAGAGGTTGTCTGCCATCTCGGAGGTCCGTTGTGTGATGGTTTTGTTTTTTTAAGAGCTCCTTGGATTAGAAGTCTTTGGTTAGCTGTGGTAGCAGTTCAGCTCGAAGCGTTTGGTGTGCTGACGAGAAGGTCTTTTAGCTTTTCAGTATCATTGAGGTAGAGTTTGGAAGCAACTGTGTGGCTTGTTTCCTCGATGGTTCAGGAATATCAGTGGTTCTTCTATCAGCAGTCCGGGCAGGTGGTGATGTTTTCTGGAGGATTAACCTTGTTTGAAGAAGCTTAAAGCTGTTCTAATTGGTAAAGTGAGAACAGTTTCTTTGGAATCCGAACTAGGTAGGATCGCAAAAGTGACTTGCGATTAATTTGGGAATTTTCTTGAGCAATCCTTTGTTTGAGACTGAGAATTCTCATGTGCAGTAGGAGCTACTGAGGTAATCAGAGGTTTTCTGCATCTGGAGTTGAGTTCCATATTGTTTTTGTGACGACCCAGAAATTTTAACGAATTAAATTGGAATAATTAATCGATTTTAAATATTTAAAAGTTAATTTGAACTTGAATTCCTGATATTAAGATTTACTTGATAATTAAATCATTGGATTGTATAGTTCAAATATTGATTTTAATAATCGAAGATTGGGTAAAATTGTTGAATCAGAAATTTCTAAGCCTGTCTAAAAAAATGGAAGGCTTATAAAATTTATAACGATGATACTGAAGATAATAGAGTGGTTGGAATTTAATTTAAAGGTAATTTGTTCAATTTTAATAACATATCGTTTAAATCGATATTTTAAAAAAAATAGCCTTCCGAGGCACAGTCTCTGAATTCGACGAAACCAGTTCCATTGGATCCGTAATAGTTAGTTATTATCGGATTTCAATTTTCGTAGCGTTTGGATTGACCGTTTGCTCGTACGGGTGAGAAACACGTTGAAATTAAAATCAATAATTTAATATTTTAAATCGATTTAAAAGGCTAACTTCCACATACGATTAAACTAGCCTTCAAAACACGTTCCACTGTGTTCGGAGCGTGGGTAAAACCTTTTAATCGCCTCGCGGCATTCCTTAAGAGGAGTTCGAAATTTTAAATGGCAATTAACAAGACGTTTTGAAATTTTATAATGTAATAAAATTCAACATAGTCAAAGATATTTTTACTCACAATCTTTCTCAAGAAGCTTCTCCACCCTTTTACATTATCCCCGTTCCCCTTTCCAACCTTCAACAGGATCGAAAACGTGTTAACCTAAAAAAAAATGGCCGACAAATCTACGTTTTACCCCTCTCCACATTCGATTCCCTCTCCACTCTTTCCCCAAACCAATTTCGCGTCCCTTCACCATTACTGCTGCTTATCGAATTCGATTTCGCACTCATGCTAGTCCGAGTCAACTGGAGGGAGCGCACGTGCGAGGAGAATAGCGACAGCGAGAGAGGCTTCTCGAGAGCACGTAGGGCAGTCGCGATCTGGAAGCAGGAGGCACGCTCACGTTCGTGAGTGAAGTCGGGAAGGGGTTTCGACAGCGCGTGAAGGAGGAGATGCCGCGAATGGAGCCGCGATGGAGTGGAGCTCGGTGGTGGATCGGGGTAGTGGAGGCGCGCGTGTCTGTGGCTAGTCGTTCGTAGGTTCGAGGGAAGGTAATACTTGTGTTTTATTGCTGAATTTCTCATGAAAAAAAAAATTAAAAATTACAGTAAGCTACCTATGTGAACACATATTTGTTTTTATTGTCACTGAAGTTTAAATTTTAAAACTAATGTCTGGATCTAACAGCGAGACATATCTATACGTCAGGAAGTTTTACTGTAAACAAAACTACAGTCTTGTTATTTACTCAAGAAAATGAAAACAGTTCTGTTTAACTTCATATATGCATATATGGTGGTAAGTGGTTTAATAAGCATATTAAATTATTTTAGCCGGTAAAAATATTTTATTAAACGGGAAATCATTTGTTTAAAATTTAAATTTTAGTTAAATGAATTTATAAAAGGGAAATTTGTTCAAAATAAATCACTGGAGAAAATTTTTGATTATTCGATTGTTTTGAATATTAATAAAATTATGTAATTGTCATACAAGGTATAAAATCAAAGATACAAGCCAGTTTAGGATGGATTGCATACAACAAAATCAAAGGTGAGTAAATCTCACGCTTTTTGGTTTTTATTTAAATTTAGATGGTTAAATTGAAATGATTGGTTGAATGGTTGAATTGAATTGATGTGCAATATTATATAGTAATAGATAGTACATATTAAAGTGATTGATATTCTGTGATGGATATTATTGGTAATTGGAATATTGAATGTTGTGGGTTGCTTGAATATTTCGGTACCCTGAGTTATCGAAATATATTAAATTGGATTTTGAAAAGAGTATAAGGGTGAATTTTGAAATAAAAATAATTTTTAAAACAAAAATAAAAATTAATTGGAAAGAAATAAAAGTGATATTTAAAAACTGGAGTTAAACTATAAAACAAGTTTAAAACCAAGTTAATCTAACACACAAAATTTTAAAATATTAATTGTTTTAATAACTTAGATGTCAAAGTGAAATTGTAAACCGAATTGAATTTAAAAATAAAATTTGGTTTTAAACCCCTTTAAGCTTCCATTATAAGAAGAGTAATTAAGTCAGATTTGAATAAATTGTAATGTAAATGAGAAATCATTAATTTATAAAATCAATGATGTAAATAGAGATTGATTAGTTAAGAAAATGAGTCAATATAAGCGACTTATGAGAAGTTAATTAATATAAGTAATTAAGGATTAATGTAATTAATAATATTAATTAATTTATGAAGTAATTAGGATTTCGTATTGATTTGTGTTAAGGATAATTAATAACGTGAAATTAATTAAAGATTACTTGAATTTAATGGGAAAATAATTAATCTAGGCCGATTAAACTAAGATGAATAATGATGGATTGACTAATTAATTGATTTGGAATTAGTTAATGAGAATGAAGCGATCTAAGTAATTGAGGTTTGTAATTCAATTAAAATCAATTGAATTGATTTGTGTGATTAAGCTTTGCTTATTGATGATTGAATGTATTGGATGTTTTGAATGAGTTAATATCTCTGATATGAAATGTTGTGTATTTCATTTGAATAGCTTGGGTTAGGATAACATGAGTTTTCGAAGAGACCGGGGACGGGTATTAGGAAATACCCGAATCCACTTCGAATTAAAATTTAATTTATGTGTGAAATCAATGGGCTGGAATAAACCGATGTAAATGAACTGGATTATTTTATTTAAGTGGGTACTTAGAAACTGATATGAGAAATAAGTGCTGTCTATTGCCAATTGTAATTGGATAAACTGATATATGTTACCCGGGTTTATATAAGAATTGCTTTGGTATTCCATGTTAGTTGGGTTTACTCACGCTGGTTTCCAGCCTGACCCGGGTGTTACTTTGATGTAATGCTCAGGTCAGACCGAGTATTACAGATTTTTAGGTAGGACGTTCTGGAGCTCAGGAGGCGAGCTGGATGGCGATATCGTATAGAGTATTCCGCTGTATTTATATTATTGTTAATTTGAGTCATGATAATTGTATGTATTCAGTGGCTGTATGTATATGTGAAACTCTGATGTATATTCAATGTAATCGATAGATATAGTATTCTTTTGTAAAGTATTATTATTTATTATTATATTTTATTCGCTGCGATTGTGAGATGTTTGGTGTTTCTGTTCTTCTTCTTCTATCTCTTTCTTCTTTTTCGTAACTATCTGGGATTTTCGGGTTAGAAAATTTTCGGGTCGTTACAGTTTTGATTCCAGAAGCGATTTTGGTGGTTAGCCTAGTAGGAGAGTTGGTGTAGCAGCTCAGAAATTTTTGGAATTTGGATTTGTCCGATCTAGTTTTGAGTTGGATTTCCGTTATAAGGTTGTGTGACCGAGTCAGATAGGTCACTAAAATTATATGGATTTGATGAACAAAGTTTTTCGGATATATTATATAAGTTTGAACTCGTGTTCATCAACAGTATTCCCATCTATTTCAGAATCAGAGTTGTGCAGCGGAAGCAAGGTAGAAACTGTGCAAGGTAGGAAGCAAGCTCTGTACGCTATTGCTTGAGTAATAGAGCTTGTGTTCTGGATTTAGATGGATTTTGGAAGACTTTTCTGTTGAATAGAATCCAAAAACTGGTTTGTTTTGGTCTAGTTGTTTCTGGAAGCATCAGCATAGGTTGAACTGATCTGGAAGAGAATTGGAAGCCAGGATTATCTGTTAGGATATGCAAATATGAGATAAGGAGTTTGGAATTCAAAGTTGGAGACTTCATTGTTGTTAAGATTTCTCCGATTAAGAGAATAGTAATTGGATAAGATTGGATGGTTAGTTCTGTGGTATTTGGAAATTTCTTATCTGTGTTTTGATAGGATAAGTTGAATTGCTAGTTTGGATAGCTAGAATTCATTGTATTTCACGTATCTCTGAGGGAGTACATGTATGATTCATTGTTGATTGTTGAATCTGTAGTTCAGTTGGATTGTGGAAGTTGAGCTAGACTTGAGTATAGTCTGATGTTCTGTTCAGATTGATGGATCTGGAGATGAGAGGAGCTCTGGATTTTGGTAGTGTAGTTAGTTTGTTGGCTTTTGTAGAGCGAGTCTCCCGGTGATTTATACTTGGGAAACTCGAGATAATATTAGAAGATTTATTCTGATTTGTGTCAGGATAATAGTCAGGTTTGTTTGTTTGATTGACTGCTATGGTTATTAGCAACTGGCTGATAGGGTATGCTTTGCTGTTTGAAATTAAAATCTTTGCTGGGTTATTAAATTTACCTTTGCTTTTTAATTTCGAGGACGAAATTCTCTTAAGGGGGGAGGATTATAATGACCCAGAATTTTGGGCAATATCAATTTAATAATCTGTATTAATAATTTAATTGGTTTGATAATTTTTCTTTATAATTTTAATTTAAATTGGTCAATTTAATCTTTTAAAGGTTAATAAATTTTTATCTGACAATATTGATAAGAATTATTTGTCAAAGCTAATGAAATTATATTCTGTTTATAATATATATATTTGATACATATTGTGAATAGAAGATATTTTATTTTAAATAAAGTTGAATTTTCAAATTGTAATATATATGTTTGTATATATTATAATTTGATATTGTCTTGAATTTAATTTAATCTATGGATTTTTTTTATGTATGAAATTATAATTTTAAGCTTTTTTTTAATTTTATTTTTCAAAAATTAATTTAGATTTATCAAATTGTTTTCAAAATTAAGATAATAGTTTGTTTTAAGTAAGATAGTTTAAAAAGGAATTTAAACAAAGTTTGTTTTGCTTTCTTTTTAAATGCTTCAATTTAAAATGTTATAAATGTATAAATATGAATGTTTTAGATTTTGAATTTTACATGTATAAGAAGTTATATTTGTATTATAATTAGTTTTATAATATTTTCTTTTAAAAGTAAATTTATATATACATATGTAAACTATATTTATTAAGAGAAATAAATATGTAAGTAAATTTATATTTACATTTTAATTAAATAAAAAACTATAAAAAAATGCTTAAATACAAATGTAACCATGTTAATTATCTTTGAAACATTTGTAAAGTAATTAAAATATATGTGTGACAAATGTGAATTCTTAAGACAAGTGGCACTATTCTCATTTTAATTTTAATAAATGTGTTAGGAAGAAAATTTGTTTTCTTCCACAAACATATCTTTCTTCTTTCTTCAAATAATTTTCTATTTCAGCTGAGAATAAAATTAATGGCATTCAGTAAATTACTCTTCAAAACCCTGAAAATTGAATTCAAAAATCAAATACAAATCTAGAACTAAAATGAAATCTGCAATCAACCTACAACTTCAAATTTACAAACCTGCAAATACAATTAGATCTTCAACCTCAAATCAGCATTTCTTCAAAACTGCATTCCAAATGAAGGGCTGCAGCAAGTTCAGATTAGTTTCAACATTTTTAACAATCAATTGAAGCGTTCAATCAAAGTTTTCCAAATAAATGTTCAAATCCTGGAAGTAATTAAAAATCTGCCCTGCTTAAAGGAATAAGGTGAGTAAATTGTTTTTTTAAAAACAGTTTAATCTAATCATATGTTGATCTGTGAATTGTATTGATGTTGCATGAAAACTTTTCAGCTTTTATATAAATGAATTGGTATGAATATATGTGTGAAAGCATGTCTGTATGTATATTCTGTTCTATGATGTTTCACAGGCCATATTTGCTTCAGAAATTCAAATTTATGAATCGAATTAACATTAATCTTAAAAATATAAATGGAAGTTGTTTGTAAATGTTTAAGGATGATTTTTAAAGGGGAATTAGGATTTTTATTTAAGTAAATTATTTTTAATTGAAAATATACAGTAAGAATCAATTTGCATGTCAAAAATAAAAACTCATGATTTTGTAAATTGATTCCAGGAATGGGTTAATAATTGGAAATGATGAATTTTAACATGCATATCATAATTTTTAGTTGAGGAATTATCGTGAATTTTGGGTTTGAATACTTTTGGAGTTTTTAGTGATTGCCGAAGATTAACTTGATGATTGTAGCTAGGATTTGGATCGAAGCTTGCTGGTATGTTATGGATTAGGGGAAAATACGATTGGATTTTTCAATGGAGTGAATTGATGGGAATTGAAGAAATAAGGGTTTTAGAGTTGTTTTGTCTCGGCCGAACTGTAGAAGCTTTTGCGACGAGGATGATGGATCGAGTTTGATCGCGACGTAGGGGTGTCGAAGTTCTCGGATGTGGCATCTTGATGGAGGAGTCGGCGAGGTAACGTCACGATGGTTCGTCGGCAATGGGGTTTTTGGGGGGTTCGAGTCAGCTGCAGTTTCGAGTTGATTTGGTCGTTTTTCGATTCACATACAAATTTTTGAATCTGGGTTTGGAATTGGACTCGCACGCGATCAAGTGATCGTCGACATTGGTCGTTACGACCTACTATGGCCGAAGGTGATCGTGCACGTACTTGTTTGTACGTTATGCACAGGAAAGCGAGGATCTGAGGAGGACTTTGGGAACTCGAAATAGCTCTCGCGATTTTATCATGTTCGACTCGAAGAAGATGGGGTTGGGTTGGCTTCGGGGTAGGCACGAGGGGTTCCTGGGTTCGTACTCGAGTTTGAGTGATGCTTCCCTGTTGAGTTGTGTAACGATATATGATATAAATTTTAACTTGAGTTTGAACAGGTGAAATCAAGTATTAAGTGTAAACAAGTTTATAGAAAGAATAGCAAAATTTTAAAGGTTAAACTTGTTCTTTGAACAAAACGTAAATTAAATTTATATTTCAAATTTAAATCAATTTAAGATGATTGTTTTTGAAAATAATTATCTAAATAAAATTTTGAATTTCAATTTAAAAGAGTTTTGTGAATTTAATTATAAAATCAAAGTTTTAAGTTAAATTTTGAAGTAATGTTTTTAATAACAAGGTTTTTCAAATTATTTTAAAATAAATAAGTTTAAATTGGATAATTAAAGTATTTTAAATTTCATATTGATTTCTAAATTCCTTATTTTCAAATAAAGTTATTATTATTATTTTGAAATCCAAATAAGATAATTTGTTTAAAATATTAAAATTCAATTTATTCAAATAATTTAATTATAAAGATAAATAGGGTTAATTTATCTTTGTTATTAACTTAAGAATACTTAATGTAATATGATTTGTTAATAAGTAAAGTTTAATTAAGATAAATGTTTTCTTAATTAATTTAGGATTATGAAATATTAGAAGTTAATTAATTAATTATGAAATATTACGAAACCAGTTCCATTGGATCCGCAATAGTTAGTTATTATCGGATTTCAATTTTCGTAGCATTTGGATTGACCGTTTGCTCGTACGGGTGAGAAACGCGTTGAAATTAAAATCAATAATTTAATATTTTAAATCGATTTAAAAGGCTAACTTCCACATACGATTAAACTAGCCTTCGAAACACGTTCCATTGCGTTCGGAGCGTGGGTAAAACCTTTTAATCGCCTCGCGACATTCCTTAAGAGGAGTTCGAAATTTTAAATGGCAATTAACAAGACGTTTTGAAATTTTATAATGTAATAAAATTCAACATAGTCAAAGATATCTTTACGCACAATCTTTCTCAAGAAGCTTCTCCACCCTTTTGCATTATCCCCGTTCCCCTTTCCAACCTTCAACAGGATCGAAAACGTGTTAACCTAAAAAAAAATTGGCCGACAAATGTAACAACCCGATATTCGCGTCAATTCATAACCGACGTTAAAACGATTTATATTTTTTTTCGTCAATTGCCATTTTGAAGTTTTTAAAATTTAAATTAAAATTTAAATTACAAATGGTTATTAAGTTGGAGGGGCTTTGATATTTTTTTAAAAAAATAATAATAAATGGTCCACGAGTTTTGTTTGGGCCGTGAAAATTTAATAAAGAAACCCGTTCCCCCCTTTTTTCTTTGATACTTCCCATTCACGAACCCTAAAAAGAAAAAAAAAACCGAACGAAGAAATAAAAATGGCGGTGGTCTCGTTCGTCCTCTTCTCCAAATTAGGGCATGGGATTGTGGTGGCCGACCTTACTCTCTCGTCGCTCTAGCGTCGCGCGTCTCCGTGATGCTTCAATTCGTCGACAAGGTGAGTTTACTCACATCTAATTCGACTTAGTAATATGTTTTGCGTTCGATTTGGGTTCGTTGTTGATGCTTTCTCTGATTTTACATATTCGTGTATGTTTGTGTTACTTGGTTAACTCGGCTTTGTATTTGGGCTGTTCAATATCTCGTGACCATCACGATTTCGATTTTTGTGACTTCAGTCACTTGATTTTGGGGACTTTTGTTTGGTGGACCATACTATGCTTAACTTGATCTTTAAATCAAAATAGATTTGGTTCGATTTTGGGCACTGACTTCGTTTCTCTGTTGCTCCCTTTTGTTGATGGTGCTTTGAGACTGTTGCATTTGCTTCTTTTTGGTTTGATTCGAGACTGCATCGAGTTAATTCTGTGCATCCATTTGTTGTTTGAATGTATCACTTGGCTTCGAGTTGCGGTTGCATTTGCTCCAGTAATTCATGTTGTTTAGTATTTTGCAAACTTGAAGTGTTTTAATTCCTACTGCATGTGGGTGTATGTAGTTTATAATGTTGAAATGCTATACTTCCTTGCTGCAATGCTTGGGTAATTATTTTTGCAAACATTGAAATGTTTAAGTTGTCATTATACTTGCTAGAATTCACCTATAGTTGAGTCGAGATGTAATACGGCATTTGGTCGTGAGTATGATAGTTGCGCTATCCAGTTTACAGTGCATACATGTTTTATCTTTATTCCTATCACTCCTTTTGTTTATGATTTCATTGTGGCCTTGACTCTGCATACATTCACTGATGTTGTCACTGCACTCCTGTTTTTCATGTAATTCACTGAATCGGGTCTCGAACATGGTTATTTCATTGGTTAGACTGCTGCACATGTGATCTTTGTTGCATATATGTGTCAGTTGTAAGGTTGGTTATGTTCCTTCCACTGTTGCCTGTAGGTAATTGTCCATCCATGCTGTAAGACCAGTAGCATGCTTTGTTCATGCATCTTGATGTTACTGTCCAGTTTCACTATGATATACCTGTCGTAAAATTTTTGCAATTCCAAGTTGCACCTCTCATTTATTTTGTCCCTGTGCATATCTTTATGTACATTAATTTGTGTACAATTGGGTTTATATATATAGCCTTGTTCCACTTGATTGCATTTGGATGTGTTTATAGAATTCATTTGAGTTGAATCCAGCTTGTAGCTCGGATTTGACCTTGTGCCCGTTTGTGTACATCATCACTGTAGTGGCAAGGCAGTGCACGCAAGCGTGAACTGCAGCCACACGGTATTGAGTTTTTGGGTACGACATCACTATAGTGGCAAGGCAGTGCACGCAAGCGTGAACTGCAGCCACACGGTATGGTTTTGTGATATTCTATTTTGTTTTTATTTATTAATCTTTTGCATAGTTCATGTGCTGTAGTGGCGAGGCAGTACACGCGTGCGTGTACTGCAGCCCTACTCATCTTAATGTTTTAATTGATATTCCAATGGTTTGAACTGTTTTGTTTATTTCAATTCAATGTTCTGAATTGCATTCTGATTTGGTTTAATTACTATCGTCTATTCATTATTTAATTATTATTGCTTCTGTGCATTAATAACTGAGTTTGAATTAGACTGACCCGAGTATTATTTTCTTTTGAATTTAATACTCGGGTCAGACCGAGTATTTCAGGTTGTAGATATTCTGCTTTGGGTTGCTGCTAGAGCTATGAAGTTCTTTCATATCTTTTGAAGTAGTCGTCGTTATTTGTAGTAATCTGTATGATTGTATAGGAAGATATGTATTCATGTATATCATATACGTTAATGTACTTGTATATGTAACTTCCTGAGTCGACTGTTGTAGTTGTATCATATGTACCGTGTGAATGTATTGTAACTGACATCAGTTATTATATATATATATGAGACTTTCTGTTTCATCTGTGTTCCGCATTTATATTATCTGTGTTGTTATTTTATATTTAATGTTCTAAACTATTATGAACCATCGTAGTTCGTTTTATACTGGAATTGGGGTATTTCGATGGGAGAAAATAAACCAGAGATGAAAAATGAAAGAATATATATATCACTCCTATCGAGATAACCAATACTAGTGTAAGGCCAACTATTGATGGCCGCTCCTCAACAGCCTTATTCTCCGTGCTAGTTGACAGCACTACACCGTAGTGTTCTTGGCTAGCGTGGGTATAGAGGTGGGGCGTCACAGCTTGGTATCAGAGCCTGGGGTTTAGAATAAATATAAAACATAACTTAGATAGTACATGTGTTACAACTATTTGTCGATGTTTTATTTCACATCTTTGTCTTAAGATCATCTTTGATTGTTAGGAATGAATTCCTAACGCTTATTCGTGAGCATTGCTGCTATTCTCTATCGCACTTGCTCACTTGAGTTTACACTTCTAAGTATCAGTGTATATATGCTCTACCAAGTGCATATTGCTGCAACTAGTACCCACTTCGATTTGAACTCGCATTGTTTATTCGAACTGCTATATATATGCATTCTTATCTCTGATTCGTGTACTTAATGCAGTTTCCATACAATTGGGTTTTGGGTATCAATCTTTGAGACAAATTGCATTCCAATTGTCGACTCTGTCTGTTTATCCATGGTTTGTTGGTTTTCATGTGCCTCTCTCTGATAGTTTTAAAATTTCTTTGGTATAAAAGAAATTGTCTTGGTCTTTGCCTTGTCGATATCGACGTTGACTTGACTTTTACTTTTGCTAAAGTCATTCAAGCATTTATACTCGTTCTGCTTTGTTTTTCCAATTGTTGATCGGTTCTTCTTTTCCGGTTAGTTGTTATCACCTTTGTCGACTTTGATAACTTCTATTTCAGGAATTTTGGGTATTCCTACTTTGATGGATTTGGAATCGAAATTCTTTGTATTTTATTCACGTCTTCGAATGTGAATCTTAGTGAATTGATTTGGTTTTCGAATTTAATCGATTCTTGATTATTTCCCGATTTGTTGCTATCATTTATTAGCAACTTTGATGACCTTTTCTTCGGGATTTTTGTGAACATACCTTTCGATGAATCCGGTATCGATTTCTTTGGATTCTATTCACGTCTTCGTATGTGAATTCTTGTGATTGATTGTTTCTACAATCATTTTTGTGATTTGTCACTTTAAAAATATAAAGGTTTCAATACTGGTAGTAAATATCAAAAACTCTTTTATCAAAATGTTTTCAACTCTATTTTCAATACCAAACTCGTTTTTGAAACTGTTTTCCAATCTATTAGTATATACAAATCTTTATTTCACTCGTATGAGAAATCTAATTAAACGGCTTAGTAAAACAAGTGGTATGAAACGCTTGCGTTTACTTCGTCGGTTAATTGTTGGACTTGTTCGATTGAACCTCTAGTGACAAATTTTATTAGTGAAGATTTACAGTTTGTTCGTAAATATTTAAGTTAAGTAAGTGGTTATGGGACATGATGCTAAACTTTTACATTTACTGACTTAGTGTAATTGACACTTCTCGTTGATCATGACGATCATTTTTACGGTTAGACTAGGCCTCATCGGTGTGATTTCGTCTCACACATATCTCTTGGGCTTTGAGGATTGTCTAGACACCACTTGTGTGATTTCATTCACACATACTTTTCTTTTGATTGTGAGGTTAGACTAGACACCACTTGTGTGATTCCACTCACACATACCTCTTTTGATTTTTTGGTTAATCTGGACCTCAATCTGTGTGATTTCGACTCACACATGTGGGGTAGCGCCCCACGGTCTTCGGGCCATTCGTGTGTCAAAATTAATGGCTTGCAACCATGAGATAGCATCTCGTTATGCGTTGCACGTGTTGATGATTTTTCATGCTCGCGGGTAGGTGAGATTCCGTGCTCCCGTTCTCGCTTTGCGTTGCACGTGTTGATGATTTTTCATGCTCGCGTGTAGGTGAGATTCCGTGCTCCCGTTCTCGCTTTGCGTTGCCCGTGTTGGTGATTTTCATGCTCACGTGTAGGTGAGATTCCGTGCTCCCGTTCTCGCTTTGCGTTGCACGTGTTGATGATTTTTCATGCTCGCGGGTAGGTGAGATTCCGTGCTCCCGTTCTCGCTTTGCGTTGCACGTGTTGATGATTTTTCATGCTCGCGTGTAGGTGAGATTCCGTGCTCCCGTTCTCGCTTTGCGTTGCCCGTGTTGGTGATTTTCATGCTCACGTGTAGGTGAGATTCTGTGCTCCCGTTCTCGCTTTGCATTGCACGTGTTGGTGAGTTTTCATGCTCGCATGTAGGTGAGTTTTCGTGCTCCCGTTCTCGTTATGCGTTACATGTGTTGATGAATTTTCATGCTCGCGTGTTGGTGAGTTTCCATACTCTCCTTTGAGTTTTCATACTCTGTTCGAGTTTTCATACTCCGTTCGAGTTTTCATACTCCGTTTGAGTTTTCATACTCTGTTCGAGTTTTCATACTCCGTTCGAGTTTTCATACTCTGTTCGAGTTTTCATACTCCGTTTGAGTTTTCATACTCCGTTTGAGTTTTCATACTCTGTTCGAGTTTTCATACTCCGTTCGAGTTTTCATACTCCGTTTGAGTTTTCATACTCCGTTCGAGTTTTCATACTCCGTTCGAGTTTTCATACTCCGTTCGAGTTTTCATACTCCGTTCGAGTTTTCATACTCCGTTCGAGTTTTCATACTCCGTTCGAGTTTTCATACTCCGTTCGAGTTTTCATACTCCGTTCGAGTTTTCATACTCCGTTCGAGTTTTCATACTCCGTTCGAGTTTTCATACTCCGTTCGAGTTTTCATACTCTGTTCGAGTTTTCATACTCCGTTTGAGTTTTCATACTCTGTTCGAGTTTTCATACTCCGTTTGAGTTTTCATACTCTGTTTGAGTTTTCATACTCCGTTTGAGTTTTCATACTCTGTTCGAGTTTTCATACTCCGTTTGAGTTTTCATACTCCGTTTGAGTTTTCATACTCCGTTTGAGTTTTCATACTCTGTTCGAGTTTTCATACTCCGGTTCGAGTTTTCATACTCGCGTTCGAGTTTTCATACTCCGGTTCGAGTTTTCATACTCGCGTTCGAGTTCTCATACTCTTAGCTTGTGTTTTCTGGATTTCTTGTGAGGATTTCTAGAATTTGTGCTTCACCAATTTTCGTGATTTCTATTGATAAGTTTTATCAATTCTTGTGCATTGGTGAATTCGTGTGTTATTGACTTGTTATGAATACAAGTTTAGGGTATGATATCCCTTTCTATCTTTGAGAAGATTCTTGTGACCTTTTTGATGAACGAAAATTCATTGGTATTATATTTTGATGCCAATTATTTCGATGAAATTTTGACGTATGTCGAAGTTGCTACTGACATTGCTATTTTAATCACGTGTTTTAAAAATTTGTTATTCTTCAAAATATTTCAAAATATAAATCAAAATTGTTTTCAAAATCTTTACGATTTGCGCTTTCAAAAGAATGAGGAAGCGAATTAAACGTTTCAGAAAAATCGAGGACTATGACCCCTTTCTTTTACTGATTCGCTTAATTCCGGACTTGTCCGTTTGAGAACGTAAAATGTTATTTATTTAAAATACACAATTTAACACTTTCAAGGAAACGATGAAGTGAATTAAACGATTTAGTAAAACTCGTGGTTATGAGTCATGTGCGTTTGCTATTTCGGTTAATTTCGGACTCGTTAATTGAAAAATTTGTAATTTGAAATTTGATTACCGTTGTGGTAATTTCTGATTATCGTTTTGATAATTGGATGTTTATGATTTCTGTTTTATCGTTTTTGATAATCAGATATTTATTGTTTCTAATTATCGCTTGTGATAATTAGATATTTGTGGTTTGATTATCGTTTGTGATAATTAAACATTTGATATTTGAGATTTAATTATCGCTTGTGATAATTAGATATTTGAGATTTAATTATCGTTTATGATAATTAAATATTTGTGATTTAAGATTGATTTTCGATTTTGATAATCGAATACTTGTTGATTTGATTATCGTTTTTGATAATCGAATATTTGTGATTTGAGATTTCTGAATTATCTATTGATAATTAGATTTTGTTGATAATTTGTGAATTTCTTTTACGAAATTAAAAGATTTCTTTGGCGTTTATATTGTACTACGCCGGTGTACCGGCTCAATTTTCTGCTATTTATGACGTTTCCCACGTCTTCCAATTACGGAAATGCCTTTGGAATTTCCGATCCTTATTCTTATTCTCGAGCTACCTTCTATTCACATCATTGCTTCGGAGGTTCAGCATCGTCGAAATAAAGATGTTTATCTCGTGAAAGCTTAGTGGTTCTCAAATCCTATGGATTTCATTTTTGAATCCAGAAAATTCATCGAGCAAACTCGTTCAAGCTTACTCTTTCATGCTCTTATGGTTGTTACCTTTTGTCCATTTATTCTTTATGATTGCGAGGACGCAATTTCTTTAAGGAGGGGAGTCTGTAACAACCCGATATTCGCGTCAATTCATAACCGACGTTAAAACGATTTATATTTTTTTTCGTCAATTGCCATTTTGAAGTTTTTAAAATTTAAATTAAAATTTAAATTACAAATGGTTATTAAGTTGGAGGGGCTTTGATATTTTTTTTAAAAAAAATAATAAATGGTCCACGAGTTTTGTTTGGGCCGTGAAAATTTAATAAAGAAACCCGTTCCCCCCTTTTTTCTTTGATACTTCCCATTCACGAACCCTAAAAAGGAAAAAAAAAACCGAACGAAGAAATAAAAATGGCGGTGGTCTCGTTCGTCCTCTTCTCCGAATTAGGGCATGGGATTGTGGTGGCCGACCTTACTCTCTCGTCGCTCTAGCGTCGCGCGTCTCCGTGATGCTTCAATTCGTCGACAAGGTGAGTTTACTCACATCTAATTCGACTTAGTAATATGTTTTGCGTTCGATTTGGGTTCGTTGTTGATGCTTTCTCTGATTTTACATATTCGTGTATATTTGTGTTACTTGGTTAACTCGGCTTTGTATTTGGGCTGTTCAATATCTCGTGACCATCACAATTTCGATTTTTGTGACTTCAGTCACTTGATTTTGGGGACTTTTGTTTGGTGGACCATACTATGCTTAACTTGATCTTTAAATCAAAATAGATTTGGTTCGATTTTGGGCACTGACTTTGTTTCTCTGTTGCTCCCTTTTGTTGATGGTGCTTTGAGACTGTTGCATTTGCTTCTTTTTGGTTTGATTCGAGACTGCATCGAGTTAATTCTGTGCATCCATTTGTTGTTTGAATGTATCACTTGGCTTCGAGTTGCGGTTGCATTTGCTCCAGTAATTCATGTTGTTTAGTATTTTGCAAACTTGAAGTGTTTTAATTCCTACTGCATGTGGGTGTATGTAGTTTATAATGTTGAAATGCTATACTTCCTTGCTGCAATGCTTGGGTCATTATTTTTGCAAACATTGAAATGTTTAAGTTGTCATTATACTTGCTAGAATTCACCTATAGTTGAGTCGAGATGTAATACAGCATTTGGTCGTGAGTATGATAGTTGCGCTATCCAGTTTACAGTGCATACATGTTTTATCTTTATTCCTATCACTCCTTTGGTTTATGATTTCATTGTGGCCTTGACTCTGCATACATTCACTGATGTTGTCACTGCACTCCTGTTTTTCATGTAATTCACTGAATCGGGTCTCGAACATGGTTATTTCATTGGTTAGACTGCTGCACATGTGATCTTTGTTGCATATATGTGTCAGTTGTAAGGTTGGTTATGTTCCTTCCACTGTTGCCTGTAGGTAATTGTCCATCCATGTTGTAAGACCAGTAGCATGCTTTGTTCATGCATCTTGATGTTACTGTCCAGTTTCACTATGATATACCTGTCGTAAAATTTTTGCAATTCCAAGTTGCACCTCTCATTTATTTTGTCCCTGTGCATATCTTTATGTACATTAATTTGTGTACAATTGGGTTTATATATATAGCCTTGTTCCACTTGATTGCATTTGGATGTGTTTATAGAATTCATTTGAGTTGAATCCAGCTTGTAGCTCGGATTTGACCTTGTGCCCGTTTGTGTACATCATCACTGTAGTGGCAAGGCAGTGCACGCAAGCGTGAACTGCAGCCACACGGTATTGAGTTTTTGGGTACGACATCACTATAGTGGCAAGGCAGTGCACGCAAGCGTGAACTGCAGCCACACGGTATGGTTTTGTGATATTCTATTTTGTTTTTATTTATTAATCTTTTGCATAGTTCATGTGCTGTAGTGGCGAGGCAGTACACGCGTGCGTGTACTGCAGCCCTACTCATCTTAATGTTTTAATTGATATTCCAATGGTTTGAACTGTTTTGTTTATTTCAATTCAATGTTCTGAATTGCATTCTGATTTGGTTTAATTACTATCGTCTATTCATTATTTAATTATTATTGCTTCTGTGCATTAATAACTGAGTTTGAATTAGACTGACCCGAGTATTATTTTCTTTTGAATTTAATACTCGGGTCAGACCGAGTATTTCAGGTTGTAGATATTCTGCTTTGGGTTGCTGCTAGAGCTATGAAGTTCTTTCATATCTTTTGGAGTAGTCGTCGTTATTTGTAGTAATCTGTATGGTTGTATAGGAAGATATGTATTCATGTATATCATATACATTAATGTACTTGTATATGTAACTTCCTGAGTCGACTGTTGTAGTTGTATCATATGTACCGTGTGAATGTATTGTAACTGACATCAGTTATTATATATATATGAGACTTTCTGTTTCATCTGTGTTCCGCATTTATATTATCTGTGTTGTTATTTTATATTTAATGTTCTAAACTATTATGAACCATCGTAGTTCGTTTTATACTGGAATTGGGGTATTTCGATGGGAGAAAATAAACCAGAGATGAAAAATGAAAGAATATATATATCACTCCTATCGAGATAACCAATACTAGTGTAAGGCCAACTATTGATGGCCGCTCCTCAACAGCCTTATTCTCCGTGCTAGTTGACAGCACTACACCGTAGTGTTCTTGGCTAGCGTGGGTATAGAGGTGGGGCGTCACAACAAATCTACGTTTTACCCCTCTCCACATTCGATTCCCTCTCCACTCTTTCCCCAAACCAATTTCGCGTCCCTTCACTATTATTGCTGCTAATCGAATTCGATTTCACACTCAAGCTAGTCCGAGTCAACTGGAGGGAGCGCACATGCAAGGAGAATAGCGACAGCGGGAGCGGCTTCTCGAGAGCACGTAGGGCAGTCGCGATTTGGAAGCAGGGAGGCACGCTCGCGTTCGTGAGTGAAGTCGGGAAGGGGGTTCGACAGCGCGTGAAGGAGGAGATGCCGCGAATGGAGCCGCGATGGAGTGGAGCTCGGTGGTGGATCGGGGTAGTGGAGGCGCACGTGTCTGTGGCTAGTCGTTCGTAGGTTCGAGGGAAGGTAATACTTGTGTTTTATTGCTGAATTTCTCATGAAAAAAAAAATTAAAAATTACAGTAAGCTACCTATGTGAACACATATTTGTTTTTATTGTCACTGAAGTTTAAATTTTAAAACTAATGTCTGGATCTCACAGCGAGACATATCGATACGTCAAGGAGTTTAACTTAAACAAAACTATAGTCTTGTTATTTACTCAAGAAAATGAAAACAGTTCTGTTTAACTTCATATATGCATATATGGTGGTAAGTTGTTTAATAAGCATATTAAATTATTTTAGCCGGTAAAAATATTTTATTAAACGGGAAATCATTTGTTTAAAATTGAAATTTTAGTTAAATGAATTTATAAAAGGGAAATTTGTTCAAAATAAATCACTGGAGAAAAATTTTGATTATTCGATTGTTTCGAATATTAATAAAATTATGTAATTTTTATACAAGGTATAAAATCAAAGATACAAGCCAGTTTGGGATGGATTGCATACAGCAAAATCAAAGGTGAGTAAATCTCACGCTTCTGGGTTTTTATTTAAATTTAGATGGATAAATTGAAATGATTGGTTGAATGGTTGAATTGAATTGATGTGCAATATTATATAGTAATAGATAGTACATATTAAAGTGATTGATATTCTGTGATGGATATTATTGGTAACTGGAATATTGAATGCTGTTGGTTGCTTGAATATTTCTGTACCCTGAGTTATCGAAATATATTAAATTGGATTTTGAAAAGAGTATAAGGGTGAATTTTGAAATAAAAATAATTTTTAAAATAAAAATAAAAATTAATTGGAAAGAAATAAAAGTGATATTTAAAAACTGGAGTTAAACTATAAAACAAGTTTGAAACCAAGTTAAATCTAACACATAAAATTTTAAAATATTAATTGTTTTAATAACTTAAATGTCAAAGTGCAATTGTAAACCGAATTGAATTTAAAAATAAAATTTGGTTTTAAACCCCTTTAAACTTCCATTATAAGAATAGTAATTAAGTCAGATTTGAATAAATTATAACGTAAATGAGAAATCATTAATTTATAAAATCAATGATGTAAATAGAGATTGATTAGTTAAGAAAATAAGTCAATATAAGCGACTTATGGAAGTTAATTAATATAAGTATTTAAGGATTAATGTAATTAATAATATTAATTAATTTATGAAGTAATTAGGATTACATATTGATTTGTGTTAAGGATAATTAATAACGTGAAATTAATTAAAGATTACTTGAATTTAATGGGAAAATAATTAATCTAGGGTGATTAAACTAAGATGAATAATGATGGATTGACTAATTAATTGATTTGGAATTAGTTAATGAGAATGAAGCGATTTAATTAATTGAGGTTTGTAATTCAATTAAAATCAATTGAATTGATTTGTGTGATTAAGCTTTGCTTATTGATGATTGAATGTATTGGATGTTTTGAATGAGTTAATATCTCTGATATGAAATGTTGTGTATTTCATTTGAATAGCTTGGGTTAGGATAACATGAGTTTTCAAAGAGACGGGGGACGGGTATTAGGAAATACCCGAATCCACTTCGAATTAAAATTTAATTTATGTGTGAAATCAATGGGCTGGAATAAACCGATGTAAATGAACTGGATTATTTTATTTAAGTGGGTACTTAGAAACTGATATGAGAAATAAGTGTTGTCTATTGCCAATTGTAAATTGGATAAACATATATGTTACCCGGGTTTATATAAGAATTTCATTGGTGTTCCATGTTAGTTGGGTTTACTCACACTGGTTTCCAGCTTGACCCGGGTGTTACTTTGATGTAATGCTCGGGTCAGACCGAGTATTACAGATTTTCAGGTAGGACGTTCTGGAGCACAGGAGGCGAGCTGGATGGCGATATCGTATAGAGTGTTCCGCTGTATTTATATTATTGTTAATCTGAGTCATGATAATTGTATGTATTCAATGGCTGTATATATATGTGAAACTCTGATGTATATTCAATGTAATCGATAGATATAGTATTCTTTTGTAAACTATTATTATTTATTATTATATTTTATTCGCTGCGATTGTGAGATGTTTGGTGTTTCCGTTCTTCTTCTTCTATCTCTTTCTTCTTTTTCATAACTATCTGGGATTTTCGGGTTAGAAAATTTTCGGGTCGTTACAGTTGGTATCAGAGCTGAAGGTTAAGCGAGAACCTTGGCTCTGGTGGGTGTACTCATTAAGGATAGGGTCAATAGTACTCTAGAATGAGTTGAGTGTATATATTATAAGAGAGCGTACTTGTTATTTTCTTATAAAGATTTTAAATGATTTTATATAAAAAGTATATTTTGATATATAAAGCAGTATTTCCTTCTAATAAATATTTAGGTGATTGGTTGTTAAATCATTGGAATTAAAATTAAGAAGTAATATAATACAATCAAATTGAAATCTTGAATTGGAATTAAATTGGGAGATAACAGAAATAAAACCAAATTAAAATTAAATTAACTAAAAGTGAAATTCTGGGATTAGAACTCAGACATTAAATTGTTTAAAATCTTTAAATGAACAAAGTTAATTTGGTTTAAAAAGTTAAACCAACCTTTGACAATTCAACTCGAATTTATATAATTCGAGATGGTTTAAAAGTGAGATTATAATTTGAAATAGAATTCCAAAGAATATTTGAAAATAAAGTAAGATGAAAATTCCAGAGTAGTGTTAAATATGAATTGGATGGATTAGGAATTTGGAATTTTTGGGAAAATTTAACGTTCCTTTGGATTTGGAAGTGGTTTCCAAAGGTTTTGGAAAAATAATAGTATTATTTCAAAAATATTTTTGTGTTGAATTTGAAATCTGGGAGATTTGAAAAAAATATATTTGGAAATGTTTTTAAAAGAGATAAAAGCATTGAACTCTTTCGGTAACTGGAAAATAACATCGGTGATGACTGCAGCATCATCGATGTTTATTTTCGAGTTTCTAAAAGAGAAATTGCTACCGAATTGTTTTAAATTAGAATTGTTGGTGAACTGGGTTTGGTTTTGAAATGCGAAGGGATAATTGAATTTGCCAAAGAATTTTGGATATAGTTGAATTCTAAGGTGGTATTGAAATTTTGGAAATTGGTTTAAACTCTGGAATCTTGATTAAATGTTTATGGAATAATAAAATATATTGGTTAAATAAAATGTATTACTCCAAGTTAAAAGCAAAGTGTGAATGTAATTGATTTTAAATACAAGTTGTAAAATTTAAATTATAATTAAAGTTTTACAAGTTTAAAATTCAAATGGAAAATTTGTATTGGATTAACTGGAAAAGGGTATTGAACTTGAAGTGAGTTCAATTGATATTAGTCCCGATTTATCTGAATAATTTGGAATTGTAATTAAAGTGGAATTGGCTTAAGATCAAATGGAATTTGATTTGAAGTTGGAAGGAAATTGAGAATCAATTCAATTTGAATTGAGAATGAATCAAGTCCAATGGAAATTGGAGTAAATTAAATTGGGATTGGGTTAATTTAAATGGAGTGGAAATTTAAATTGAATTGTTGGGGAAGTGAACAGTTTTGACCCTAGGCCATTTTCAATGTAAATTGTTTTGATATTAATAGTTTTAAATCTATTTTCTTATCTATTTACTATACAACTTTCTTTTTAAAACCTAAACTATTTTATACTGGTTTTGCCACTACTTTTGGGACTCTTTAACTATTTTACAACTGTTTTATAAACTATTTACTAATTTTCAACTAAGTTACGAATTAATTCCTATTTTACAACTATTTAGCAATTATTTAGGATTTCTATAACTATTTAACTATTTTCCAACTCTTTTGCAATTATTCAATTATTCTACAACTATTTTGCAAACTATTGATTATTTTTCAACTACTTATATATTTTCAAAATTTTCAAGCTATTTCCTAAATATAAACTGGTCGGAGTTCAAACTGTAATTGATTAAATACCCAACTGGGATAAGAATTGAGGTAATAATCCAAATGAGGATTAAGGCAAATGTGAATAAGTGAATGGAAAATTTAAGTGAATGTGAATAGAAAGGAAATTGATATTGGAAAGAGTAATCAAAGGTGAATATTTGATTTTGGGTAAACAAAGTTATATCTTTGTTATATATTCTTCCCTTGTTGAATCTATCACTGGAAGAAAATGATTTTAGAAGTGTTTGAAGTATAAAAGGAATTTTATGCGAGTTTAAAGTGATCCAAGGTTTTAAAAATTATATATATCATATATAAAGGATCTATGAGGATTTTGGAAAAGGTTTTGGGAACCTTTGAATTTGGAAGGGCTTTTGATTTTTGGGTAAAATCAATATTGAATTTGGAAAGCCTAGTTTGAGAATTATCGATTTTGGAATAATCGATTTTGTGTAAAGGAGCTTTGATAAAATTCATACTAGGTGTATGATTTGAAAGATAGTATATGTATATAGTATAAAGTGTTTTGATGATAGCTCTGGGGAAAAAGGCGCTCCCTTGGAATGGACTTCTCAGGAGTGCCACTTGGTGGCGCTGCCTTGAACCCTGGGGGTTCTAAAGTTGATCCTGTGAGGAGTCCGGACAAAACTAGTTCCTGAGGATTATGGGTAGTGTACCATAGCGAAAATCGTGTGTGCCGCGGAGAGCCAACAGTCTGCGTTTGATTTTATATCGGTAGACTGCGACACTATGGTATACCACATAGCGAAAGTCATGTGTGCCGCTGAGAGCCAATAGTCTGCATTTGAGTTTATCTCGGTAGACTGCGACCTATGTAGGAGTGGAGAAGTTTCATTTCGACAGCGAAAATCAGAGGCCGTTGACGGCCTGCAGTTACATGGACTTTTGCTGCAACGGCAACGTAACCCTGGATGTAACTGTGATCTGTTGTGTGGGATCCATGGCGTAATCGAGAGGCCGCGGAGAGCCTGCAGTTACATGGACTTTTGCTGCGACGGCAACGTAACCTTGGTATGTAACTGATACATGGAATGGGGGTGATGATTTCCAGAGCATCCTCACTAAAGATATTTCCTCTGTTTTCAAAAAAAAATGTTTTCTATATTTTCAATAAAATTATTTTCACAAGTATTTTTCACTAGATGTTGAAAACGGGTTTACCAAGTACTTATAGATTTTCAGTCCTACGCCTGATCAACGTATGATTGAATTTCTGTGAGAACAAGGATAGACTGGTTGAGACATCGAGTTATAAGAAATATTTTTATAAAAGCTATTTTTATAGTATAAAGTGGATTTAAAAGCATTTCTAAAATTTTTAGATAAAGGTGTTGGAATTTTAGGAAAATTAAAAAGAAATTCCAGACTGGAATTATAAAATAAAATTGAACTCAGGAAAATTTAATGAAGTGATTTTTGTAATAAAAACGAATATTGATGTTAAAAGTGAAAGTAAGCTAATTAGCTAAATAAATTATTTAATAGTGTATGTTAACAAAATTGAACTAGGGTAAATAAAATGGATTGTGACTTAATAAAGGAGTTTGGAATTGAATTCGAATTTTAAATAGAATTCGACTTAGATTTGATAATGAATTAAAAAGAGAAAATGTAGTAAAACGAAAATAAAACAGAGTTGGATTGAAAAATGTGATGGTTTGAATTACAAATAAAATTTAAAGGTGATTTGAATAATATTTAATGAAATTTGCATGTAAACTGGAGATAAGAGAAGTGATTATAATAGAAATGGTTTGAGTTGCAAAACAAAACCCAAGTGAATGGAAAATTGAGAATGGCCTTGTGTTAATAAAATAAAATTCGATAGCGAATTAGGTAAGTAAATTAAAGACTTTAAATTGGGTTGATTGAGTTAAATAATTAATGGATGAGGTCTGATAGGGAAAAAAAACTAAATCAAAATTGTGATTGGAACTAGATTATCAGACTGAACTTAAATTTGGTGATAAATTAATTTGAAGTATAAATGAGTTAAATATGTGCTTGGATATTATTTTGATAAATTGTGGAGGTGAATTAAAATGAAAGAAATGGGCTAACTGAATTAAATAGAGTTTGATGTGATGAGAATCAACTTGAATGGAAGTGAACTTAAGTTGATGTTAGAATAAATTAAAGTAATTAACTTAAGTTTAAAATTTGTGGATGCATGACTTCGAATAAGGATAAAAGCTCATTAAATAAAAGCTTGGATTAAACTAATTTGGAAATGGTTATTAATTTATAAGTATTAAATGTGCCGAGTTAAATAAATTGTTTTAAGTGAATCCAATGCTAAGATAAAATGAAATGCAATGAATGGTTGGTGAATAAATTAGCAATGAAATTAAATTCAAGCAGTTATAGACTGAAATGAATGCTTTATCAAGCAATATTGTCAAATTTGCATGGAATGAATGGTCGTTTGACGTCAATGAAAGTAATTAAAATCCTATGGATTGAGAGGAGTTAAATAACTTGATTTTGGAATCAATTGAATGAAATATGAGCTTGTTTGATTAAAATAAATTGAATGTAAGCAATTGCATTGTAAATCATTAAAATTGAATGAAATGGCATATAAGTTTGGTTGGAAGCAACTGGGTTAGCTTTAACTTATAGAAATCACTTATGGTAAGCGTTTGGTATTTGTTGCTTTTGAAATGTGTGTGTTTAGCCCAAAAAAAAAGTGAAATGCTAATAGAATTTCTATATATGGCACTTACATAATTAAATTGAGTAAGTACAGGTACAGGGAAGCCATTTGGCTAGATTGGGGCATGCTAATTGCTAAAATAAATAAGCTGCTTGCTTAAATGCTAAATAAAGGTACGCCTACGCAATAAAAATAGGAAATATGAACTGTTTTTGCTTTTTCCGACCGGGTGGGTCGATGTATATATATATATATATCTTGTCAAATTGCAAAAGCTCCTCCGTACAAAGGAGACTCTGCCAAAATTTTCCGAAAATTTTGGGAGTTAGAAAATTTTTGAAAATTTTTTAGAAAAATTTTGTTAACGACAAAATAATTTCAAATGGGAAATTTATGTAAATTGGTAGATGAAACTACTATGAATCAGTTATAAATGAAAATTCAATGTCCAAATTAATTTTGAAATTGAATCCGTATGAAAATGGGGAAAAACTAATTTAAATAGAAATGGATATGAAACTTCTGTAAGGGAAAGTATGTAAAAATTTGAAAGAGCTATGATTGGATATTATTGCTAAGTAGGTTATGCAGGTATTAAAGGAAAAAGGGAATTGGATTTGATTCCAAAAAGATAAATGTGAATTGCCCGACAAAAAAGTATGTATTTTAATTTCTGTATGAATTGGATTGGGTTTTTGGATGTAGCCACTTGGCTTTTGTTTTCTTTTGGAATTTGGGAGCCCGTAGAGGCCTTTTGTAGTAGTACCGAGCTAGCCGCGCAAAGGAGACGCTGGCAAAAAATTTCAAAAATTTAGAGAGATAGAAAAATTTTAGAGAAAATTTTGATAATTCAAAATTTGGTTTTAAATTGAAATTTAGATAATTGAGCAAAAGGGATATTATTTGAGACTATAAAATGTTTTGGGAGGTCGGTTGATGTGATAATGGGTTTTTAATAAAAGATAGTTGGTAGGATGTTGAATAGTGAGTTTTGGGAAAAAATAAACGTGTATTGGACCATTCTTCCTAACTAGTAATTTCGGGGACGAAATTCTTTTAAGGGGGGAGGAATGTGACAACCCGGAAATTTTAACGAATTAAATTGGAATAATTAATCGATTTTAAATATTTAAAAGTTAATTTGAACTTGAATTCCTGATATTAAGATTTACTTGATAATTAAATCATTGGATTGTATAGTTTAAATATTGATTTTAATAGTCGAAGATTGGGTAAAATTGTTGAATCAGAAATTTCTAAGCCTGTTTAAAAAATTGGAAGGCTTATAAAATTTATAATGATGATACTGAAGATAATAGAGTGGTTGGAATTTAATTTAAAGGTAATTTGTTCAATTTTAATAACATATCGTTTAAATCGATATTTTAAAAAAAATAGCCTTCCGAGGCACAGTCTCGGAATTCGATGAAACAAGTGCCATTGGATCCGTAATAGTTAGTTATTATCGGATTTCAATTTTCGTAGCGTTTGGATTGACCGTTTGCTCGTACGGGTGAGAAACGCGTTGAAACTAAAATCAATAATTTAATATTTTAAATCGATTTAAAAGGCTAACTTCCACATACGATTAAATTAGCCTTTGAAACACGTTCCATTGTGTTCGGAGCGCAGGGAAAAGCTTTTAATCGCCTCGCGGCATTCCTTAAGAGGAGTTCGAAATTTTAAATGGAAATTAACAAGACGTTTTGAAATTTTATAATGTAATAAAATTCAACATAGTCAAAGATATTTTTACCCACAATCTTTCTCAAGAAGCTTCTCCACCCTTTTACATTATCCCCGTTCCCCTTTCTAACCTTCAACAGGAACGAAAACGTGTTAACCTAAAAAAAAAATGGCCGACAAATCTACGTTTTACCCCTCTCCACATTCGATTCCCTCTCCACTCTTTCCCCAAACCAATTTCGCGTCCCTTCACCATTACTGCTGCTTATCGAATTCGATTTCGCACTTATGCTAGTCCGAGTCAACTGGAGGGAGCGCATGTGCGAGGAGAATAGCGACAGCGAGAGAGGCTTCTCGAGAGCAAGTAGGGCAGTCGCGATCTGGAAGCAGGGAGGCACGCTCGCGTTCGTGAGTGAAGTCGGGAAGGGGTTTCGACAGCGCGTGAAGGAGGAGATGCCGCGAATGGAGTCGCGATGGAGTGGATCTCGGTGGTGGATCGGGGTGGTGGAGGCGCGCGTGTCTGTGGCTAGTCGTTCGTAGGTTCGAGGGAAGGTAATACTTGTGTTTTATTGCTGAATTTCTCATGAAAAAAAAAATTAAAAATTACAGTAAGCTACCTATGTGAACACATATTTGTTTTTATTGTCACTAAAGTTTAAATTTTAAAACTAATGTCTGGATCTAACAGCGAGACATATCGATACGTCAAGAAGTTTTACGGTAAACAAAACTACAGTCTTGTTATTTACTCAAGAAAATGAAAACAGTTCTGTTTAACTTCATATATGCATATATGGTGGTAAGTGGTTTAATAAGCATATTAAATTATTTTAGCCGGTAAAAATATTTTATTAAACGGGAAATCATTTGTTTACAATTTAAATTTTAGTTAAATGAATTTATAAAAGGGAAATTTGTTCAAAATAAATCACCGGAGAAATTTTTTGATTATTCGATTGTTTTGAATATTAATAAAATTATGTAATTGTCATACAAGGTATAAAATCAAATATACAAGCCAGTTTGGGATGGATTGCGTACAATAAAATCAAAGGTGAGTAAATCTCACGCTTTTGGGTTTTTATTTAAATTTAGATGGTTAAATTGAAATGATTGGTTGAATGGTTGAATTGAATTGATGTGCAATATTATATAGTAATAGATAGTACATATTAAAGTGATTGATATTCTGTGATGGATATTATTGGTAATTGGAATATTGAATGCTGTGGGTTGCTTGAATATTTCGGTACCCTGATTTAGCGAAATATATTAAATTGGATTTTGAAAAGAGTATAAGGGTGAATTTTGAAATAAAAATTATTTTTAAAACAAAAATAAAAATTAATTGGAAAGAAATAAAAGTGATATTTAAAAACTGGAGTTAAACTATAAATCAAGTTTAAAACCAAGTTAATCTAACACATAAAATTTTAAAATATTAATTGTTTTAATAACTTAAATGTCAAAGTGAAATTGTAAACCGAATTGAATTTAAAAATAAAATTTGGTTTTAAACCCCTTTAAGCTTCCATTATAAGAAGAGTAATTAAGTCAGATTTGAATAAATTGTAGTGTAAATGAGAAATCATTAATTTATAAAATCAATGATGTAAATAGAGATTGATTAGTTAAGAAAATGAGTCAATATAAGCGACTTATGAGAAGTTAATTAATATAAGTAATTAAGTATTAATGTAATTAATAATATTAATTAATTTATGAAGTAATTAGGATTTCGTATTGATTTGTGTTAAGGATAATTAATAACGTGAAATTAATTAAAGATTACTTGAATTTAATGGGAAAATAATTAATCTTGGGTGATTAAACTAAGATGAATAATGATGGATTGACTAATTAATTGATTTGGAATTAGTTAATGAGAATGAAGCGATCTATGTAATTGAGGTTTGTAATTCAATTAAAATCAATTGAATTGATTTGTGTGATTAAGCTTTGCTTATTGATGATTGAATGTATTGGATGTTTTGAATGAGTTAATATCTCTGATATGAAATGTTGTGTATTTCATTTGAATAGCTTGGGTTAGGATAACATGAGTTTTCGAAGAGACCGGGGACGGGTATTAGGAAATACCCGAATCCACTTCGAATTAAAATTTAATTTATGTGTGAAATCAATGGGATGGAATAAACCGATGTAAATGAACTGGATTATTTTATTTAAGTGGGTACTTAGAAACTGATATGAGAAATAAGTGCTGTCTATTGCCAATTGTAAATTGGATAAACTGATATATGTTACCCGGGTTTATATAAGAATTGCTTTGGTATTCCATGTTAGTTGGGTTTACTCACGCTGGTTTCCAGCCTGACCCGGGTGTTACTTTGATGTAATGCTCAGGTCGGACCGAGTATTACAGATTTTCAGGTAGGACGTTCTGGAGCTCAGGAGGCGAGCTGGATGGCGATATCGTATAGAGTATTCCGCTGTATTTATATTATTGTTAATCTGAGTCATGATAATTGTATGTATTCAGTGGCTGTATATATACGTGAATCTCTGATGTATATTCAATGTGATCGATAGATATAGTATTCTTTTGTAAACTATTATTATTTATTATTATATTTTATTCGCTGCGATTGTGAGATGTTTGGTGTTTCTGTTCTTGTTCTTCTATCTCTTTCTTCTTTTTCATAACTATCTGGGATTTTCGGGTTAGAAAATTTTCGGGTCGTTACAGTTTTGATTCCAGAAGCGATTTTGGTGGTTAGCCTAGTAGGAGAGTTGGTGTAGCAGCTCAGAAATTTTTGGAATTTGGATTTGTCCGATCTAGTTTTGAGTTGGATTTCCGTTATAAGGTTGTGTGACCGAGTCAGATGGCTCACTAAAATTATATGGATTTGATGAACAAAGTTTTTCGGATATATTATATAAGTTTGAACTCGTGTTCATCAACAGTATTCCCATCTATTTCAGAATCAGAGTTGTGCAGCGGAAGCAAGGTAGCAACTGTGCAAGGTAGGAAGCAAGCTCTGTACGCTATTGCTTGAGTAATAGAGCTTGTGTTCTGGATTTAGATGGATTTTGGAAGACTTTTCTGTTGAATAGAATCCAAAAACTGGTTTGTTTTGGTCTAGTTGTTTCTGGAAGCCTCAGCATAGGTTGAACTGATCTGGAAGAGAATTGGAAGCCAGGATTATCTGTTAGGATATGCAGATATGAGATAATGAGTTTGGAATTCAAAGTTGGAGACTTCATTGTTATTAAGATTTCTCTGGTTAAGAGAATAGTAATTGGATAAGATTGGATGGTTAGTTTTGTGGTATTTGGAAATTTCTTATCTGTGTTTTGATAGGATAAGTTGAATTGCTAGTTTGGATAGCTAGAATTCATTGTATTTCACATATCTCTGAGGGAGTACATGTATGATTCATTGTTGATTGTTGAATCTGTAGTTCAGTAGGATTGTGGAAGTTGAGCTAGACTTGAGTATAGTCTGATGTTCTGTTCAGATTGATGGATCTGGAGATGAGAGGAGCTCTAGATTTTGGTAGTGTAGTTAGTTTGTTGGCTTTTGTAGAGCGAGTCTCCCGGTGATTTATACTTGGGAAACTCGAGATAATATTAGAAGATTTATTCTGATTTGTGTCAGGATAATAGCCAGGTTTGTTTGTTTGATTGACTGCTTTGGTTATTAGCAACTGGCTGATAGGGTATGCTTTGCTGTTTGAAATTAAAATCTTTGTTGGGTTATTAAATTTACCTTTGCTTTTTAATTTCGAGGACGAAATTCTCTTAAGGGGGGAGGATTATAATGACCCAGAATTTTGGGCAATATCAATTTAATAATCTGTATTAATAATTTAATTGGTTTGATAATTTTTCTTTATAATTTTAATTTAAATTGGTCAATTTAATCTTTTAAAGGTAAATAAATTTTTATCTGACAATATTGATAAGAATTATTTGTAAAAGCTAATGAAATTATATTCTGTTTATAATATATATATATATATTTGATATATATTGTGAATAGAAGATATTTTATTTTAAATAAAGTTGAATTTTCAAATTGTAATATATATGTTTATATATATTATAATTTGATATTGTCTTGAATTTAATTTAATCTATGGATTTTTTTTATGTATGAAATTATAATTTTAAGCTTTTTTTTAATTTTATTTTTCAAAAGTTAATTTAGATTTATCAAATTGTTTTCAAAATTAAGATAATTGTTTGTTTTAAGTAAGATAGTTTAAAAAGGAATTTAAACAAAGTTTGTTTTGCTTTCTTTTTAAATGCTTCAATTTAAAATGTTATAAATGTATAAATATGAATGTTTTAGATTTTGAATTTTACATGTATAAGAAGTTATATTTGTACTATAATTAGTTTTATAATATTTTCTTTTAAAAGTAAATTTATATATACATATGTAAACTATATTTATTAAGAGAAATAAATATGTAAGTAAATTTATATTTACATTTTAATTAAATAAAAAACTATTAAAAAATGCTTAAATACAAATGTAACCATGTTAATTATCTTTGAAACATTTGTAAAGTAATTAAAATATATGTGTGACAAATGTGAATTCTTAAGACAAGTGGCACTATTCTCATTTTAATTTTAATAAATGTGTTAGGAAGAAAATTTGTTTTCTTCCACAAACATATCTTTCTTCTTTCTTCAAACAATTTTCTATTTCAGCTGAGAATAAAATTAATGACATTCAGTAAATTACTCTTCAAAACCCTGAAAATTGAATTCAAAAATCAAATACAAATCTAGAACTAAAATGAAATCAGCAATCAACCTACAACTTCAAATTCACAAACCTGCAAATACAATTAGATCTTCAACCTCAAATCAGCATTTCTTCAAAACTGCATTCCAAATGAAGGGCTGCAGCAAGTTCAGATTAGTTTCAACATTTTTAACAATCAATTGAAGCATGCAATCAAAGTTTTCCAAATAAATGTTCAAATCCTGGAAGTAATTAAAAATCTGCTCTGCTTAAAGGAATAAGGTGAGTAAATTGTTTTTTTAAAAACAGTTTAATCTAATCATATGTTGATCTGTGAATTGTATTGATGTTGCATGAAAACTTTTCAGCTTTTATATAAATGAATTGGTATGAATATATGTGTGAAAGCATGTCTGCATGTATATTCTGTTCTATGATGTTTCACAGGCCATATTTGCTTCAGAAATTCAAATCTATGAATCAAATTAACATTAATCTTAAAAATATAAATGGAAGTTGTTTGTAAATGTTTAAGGATGATTTTTAAAGGGGAATTAGGATTTTTATTTAAGTAAATTATTTTTAATTGAAAATATACAGTAAGAATCAATTTGCATGTCAAAAATAAAAACTCATGATTTTGTAAATTGGTTCCAGGAATGGGTTAATAACTGGAAATGATGAATTTTAACATGCATATCATAATTTTTAGTTGAGGAATTATCGTGAATTTTGGGTTTGAATGCTTTTGGAGTTTTTAGTGATTGCCGAAGATTAACTTGATGATTGTAGCTAGGATTTGGATCGAAGCTTGCTGGCATGTTATGGATTAGGGGAAAATACGATTGGATTTTTCAATGGAGTGAATTGATGGGAATTGAAGAAATAAGGGTTTAGAGTTGTTTTATCTCAGCCGAACTGTAGAAGCTTTTGCGACGAGGATGATGGATCGAGTTTGATCGCGACGTAGGGGTGTCGAAGTTCTCGGATGTGGCATCTTGATGGAGGAGTCGGCGAGGTAACGTCATGATGGTTCGTCGGCAATGGGGTTTTGGGGGGTTCGAGTCAGCTGTAGTTTCGAGTTGATTTGGTCATTTTTCGATTCACATACAAATTTTTGAATCTGGGTTTGGAATTGGACTCGCACGCTATCAAGTGATCGTCGACGTTGTTTGTTACGACCTACTATGGCCGAAGGTGATCATGCACGTACATGTGTGTACGTTATGCACAGGTAAGCGAGGATCTGAGGAGGACGTTGGGAACTCAAAATAGCTCTCGCGATTTTATCATGTTCGACTCGAAGAAGATGGGGTTGGGTTGGCTTCGGGGTAGGCACGAGGGGTTCCTGGGTTCGTACTCGAGTTTGAGTGATGCTTCCCTGTTGAGTTGTGTAACGATATATGATATAAATTTTAACTTGAGTTTGAACGGGTGAAATCAAGTATTAAGTGTAAACAAGTTTATAGAAAGAATAGCAAAATTTTAAAGGTTAAACTTGTTCTTTGAACAAAACGTAAATTAAATTTATATTTCAAATTTAAATCAATTTAAGATGATTGTTTTTGAAAATAATTATCTAAATAAAATTTTGAATTTCAATTTAAAAGAGTTTTGTGAATTTAATTATAAAATCAAAGTTTTAAGTTAAATTTTGAAGTAATGTTTTTAATAACAAGGTTTTTCAAATTATTTTAAAATAAATAAGTTCAAATTGGATAATTAAAGTATTTTAAATTTCAAATTAATTTCTAAATTCCTTATTTTCAAATAAAGTTGTTGTTATTATTTTAAAATCCAAATAAGATAATTTGTTTAAAATATTAAAATTCAATTTATTCAAATAATTTAATTATAAAGATAAATAGGGTTAATTTATCTTTGTTATTAACTTAAGAATACTTAATGTAATATGATTTGTTAATAAGTAAAGTTTAACTAAGATAAATGTTTTCTTAATTAATTTAGGATTATGAAATATTAGAAGTTAATTAATTAATTATTTAATAAATTTTAAATAATTAGTTAATTGTTTATTTAATTTTAGATAATCACTTAATTATGGATTAATTAAGTGTAAGTACTTAATGAAGCAATTATTGGTTATTTATTGGATGTAATTAAGAAATGGTAATTACTTATGGAAGTAATTTATAGAAATTACTCATGGGAGTAATTAATGGAAGTGATTAATGGTTAATCACATGTTGTTATCAATTAAGGAATTGATTAACATAATTGTTTAAAAATTAATTAATTATGGAATAATTAATTAACTAGAGTATTACGGATTATTTAATGATGACATTAATTATTTGTTAAGTAATTAATTAAGAGAGTAATTAAGAGTTATTAATGAAAGTAATTAGAAGATAATTACTTATGTAAGTAATTAAGAATTAATTGCTTAATTTATTTTAGTTAATTAATTAATGTGATTAATTAATTTAAGAATGTGATTAATTTAAGATTAATTACTAATGGTAATTAATTAAAATTTGTAATTAATTAATAAAGTAATTAATTAAGGATTAATTGTAAATTAAATTGAATAATTACTTAAAGAAGTAATTAAAGATTAATTAATTAGATTAATTAATCAAAGGATTAATTAATTAATTAAGAAGTTAATAAATTAAGATAAGTAATTACAAATTTTTAATTACCGATTATGAATAATGAGTTGATTAATTACAAGTTAATTATTTAATTAAAGAAATTATTAATTAATAAGGTTCATTAGTTAATAAATGATGCTAATCATGGTTGATTATTGTAAGTGATTTAATTTAAGTGTGATTAATTAATTGTAATTAATTAAGGTTTAAATTAATTAATTATAATTGATTAATTAATGGAAGTAAATGAAGGATCATTAATTATTGTAATTAATGATAGCAATTAAAGGTTAATTACTGAATATGGTTAAGGTTGATTACTTGAATGTAATTAAATAATAATTAATCAAGGAAGATTCATTAAGGAAGATCATTAGAGATGATTAATTTATTTATCTGGAATAAATAAATGAAGAAGAATTATGGTAATCCAATTGATTTAGAGTTAATCAATTTTGCTTTGGATAATTAATTTATATTAGTTGATTGGTTGATATTGGATGATCAATATTGGATGAGAGATATTGGGTGATTGATATTGGTTGATATTGGATGGTTTGAATATCTCCGTTATGTGATATGCTGTTGTGAGGTGAATGTTGATATGATTTATCTATTGTGATAATGTGATTCATCTATCTGCTAATATATCATCCTGAATATGATTTTAAAATGTTTAAACCCTTAAGTACAACTTGGACATTAAAATGGCGTTTGGTTTCGGTGAGACCGGGATCGGGTTTCGATATTTGGAATCCGAAAACCACATCGACTCCAATTAAACGTTAGGTCGTGAATCCAAGTGGAGCTTTGTGAAGACTCGAGGTGTAAGGACTATACGTCAGTATAACTCTATGGGTGATTCCACAATGAATTTGACGGAATAGTACTTATAGGTTCGTGATGGTGATTTAGAGTGCAAGGGCTATGGTCATTGACTCTGAGGGTGATTCCAAAATGAGTGCAACGAGATAGTGCCTTCGGTTTCGTTCGAACCCGGAACGAACTTGTATGGATTGAATGCTTTCAGAACATCGTCAGGTGGACGATGAGCATTCTAAGATAGATGTGTTCTATAAAGGTAATCTTAGCCTCAAGCCTAATTTACCGGGAATGGCTAAAACAGGGGAGGTGCAGCAAGGCTTCGTGGGTAGCTCCCACTGGAGAGCAAGATTTCCCCCTGTCTAGAAGTCCCTTTTTATTCGGCTGTGTGGGCAGTTGGAATCGCACGCCAACTGAGGGGTTGTCTTGTTCGGGACTGCTCAGTAAGGAACTGTCCCGGCCTTGTATTGCAGGAGAGTTAAGGTGGCTCCTCGGTACGGTGATCCAGGCCACGTACTGTGACGGGCGGTACCCCGGTAGCCCTGCCATTGATGGAAACACATTCTTCCTATGAGACCCTACGATTTTGTTTGTATTACCCACTTTTGTGGCTAGTAGCTGGAATTTAATCATGTAACAATTTCGGCTATTTCTTATTTACTTGAAAACCCTAGACACTATTATAATATCACTGGATTACCTATCAAATGTTTTAGTTAGCGTATGGTTAAAACTTTTTCCTTGTTTATGTGTGGGAAGTCTTACGTGATACCTTTTCTTTTCAAAGGATTTTCTAAAGTTAAGCAATTTTAACCCGTTTACTCACACCAGACCCCTATCTGACCCGAGTGTTTATTTTCTGTTTTATTAAACCTTTGGGTACTCATATTATGTATGAGTAGTCAAGTGATTCAGGTTTGCTTGACGAATTCTGCAGGAGATATGGAGCAGGAGGCTTCCACGTGTAGATATATTATGGTTCCACTGTGTTTGCTTGATATTTGTATCTTGTATACTTGAGTTGTATAGTTAGACAGATGTTTATAACTGTCTAATATGAGTTGTATAAGTTATTTACTCTGATGTAATATGATACTGTGTAATATTTTATGTGATATATTATATTTTATTCGTTCCGCTATGAGTTCTATGAGGTTGTTGTTTCTTTCTTTCTCTTTCTTTTCTTCTTCCATCCCTTTCTTTCTTCAAGCGATCGTCTTCGCAGAGATAGGAAGTCGGGTCGTTTCTCTCAAGACAAAAAGATTTGATAGAAATAAAATAAAAACAAAATTCTTACTTCAAATCTCAAGTGAAAATCCAATTCTGTGGTGAAATCGATCAAACGGATAGTGAATTTTTCATTTCTTTCCTTCTTTTCCTTTCTTGAGTAAAAATGAATAATGGAAAGATGAAGCAAATATTTACGTACCTTAATTTGAATGACGGCCACATGATCGAAGTGATGAAGGAATTAGCGAGACATCAATCGTTTAAGATGGGAAATAATGAACACAAAGACTGATACAGGTTTAACTAGAAAAACAAAAGGCTTGACTTAACAACAACTCAGATTGCAGCCTGATGAGGGAATGACACACGGGAAAGAGCATTAAATGCAGAAGTAAATGGTAAAGATTTTCCAATAACAAAAGGAAAGGAAGTATTATATGGTAGCGACGGGAAGGGTGACCTAGTATGAGTGGTGAAAACTCTACACCGATCTACGATTGTTGCAGACTTGGGGGCAAGTGTTACACTTGTATTTTTGAAACTATGTTAAAAGTGGGCTAAGCAATGTATGAAGCTAGGAGAACTGCTCTCACAGTGAGGGATAAGGAAAAATAAGAAGGAATTGAAGAGATCAAATCGATACTGCACAAGAAATGGAAAGTGAAGCGAGCTATGCAAGATTGCATTTAGCCATTTGATAGAAGCCTTATTGCTACCATCAAGACTGACTATAAAGTACAATATCCAACCTGCATTCAGGACACCTGACTCAAATAAAAGAACTATAGCCAAAAAAAGTCACAACAAAATAAAATACTGCACTCTTAAGGAAGGCCATAAAGACATCGGATCTACATCCATCCCTTTGTTTCAATACTACATTAGGATACTAAAACCAGAATTTGACATAGTCACAACAAGAAGGAAACAACAAACTGCATTCATGAGCCATAGTAAATGGATGATTAAACTATGCTGTCAACATCCCTAGAACTTGTATCTTATTAACACCTTCAAGAGCGGATCTGCAATGCGCATACGAAGGGCTACCTAAGCAATGTTGCATGGAGTCAGAAGCATCAAAAAGGGCTATACATAGGGCCACTCAAATAATGTCTAATGCGGATCCAAATTTACGAGAAAAGAGCAAAGATATAAATCACCCTTATCAATAACTCATGGACATTAGCAACAAGAGAAACTAAGATTACAGTCAGCTCATATCGCAGTCGGCACAAATTACATTCATACTTGTATTGAACCTACTCCTAGGTTAAGGTAAGTTAGCACAACACTATTTATCCTAACATAATATCACTCAAGAAAATACAAACTAGATGAATAGCAGAGGTATATGCATCCTAGCATCATGTAGGTATCGCACAAGCTAAAGCAAGAAGCAGCACATGACGATCACACCTAAGTATCATGAAAGCACCTAGCATCATGTAGGTATCACACATCAACTAGTACAGCCACACTCCAAATTTGTCAGTAGCGCCCATAACCAATGAGTAACTTTTAATGTCCTCCTAAGGCAATATGCGAACCAATCACTTCTTCTGCTCAGAAATATACGTCTTGTTAAGGTTCGAGTTTCCCGCTCTAATTTCAGATATTCCCACTTTAATTTCTGGAGTTCCCACCTTCATCTCAAACTTTTCGCCAAAGACTATAATTTAATCGCCTAAATCATGGCTTTCCCCAAAGACACGTTAGCAATTCGAGTGGATCAAACAAATGGTGTGGATAGGAGACATATGGCACGATCCAAAGATGGAAACATAATGGCGGGAGAGTGATGGTGGTGATCCGCGCACTCCCTCTACATAATAAATAGGAAATGATTAGAAATATTAAGGGATTATTTATTTTATGGGGAAAGGAGGAAATTGTATCTTTCTATTATTTTTATCAAACAATTTTATTGTGAGAAATGACATTAAAAAAATTGACTCGTAGATATAGGATTCAAAGGAATCTAAACCACATAAATTTTTTTGTGTCTTCTTACTTTCATGCACTATTATCTATTTATATTGCATTATGTTGTAAATCATTAAGCAAATGCGAATTGGATTTGATATTCTCGTAAACAGTTGGAGCTTAACTAAATAATTATGTAAGCATCCAACAATATAATTACAACCCAAAGGCAAGCTTAATACAACTTAAGTTTGTTGATTCAAATTTTTGAAAGAATGCTGATAATTACTTTTCTAATCAGGTTATGTATTATGGGACGAAAAATCTAACCAACAGTAAGATCTCTAATTGTGTTCTAGAGATCTTAGGTTTAATCCTCTAAGACACTGAGATGAGTGCTTTGCTTAAAATTAAGTATCGATATTGTTATCAAAAATTTGATAATACTAAGTATAATTACATACATATATACACACACACATACATACAAACATATACATACATACATACATACATATATATATATATATATATATTTATGTGTGTGCGCACGTGCACGTGAGCGTTTGTGTGTGCACATGCTTATGCTTTGAATATCTTTTAAGGTTATATATATTATATTTAATATTAATTCAAAATCTATAGATATATTTTTTTGTTTAAAACCTAGAACTAATTTGAATTTTATACCAACACAAAGTATTAAGATATTAATTCAAAGTATTTGAATTAGTTAAGATCAATTTTAATTAAAAATATACCATTATACATATATAAATTTCACAATAAAACTTTGGGCAACAACGACATATATAAAAGGAAAAATGTGTCCATTATAGTGTAAATCTCAACACCTATAAACATACACATTAACCATGCATGTTATCTACATGTTGCAGGTGCACTATACGCATTAATATGTTTGGACATACCTAAATTTAATTTAAATTATATTCCTTATTTAATTAAGTTAATAAATTAAATTAAATAATATTTTATCAAAATAATATTTTAGATTATACCTAAAATCAAACAGACTTTGTATGCCTATAAAAAGATCCAAAATAGTAAGAAAAATTGAAATTCAACCATTTAATCGAGTGTGACCCAACCCGATTCCTTCAATGGTAGCATAGCCAAGTAGTTTATGGAGTCTAAATTAGCAATATTATGGCTAACTTATTAAAGCCTACTCATTTGGTAGGGTGTCTAGAAAGGTAGTGTCTAAGGTCTGGTTTAGGTAATCAAGTACTTTACCTTACCTAACTATTGGCCTGGTTCGAAAGATGAAGTAATCCCAAAGGTTGTTCCAATATAAAGGCCTGTTGATTTTGGACCTCGGGCTAATTTATCAAAATCAATTTTGAAAATTTTAAATTTTACATGTCAACAGCCTATAGCTCAAGCGGTTAGAGATATGGTGTTTTAGACAGCGGTTCTTAAGGTCATGGGTTCGAACCCCTAAGACATTATAATGAGCGCTCTACTTGAAATAAATATCACTCTTGTTATCAAAAAAATTATTTTAGATTTTAAATTTAATTTTAAATATAGAAGAAAATTTTGTAAATGTTATGAAATATTCGAAATTGTTTTGAAAAACAATAAGTTATTTTAAATTTTTTATTTTAGTTATTTAATTAATTGGATCAATTAAATGAGTTGTTAATTAAAAAGTAATTAATTAAATTAAAACTTATATTATCATATATATATATATATTTATCTAAAAATATTTAAGGTAAATAATAATGAAAGTTTTGAAATTAACTTTATGTTATTTCAAATATTTTATTAAAACATAAATTAAATGTTAATTAATAAATTCTATACATGTATAATGACATATGTAATATATATATATACACACACTTAGTATAAACGTATAGTCAATATTCATTCTAAAATGTTTAGAATGAATAAAACTAAATTAATTAAAATGTTAATTAAATAAATTATTATATTAATCATATATGATTTAAGTAATATAATTAGTATGAAATTAAATATGATTTAGTTAGATAGAGTTGAACTATGATAAATCCAATTTAGGTTTAAGGAATAAATACATACTTATCATATGTTATATTGTGATTTCAAATGTGTTTAACACTTGAATCACAAGAGTATTACATGAAATACATTGTTCTCTGTAACATCCCCTACTTGGAGGCCCAAAACTAATTGCTACGGATGTTGCAGTCATCCATAGTTATTAATCCTCGGCGACCAAATACGGCAATGTTAGATTCATTGATACACAGAAATATATGAATATGGAAAATTTTAACAGAAAACAAAGTCCACAATCCATTTCAAAATATTTCAAATTCATTACATAATCCCAGAGTGCAAACCACGTTCAAGCATAATATACTTATTACAAAATACGCCAAGAGCGATATATGAAGATGCCCCCTTGGATGATCAGATTATATAATAAGGCAATAAAACAAGTTTGCCTTTACAACCAAACGCAACGGAAGTAAAAGAACTCTAAGTAGCTAGCATGTCTACTGCACGTCACCGGAAGCTTTATTCATCTAGAAGAACACCTGAAAACTTTTAAACCTCAAACTACTTAAAATCAATTGAGTACCCAAGAGTATAGGGGGAAAACAAAAACATCGAGTCAGATATGAAGGCTGGTATGCATAATAACCTACCATCTCAAACCATTTAGACATCTAGTGAGACCACGACGCTTAGTAGAATGAGTTTTCCTTTCGCTAGTATCCTAAAACAATTATAAAACCATATACTGTGCTCATGCATCCACAATGGTTAAAACATAGTATTTCAAAACATTATGATGATATGCAAAACAAGTAAATCAAATCTTGATCGCCCATCCATATTTATTCTGACCATCAGTCTCAATTATAGTTTCTAGGGTTACTATTAACCTGTTAAATGTTTATGGACCATCTGTCCAATTTCATGGTTTTCATGGGATCACTAAGAACCTATTAGTAACTCCAATATCTTTTACACTATCCTAGTTTTCATGGGCTAATTGGAAACCTATTGATCAACTGTCAAAATCTTAAACTAGATATAGTTTTCATAGGACAACTATAAACCTATTGGCCTCGGCCAATATCAAATCATAGTTTTCATGGGTTAACTATGTACCTATTGGCTCCTGCCAATACCTTTTCTTTTACACAGTTTTCATGGGCTTAATGTGAACCTATTTTCCTCTGCCAATGTCTTTAATTAAGATTTTAACATTTCATAAGTTATATTCACTACTATGTCAACCTAGTTGGTTATTTTGCCCTTTCCCTAAAGTACAATTATGGGTTAATTACAATGTGATTATTTACATGAAGAAGCGTTACTCTCCGCAAATCCTTATTTATTCCATGGTGTTTCCTTTTAAAAATGAGAGTCACTTATTTGCTTTGAAGCCTTAAAACATCACTTTCGAAACCACTGGAAGACCTCTTTCAAAAACATAGAAAACCTCTTTTCAAAACTCTAAGTATATCCTTTTGGTTGTATCAAAACCTTATGTAACAACCCGCATATTTATCGAGTTTACATTTAAATATTTTTATTTAAATATTAAATCGTTAATCGGATTTTGGTCCGAAAAACTACTTTTTGCAAACGGTCAAATTAGGACTCGAGACCACTTCCATTGAGTTCGAAATGTCGTTTACAACTTTTTAAGTATAAACATCGATAGGTTTGGAGTTAGTGAAATTTCACTAACTTTTCCCGCTTTGGACTTTGGGTTAGTTTAGCCTATTAAGCCCAAGTTCCAACCCTCTTCTCCTCACTCTTCATAAATTTCCTAACTAACTCAAGCTTTAGCATTAATGGTGAAGAGAATGGAAAATTAAAACTCCAAGCTCAAATTCAATTGCAACTCCATCATTCAACTCCAAATTCAAGTAGAAGATATTGGATTCAAGCTTTGGATTGCTTCTCCTTGCTTTCAAGCTTCATCTTCATAAATTTTAGTGCAAAGGTGAGATTTTTATCTCACAATTCTAGTCTATAACTATATTGGACTGTTGGGAATGATTCCCTATCACTTTAGCATGCATATTTGCTTTTGGTTTGGATTGGATTGGCGAAAAACTCCGATTTTTGGTGTTTGGGAGAAATTTCTGCATTTAGGTCGTTCTGGCCGTTTTTAGCTCGTTCGGAGTTAGGTCGTGTGGACCTTAGGTCGTAGGTCGCGTACGAGTTAACCCCTAGGTCGTTCTGGCCATTTTCGTGTTTTCGGAGTTAGGTCGCTCAGGACCTTAGGTCGTAGGTCGTATGGCCGTTAGGTCGCTCTGCTTTGGCTCTGGCCATTTTTGCTCACTCGCAGTTAGGTCGCTCACGACCTAGGACTTAGGTCGCTCGCGAGTTAGTACCATAGGTCGCTGGACCATTTAGGTCGTTCGACCCTTAGGTCGCGGGTTTTTAGGTCGTTAGGTCGTTAGGCCGTTAACCCACTAGGTCGCATGACCTATAACCTGTTAGGTCGCTCGACCGTTTACTCCATTAGGTCGCCCAACCCTACTACAAGTATTAGGTCGTATGACCTTGTTCCACTAAGTCGCTCGACCCTTAGGTCGTAACACATTAGGTCGCACGCCTTTCACACCATTAAGTCGTGAGTTTAATTAGGTCGCTCGGCCTTAAAACGTTAGGTCGCTTGACCTGTGCTATTGTTAGGTCGCTTGGCCATTTCAGTTAGGTCGCATGACCATAGAGTTGCTCCAGTTAGGTCGCTTGACTCCTTAGACCCCTAGGTCGCAACCATTAGGTCGCTCGACCCTATTCCCCTTAGGTCGTTAGACCTCATTTTGTCTTCACTAGGTCGTACCGTTTTGGTCGGGGCGCTGCCCCGCACCCCGCCGGGGGCGCTGCTCCCTGGACCCCCGCGACCTGACCGGGCATGTCGAACCCCGTAAGCGGTGGCGTTGCCCCCGCACCCCCACCTTGGGGGGTTGCCACCCCCCTGGACCCCCCCTCCGTAGGGGATCTTATCTGAAAAATATTGAGCTGATTTCCTTGGATTTTATTCGCATCTCCGTATGCGATCTTTGTGACTGATTGTTTCTACACTTGCTTATGTGTTTTGTCACTTTATAATATAAAGGTTTCAATACTAGTAGTAAATATCAAAACTCTTTTAACAAACAATTTCAACTCTATTTTTAATAACAAATCTCTTTTCTTAAACCGTTTTCTAATCTATTAGTATATACAAGCCTTTACCTCACTCGGATGAGAAATCTAATTAAACAACTTAGTAAAACAAGTGGTATGAAACGCTTGCGTTCACTTCGTCGGTTAATTCTTGGACTTGTTCGATTGAACCTCTTGTGACAATTTTATTAGTGAAGATTTACAGTTTGTTCGTAAATATTTAAGTTAAGCAAGTGGTTATGGGACATGAAGCTAAACTTCTATATTTACTAGCTTAGTGTAATTGACACTTCTCGTTGATCTTGATGATCGCTTTATGAATTAGACTAGCAATTGCGCGATGTCTCTTTCATTGCAAGGTTAGACTAGACACCACTTGTGTGATTCCATTCACACATACCTTTCTGCTTTTTGGTTAGTCTTGACCTCATTCTGTGTGATTCCACTCACACATGTGGGGTAGCTCCCCATGGTCTTCGGACCGTCATGTGATAGGCCTCTTTCCCTTTTTATGATTTCTGGATTTCTCGTGTTGATTTCTGGAATTTATGTCATTGACTTGTTATGAGTACAAGTTTAGGGTATGATGCCCCCTTCGAATCTTTGAGAAGATTCTTGTGATATTGATTATCTCTTATTGATTAATCTTCTGTTGATCATTATTTACATACTTATAGTGGTATGTCGTTATGGATGTTTATGTTTATGCCATATCTTTTATGTTATATCATGTCATCTGATATTTATAGCTAGACTGATCCGTTTATTATTTTCTTAAATAATACTCGGATCAGACCGAGATGTTACAGGTGCTTCTGCTTGACTTCTTCCCAGGGATTCATCACTCTGACTTTTGGCTAACTGTTTAGATTAGCAGTTTTTGTTGTATACACTTGAGATATAGACTCATAGTTGTATTCTTTTGTATAGCACGTGTTGCTATTCTTTTGTATTATCGTGGATCTTATTGACCACTACTCTGATGTACACTTTCATGTGTTAGTTATATATTCATATCTTCTTCCGCCTTTGTGATATGGATATCTGTGACTGATTTGTGATATGATTATTTCTATGTTTGTTTCCGAAGATTATTTATAGCCACCGTGTGATAAGCAGTTACATGGATGGTCGCTCCTCAACAGCCTTATTCTCCGTGCTAGTTGACAGCACTTCTCCGGAGTGTTCTTGGCTAGCGTGGGTATAGAGGTGGGGCGTCACACCTTACTTAATAATCTTTAGGAAATAGTTTCGAAACTAATGAAAGTACCCCATTTGAAAACATTTGGTTTTACTTCTTAAAAACATCCTTTAGGGTCAAAGTGGTTATATACAAAAGTATCTCTTTCGAAACCCCTTATAAAATTGTTTGGACAAAAAGTTGATGGTGCCGAAATAGCCTATTCGAAAGCTTAATACCTTTAAGTTAAAACTTTGAAGGGTAGCATCGAAAACACCTTTCGACCCAAGTACCTTCGGAACCCTCAACCCCTCTTGAAAACATTTAGAAAGTGGCATAGCTTGAGTTAAAATGGAGAATTCTTCGAAAGCATTGATAGCTTCAATACACTCGGAAGGGAAATAGCCGCCGGATTTCGACTTTGTCGAAATCATTATTTTCCAAAGCACTTAAGACAAAAGAAACCCGTTCGAAAGCTTCTACTTCAAAAATAATATGGCAACTTCCTAAAAATCTATTTATAAACTCTTTTCGAATACATACGTTTCAACTGGGTCGAAACTCTAAGCAAAACAAAGTAAATACTTAACTTTCGAAAATCAAGTAGTGTTTTGACCCCATCAGAAGCATTACTTTCGACTCCTGTTTAACGGTTAATTTTCAATCGAGTTAGAAACTCGTCGATAAATTTTGAATTATCGCAAGCGCACGACATAAAATTTTAGTACATGGCGAGTATAGGTCAATCCACAAAGAATTTTTTTAAGATTTTAAAATTTCCTAATCAATCAAATTAAACTGAAGTTGAGGGAGGATTGTTGACTACAAATTTTAAGTAAAATAAAGCTAAATTTAGAATAAAAAAGGGGATTAAAATCTATGAGATTAGAAAATAATTTAGAGGCAAATCCACTCTCATATTTTTATAAATTAATAAACAAGTAACCCATGATCTCTATTTTTGATATTCAGTGAAATAATTATTACATTTATCATAAATATGGTTTATTTATGTTATTAATTAGCATAACTTAAACCATCAAACTATAATACAACAAGTAACCCATTTATCAATTACCATGAAATAAAGTCAAAACAAAGGCTATTTTAAGTTTGATCTATTTACTATTGTAATTAGTAATATAGATCGTTAAATTTTGTTTTTACTTTCATTTCAAAATACAAAACTAATTAGCAAATGATGATGTAATTTGTGTTTATGTTGAATAAGAATAGCTTATTTGCAAATGCAACATAAGCTACCAAATCAACTTGTATAAACTTACATCAAATTCCACTTTCATGAAGCGCAAATAAAAGAGACCATAAATCATAAAAATGTTGAATTTACATAAAGTTAGAGTGCTTCATTACCCCTTTATCGTTTAGCTACTCATTTGTTTTATCAAATCAACACTTGTAAATTTCAACATTAAAAAGCGAAGAAATAGAAACTAAACAAAAGAAAAAAATAGATTAGTTACTAACTACTTGCATAAAAAATAAAGCTACACTACTTGCATGAATGTAAATCTAAGCTATAAACATGAAATAAAAGAAAGCATAGAAATAAACATTTACTATGTTAAATAAAAGTATGTAGAAAAGAAAAGAGAAAGAGGCTTGGAAGCCATTTTTATTTCATGAAACATTGTGTTTACAACTTGCTTGCTAATTTTCCTAAGTAAAATAAGAGATTAAAAAATTATCTATATGTACATAAGTGGGTTGTTTATACATGCATAAAACCCTAATTCACTTTTAATATGCTTCCCAAAACGCCCTTTATAAAGTGTGGCCACCAAGTAACCATTGGCCTTTAATTGATCCATCATTAAATATGTATAAAGCTTTAACCTCCACTTAGTTGTACACTAGCTTCTAATTGAAGATTTAGGTAAGTGGGTAGGGTCCTCCATGATCATATATTTAAATTATTTCCATCTTCCTTTCTTTTTATTCTCTTGTACATGCATATATCTTCATGAAACCCTCTTCCATATTCATCTAAAATCCTATAAAAATTAGGAAAAATGTCCAAGTAAAAAGTATCAAATTAACACATGCACAAAAATGACTATTTTTCCCCTATATGTAGATGAATATATGATGATGTGAAAATAATTGAATTTTGGTTTTAAACATGTTAAAATACCCAAATATGACATTTATTTAAATAAAAATAGATAAAATATGGATGTAAAGATATGCACATTTACGTGCATATCAAATACCCCCACACTTATCTTTTTATTCGTCCTCGAACAAAGGAAAACTTAGATAAATCTGTTTTAATAAGGAGCATGATTGCGTTGATTGTATGCAACAAGCCGTTAAACCTCTGGATATCCCCAGTAGGACGAGTGTTGTCTCGTGAGGGTTTTCAACGGATACTACCCACAAAATGGAACCTTTCAACGAGATAGTGCTTTTTCAAATCTCTCAAAATATCTGCGAGATCCGGTCACAATTTGTATTGATTAAACAAATTATTGGAATTCCAAAAATGACACATTCTCGAAGAGCTGTATATTCTTTTTGCCGATCAACGATGATTACAATATCGGACAACCCAGTCAGATATTTGATCCCACCCAGATATGTTTGCAAAGTCGATAATTTTCTCTTCAACATTGCTACATCTCCAAATGCAAAAGTGAAAATATTTACAAAGTGCAAGATTTTTTTACAATGGGATGAATACAAGTTTTTGAAAATATTTACAAATGAAGGATTTGCTATCAAACTAACACAAAATAAGTTAAATATAAGCTTTGGTCATTATCATGAATTTTTAAGTTATTTACTCATCAAAATTTCCAATGAAAATCAAGTAATTATAACAAATAGACTATAATCTAACTCGTTGTTTCGGTTGATAACACAGTGTAACTATAAAACGGATCCTTAGTTGATTATCAAAGTTTATCAAAGTGGTAATGTCATTTATTTTCAATAACAAGTCAAATCAAATAAGTTAAAATAGTGCTTGGATTTCAATTGCTCACTCTCCCTTATTTGAATTTTTATATACATTAACAATATTTACGTAGGCTTAACCCAGGTAAACTGAGGCCAGATATATTTCTCATGCACTTCCTTTCGGGTTTATGTGAGTGGAATACAAAGCGTAGGGAGTGAACATACAAGTGCGAACACTTATCAACTGTAAGCATTATTAGAAAGAATTTTTATATACATACACCTAACTCAAATAAACCGAGGCCAGATATAATGTAACATTCTCGGGTTTTGAGTCAAATTTAAATTGAAAATTAATATAAATTTTGGGTTAAAATTGTGAATTAAATTGAATTTTTTCAAAATAAATAAAGATATGCGTTGTTTATTTATATATATGTATATAAATGAATTTTTAATTTGAATTTTTGAATTGAAATTCTAAAATCGATATTTTGAAAAATAAATTGAATTTGAGAAACACTATATTAATAAAAATTTGTTTTCTAATTTTGTATATGTGTACAAGTTTGGAGAATTTTATTTTGAAATTTTGTTCAAATAGAATGGATTGAAAATAAAGAAATTGATTTGAAATTTAATAACAAATATTTTTGTAAATAAATTGGATTTAAGAACTTTATAAACTAATAGAAATTTATTTTCTATTTTATATATATATAAGTGATTTGAAAAGTTATGATTTTAAGTTAATTTTCAAAAGGTTAATCTAAGTTAAATTCCTATATATATAAAATCATTGTGGTTACTTATTTATGTATAATTGGTTTTAAAATCATTTTCCTAAGGGTTATAAAATTATACAACATTTAAAAACATAACAAATATAAATTTGAAAATATAATACATATGTAAGTAAGATATTTATAAAAACATGAATCACAAATTTATTAACATAAAGGTCTCAAATATAATTTATAAAATTATTTCAAGCAAGGATTTAAACAAAAATTAATTTCATTTGATATTTGTAAATTCATAAAAACATGCAAAATACATTTGTAAAATGTTAATATAAGCAAACTAAAAAGTGTTAACTTAACAAAGACAAGTGGCATTGAAGTTTTTTTTTCCTTTTAATTTAAATTATAATAATATGTATTAGAGAAAGAAAACCAGGCTGCTCATTTTGTTTCAAAGTTTAAACTCTTCTTCCATCATACAAAAGAACTAAAAACTTGAAAAACAAACTACAACATATGATTTCAAACCTGGAAACTCAATAATCAAGCAAATATATAATTCAGAAACAATTCAACCTCAAATAAATAAAGATTCAAGCAAATTAGATTCAAGTTCAAATGCAAGAATTCAGATCAAACTCAGATCAAAAACCTGAAATGAAAATCAGAGTAAATCAAAAGTTTCAACCTGAAAACATCTCAAACCTGGAAGCCAGTAAGCAAGATCATCCCAAACCAAGTTTCAGATTTAATCAAACCTGGGAAAAATAATGCAAAGTTTCAAAGCAAATAACATCCCAGATAAATCATGCATCAGATCAGGGTTGCAATTCGAACAGATCAAATCTTCTTGAACTTTTTCCAGTTTCAAGTTCATGCCTCTATTCACTGTCTAGTTTAGGTAAGTGAACTGCACTATTAAACTCAACCTTCTATGTTATCTATGTCTATGATGATGATGATGAGATCAATAACTTGAAAATATGTTGTATGAAAGTTAATGTGTTGCATGTGTGTGTGTAAGTATGCATGTCCGGGTATATGTATATTTACATATCTCTGTTAAAACTATGGGCTCCAATTTTTTTTAGAATATGAATTCAACTGCTTTCTTTACAATCAAAATTAGGCTTTGATCTCTAAAAGGAGAACGTTTGTAACATGATAACATCATTTCTAAAAATAAATTCAAGAGGATTTGTCGAGAAATTAATTCAAAATTTTGAATTTACAGTGAAAATATGATATGAGTCAAAAAAATCGAATATATGGATTTCAAGTTCTGATGTTAGGAACAGATTCTTATTTGGAAATAATGAATTTTGACATTAAAATCTTGATTTTTAAACCGGAAAATCTTGCGAATTATTAAGTTGAACGGAGATGACATTTTTGTCAAATTCCGGCGATCAGCAGGCTTATACTCGTCATGATCAAGGTGGAAGGTGGATTGGGTGTCACGGATCATAGGAAAAATGGAGATTGTTTTTATATTTGGCCATGGCGGCGTCACGTCGTCGAACTAGGGTTCGACTAGTAGTTTTATCGATCGAGTTTAAGTAGCCATAGTGTCGTCGTTGAGGCATTTGAGCTGATCGTAACGGCGGGAAAAGCTTCGTGCTTTGTGGGTCATCGAAGCAGCTGTGGTTGGAGTCATAGGAGTTCTGGTGTCGTCATACGGTGGTGCGAGGAAATTTGGTCAATGGGTTTGTTTCTAGAAGGTTGATCGAATAGCTTAATTTCGATTTCTGATGAAATTGCTCGAACTAGGTGGTCGTAGCAATAGCGTGGATCATCGACGACTTGTGGAAGGTGGCGGGGACGACTGGAGTTCGTTGGAGCTTCGGTGCATGTGCATGCGTGTTGATATGTGTTTGTGTTGATTAAAGGTTGAGGGAGATAAAGTTTTATCGGGGCAAACTTGAGTTATTCATGTGAGTGTCTCGAAGCAGAAGAGGGAAGGGTGAAGCTCGAAGTAAGGCTTGGGTGAAATAATAGGTTGAGCTCGGGTTTGTTTAATTTGTTACCAGATTTCAAATTTGAAAGGAAAAACATGTTTTAGGTTTTAAAATACAACAGCTTTTTAAAGTTACAAAGTAAATTTTTATTTAAACAAAGTTTCAGAGTATACTTAAAAAAATAAGTTTCCAAAGGAAAATAAATCAAGTTTCAAATTTTAAACAAGGTTTCAAAGTTAAATTTAAAATAAACAAAGTCTTTAAGGTAAATGTATTTAACAAGATTTTCAAATAATTTTTAAAGGATTAATGACTTAATTAATTAAAGGATAATTAACGGAGATGATTAATTAATCAATCAAGAGTTAACTTATTTATGTGGTTAATTAATTTATGTAAGGTAAAATTTGTTAATGTGATTAATAAAAGTAATCAAGGACAATTACTTAATATAAAGGGCTAATTTGTTAATGAAATAAACTAAGGATTAATTAATTTATTACTTAAAATTTAAAGGTTAATTAAATACGAATTTGTTTATGTGATTAGTTAAAAGATAATTAATCAAGGTGATTAATTTATGTATGTAGTTAATAAAAATTATTACTTAATGTAATTAAGGGATGATTACATTGTGTAATTACATTAAAGGATAATTAATTAATTAAGTTTGATTAATGATAAGTAGTTGAAAGGTAATTAATTACTTAAGAATAATTACTTAATGAAAGAAATTAAGGATAAATAATTAATGATCATAGTTGATTAATCAAGTGATTAAAATTAATTTGTGACTTATTAATATAAGTGATTAGGGATAATCACTTATTGTAACTAATAAAAGATGATTAATTAAATGACAATTAATTAAGGATTAATTAATCAATGTAATTAAGGATAACTAATCTAAAGGATAATTAAATAATTAAAGGTTAATTATTTAGTGATTAAAGGTTGATTTATTCATTAATTAAGGTTGATTAATTAATGATTAAGGTTGATTAATTTATCACTAAAGGTTAATTAATTTATTATTAAAGGATAATTAATTAAAATAGTTTATAATTAATTAATATTAATTAACCAGGATTAGTAATTTATTCATAAGTAATTAATAAGATTTAAATTAATCAAATAATTAATTAATCTTACTTATGGATGTTTGGATTTGTATGGAATGCTTTGAATTGTTTGATACCCCTGATGTGTGATGCTTTGTAATATGAATTATTTTGATTTAAGCTGTGATGAATATAATTTATTATCTCTAATGAATTTATATCTTTGAATCTGTGAATGAAGATAAGCGTTATAGGATTATACCGCTTATCAATATTGATGTGCTTTGATTGTGATGATTGATGATATTGTACTACTGTGTAAAACCCGTGGACTACACCATACACACACAAATATGGATTGCACGATGGAATCGGTTAAGTCATAGATATTTTGGATGTAATATTATTTTATTCAAAATGATTTTTTTTTAAAGTTGAATTTTGAATCCAAAATGGTTTGGAAATGGAATTGGGTTGAATATGAAAGCTTTTGAAAAGAAAGTTTGAAAATTAAAGTTTAGTTGAAGATAATATATCTTGTTTAAGTTTTTAAATTGTTTTGGATATTATGGTTTGAAAGGTTTATATAGTGGATTTAAAACTACTTTAAATAAATTATTTTGGGAAATTGAATTTAATTCAAATAGAACTTGCCAATGATACATCAGTTCATTGATTTTCTAGAATTATACTTTTAAAGGCTATAGCTTGTGCATATTTGATCAGATTTTTCCGAAGCAAAAATTTTCTGTTTTCAAATGATAATAGCTTTCAAATAAAGAAAGGAGTTCCATTTTTTGTTGAAAGGATTTAAGTTTTGAAATAGAATTGCTTTGAAAGCTATTAATGAATCTTTGTTAAAGATTAGTGAACTTTATTTCCAAAATGAAGAGGATCTTAAAGGTGTATCTTCGGTATAAAAAATTTGAAATTGTAATAGTTTTGAAAACTATGAATGGATCTTTGTGGAAAGATTATTGAACCTTGGTTCCAAATTGAAGTGGATTCAAAGGGTGAATCTTTTGTTTAAAAGATTAAAGTGGAAATTAGGTTAATCCATTTAAAAGGAAAGGGTTGGGGAATTAAAAATGTGACTTAACTAAGATCACATATCTCCATATGGTTTTAAACTTTAGCACTCATTATTCGGTTGAGCCAGAGAGGACCTTGTGTCATAAAACCCATTCCGAATAATGATACGACGAAATAGATAGCGTTTGAAGACCGGTGGTATAGATCGGGTATTTTCGAGAACGAAAGGATTACCCGTCGAATGTCTCTGCACTGGGTCGCGCCGGTATAGATGTCTACATATGTGATGGGGAGCCCAATCGGGATTGTGAATAACCAGATTGCAAGGGCTTCTTTTGAGGTGCCTTCGGTTCTATTCGAACCCGGAACAGACTTGTACGGATGTGTGTCTGACATTACACTTTGAGATGTAAAAATGGCTTCTATCAAATACATTTCTGTTTGGTGGCCGAGAATTTATTCTCTTACCTTTACACCTTCTCTGAGACGTATGAGCCCAGAGGTTATGTAGTGGATGGTTACTAGTGATACATTCCCAATTTGGTAATGTGGCATACGAAGTGTTGCTGATCATTTATTGATTAAACATGGATTTTGTGTAAAGCGTAGCTTTGTAGACGTGACCTCATTGGGCCTCACAACCCGAAAATTGTCGAAACAGGAAGAATGCGGCAAGGTTATGGGGGTCGCGCCCTTTAGGGTATGTACATTTCGTTCTGGAAAAAGGTGGTATCATGGTATGGAGCCCAAATATTTAACCTATGTGGTTGCTGCAAATTTATTACTTTGTGGTTGTTGGTGTTTAGCGCTCGGAAAATGGTCGGTAACGACTGAAGTATGGCATACTCGTGTAGTAGTTACCTAGTTACAAATGTAACACGGCCTTGTGTTGGCAGAAATCAGGTTAGGTTCTCGGGGTGTCCCTTCAAACGCTTACCCATGTGGCCCAGGAAGTTCCTTAGCGTGACCGTTTGTTGGAAATCTAATCATTAATACGCTCCTTGTTCGGTTTTAGTTATAGAACCTGGCATTTAACATGGTAGCTATAGTAAGCATGCTATAATGGTACTTATGCTGGCAAAGATTAACACTGTACTTGTAAATGTTTTCTGCACTATGCACTATTAATAATATAAAAAGGATTTTGCATATCAAGCATGTTTGACTGTCATAAGGAGAAATCTCCTCCAATTGTGCGCTTGCATTGTGTGTGTGGCGGGAGGCTTTATGGCAGTTTCATTTCCAAAAAGCATTACAGATTTCTTTTTAAATTCTTTTGTTTGTTTTTTTCCAAATAAAACTGTTTTCGTTTGCTCACACCAGTCTCAAGACTGATATGGAGTTTATTGTTCCCATTCTAAACTCTGGGGCCCACAATTTTCCATACGGGAAGCCTAGAGTTGGGTTTTTCAGATAATCGATTATTAGGTGTAGAATCGATAGCTTTCAGCCTTTGGATCTTGGCGATCACATTGCTAACCGAGTAACCTAGTTTCCTTCATTACAACTTGATGGTAGTTCGAGCTTCTTTGATTGGAGTTTTAGAGTTTGGCATTGAAGATATTGTTCCGTTGCCGTCGCTGTTCATTTTTCCGCTGTGGCATCTATATATGTATTGATATCATTTGTATCAATGTGTTGTATCAAATATTGTATGTCAATAAAGTCATTCATTTTCTTCCACTGTGTTGTTGTACTTAACGTGTTATAAGCTCTGGCGAACCAGATTCGACATTTGAATCTGCGGCATTCAAATACGGCTGATGTATTTAAGTGTCGATTTTCGAAGGTCGAATCAGGGTCATTACAATTGGTATCAGAGCTGAAGGTTAAGTAAAAACTTTAGCTTGGGAGTATAACACATTAGGTGGCTCATTAGAGATAGGGTTACAATTACCCTAGAATGAGTATCACTAAGATATCCGTCTGAATGCCTCAGTAAATTCTCTTACTATCCACTGATAGTAAACATGAGTGCAAGAAGAGGACGAGGTAGGGGACAGGGGAGTACCACTACAAATGGTCAATACCCTGCAGCAACAAGGAACAATCTTTTTCCATCAATCTCTTTTGATCGTCATTCAATTTCAATTCTTTGATGGCTTCGTGGCAGTTCCAGGAAGAAGCTTTGGTGTGGTGATGGCTCTGTGAATCGTTGTAGAAAAGGTTCTAATTCCTATTTCTTATTCTCATTATCGGTTCCCTATCAGCTTTTGGTTTTTAAATTTCGATGAATTTGAAACAAATTGGTTAACAAAATACGAAACTAAATTGAATTGTATCCCGACCTAAGTTGAGAATCTATTTGTTTATTCTTTGGGGTCCAGATATATTCTACGAACGGTTAGTTATCCCTTTGGATTAACCAGTGCCCCTGCATATTTCGTGGACCAGATGACCCGAATATTTCATAAAATGTTGCATGAGTTCGTTCTCATAATTATTAATGATATTCTGATTTGATAAGTCAAATGCAGAATAGATATTCAGTTTGATGTGGTAAAACATTCTCCATCTATTCTTTGGTTGTCTCTCGGTCCAGCATATTTCAAGGATGAAAATTTCTTAAAGAGAGAATTTGAAACATTCCCGGTTTTTGAGTCAAATTTGAATTGATAATTAATATAAATTTTGGGTTAAAATTGTGAATTAAATTGAATTTTTCAAAATAAATAAAGATATGTATTGTTTATTTATATATATATGTATATAAATGGATTTTTAATTTAAATTTTGGAATTGAAATTCTAAAATAGATATTTTGAAAAATAAATCGAATTTAAGAAACATTCTATTAATTAAAATTTGTTTTCTAATTTTGTATATGTGTACAAGTTTGGATAATTTTATTTTGAAATTTAATTTAAATATAATTGGATTGAAAATAAAGAAATTGATTTGAAATTCAATAACAAATATTTTTATAAATAAATTGGATTTAAGAACTTTATAAACTAATAGAAATTTGTTTTTTATTATATATATATATATATATATTAGTGATTTGAAAAGTTATGATTAGAAATTAATTTTCAAAAGGTTAATCTAAGTTAAATTCTTATACATACACACATATATATAAAATCAATGTGATTACTTATTTATGTATCATTGGTTTTAAAATCATTTTCCTAAGGGTTATAAAAGTATGTAACATTTTAAAACATAATATGTATAAGTTTGAAAATATAATACATATGTAAATAAGATATTTATAAAAACATGAATCATAAATTTATTAACATAAGGGTCTAAAATATAATTTATAAAATTATTTTATAAGCAAGGATTTAAATACAAATTAATTTCATTTGACATTTGTACATTTATATAAACATGCAAAATACATTTGTAGAATGTTAATGCGAGCAAACTAACAAGTGTTAGCTTAACAAAGACAAGTGGCATGTAAGTTTTTTTTTCTTTTAATTTAAATTATAATAATATGTATTAGAGAAAGAAAACCAGGCTGCTCATTTTGTTTTAAAGTTAAAAGTGGAAATTTGGTTAAATCATTTAAAAGGAAAGGGTTGGGGATTTAAAAGTGTGACTTAACTAAGATCCCATATCTCCATATGGTTTTAAAATTTAGCACTCATTATTCAATTTAACCAGGAGATGACCTTGTGTCATAAAACCCATTCCGAATAATGATACGATGAAATGGATAGCATTTGAAGACCGGTGGTGAAGACCGGGTATTTTCGAGAACGAAAGGATTACCCGTCGAATGTCTCTGCACTGAGTCGCATTGGTAAAGAGATCTCCATATGTGATGGGGAATCCAATACGGATTGTGAATACTCATATTGCAAGGGCTTCTTTTGAAGTGCCTTCGGTTCTATTTGAACCCAGAACAGACTTGTATGGATGTATATCTGACATTACACATTGAGATTAAAACTGGTTTCTATCAAATACATTTCTGTTTGGTGGCGGAGAATTTATTCTCTTAGCTTATCACCCTTCTCTGCGACGTACGAGCTCATTGGTTATGCAGTTGATGTTTACCAATGATGCATTCCCAATTTAGTAATGTGGCATACGAAGTGCTGCTGATCATTTGCTGATCAAAGCATCGCTTTTGTGTAAAGCATAGCTTTGTGGACGTGACCTCGTCGGACCTCACAACCCGAAAATGGTCGAAAGAGGAAGAACGCGGCAAAGTTATGAGGGTCATGCCCTTTAGGGTATGTCTATTTTCTTTTGGAAAAAGGTGGTATCATGGTATGGAGCCTAGATACTTAACCTATGTGGTTGCTGCAAATTTATTACTTTGTAGTTGTTGGTGTTGAGCGCTCGGGTAAAGGTCGATAACGACCGGGGGATGGCTCGTGTAGTAGTTACCTACTTACAGAGTTAAACCGACCTTGAGTTGGCAGAGATCCGATTAGGTTCTCGGGGCGTCCCTCCAAAGTCGTGCCCATGTGGCCTAGGAAGTTCCTTAGCCTGACTATTTATTGGAAATCCAATCACCAATACGCGCCTTGTACGGTTTTAGTTATAGAACCTGCTATTTAACATGGTAGTTATAGTAGGCATACTATAATGATACATATGTTGGCTAAGATTAATATTGTAATTGCAAATGTTTTCTGCACTATGCACTAATAATAATATCAAAAGGATTTCGCATATTAAGCATGTTTGACTGTCGTAAGAAGAAATCTCCTCCAATTTGTGCGCTTGCATTGTGTGTGTGGCGGGAGGCCTTATAGCAGTTTCATTTTCCAAAATGCATTGTGGATTTCTTTTTAAATTCTTTTTTTTATTTTATTTCAAATAAAACTGTTTTCATTTGCTCACACTAGTCTCATGACCGACCTAGAGTTTATTGTTCTCTTTCTAAACTCTGGGTGTCCACAATTTTCCATAAGGGCAGCCTAGAGTTGGGTTATTTGGATAATCGGATAGTAGGTGTAGAATCAATAGCTTTTAGCCTTGGATCTTGACAATCGCATTGGTGACCAAGTTACCTAGTTTGCTTCATTACAACATGATGGTAGTTCGAGCTTCTTGGATTAGAGTTTTAGAGCTTGGCATTGAAGATATTGTTCCGCTGTTGTCACTGTTCATTTTTCCGCTGTTGCATCTATATATGTATTGATATCATTTGTATCAGTGTGTTGTATCAAATATTGTATATCAATAAAGTCATTCATTTTCTTCCGCTGTTATATTGTACTTAATGTGTTATAAGCTCCGGCGAACTAGATTTGACGTTTGAATCTGTGGCATTCGAATATGGGTGACGTATTTGAGTGTCGATTTTCGAAGGTCGAGTCAGGGTTGTTACTTATAACGATCGTGCACCGCCTTTCGAGCTTACATGAGAAGGGTACAGAGCATGGCAAGTGAACACACAAGTGTGAACACATGACATTAGGTGTTCAATACACACACACACACACACACACACACACATATATACAAATGTTTTTCTACTTATTTATAAAAATTTTGTCTGTTTTTTTAAGAAGAGAGAGTTTTGAAAAATTATCTTAGCACCATTTAACTTAGAGGATAGAAATGTTATGTCCTTTACTTTAAATTTACCACTTTTTAGACAAAGATTTCAATTAGAATATAATTCACAATTAACACATATGAACCTTCCTATATACTAGTTATGCCATTGTTATTTGTAATCAAATTTTATTTTTATTTTTATTAAGATAATTTTTTTTAGTTTAATCAAACTTGTACTTATCCCATAGTGTTTCTTCAAAAATAAATCAAAATTCTAAAAAGATAATGTTTTTGTGATTTAGAAATTTTGAGAATTTTTTTTAAACTTAAAAGAAAACGGAAATTCAAACATGCCACAAAAAAGGAAAAAAATTGAAAATGTGACTCGCCCCCAAACTTTATATTTAACTGTGTACCCATAGTCAATGCACGATATAACGAGTGTAATGGGAAATGTATGTATATATTTATAAAAGATGGTTAAAATTCTCATTAGACGTAACTTGGCTCATGAGGGATCATCTGTTCCTCCTCTTAGTTACTGGGAAATTCCAAGAAAGATTTCAAACGATGATCATTGACTTTGAAAATCGATCCATCCATAGGGTTTTGTATTTCTATGGCACCGTGTAGAAAAATAGTTCGTACCACAAGTGGTCTGGTCCATCTCAATTTAAATTTCGTAGGGAATAAATGAAGTCTTGAGTCATATAAAAGAACTTTTTGGTTAGGAGAAAACATTTTTCTTAGATTGATTTGTCATGAAAAACTTTGTTTTCCTTTGTTTTCTCGTTTTCATACGCGTCGTTCCTATGTTCTTCTAGTTCGTTGAGTTGTAATTTTCGGGTTTTGCTAGTTTATCGAGATCGAAGTTTAAGATCTTTATTCCCAACAATGCTTTGTGTTCGATTTCAACCAGTAAATGGCAAGCTTTCCCATAAACCAAATGAAATGGAGACATCCCAAGTTTAGTTTTAAAAGCATTACGGTAAGCCCAAAGCGCGTCGGTCAATTTCTGAGACCAATTTTTTTTATTTTTGTTGACAGTTTCTCCAAGATTTGTTTTATTTAACGATTTGAAAATCCAACTAGCCCATAAGTTTGAGGATGACTGGAATGGCCTGCAAGTACATACCCTTTGGAGCCGACAATATTCTTCAACAGTTCAACTCAAAGCGGATGTAGATACGAAGCATTAGGGTTAAAGAAGAAAGAGGTAGAAGAAGAAATAGAAAACAATATTAGAATATCACAATCGCAGCAGAATAATATATAATAGATAACAACAGATTTTCATACAAAAGAATCTGTAACTGATTAATACATTACATCATCAGAGTACATATAAACAATAGCTAAATGCTGGACGGTTGTAACAACTTGTCCTCATCCAAAGCAGACTGTACAGCTTATACTACACATCGGAATATACATCAAGTACGTGCGATACGTCTCGCCATCCAGCTCATCTCCTAAGTTCCACAACATCCCATCCTGTATTCTATAATACTCGGTCTGACCCGAGCATTATAGTGAAATAATACCCGAGTCGGTCTGGAAAACCAGCGTGAGAAAACACACTCAATTGGATTATTAAAGTTCTCAAAATCCTTGAATTCAAAAGTATCTCGTAAGACCACGCGACAAATAAACATGCCGGGTTTTACGTTACGATAACCAGAACATTTCTTATCAAATCCTATGATATTATAATAGTGTCTATATACAAATACTTATTCAAATAGCCGAAATTGTTACATTCATTAAATTCTAGCATAATAGGTATACAAATAAGTCCAAAGGCACTTATTGGAGATGGAGTTTCCATCAATGGCAGGGCTACTAGGGTACCACCCATCACAACACCCGGTCTAAATCAGAGTACCGAGGATCCACGCTGATTCCCTGCAACACAAGACCGGAGCTACCCCTTACTGGATAGTTCGAATAAGATCACCCCGTGGTTAGGATCAGCAACCGCCCATGCAGCCGAATAAAGAGGAAAATCTAGATAGGGATGACCTTACCCTAATTAGTTACTAGCCAACTTAGCCTTGCTACACCTCCCCTGTTTTAGCCATTCCCAGTTGTTGAGGCTCAAGGTTAAGCGTTACCTTTTTAGCACACATACACTTAGAATGCTCATCGTCCTCCTAACGATGTTCAGATAGCATTCATCCATACAAGTCTGTTCCGGGTTCGAACGGAACCGAAGGCACTACTCCTACTACATCCATTTTGGAATCACCCTCAAGATTAGCAGCGATTACCCCTTGCACGTCACTGCTCCATTTTTGACTCCAAGCTCTTGTCTTCCTCACGAAAATGCTCAATCTGGATCGAAGTGGTTTTCGAGAAATTAATCTCGACCCCGGTCTCTTCGAAATGATCATCGCATTGGCCAATGTCGATAGTCGGTTATTTAACTATCATATAACATCTACACACAACTATCAGGCCTTAATAATTTCCCAAATTATTTATTTCAAATTATCTTTGCAAGATATTTTTCTCTAAACATCAACCCTTTGAAAATAGTTTTCAAATCACTTTTTCTCTCGCTTAATAAATTTCCACCCAATTGTTTTATTTCCACTAAAAATCACCAAGTCTTAATACTTTGGATTTTTAAATATTTTAAATCACTTTATCCAAAAATATACTTTAAAACACTTAAAATATAAAACTACTTAAAACACTTTAGTTGAAATACTAGTTATGAAATTTTATAATAATTTCTCATGTAAAACTTAAGCCAAAACTAGTTTTAAAATAAAAGTTATTTTATAAGGTATAAGTATTAAATAATTATCTTTTAAATTATAATACTAGTTAAACCTTTAAAAAAATTTACTTATATAATTAACCTAACAAATATTTACTTTTAAAAAAAATAAAACCACTAAATAATAATTTCTTTCTAAAACATTCTTTTAAAACCACTTTAAAACCTCTAACTTATACTTCAAAATCTTTCTTTAAAAATATACTTGGCCTTTCAGGGAAATACACTTTCCATTCTAAAATAGTCCATTTAATCAGTTAATAAATCCTTCTTATCCCAATTTAATTTACGTCCCAGTTCCATAAATTTCTTTTAACACTTCAAAAATAAAACCACTTTTTATGTTTAAAACACATTTCCATCTCCTTGTAATCACTTTCACAAATAAATACTTAAATTATTTACAGTAAGGCTACTAAAATTACTTAAATAAAAATAATACTTAAGAAATTTATAAGAGTTTCTGAGTAAAACTTAAACCAAAATTTCGTTTTAAAATAAAATTATTATATCAAATATTATGTTAAAATTCTTTTATTTTAAAAAAATCATAATACTAATTTACCTTTAAAAATAATTAATTACCATATTAAATTTAAATAAGTATTTACTTTTCTCTTAAAAATAATTAAAATAATAAATTTTCTACAACATTCTAAAAATATTTTTTTTAAACTTCTAGTTTATACTTTGAAATATTTTCTTTGAAAATATACCTAGTTTTCCAGAAAAAATATACTTTCCAACTTTTAAAAATAAAATCACCGTTTTATTTTTAAAATGAATGCACCTTTTCTTATAAATTCCACCAGAATTTATACTTTCAAATTTATCCACTTATAAATATTCTACTTCATTTATAAACTAGTTTATAAATTCCATTTCTCATTTTCCTTTAAATCACAGTTTCCAAAACACTAAATCGATTTCCTGGTTTTAAATTCCCTTTAAAATTTATTACTCGAACTATCCAATTACTAATAACTATTTACTTAAGAATTTTCTTTCCATTTCCTTTAAGAATCAAAAATTTATATATATATATATATATATATTCAGCCAAGCATAGCATTCAATAATTTCAGTCCCCAATATAATTAATATAATCTATCACAGATCATCAAATAAATCACATCGCTGAATATAAAATAAATTCAATGTTTTGAGGAATCTAATTGGATCCCTCCAACATGTTTTCCCTACATCCACAGATGTTAGCACAATATAAAACACCAATCCCACTTCTAGGGGGATATCACGGTATAAGGGTCATCCGCTATTATGCGGGGCGCATAGGGTCACATCTGCTATATAATGTGGGAATCAATCACTCAAATATATATATATATATATATATATATATATATTATTTTATATAATATCACATCCAGTCAATTCAATCATTCAACCAATAATTCAAATTTAGTTATTTAAATGGTAATCCAAATGAGTGAGACTAACTCGCCTTAGACTTTTAATTGCAATCTGATCCGACCAGCTTGTTTTCTTCACGATTTTGGACCTTGTATAGCATTTCACAGTTTATTAATATTTGAACTAATGAATGATAAATTATCATTTAATAAATTTAATTTTATCTAATGATTTACTTTAGACAAATAATTAAATTCACAAACTAATTTTCCTTTTAAAGATCTTTTAGTAACTAATATAATCAATTAAATTAATCGCCTTAAATAATTATTATTATTTTATACATATCCTAGTAAATTTTATTTTATTTTTCTTCATTTTCAACCTATATATATATATATATATAATCTCCAATTTTACATGAACTTTAAAAATTTTAAAATTCCCAATGTGTGTATATATATAAATATATTAAATTAAATTTGAAATCCAAAAATAGAAATACCTCACTACCCTAGATCTAAGGTTCGTCTCTTCAACGAGCAAAGCCCTTGATTTGCCTCCAAATAAAAATCGTCCTGGCCTCATCATCGGTCGCTTCCCCCTCGCGACCTCCATTCGCGATCACCCTTCGCATATCGAGCCTCCAGCATGCCGCAAAACCACTGTGCCGCCTATCGCCTCGTCGCTGCACCCACTCGCACGCGCATCCAATTCGACCTTACCCATCATCGATTCCTTCGCCCCCACCCAATCGAATGACGTCGTGGCCTCACCCCTTACGATCACGAGCCCTAGCTCCTATCACGACTTCGTCGTCAATTCCTTGATCGAGCCTCTCGATTTCGATTGAATCTGAACTACTAGATAATAAAAGAGGGAAAGAGAATAATGCTATCGATTTGGCAAATATTCGGTTGCCATTATTTCGATTTGAAAAGGAGAAATAATAAAATGAAGGCTCGTACGCATTTATGTTTATATTTTTCTCGGCTGGTTGATTTTTTCTTTTCTTTTAAAAAAAATGCATGTTACACTAAAGAGAACACGTATTGTTCCAGGAGACACGTGTTGATATGATTTGTTTTTGACGGGTCACAATATACAAATTTTAATTTAAATTGAATTCAAATGTCTCGAAATCAAGCTAAAAATCTGACTTCCTATCGAGGCTTGCCGCTAGGCGTCCCTAATGTTATACCCCTATTTCGAACATAATAGAAAAGGTTTCGAGTCCTAATTCGATCATATGGAGAAGATAGCTTTTTGGAGCCAGCTATTATATTGAATTTTCGATATAGGTTTCAACGCGTTTACCTATCGTACGATCACATGACAACTCCAAACGCTACAAAATTTGAAATCTGATAATAACACACTATTACGGATCTAATGGAACTATTTTTGTCAAATTCCAAGACTGTGGCTCGAAGGGCTATTTTTAAATATCAATTTAAACGATATATTTTTAAAACTAAACAAAGCATCTTTAAATTCAATTTTAAAAGTTCTATTATCTTCAGTATTGTTAATACAAATTTTATAAGCCTCTAACTATTTTTAACACGCTTAAAAAAATAAGATTCAATAATTTGCCCAATTTTCAATTATTAAATTCAATAAATTAATTAACCAAATAAATAGTGATATTTGAAATTCCAGTTAATATAACTTTCAAATATTTAAAATCGATTAAATATTCTACTTTCAAATATCCAAAAATCCCGGGTCATCACATTCCTCTCCCTTTAAAAGAATTTCATCCCCAAAATTACTAGTTAAGAAGAATGGTCTTATACCCGTTAACTATTTCCCAAAACCAGCAGTTTCAAACAACTTTCCAATCATCTTTTATTAAAGACACACTATCATTCCTACTGACTTCCCAAACTTATCCATAGATTCCAACCAATATTATTTACTCAACCGTTCAAATTATAATTTAGAATCAAATTTCAAATTATCAAAATTTCCACAAAATTTTTCTAACTCCCTAAATTTTCGAAAAATTTCGCCAGCGTCTCCTTTGCATGGCTAGCTCGGTACGACTACAAAATTCCTCTACGGGCCCCTAAATTTCAAAAGAAAACAAAAGGCCGAGTGGCTAGACCAGAAAATCATCAAATTTCATATGCCAATTTAAATCATGCCTTTTGTTGAGCAATTCAAATTTATCTTCTGAAACCAAAAACATCAATTTCCTTTTACTTTTAAAAACACATGTATATCCTACTTAGCAATAATATCCAATCACCAAATCCAAAATCATTTTATTCACTTCCTTTACAAATTTTCAATATTTTCTTTACCTAAGCCCATACGATGCACACATATCATCCGTACGCAATACCAAATCCGATCGCTCGCTTGATCACACAATTTCCACTTCCGAACTACTATTGTCCACCCAACTTCCTAGTGTGGACTCAGATTTGGTTTCTTGATCAGAAACTGTCATTCTCCATGCATAGCCATAAACTATGATAGAGGATTTCCAGAATCAATCGAAAATCTATATCCAGGGTTCGCCGTCGAAAATCGAGTGAAAAATCCTAATTCGGATCGATTTAACTATCTCAAAATATTGTTCTTGAATCTGGATCAAATCGTTATGCGAATAAAATAATATACGTACATCCAACGTATAAATTTCCAATTGATCATTATTATCAATTCTCTTTTTATTCACATTTATTTTGATTCCCATACATTTATTCACAATACCACTTTTATTAAATCTCCATTCAAATATTAACTTAGTATGTCTTCCAATACTAATTTTACTTAAGGATTTCACCTTTATTTTTATTAAGTTTATTACAAATATTCTATACACTTTAATATTTATTTTTACTTCATCACTTAAGCCTTTAAATTCTCTTTTATTCAAATTGAATTTCCAGTTTCATACAAATTCAATTTTGCCCCTTTCACTTTTAAATATTCAAATCGATTCATTTCAAACCATAATTAACCATTTCTTTAATTAGTTCCACTTACAAATTTATTTTAAATCTCAATGGATTTTATTTCCAAACTCTTATTATACTTATTCCCTTTTGAATTAATCCTTCAACTTCACTTTACATTACACAATTTAGATTGAATTCGAGTATTCGGTTCAAGTTCCATTTGCTAACAATTTAAATTAAATATCATACCAATTAATCATTTTCAATTTGTTTGTTGTTCATTCACAAATTTATTTCAAACTTAATAAATTTTATTTCAATGGCCATTTCATTTAGTTTATTTAGACCTTTCCTCAAATTCACTTTTATTTAAGTTAATTCAGTTATATTCCAATTCAATTCAAATTTTTAAACTTATTTAGTTGGCTTACATTCTAACTTATTTCGTTTTCTTACTTCAAATTTTTAACTCTTCTTCAAGTCAAATATTTTTCTATTCTAGAAAATTTCAAATTTTACTAATTATCAAACCCATTTATATTTCCATAAACATTTTAAATAAGATTCTAGAGTCTTTAACAATCAATAAGTATTTCAAAATCATTTTTGAAATCAATTATATCCAAAATCTTTTGGTATTAAATTATCTCTTGAATTTTAAAACCAAGCCCAGTTTTGCAAACAACTCTGATTTAAAACATTTTGGTACCAATTCCTCTCTTGGAAACTCGAAAATGAACACCGATGATGTTGCGATCATCATCGGAGTTATTTTCCAACGATCGAAAAGAGTTCAGTGCTTTATCTTTTTAAAAGCTTTTTCAAATATTTTTAAATTCCAAATCTCACTAGATTTCAAATCCAATTTAAAAATATTTCTGAAATAATATCACTATTATTTCTCCAAAACCCTTGAAAATCATTTTCAAATCAAGGGAATTTAAATTCTAAAATTTCAATTCCAAATCCTTTTAATCCCTACTCAAAAATTACTCTGGCATCTTATTTCAATTTATAAATCACATTTATCGTTCACATTTCAAATTCCATTTTGTTATCTGAAGTTATTTCCTTAACTTTTGGTTATGATTTCAATTCCTATTTTAAATTTCTACACAACAATGATAATAGTTTAATATTATCATTCCCTAACAACCAAACAACCATATATTCTTATAATAATTTCTGAAAATTATTTTTTCATATATAAATATAATTTGGGTAAAATTATTTCATTTACCCTAATTAAAACAATACCGTGCCGAATTGTTCTATATAAGTGTTTAGAGATCCCTATCAATAACGTTAATTACTCGTATTGACCCGAAAACATAAACTACTTAATAAACTAATCAACACAATACAAAATAATTTTATATTCACTAACAAATACGCGCACATATCTATTAATACACTCAAACTCATTCTAGAGTACTACGGACTCTATTTTTAATGAGTAATCCCCACCATAGCTAAGGTTCTCGCTTAACCTTCAGCGCTGATACCAACTGTAATGGCCCGCAAATCCATGCACCTTTGAGCTGACAATATTTTTCAACAGTTCAACTCAAATTGGACGGAAATACGAACCATTAGGGTTAAAGAAGAAAGAGGTAGAAGAAGAAATAGAAAATAATATTAGAATCTCACAATCACAGTGGAATAATATATAATAGATAACAACAAATTTTCATACAAAAGAATTTGTAACTGATTAATACATTACATCATTAAAGTACATACAAACAACAACTAAATGCTGGACAGTTGTAACAATTTGTCCTTACCCAAAGCAGACTATACATCTTATACTGCACATCGGAATATATATCAAGTACGCGCGATACGTCTCCCCATCCAGCTCGCCTTCTGAGCTCCACAACATCCCATCCTGTATTCTATAATACTCGGTCTGACCCGAGCATTATAGTGAAATTACACCTGAGTCAGTCTGGAAAACCAGCGTGAGAAAACACACTCAATTAGATTATTAAAGTTCTCAAAATCCTTGAAATCAAAGGTATCTCGTAAGACCACGCCACAAATAAACATGCTGGGATTTTACCTTTCGATAACCAAAACATTTCTTATCAAATCCTCTGATATTATAATAGTGTCTATATAAAATACTTATTCAAATAGCTGAAATTGTTACATTCATTAAATTCCAGCATAATAGGTATACAAATAAGTCTAAAGGCACTTATTGGAGATTGGGTTTCCATCAATGGAAAGGCTACTAGGGTACCGCCCCTTAAAGTATGCGGTCTAGATCAAGAGTAGCAAGGATCCACCCAGATCCCCTACAACACAAGACCAGAACTATCCCTTACTAGATAGTCCAAATAAGATCACCCCACGGTTAGGATCACCAACCACCCACACAGCCGAATAAAAAGGGACATCTAGACAGGGATGACCTTACCCTAATTGGTTGCTAGCTACTTAGCCTTGCTGCATCTCCCATGTTTTAGCCATTCCCGGTTGATGGCTCGAAGTTAAGCGTTACCTTTTTAGCACACATACACTTAGAATGCTCATCGTCATCCTGACGATATTATGATAGCATTCATCCATACAAGTCTGTTCCGGATCTGAACGGAACCGAAGTCACTACTCCTACTACATCCATTTTGGATCACCCTCAGGATTAGTAGCGATTAGCCCTTGCACTTCACAACTCCATTTTCGACACCAAGCTCTTGTCTCCTCACGAAAACATTCAATCCGGATCGAAGTGGTTTACGAGAAATTAATCACGATCCCGGTCTCCTTGAAACGATCACCGTGTTAGCCAATATCGATAGTCGTTTATTTAACTATCATATAACGTCTACAAACAACCATCAGGCCTTAATAATTTCCCAAATTATTTATTTCAAAATATCTTCGCAAGATATTTTTCCCTACACATCAACCCTTTCAAAATAGTTTTCAAATCACTTTTTCTCTTATGGAATAAATTTCCACCCAATTGTTTTATTTCCACTGAAAATCATCAAGCCTTAATACTTTAGATTTTTAAATAATTTAAATCACTTTATCCAAAAAAATATACTTAAAACACTCAAAATATAAAACTACTTAAAGCGCTTCATTTAAAATACTAGTTATGAAATTTTATAATAATTTCTCATGTAAAACTTAAGCCAAAACTAATTTTAAAATAAAAGTTATTCTGTAAGGTATTAATATTAAATAATTATCTTTTTAATCATAATACTGGTTAAACCTTTAAAAAAAATACTTATATAATTAACGTAATAAATATTTGCTTTTAAAGAAAATTTAAAACCACTAAATAATAATTTCCTTCTAAAGCATTCTTTTAAAACCACTTTAAAACCTCTAACTTATACTTGGAAATCTTTCTCTGAAAATATACTTGGCCTCTTAGGAAAATACACTTTCCATTCTAAAAATTCCATTTAATCAGTTAATAAATCCTTCTCGATTTGTCCCAATTTAATATACGTCCCAATTCTGTAAATTTCTTTTAACACTTCAAATATAAATCATTTTTTATGTTTAAAACACATTTCCATCTCCTTATAATCACTTTCACAAATATATACTTAAATTATTTACATTAAGGCTACTAAAATTACTTAAATAAAAACAATGCTTAAGAAATTTATAGAGTTTCTAAGTAAAACTTAAACCAAAATTTTCTTTTAAAATATAGTCATTATATCAAATATTTATGTTAAAATTCTTTTTGTTTAAATCATAATACTATTTACCTTTAAAAATAATTAACTAAGATATTTAATTTAAATAAATATTTACTTTTCTCTTAAAAATAATTAAATAATAAATTTTCTAAACATTCTAAAAACATTTTTTTAAACTTCTAGTTTATACTTTGAAATCTTTTCTTTGAAAATATACTTAGTTTTCCAAAAAGATATACCTTCCAATTTTTAAAAATAAAATCACCTTTTTATTTTTAAAACGAATTTCTCCATTTCTTATAATTTCCACTGGAATCTATACATTCAAATTATCCACTGATAAATATTCCACTTCATTTATAAACTAGTTTATAAATTCCATTTCTCATTTTCCTTTAAATCACAGTTTCCAAAACACGAAATTGATTTCCTGGTTTTAAATTCCCTTTAAAATTTATTACTCGATTTATCCAATTCCCAATAATTATTTACTTAAAAATTTTCTTTTCGTTTCTTTTAAAAATCCAAACTTTATATATATATATATATATATTCCGTTTCTGAAAACACCCATATATTCAGCCAAGTATAGCATTCAATAATTTCAATCCTCAATATAATCAATATAATCTATCACAAATCATCAAATAAATCACATTGCTGAATATAAAATAAACTCAACGTTTTGAGAAATCCAGTAGGATCCCTCCAACCTATTTTCCCTGCATCTACGAATGTTAGCACACTATAAAATACTAATCCTACTTCGAAGGGGATATCGCGGTATAAGGGCAATCCACTATTATGTCGGGCGCATAGGTTCTCATCCGCTATATAATGCGAGAATCAATCACTTCAATATATATATATATATATATATATATATATATATATATATATATATAATATCACATCTTGTCAATTCAATCATTCAACCAATAATTTAAGTTTAATCATTTAAACGGTAATCGAAATGAGTGGGATTAACTCACCTTACACTTTTGATAGAAATCTGATCCATCCGGCTTGTTTTCTTCACGATTTTAGACCTTGTATAAGATTTCATAGTTTATTAATATTTGAACTAATGAATGATAAATTATTATTTAATATATTTAATTTTAACTAATTATTTAATTTAAATAAATAATTAAATTTATAAACTAATTTTCCTTTTAAAGATCTTTTAGTAACTAAGATAATATAATAAATTAATCACCTTAAATAATAATAATAATTATTAGTTTTTTATACATAACCTAGTAAATTGTATCTTTTTTCTTCGTTTTCAAACTGCATATATAAATAATCTATCTAGATTTTAAAATCCAATTTTACACAAACTTTAAACATATTAAAATTCCCAATGTATATATATGTATTTTAAATTAAATTTAAAATCCAAAAATAGAAATACCTCACTGCCCTAGATCGAAGGTTCGTCTCTTCAACGAGCAAAGCCCTTGATTTGCCACCAAATAAAAATCGGCCCGGCCTCATCATCGGTCGCTTCCCCTTCGCGACCTCCACTCGCGACCACACTTTGCTTATTGAGCCTCCAGCTTGCCACAAAACTACTGTGCCACCTATCGCCTCGCCGTTGCACGCATTTGTACACGCGCCCCCAACGCAACCTTACCTAGCATCGATTCCTTCGCCCCTCCCCCCCATCGAATGACGTCGCGGTCTCACCCCCTACGATCGTGAGCCGTAGCTCCTATCACGACTTCGTCGTCGATTCCTTGATCGAGCCTCTCGATTTCAATTGAATTTGAACTATTAGATAATAAAAAAGGGAAAGGGTATAGTGCTATTGATTTGGCAAATATTCGGTTGCCATTATTTTGGTTTGGAAAGGAGAAATATTAAAATGAAGGATTGTATGCATTTGTATTTATATTTTTTTCGGCTGGTTGATTTTTTCTTTTTTTTCTAAATGCGTTTTAAACTAGAGAACACGTGTTGTTCCACGAGACACGTGTTGATATGATTTTCTTTTGACTGGTCACAATATATAAATTTTAATTTAAATTGAATTCATATGTCTCGAAATCGAGCTAAAAATCTCAACCTCCTATCGAGGCGTGTCGCTAGGCGTTCATAATGTTATACCCCTATTTCTAACATAATGGAAAAGGTTTCAAGTTTTAATTTGATCGTATGGAGAAGATAGCTTTTTGGACCAAGCTATTATATTGAATTTTCGTTATAGATTTCAGCACGTTTACCTATCGTGCGATCACACGACAACTCTAAACGCTACAAAAATTGAAATCCGATAATAATAATACACTATTACAGATCCAATGGAACTGGTTTGTCAAATTCCGAGACTATGCCTCGAAAGGCTATTTTTGAATATCAATTCAAACGTATATTTTTGAAACTAAACAAAGCACCTTTAAATTCAATTTTAAAAGTTCTATTATCTTCAGTATTGTTAATACAAATTTTATAATTCTTTAAACTATTTTTAACATGCTTAAAAAAACAAGATTCAATAATTTACCCAATTTTCAATTATTAAATTCGATAAATTAATTATCCAAATAAATAGTGATATTTGAAATTCAAGTTAAACTAACTTTCAAATATTTAAAATCAATTAAATATTCCAATTTCAAATACCCAAAAATCCTGGGTCGTCACAATGACATGGAGTGGATAACTTTTGGGTAATCGAGTATTTCTTCATCAATGTGTCAAAAGATTGATTGCAAAAATGGGTTCTATTATCACTGATTATTGTGCGAGTTGTGCCAAACCTTGAAAATATGTTTTCTTTGAGAAATTTCACAACAATTCTATGATCGTTGGTTTTGCAAGGAACAGCTTCGACCCATTTTGATACGTAATCGACAGCGAGAAGGATATACAAGTTTCTAAAAGAAATGAGAAAAAGTCACATAAAGTTGATACCCCAAACATCAAAGATTTTGATTGTAAGAATGGGGTTTAGAGGCATCATATCTCGTCGACAAATTCTTCCATGCATTTGGCATCAATCGCAAGTTTTACAAAATTCGAATGAGTCTTTGAATAGAGAAGGCCAATTGAAACCACACTGAAGCACCTTTTTCGTAGTTTTTCGAGGACCGAAATATCCACCGCATACTTGATCGTGGCAAAACTAAAGAACACTCTAGATCTCATTATCCTAAATGCAATGTCGGATAATTTATTCAGGGCAATATTTGAACAAGTATGGATCGTCCTAATAGAAATATTTCACTTGGGACATGAATTTGTATTTGTCTAATTTGGACCAGGATGAGGGAGTTTCTTTAGTGACAAAGTAGTTCAGTATATCACATATCATGGATCGATAGAAATTGAAAGAAGTTGTTCATCGGGGGAGTTTTCATTGATTGGCAAAGAAGGTGGTGCGCTTGGAAGACGAGATAAGTGATCGGCTATGACATTATCAGATCCTTTTTTATCCTTGATTGTAAGATCAAACTCTTGCAATAAAAGGAACCAATGAATTAAGCGAGATTTAGCGTCATTTTTAGCGAAGAGATATCAAAGCGCAGAATGGTCCGTGTACACAGTAATGTATGACCCGATCAAATATTGTCGGAATTTTTCGAAAGCAAAAACTACCACTAGAAGATCTTTTTTAGTGGTTGTGTAGTTAAGTTGAGAATCATTCAGAGTCATGCTAGCGTAGTAGATAACGTAAAGGATCTTGTTGATGCATTGCCCTAAGACGACACAAACTGCAAAGTTCGAAGCATCACACATTATTTCAAATGGGAGATCCTAATTAGGTTTTCAAATGATTGGAGCTGAAATGAGTATTTTTTAAGACATTCAAAAGAAGAGATACACTCAGAGTTGAAATCGAATGGAATGTCTTTTTCGAGGAGAGTCATCAAAGAACGAGCCATTTTTCTAAAGTCTTTTACAATGCGTCGATAAAAACCACCGTGCCCTAGAAATGATCGAATGGCCTTAATAGATTTGGGAATGGGTAGGTTTGCAATTACGTCGATTTTTTGCTTTATCTACCTCAATGCCTTTATTTGAGATGATATGTCCATGGACTTTACCTTGTTTGACCATAAAGTGGCATTCTTCTCAAATCAAAGTCAAATGTTTTTCTTTATATTGTTTTAGAACCAACTTGAGATGATGTAAACAATAGGAAAAAAATCAGAAAAGGTAGAGAAATCTTCCACAAAAACTTCTAAAAAGAGTTCAATCATGTCCGTAAAGATGCAACCATGCATCATTGGAAAGTAGCAGGAGCTTTACAACGTTCGACATACGTTGATAAGAAAAGGTACCAAATGGACATATGATAGTCATTTTCTCTTAATCTTCGGTAGCGATTGGTATTTGGTTATAGCCGGAATAACCATCAAGGAAGCAGTAGAATTCGTGGTCATCTAAACGTTCGAGCATTTGGTCGATAAAAGGAAGAGGGAAGTGATCCTTATGTGTTACGGCATTTAGTTTTCGATAGTCAATGCAAATCGCAAACCCATTTGAGTACGAGTTGGAATAAATTCATTTTAATCGTTATCGACAATGTTTAACCTAGACTTTTTTGGTACAACATGAATTGGGCTAACTTATGAACTATCAGAGATTGGGTAAATGATTCCACAGTCGAGAAGTTTAAGAATTTCATCACACACCGCATCTTTCATTTTGGATTAAGCCTTCGTTGCGCATCACGAATAGGCTTGGCATCATCAATTAAATGGATGCAATGTTGAACAAGAGTGGGACTAGTTCCCTTTATATCGGAGATCGACCATCCAATCGCTTCCTTGTTTTTGGACAAGATTGAAAGTAAAGAAGTTTCTTGATTGATAGCGAGAGTCGCAGAAATTATGATGGAAAATGTTTCATTTTCACCTAAGCAAGTGTATTTAAGGTGATCAGGAAGTGGTTTGAGGTCCAACTTTGGGAGTTGCTCGATCAAAGAATTGGGTTGTGATTCGGAGGCAAGTGGAAGCGATCCAATGGGAAGAGTGTATTCAATCCCATTGAGGATTTCATGAAACAATTTTTCGTACTCAGTTTCGCGTTCTTCATTAAGGTCAAGTCTTTATTTTCAGAGTTTTCATGAATGACACAAACTTCCAACATTTGGTTGCGAGGTTCATTTGATTGGCTTTCAAGATTGAAAATATTGAGATCCAAAGTCATGTTTCCAAAAGAGATTTTCATCGAACCATTGCGACAATTGATTTTGGCATTTGAGGCGGCTAAGAATGGCCGGCCTAGTATCAATGGAATTTGGCTCGCAGGATTTGTCACGGTTGTTGTTTCTAGAACGATAAAATCAACGTGGAATATGAATTTCCCTACACGAATAAGCACGTCCATGATTTCTCTCACGGGCTTCATAATGGACGGATCGATGAAACGAAGCGTGACCTTTGTGGGTTTGAGCTCACATAAGCCTAGTTGTTTTTACATGGAGTATGTTATGAAATTGATACTCGAACCTAAGTCTATCAAGCATTTGTTAAGCGTCTTGTCTCCAATTGTACATGAAATCGTAGGGCAGTCGTGATCTTTTGTATTTGATGGGCATGGATTGGGACAAGACTTCACTTAAATTAGCGGCTAAGAAGACTTTTTTGGCACTTGAGTGTGTTGCTATTGGGTGCATAAGTGCTTAAGAAATTTCGCATAAGTGGGGACTTGCTAAACGATATCAAGAAGCGGGATGTTCACTTTCACTTGTTTAAAAATTTCCAACAACTTTTCCATTTTATCTGAGTGTTTCTTGGGTCGAAGACAATGTGGAAATGAGATGTAATACTCAGTAGGCTGGTCGATTTGAGTAGTAGAAGAAGAATTTTGATTGGCATTTCGTTCGACAATTGGTCCCCGTTCTTTTCAGACTCATTCATTATTTTAGAAGTGTCGAGAGAGGTTTTCGGTAATCATTTGGATTAATGACTCGATTGTCAATTTGTTTACTGAAACGTAGAGTTGTGATGGTATACAATTGGGTGACGTTGCTATCTTAAACAACATGGGCTTGATTTGAATTTGCATTTTGATTTCTGGGATTTGGAATAGGCAGGCATAGGAATGTTCCTCGTTAGCGTTCACTTACAGTATATGAGGTCAATAAATTTTGCAAATTGTTGTTTGATTGAAGGCTTTAAGTAGTTTATTTATCCAACATTCCAAGAGTTTCTCAAGTGAACTTAAACGTTTATCATTTTGGGGAGGATAAGCAGAATTTGGTTGAAAATTTGATTGTTGCGGTTGATTATAAGATGGATCCACAAAGTTTGGTTGAAAATGGTTAGGTTGAAAGGGACGATTCGAAGCATTATACGGGAATGCTTGAAAATTGGGACAAACCATATTTATGTTGGGATTGTTTTGGTTCTAAGAAAAATTTGGATGATTTCTTCAACTAGGATTGTACATTGGAGAAAATGGGTCATTTTTGGCTTTATTGAAAGCATTGATTTGTTCGACAGAATTGGGACATTGACCGGTTTATGATTAGGATCATTACATTTATAACACGTCGGGTGGGAAGCTTGTTTCATTTGATTCGATGAGAAAACGTTATCAAATTTTTTAATCGCTGTGTCGATCTTAGCTTCCAAAGCTAAAGAAGATCCAATCAAGTGTGCGCTCGATCATGAGTAAATTGATTTTTCATTCGAACGTTTCCATTGGGACGACTTTTCGATTAGGTTTTCAAGAAATTGCCTAGCATTATCATGATGTTGGGCAAGAAAGTTGCCTTGGCATATTGATTCGAGCATGATTCGGAGCTGTTTTCTAGTCCATCGTATAACATTTGTCATCTCGTCCATTTTTCAAAGTTATAGTATGGTCGTTTTATCAAAAGCTCTTTGAATCTTTCAAAATATGTTCCGAATGGTTCTCCCTTGAATTGATGAAAATTTACAATTTCGTTTCGCATTTTCCTTTTTTTTCCAAGGGGTGGAACTTTTTTAAGAAAGCTTTTACGATTCTTCCTAAGTTTTAACTGAGTTCGATGGTTTGTTGTATAACCACTTTTCAGCGTAATCCATAAGAGCGAATGGGATTAATCGAAGTTTGATTCCGTCATCAGAAATTTGCTGGAGTTCATGGTTGTGCAAACTTGTTCGAATTTCATCAAAAAGATGTATGGGTTATCGTGTTCAAAATTGCCAAATATGGAAGCGTGGCAATATGGTTCGAGCGAATTTCAAAATGGTTACCCATAGGGGCGGGTAACATGATGCAAGATGGAATAGAAACTCTATTGGGTAAGATTCTATCCATAAAAGTTCGAGATGCGTTCTCGTTCGCCATTTCGGGAAGATCGTTTGTTCGAGTTAAACGATTAGTTGTTGAGTCGCGAGTCCAACGATTTGTTGTTATGTCCGAGTCTAAGTACTCATGCAAAAGCGAAAGTCGATAAGAGAAGGAAGTGAGAGTCGAGTTTAGGGAAGGAAACTAGATTTGGAAAATGAAGTGAAAATTTATTTTTGTTCTTTTTTCTTCTTTTTTTAAAGGAAAAAAATATTTGCCAAATAAAATTTATTTTCAAAAGAGAAGTTTGATTTTATTTTTTTGGCTTTTCCAGTTTTTATATATTTTGTTTTCGTAATTTTTTTTTTGTTTTTGAAGTTTTAAATTTTCAGATATTTACCAAAAGGATTTTTTTTTTTTTAGAAAATGGAAATTTGATTTTTGTTTTTGTTTTTGAATTTTAAAATTGTTTTAAAAGATTTTATATTATTTTTATTTTTGATTGCAAATTTTCAAAAAAAAAAGATTTACAAGGATTTTTTTTTGAATGAGAAAAACTAAGTTAAGTAAAATTTACAATTTTTTTTTGGTTTTTGGATTTTAGATTTTTTTTAAATATGCATGAACTAATGCAACTAAATGAATGCAAATGACTTAATTAAAAAATTTCTGTTCTTAGCAGCCCAAAATTAGATAATCACACTTTGTCTTAAATTAACAAAAATATTTTTTAGCCAGGTAACAGACAGGGGTTATCGGTGCACCACGAATCACCGTAGTAATGCAACCGAAGGTTTAAGTACCTTCAAAGGAACAACAAGTATAATATTTACGAATCACCATAATATTTATAACTGGTTATTACTCTGTCATAGCCTAAACACCAAGAAATAAAATTGTTCAAAGAAAACAATTGTGAAGATACAATTAAGCCCTAAGTGAGCCCGCGACACCCTTAAGTCGACTGTCTAACCGTTATAAATAGTCAAATTTACGACGAAATGCAATTTTTGGGCTAAGCGAAGGGTGATGAAATCCCTCGTCTTATGTGAATTGGAGTATTGCACTTAAAAAAGAAAATAAGATGAGATGAATACAAAACAAGAAATTAAACGTGTATTAACAATGCAACTAAAATTAAGTTTATTTTTGTTTTTGATTTTTTTTTAAAATGCAAATGCAAGCAACCAACAATGCAATTCAAAAAATATTGGAGACAAAAGCACGATACCAGAGCGTGCATATTATTAGCCAATTTATTTTAGCGGCGATTTTTTTTGCAAGCAAGCAGTGCGTTTATTTTTTTTGGCAAGTTAAACGAAGTAAGCAACTCTTCCAACTGCTTTAGCAACCTAAGAAAATAAACAAGATATATATATATATATATATATATATATATATATATCGAAGAAGAAACTAAAATAAGTGAAAAACAAAAAAATTGAAATCAAAAGAAGCAAAACAAAACAAAAGAAACCCTTTTTTGTTTTTTTTTTGGTTGAAGAGAAGATGGAAAAAATAAAAAGGAAAATGGACTTAATAATAATAATAATAATAATAATAATAATAATAATTAAAAAAAATGCAAACTAAACAAAACTAAATTATTCCTCTCTAAAACACTTCACAATACATAACTAAACAAAAAAATAAATAAAAATGCTTTCACAACTTCACCAAACTAAACTAAATTAAATTTAAAAGACAAAAAGAAAATGCAAACCAAACTTTATAAAAAATTAATAGAACACACCCGGGCCAAATAAGGTACCTAGACCTACAAAATTTCTTTCTGCACATTCACTGCCATTTCTTCTTAAAAAATAATAATTAACGAAATCAAAACAATAATCGCCTCTTTGGAAATTATGCATGCAAAACAAGAATCGCCTCTTTTTAAAGTCGCCTATTCAATTCGTGAGTTCAATTTGCTAGTTCGAGTGTGTGGTCAGGCGATTGGGAAGGTTGTCGGCGATGTTCGTATTCCTGATTGAGTGAGGGAGTTCGGCGCTGGTGGTTAACTAGGTTGAGTTTGTTCTATAAGTGTTGATTTGGGTTTGAAGTTAGATTAAAGAGGTTGCGGAAGCTGGAGGCAGTGATTATGTGTTTGCGAGTTGAACTTGGAGGCTCGCATGTGAATTGCGAATGGGATGAGGTTGTTCGTATGTGCAGCAGGTTTTTTCTGGATGAAGAAGACTTGGTTGCAATATGAAGTGCTGGCTGTCTTTTATGGTAGAGGCAATAAGGAAGACTGGTGTGGGTAGATGAAGCCGAGGATGTATTGACAGTGGTGGAGCTACATTTTTTTGTAAGTGATATGCCAGAACAGTTGCTTGGTAGTTGTGTTGTGGTTGGAAGTTGTTCGGAGGCAGCAATGTCTGGTTAGGGAGGTGTGGTGGTCTGTTGTATGTGGAGTGGCAGACTGTTGAAGGAAGATGAGTTGATAGGGGGGTATGTAAGAGGTGTCTGAGAAGATAGTCAAGTGAGTATGTAAGTGAACTCTGGGTAGTTTGTCAGTGCAGTGATGGAGTATTTCAGAGCAGTAGTATTGGCAGTACTCGGGGTTGTTTCGGTATTTTGATAGTGAGGCTGTAGAATCAGGGTTTGACTACTGCAGCTGGATGGTATTGGTGATTAGTGGTCAAGTAAATGAAGTGATGAAGTGGTAAAGAGGGGATATAGGATGGATGTAACTGCAGTGGTCAAGTAAACTTATGGCCAGGTAAATGACAGTGAGGGTCAAGTGTGGACTGCATGCAGTGTAGAAGAGATTGGAGGAGGTTGTTGTGAAATTTGTTGTCGTAGAAGTGAATGTTGTTTTGTGGATGGTGGCTGGAAGTTGACAGTGATGGTAGAAATGAGTTACTATGCAGGGGGGAGTTGCAAGCAGGTGGTGGCAAGAATGACAATGTTGCAACAGTTGTTGTTGAATGTAGCGAATTGAACTGTGTTGTTATAGTAGTAAGGTGAGGCATTGTGCAGGTTAATGTTTGTTGTGTATGGTAGAGGCATTGGCAAGTAAGTGGCTTTTGTGGTTGGTTGTGTTATGTAGTGAGGAGCAGGGTACGGCAGCAGGCAGCGGAGACGAGGTTTGGGTGTAGTGTGGTCAATGACAGGAAGGCAGTGACTTGAGGCTGTTTGTATCAGAGTGTGGAGTTGTTTTGAAGACAGTAGGGGATGTTTGTGATCATTGTAGTGAAGGGTGTTTTGTTGTGGGGAGTTGTAGTTTGTTAAAGGGAGAGAGTGAGTATGACTGTGAAATGGTGAAGGCACTATCGGTAAGGATTTGAAATGGTGAATAGAGAAAGGATTTGAATGTAGCACAGTAAGGATTTGAATGTTTTCAGAGAAGCACAGTGTAAAAATTGTTTGTTTTTCAATGATAAACAAAAAGAAAGAAGAAAAGAAATTATAAATGTAAAAATGTTGATGCAAAATGCAAATGCAAATGTAACTTAATAAAATGTCTTTTTTTAGAAATTGTGCATTTTTTTATTTGTAGATACGCATATGCAAAACAAACAAAAAGAAAACAAGCACACAAACAAATGCATACAAAACTCAAACAAACACACAATAATTTTTTTAAAATACAAATGAATATACAAAACAAACACACAATTAAATCAAACAAAAATAATTTGAAAAATAGAAAATTAAAATCAAAACATCCTCGATAACGGCGTCAAAAACTTGTTCGGACGGCTGTCTATCGGTTTAGAAAATAGTCGTACGAAGTTTGAAATAAAAATAACCACAAGCGCACGACGTACAATTTTAGTATATGGCGAGTGCAGGTTGATCCGCTGAATTTTTTTAACATTTTAAAATTTTCCGATCAATCAAATTAGACCAAAGCGGAAAGAAGATTGTTCACTACAAATTGTAAACAAAATGAAGCTAAAATAAGAATAAAAAAGAAGATTAAAAACTATGAGATTAGAAAACAATTTAGAGGCAAATTCACTATTATATTTTTGTAAATCAACAAATAAATAGTCTATGATCTCTATTTTTGATATTAATTGAAATAATTTTTGCGTTTATCATAAGCATCGTTTATTTATGTTATTAATTAACATAACTTAAACCATCAAACCATAATACAACAAGTAACCCACTTATCAATTCTCATGAAAGTGAAGTCAAAGCAAAAACTGTTTTAAGCATGATCTATTTATATTGTAATTAATAGTATAGATCATCGAATTTTGTTTTTATTTTCATTTCAAAATCAAAAACCAATTAGCAAACGATGATGTAATTTGTGTTTATATTGAATAAGAATAGCTCATTTGCAAATGCAACATAAGCTACCAAACCCGTTTGTATAAACTTACATCAAAATCCACTTTCATGAAGCATAAATAAAAGAGACCATAAATCATAGAATTGTTGAATTTACATAAAGTTAGAGAGCTTCATCACCCTTAAATCAAAGGGGTTTAGCTACTCATTTGTGTTATCAAATCAACATTTATAAATTTCAACATTAAAAAGCAAATAAATAGAAACTAAACAAAGGAAGAAAAAGAGATTAACTACTAATTATTTGCATAAAAAAATAAGGCTACATTACTTGCATGAATGCAAATCTAAGCTATATACATGAAATGAAAGAAAGCATAAAAATAAACACTAACATAAAAGTAAATAAAAACATGTAAAACAAAGAAGAGAAAAAGGCTTGAAAGCCATTTTTATTTCATGAGATATTGTGTTTACAACTTGCTTGCTAATTTTCCCAAGTAAAATAAGAGAGCAAGAAGTTATCTACATGTACATAAGTAATGCACGCATTAAACCCTAATTCACTTTTTAGGGTGCTTCTCAAAATTTCCTTTAGGAAGTGTGATCACTAAGTAACCATTAGCCTCTAATTAATCCATCATCAAATATGTATAAAGCTGCGATCTCCACTTAGTTGTCCATTAGCTTCTAACTTAAGATTTAGGTACGTGGGTGGGGTCCTCCATGATTATATATTTGAATTATTTCCATCTTCCTTTCTTTATATTCTCTTGTGCATGCATATATCTTCATGCAACCATCTTCCATATGTGTCTAAATTCCTATAATAATTATGAAAAATGTCCAAGTAAAAAGTCCTAAATTAACACATTCACAAAAATGACTATTTTTCCCTGTGTATAGATGAATTTACGATGATTTGAAAATAATTGAGTTTTGGTTTTAAACATGTTAAAATACCCAAATATGACATGTATTTAAATATTAATAGATAAAATATGGATGTAAATATATGCACATTTACGTGCACATCAACACCATAAATTCCGCCTTTCCTCTTATCCATTATGTACCATCAGGGCGATACCTTGTGTATTGGTTTTGACTAAGTGGGTTTCTTCTGGGACGGTTTCACTATGTTGAAGCAAAAGCATGGGGTCGTAGGCTATTTCTAAAAGAGAACGAGCCAACTTTTTTTTAAAAGACTGAATTAATGCTAAGTTTCATAAATGCTTTGTAACTAACCTGTCCATTTTTAACAACTGATCGGTTGCCACAAAACTTTTCAAATACTTTACAAAATAACTGCCACATTTATCCAATCTAAATCAAAGGAAAATTGGCGTTTAAGTCCTTCGGTTAAGCGAAACGCATATTGCATATAAGTCATTCTTTCAAAATAATTTATTTCCATAGTAAATTGATTTGGAAAAATCCTCAAAAATCATAGAAATTCAATTCATCATGTTGTCCAACATATTAAAATTTGAGACCCGATTCCTTCTTGAAATAATTAAAATAAATTTCAACCCCAAATATAACATATTTTCCTTTAGAAATTCATAATTAATTCTCCATATCTTGGAAAATTATGAAAATTTAATCCCGTCTCTAAAATCATGTTTTACCTAACATATAATTTTTTTATGGCATTCTAAATTAAATAACATCAGTTTTGCCCTAAACCGTGCAAATTCATGCATAAATAAATTAATTTAAATCTAACATAATATAGCTCAAGCATATCATCATCCATAACATCGTAAAAACGGGTTTAATCTTATATCTGAAAATATATGAATATAAAAAAATAGAGATGGAATGGAGTATTATTCACCTTAGATATGATAAGGAATTTGAGATTTTTTGTTGATTAATCATTCATAGCTTTGATTCTTAGCATTATATTGAACTTTACTCTTTTCCACCTTGTTAATGGCCGGCTGTAATTTTGTTTTTTCTTTTCGTTTGTGAAAAATTAGAAGTGGAATGTGAATGGGAAATTACAAAAGTGTATAGCGGTGAGTATGAGGAGGTGTGACTATTTACTAATATGCCCATGTGCAAATTAATTAGCTTGCAAACCAAATTAATCCCATTTATTTTATTATTAGGCACGACCCAATATGTTTTATCCAAATCTCAATTTCCTTATCATTATTATTATATTTAATTTATTTAATTAAATTTTTTGAATAATGTTATCAAAATGTCGGGATGTTACAGGCTTACCCCCTTAAAGAATTTCGTTCTTGAAATTCAGTAAGGACTTAAATACTAAACATAGCAATCATCTGTCACAACTCCCAACAAACATACTAACATATCTGACTAGTAACTATCTGTATAAATCTAATATAGACATACCCTCAAAGTAGTTCAGAATAAGTATCTCTAGTCCCATGCTCTCTCTTCCAAGTACAGTCATTCTCATTGTCGCTCCACTGAACTTTTACCAACTTGACTGTTTTGTTCCATAGTCTTTTCTCATCCCTCACTACAAGCCAAACTAGTTGTCTAACCAAAGTCAAATCAGGCTCTACCATCAAGTCTTCCAACCCGGTCGAAGGAATAGTAGTCACTGAATCATGCACATACTTGTGAAGATGAGACACATGAAATACATTATGGACACCTGCAATACTGCCCGGCAACTCTATTATGCATACAAGCTTCCCAATTCTCTCTATAATCTGGAATGGTCTAACATATCCCGGGGATAACTTCCCTGACTTTTCAAATCGTACCACACCCTTCATTAGTGATACCTTAATGAAAACCCGTCTCCAACTGAGAACTGTAGGTCTTTACACCTTTTATCAGCACAACTCTTCTGCCTGGATTGAGCTTCTTTCATTCGTTCTCGGATAAACTAAATCTTCTCTTATGCCTCCCTAACTAAATCTGGACTTAAGACCAATCTGTCTCCAGTATCCAACCAACATGCTGGCGATTTGCATAGCCTTCCATACAAAGCTTCAAAAGGTGACATTCCTATACTAGTCAGATAGCTATTATTATAGTAAAACTTTATCAAATGTAGTGGTCTTTCCAAGATCCACCGAAATCCAATACACAAGCTCTTAATAAATCTTCGAGTACCTTATTGACTCTCTTTGTTTGCCCATCCGTCTAGGGGTGATATTCCATACTCATATTAAGCTTCGTACCCAATACTTCCTATAAACTCTTCCAAAATTCACTAGTGAACAAAGCATCTCTGTCACTTACTATACTACTAGGAACTCCATGTAGCCTAACTATGTTCTTCAACTTAGCTAAAACATGTGCCATCCTAGTTGACTTTACTAGAATGAAATGGGCATTCTTGGTCAACCTGTCCACTATAACCTATATACTTTCGTTACCTCTATTTGATATTGGCAATCCGTTTATAAAATCCATGGATCGAATTCCATTTCCAAATTTGAGTCCCTAGAGGTTGAAGCAACCCACTCGGCTTCTGATGTTCAGCTTTCACTTGTTGATAGTTTGTATACTGCCTAACCCACAAGCCAACATCTCTCTTCATACCTTCCCAATAGAAGCTCCTCTTCATATCTTGATACAACTTGGTTCCTCCATGATGAATCGTAAATTTGGACCGATGACATTCTCCAGGAACTTCTTTCCTCAAGTCCTCCACATTTGGAACACATAACCTTTCCTTCATTTCAACCATCCTCTTTTGTCAGGCTAAAGTCCTTTAGATCATCGATCTCATCTCCAATCTCGAGCCTTTTAATCCTCTCGGCTATCACTGGATCCTCTTTTTACTTAGAAGCAATCCTTTCAATCAACACCGATCGAACTTCTAAATAGGGCAACATGGTGGTATTCTAATTAGAACTAGTAGTCGATCTTAACTGCACAACACAACTGGCCAAAGCTTCTAAATCCTTCCACTCTTCCAGCATAGCTAATATCACATTATGATGTCTTCGGCTAAGAGCATCCGCTACCTTATTACCTTTTCCTATTCTATATTCTATGCCAAAATCATAAGAAGCCAAAAACCCCAACCCTTTGATGTCTTATATTCAACTCCTTCTGAGAGAATATATATCTTAAAGACTTATGATCGGTATAAAGCTCAAACCTCTCCCCTAAGAGTTAATGTCTCCAAATCTTCAATGCAAAGATCACCATAGCCAACTCCAAATCTTTAATGCAAAGATCACCATAGCCAACTCCAAATCATGTGTAGGATATCTCACTTCACGCAATCTAAGCTCTCTAGATGGATAGGCAATAACTTTACCCTTCTACATCAATACTGCTCCCAATCCAGTTTCGCATGCATTAGTATACACCACCAACCCCTGGCTTCCATCCAGAATTACTAAACTGGTGCGTTGGTCAACAAATGCTTTAAATTAGGGAATGCTTCCTCACATTTGTCAGACCAAATAAACTTCACCTCCTTCCCGGTAAGCTTAATTAAAGGTGCTGCCAGCCACGAGATGCCCTTAATGAATCTCGGTAGTAGCCAACAAGTCTAAGAAAATTCCTGATCTTAGTCACCGTTTTGGGTCTCTTCCAATTATTTACAGCTTTGATCTTATATGGATCGGTTGAAAAACCTTTCTCCGAAACCACGTGACCAAGGACCTTAACTTCTTTCTTCCAAAAATGGCACTTGTAAACTTCGCTTTCAACTGATTCTGTCTTAGCATCTCGAGCACCACTCTAAGATGAACTTTGTGCTCCTTTTCGTCCTTAGATTACACTAAAATGTCATCTATAAACATCAAAACAAACCTATCCAAGTACTCTCAGAATACTCGGTTCATCAAATCCACGAAGAAAGCAGGTGTATTCGTTAATCCAAATGGCATCACCAACAACTCGTAAGAACCATACCTAGTTTGGAATGTTGTTAAAGAATACTATCCTCTGCCACTCTTAGCTGATGGGAACCTGTCACCAAATACAATTGGGAAAATACTCTGGCTGCACTCAATTGATTAAACAGTTCATCTATCCGCAAAGAATACTTATTCTTAATCATCCTATCGTTCAACTTACGATAGTCGATACATATCCTCAATGACCATCTGGTTTCTTTAAAAACACCATGGCCGCTCACCAAGGCGAACTGCTTAGCTTGATAAAATTTCTTCCTTCGAGATCCACTAGCTGCACCTTAAATTCCTTCATCTTTGTAGGTGTCATCCTGCTCGGTGGTCTACTAACAGGTTCAGTTTAAGGCATCTATTCTATACTCAACAACTCGTTTCGGTGGTAGTTCAATGACTGGCTCAAAGACATCTGCAAACTCTCTTACTACCCGAACCTGACTTAGCTCATCTCTATCTCCATATCATTTAGCGAAGTACTATCACTCCGATCAGAATTATGCACTGAGAGTATTACCCAGTTATGGCTATCAGGATGTATCAATGATATTTCCCTATCCTGTATTTTAGCCTCATACCTACCCAACCAATCCATACCCAAAATGATTCTAAAATCTACGAAATTGAAAACATAGAGACTGAATACAAACTTATGACCTAACAATTCCAGTTCTAACTAGTTACATCTTAACACTAGAGTTTCATACCCTCATATTGGACTCGCAACCCTCAAGGAAGTAACAACGTAGGTAGGTTCTAAGCATAACCTATCAACCAAACATTGAGATATAAAAAAATGTGATGCACCGGTATAAAAAAGAACCCTAACTGGCATACTCTGAATCAAAAATGTACCTTCCGTCACAATCTTCCCTTTATCAGCTGCACTAGGCCTAAGTGGTCCAATTGAAAAAACCTTTCCTCTGTCCTCCATAATTGGCTCTGGACACTGATTCTTGGAATGCCCAACTTGATCACAGTTGAAGCACTTCACATTCTTCTTATTTGCAGTCTTTTTCCCATTACCTGACCGGCACTCATTCGCATAATGACCCTTCTTGTCACACTTAAAGCAAACTAACTCAGCCTTTGCCTTCTTGGTAGCATCTACCTTCTAGGCTCCCTTCTTCATAAAATACTTATTCCCCCGAGAACCTTAAACTTCCACCGACTTCTCTCTGGTACAACTAACAAGCACCTCCTTTTGACGAATGGCCATCTCCACAACTAAATTACTAGGATCGTGAATATATGGTAGCAATCTCGGGCCTTAGTCCTGTAATGAATCTCTCGTTCCTTCTGATGTCAATGTTTATAATATTATGTCCATAATGGGACAGCTCCTCAAACTTAGTTGCTTACTCAGCAACTGACACTCTCCTTACTGTAGATCCTCCTCATCAACTCTAACTTAGCAAATTCAGACACAAAATTCTACTTAAATCTCCATTTAAAATTATCCTAAGTCAAATGCTGTTCTGGAACTATGACAGTAACACTATTCCGCCCATGTAGTACTGACCCTTACAACTACCTAGAGGCCAACCTTCTCTTTTGTCCGTCACTCGGACCCAAATCAGCAAATATACGCTCATAATGCAACAACCAATTCCTAACCTCCATAGCACTCTTCGACCCCATAAATGGCTTCCTATCCAAACTGTTGTAGTCTCTATTTAGCTTAGCATAATTATTACCAACCGAAGCCACAAGATTAGCTCCTCCAACATTTCCACCACCTCCAACAGCAACTCCTACTTGCATCATATTGACGAAGAACTAATACATAGACCCCATATCTACTGTGGATTTCCAGCACCTACATTGGCATTAGCATTTTTATTATTAGAATTTGTCGATCGACCTGAGTTGCTCCTAATAGTAGGTCGAGCATTTTCGTTAGTCGTGATGTTTCTTCCTCCGAGATTTCCTCTTCTGTTTCCTGCTTCCATATCTCATTTCTCATAAATCTTCATACAGGTCTTAGTAAGATACAGAAGAATAGTCTAAAAGAGTGGGGAATATGTATATATATATATATATATATATATATATATATATATATCAAATACAAGTATATTACGGTAGCGTTAACCCAAACCCCGATCTTATTATCTGACCCATTGGATTATGTTTGAAAAATTGTTTAGATTTAAATTTCTTTCAAAGTTCATAGACCTATGCTTTGATACCAACTTGTAACATCCCCTACCCAGAGGCCCAAAACTAACGGCTATGGATGCTGCAGTCATCCATAGTTATTATCCTCAGCAACCAAATATGGCAACGTTAGATTCATTGATGCATAAAAACACATGAATATGAAAATTTTAAAATAGCAAACAAAGTTTACCTTCCATTTCAAAATATTTCAAATTCATTATACAATCCTAGAGTGCAGACCACGTTCTGAAAAAATATACTTTTTACGAAACACACCTAGAGCAACATATGAAAATGCCCACTTGGATGATCAGTGTGTATAATAGAGGAAATAAACAATTTGCCTTTACTACCAAACACAAAGGAAATAAAAGAACTCTAAATAGCTCGCATGCCTCATGCACGTCACTGGACGCTTTATTCGTCTAAAAGAATACCTAAAAAATTTAAACCTCAAACTACTCAAAATGGATTAATTACCCGAGAGTTTAAGGGAAAAACTAAAACTTCGAGTCAGACATGAAACCGTGTATGAATAACAACCTACCATCTCAAACCATTTAGACATTTAGTGAGGCCATGACATTTAGAGGAGAGGGTTTTCCCCTCACTAGTATCCTAAAACATTTGTAATGCTATATATATTGAACCTACATCCAAAATTGTTAAAATATAGTATTTCAAAACATTACGATGATACGAAAAACAAGTAAATCAAATCTAGATTACCATCTCCATTCATTCTAAATATTTGTCTCAATCATAGTTTCTAGGGTTACTATTAACCTATTAAATGTTTATGGACTATTTTTCCAGTTTCATGGTTTTCATGGGATCACTAAGAACATATTGGTAACTCCAATATCTTTTACATTATCTTAGTTTTCATGGGCTAACTGGAAACCTACTGACTAACTGTCAATCTCTTAATCTGGATATAGTTTTCATAGGCTAACTATAAACCTATTGGCCCCTGCCAATATCAAATCATAGTTTTCATGGATGAGTATGAACTGATTGGCTCCTGCCAATACCTTCCCTTTACATAGTTTTCAAGGGCTTACTATGAACCTATTGGCTCCCGCCAATATCTTTAATTAAGATCTTAAATTTTCTTAAGTTATATTTGTTATTAGATCAACCTAGCTGGTTATTTTTCCCTTTCCCCAAAGTATCATTATGGGTTAATTACAATGTGAATATTTATATGAAAAAGTGCTACTCTCCAAAAATTCTTATTTATGCCATGGAATTTCCACTTAAAAATGAGAATAGGTTATTTGTTTTGAAGCCTTAAAACATCATTTTCGAAACCGCTGGATGACCTCCTTCGAAAGCATAGAAAACCTCTTTTCAAAACTCTAAGTATATACCTTTTGGTTGTATCAAAACCTTATTTGATAATCTTTAGGAAAATAGCCTCGAAACTAGTGAAAGTACCCCTTTCGTAAACTTTGGGTTTTACTTCTTAGAAATTTCCTTTGGGTCAAAGTGGTTATATTCGAAAGTATCTCTTTCGAAACCCTTTAAAAAATTTGTTTGGGGAAAAAGTTGATGGTGTTGGAACCACCTATTCAAAAGCTTAAAACCTTTAAGTTAAAATTTCAAAGGGTAGCGTCGAAACCCCTTTCGACCTTATTGCCTTCTGAACCGTCAACCCCTTCTGAAAGGATTTAGAAGTGGCTTAGCTTAAGTAAAAACAGAGATAATCTTTGAAATCATTGATAGCTTCAATACACTCGAAAGGGAAATAACAGCTGGGTTTCGACTTGGTTGAAACCATTACTTTCGAAGGCACTTAAGACAAAAGAAACCTGCTCGAAAGCTAATACTTTAAACATAATATGGAACCTTCCTCAAAAGCTGTTTATAAACTCTTTTCGAAAACATAAGTTCCAACTGGGTTGAAAACTCTAAGCAAAACAAAATAAATACTTAACTTTTAAAAATCAAATAGGGTTTCGACCCTATAGGAAGCATTAATTTCAGCACCATATCTTCTGTCTTTCCTCTGGTCTACTACGTACCATCAGATTGATACCTTGTGTATTGGTTTTGACCGCATGGTTTTGACTGTGTTGAAGCAAAAGCATGGGGTCGATGTGACGACCCGACTTTCCACTCCCGGAAAATCGCATCATCTTTAAGAAAGAAAGGGATAGAAAAGAGAAAAGAAAGAAGAGAAAGAAGAAACAACACAAGAATCTCAATAGCGGAACGAATAAATTATATTAATAACATAAGTATTACATAGTATACATCAAATATCAGAGTTACACAGACAATACAACACATACTAGACAGTTATAAACACCTGTCTAGTTATTACAACTCAATCACAACAGATAAACACTCAGAGATACCAACACAGCGGAAAACTATATAACTATACGTAGAAGCCTCCTGCTCCATTTGCTCCTTCACAATTCGTCAAAGCTAACCTGAATCCTAACCTGAATTCCCTTGACCACTCATAAAAATTTGAGTACCCAAGAGTTAAAGAAAAACAGAAATAACTCCGGGTCAGACATGGGTCTGGTGTGAGTAACAGGTTAAAGTTGCTTAATTTTGAAAAACCTTTGAAAAGAAAAGGTATCGCGTAAGACTTCCCACACATAAACATGGAAAAGTTTTTACCTTACGCTAACCAAAACATTTGATAGGAAATCCGATGATATTATAATAGTGTCTAGGGTTTTCAAGTAAATAAGAAATAGCCAAAATTGTTACATCTATTAAATTCCAGCTAGTAGCCACAAAAGTGGGTAATACAATCAAAACCGTTGGCACTTATTGGATTTTGGATTCCATACAATGGCTGGGCTACTGGGGTATCGCCCGTCACAGTACGTGGCCTAGATCACCGTACCGAGGATTACTCTCGATCCCCTGCAACACAAAGCTGGACCCATTCCTTACTGAACAGTTCCAAACAAGACAACCCCGCAGTTGTGATCAGCAACCGCACCACTAAGCCGAAAATAAAGGAACCTCTAGACAGGGATAAATCTTGCTCTCAAGTGGGGGCGACCCACGAAGCTTTGCTGCACCTCTCCTGTTTTAGCTATTCCCGGTTGATGAGGCTTGAGGCTACGATTACCTTTATAGGACATATCACTTAGAATGCTCATCGTTCACCTAACGATGTTCTGAAGCATTCAATCCATACAAGTTCGTTCCGGATTTGAACGAAACCGAAGGCATTATCTCGTTACACTCGTATTGGAATCACCCTCAGAGTTAACGACAATAACCCTTGCACTCTAAATCTTCATCTCGAATCTATAAGTACTATTCCGTCAAACTCATTACGGAATCACCCACAGAGTTATACTGACGTATAGCCCTTTACCTCGAGTCTTCACTCGCTCCACTTGGATTAACGACCTAACGTTAATTGGAATCGATGTGGTTTTCGGATCTCAAATATGGAAATCTAATTCCGGTCTCATCGAAATCCAAAGCGTGTCTTTTAAGGTCCAAGTTGTTTTAAAGTTTAAAACAATTACATTCATTATCTAAATATACACAGATAGATAATTCACAACACAATAGATAATCATCCTTATCATTATCAACAGATAATTCATATCATAATCAGATAATCCATATTATCATCCAAAAGCAACCAATGCATCCATATCACATACACTACTCATCTCATAACTGAGATTACAAACCATACCAGACAACTAATACCATTCATCAAACATAAGCAATGATCTAATGATCTCACCATTTATAATTAATTTAAAATGGATTAAATTAACCCAAACTCTAATTAATTTAAAATAAATTATATTAATTACTTCATCATTAAAATTCTGCTTATCTTAATCTTTAATTGATTACAAATCAATCTACCATCTCAATATTCATTTCACTTAATCCTTATTGATTAACCATCTCTAATTACAATAAGTAATTAGCATTTAATATTACTTACACAAGTTAATTATATTAAACCCTTTGCAGTAATTAACTTATAATTTCTTAATTTATTAATTAGCTAAAATTAATTACATTAATCATTTATTCATTATTAATTATACCTTAATTAATCAATTCCAACTTACATCATTAATTAATTAATGATTTCTAATTATATTTAATCAATCTCTAAATATAAATTAATTACATAAGTAATAAATCTTCAATTTAAACAACATATATATATTAATCACCCATGATTAATAACCATTCAGTAATTAACTACCTTAATCACTCATCCCATAAATTAATTACTCTTAATTAATTATCCTCATTAATCCTTGATTACTTTCAAAGTAATTTAAATCCAAATTACTTCTATAATAAATATCCTTAATTACATTCAGTAATTATTAATTAATTACTTCCTTAAGTAATTATAAATCCATAAATTACATAAAGTAATTATCAAACAATCCTCAAATGTTTAAATTAATTTAACTTAATTAATCTAAACTAATCACATTAATCAAATTAATTACACCAAGTAATTAATTCATTAATTACTTTCATTAAGTATTTAAACTTAAACAATTGATTATTATTAATTAATTAATCTAATTAATTATCAAAATTAATCACATTAATTAATTGTTAAATAATCTTAAGTTAATGACCTTCATTAACATTTCTTAATTACATAATTAAGAATTAACTTCAATTAATCATTATTAATTATCAATTAATTAATATTTAATTACAATTTAACTAATCTCTAATTAATTAGGTGTTAATTAAAATCTTAATTGTCATTAATCATTTGATTAAATAAATCTTAATCATAAATTAAAATTTAATTAACCATCCTTAATTATAGATTAGTTAACCTTAATTAATTAATCTCAAATCTAATTAATTAACTTAAAAATAATATTAATTACTTAATTAAACATCCACAATATTAATTAATTAAATAATTACTATTCCATTTAAATTAATAATTTAAATGAAACTAATTTCTTAAGTTCAAAATTTAGAAACATACTTCTTTATACAAAGTATTTTAAACACTTTGCTTCAAACAAAATTAAATTTAAAAATTTCTTTTTAAATTTCAAACTGAAACACAATTTAAATTTTCATTTCAGATTCGAACTTAAAAATTTAAAACTTTATTTACATCTCCATCTTCATTTTCAAATTCAAATTATTTAAACTTCCTAAAGTAGTCAAAACAAATTTAAACTTAAAAACTTATTTAATTTTAAAAACTGACATTAAAGTCAAATCTCAGGTTTTTAAAACTAAATTTAAACTTAGTTTAAACTTTATTTCATACATTAAGACTTATAGTTTTAAAATTCAAAACAATGTTCTTTATACTGTAAAAGTTTAAAAACCTAATTTAAACTTTCCAGATTTAAATTCAACTCAGGTTCATCTATTCAAAATTTCAGTTTCCAGATTTAAATTTCTAAATTTCAGTTTCTATTTAAAATTTTACCTTTAAATTTAAACAGAAAAACAGTTTCGGTTTAATATAACAACTTACATTTTTGAATTCAAAAATGTTTCAAAAATGCAGGATTTAAATTATTGAATTCAAAATTAAGTTTCAGGTTTAAATATTTCAGTTTTGAACTAAATCTTACAAATTTAAACTTTACTTTTAAATTTAAATAAAAACAGAAAAACAGTTTCTGTTTTTAGTTAAAAACCCAACTTGGATTTAAAAGCATTTCAAATTTATTACAAAGATCTAAAATTTAACTAACTGAATTTAAATTCAATTTCAGGTTTAATTTAGTTTCAGATTTTGGTTTTGCAATCAACTTTTACTTCAAATTTAATGAACCTGGAAAACGGGTTTTCTGCTTTTAGCTTTAGAAACCCAAACTAAGATTTTAAAAACTGAATAATTTATAAATACCCAGATTTAAAATTATTTGAACTTATAATCCAAATTCAGGTTCCAAAAAAATTTTCAAATTTTCAAGTTTGCATTCCTATCATCACCTCAAATTCTTTATTTAAGAACCTGGAAACAAGTTCTGTTTCAAAACTAAAAACCTGAAACAATATTTCACTCGAGCTATCCTATAATTTACTTTAAGTAAATTACCTTCTTGCTTCGAGTCACCTTTCTCAATTACCCGAGACCAACCCGTGCAACAAAACCCTGCAAACAAAGAAAACATCACCACCTGCACACAACCTCACTGTGCACCCTTAAACCAACTCCGGCCACCTCTGACCATCGTCAATGGCCATCCCCTATCAACCAGTAAACCCACAACTCCCCTCAAACCTCAAATTCCCAAAATTCCACTCGAATTTAAATTCAAGTTTAAAAACTAAAACCTGGAACAGCCGAACCTCCTTTCCTCTAAAACCTGTCAACGCCAATTTCCCCCATCACTGACCACCACCATCTTCCATACTCGGGTGACAACTCCATCAACCCATCATCTACAAATCCCCTAAATATCTCAGAACTCGATCCAGTTATGAACCCGCAGCACTAAAATTCTTAAACCTAGAGAAAAAACTAGGGTTCATACTGAAATCCCCAAATTACAACACCAAAGTTTAAATGTAATCCAATTTAGAATTTTTCCTATAATCATTATAGCTACTCTATCCTAAGAATCAATTTCATCCAGATCCAATGCAAGTTTCAACTGTGCTCAACCCAATTGTGAAATACAGCAATTTCATTACTGCACTTGTTTCACAACACTATAAATTATAATATTTGATTTAGAATTCATGAATTCATTTGTTGTTTCTATTAATAAATCTGAAACAATTAGATTATTGAGTTTGGATTTCATTCTGTGCTAATTTGTTCTGCAGATTATAGACAATCTAACTTGATTCATATAAATTTGTATTTACTCTATCCTAAAACAAACATGCAAGGGTTTGAATCATAACAACAATCAAGTCAAGTAAAGAATTCCAGGGATCAAACATGAGTTTGAAAATTTGAAGAATAACATGCAACAGACATCATCATATTCACAGGCATATCTTAACAGGTATAACATTTCAGCAATCTCATATGAGTTGATTTGTAATTTATAAACATGCACAACTTTTCCTATTTAATAAACTTATGAATGAGTTACTCACCTGTATTTGCAAGATGCAGAGCACAGATTTTTAAAATGTTGATGCAGATGCCAATATCCAGTTTAAAGATGAATGCAGGCCTCTTGCTTTAATGTTTATTTTTCCAGATTCATTTGAAAAAGATGCAGGCTTTTGAATGACTGAAATGCAGGTTGCAGATGCAAATACAACTTGTATTTGTTTCCAGCTTTTACATGTAGTGGCTTCCATTTTGATGCTCCCAGATTTTAAAGAAGAATGAATGCAGGCTTGCATGTTTGTTTACAGGGATTGATATGCAATTTGAAAGTGAGGAGTTTGATTTTTAAAATCTGAAATGTTACAGATTTTACTTTCATTTTAATATAGGAGGAAAAATGTTTCTTTGTTAAGAATTGAAAAAAAATGAGAAAGAATAAAGGAATGAATATATGCAATGTTTTTTAATTTAAATTATGATTTAAAATTAAAAAAAATTGAATCAATGACACTTGTAAAAGAAATGGACACATGTTAACTTCTTTGTTTACTTACTTAACATATGTTATATTATGTCTTAATACACTACACATGTCTTTATTAAATGATTGGTTATCTTAATTAAAGTTAATGAATGTTTAAATTAAATTAATTAGTCCTTATACTTAGTTATGTATATAATTTAATTCTAAAGAATAAATCAAAGTGTTATTTTAAATAAAACAATATACAAATTTATCATTTGAAAGAGAAACTTTTAAACAATTAAAATAAATTTATAAAAGAGTTTGTAACTTATTTTAATATTCAAACTTAAATTAAAAATGAATTTTAAACCAATTAAAACATTTATCTTACATATTTAAAATCATATAGTATTTTATTAAATATTTTTGAAAAGCTTAAATTAAAAATAAATCACAATTTCTATTTTCAAAACATTAAAATTATGTTATACTAATTTAATTAAAACAACTTATCTATTCAAAATATATATAAATACATATACATTATTGAATAGAGAATAGATTTATCAGTTTATTAAAATAAATTTCACAAATTAAATATTTAAATAAAGAAAATTATTAAATCAAATCAAATTTATTAACAAAAATTATCAATTCAATTTAAATTTAAACTCAGATTATTAAATTTAAATTGTCCAAAATTCCGGGATATTACAGTCGAAGGCCACTTCCAAAGAGGCGGAGCCAACTTTCTAGACTGAATTAAAGCTAATTTTAGTATATGCTTTGCAACTAACCTGTCCATTTGTAAATACCAGATTGGTTGCACAAAACTTTTCAAATACTCTGCAAAATAACTGCCGCATATATCAGATTTAGATCAACGGAAAATAAACGTTTAAGTCCTTCCATTAAACAAAGCCCATATTGCAAATAAGTCCTTCTTTAAAAATAATTTATTTTTCAAAGCAAATCAATTTGGAAAAATCCTCAAAAATCACAAAAATTAAATTTCATCATGTGATCCAACATATTAAAATTTGAGACCCAATTCCTTCTTGAAGTAATTAAAATAAATTTCAACCCCAAATATAGCAATTTTCCTTTAGAAGTTCATAATAAATTCTTCATATCTTGGAAAATTATGAAAAATTAGATCCATCTCTAAAATCTTGTTTTACCTAATATATAATTTTTCCATGGCATTCTAAATTCAATCTATTTTTCCCTAAAACCGTGCAAATTCATATATAAATAAATTAAAATAAGTCCAACACAATATAGCTCAAGCATATCATCATCCATAACATCATAAAAATGAGTTTAATCTTAAATTCGAGTGTAAAAAAAATAGACACGGAATGAATTATTATTCATGTTAGATATGACAAAGAATTTGAGATTTGTTGGTTATCAATCCTTCCTAGCTTTGGTCCTTAGCTTTAGATTGAATTTCCTCTTTTCCTCCTTGTTAATCGTCGGCTCTAATTTAGGTTTTTGATTTGTGTCTGTGAAAAATGAGAAATGAAATGTGAATGGGCAATTACAAAAGTGTATAGCTATGAGTATGAGGAGGTGCGACTATTTACTATTATGCCTATGTGCAAACTAATTAGCTTACAAACCAAATTAAGCCCATTTATTTTATTATTAGGCACGACCCAATATGTTTCATCCAAATCTCAATTCCCTTAGCATCATTATTCTATTTAATTTATCTAATTAAATTTCCTGAATAATGTTATCAAAAGTTAGGGATACTCTCTGAATCGATATCACTTAATATATATATATACGTATATATTACAGATTATGTATCTTTAATATATAACTTGTCCTCTGCCATTTATATATTAATCGTGTAACGATCTAGAATTTATGTCATTTGAAATTCGTATATTTAATTGATTTTAAATAGTCACAAGTAAAATTTATAAGATGAATAGATTTTATTTCGAATATCTGGATTTAATTGGATAATTAAATTGTTAATTTAATATTTGAAATTGTGTAAATAATTAGAATTTGAATTTAATGTAAATGAAAATGATTTATAAAGTTGAATTAAATTATATTAGAATTAGAATGATGTTATAGAACTTTTAAAATTGAATTAAAAGTTAATTTGTAGAAATTGAATATTTTAATATTTAATTGACGAGTAAAAATAGCCATTTTTCAAGCAGTCTCGGATTTTGACGAAACTAGTTTCATCAGATCCGTAATGTTAAATTATTGTAAGATTTCAAATTTCATGTCAATCGGATTTACGGTTTGTCCGGGGCAAGCTAAAACGTGTAGAAATCTGTTTAAGTGAATTTTGAATTTTAAATAGTCGATTCGAATACCTATCTTCCAAATACGATCGAATTGTCTCTCGATATATATTCCATTCATGTGTTCGGAATAAGGGTAAAATATTATAAATGCCTGGCGGCATGCTTCGTTTCGAGTTCGAGAACATGAATGGTGTTGCTAAAATTTTCTATAAAAGGACCTTAATTTTCACCATTTTTCACAAAACCCTAATGGGCTAGGGCTAGCCGCCTTTAACATTTCAATGGCCAGAAAATCATTATCTTCCCTCCTCGATTTCTTCCAATCCACCAACAATTATCGAAAACTTCCAACTAGAAAAATGTTAAGCTTGTCGAGAGCTTTCAGACCAACGGCTGTGATCTAATTTAAGTTGATGGATCAATGGCAAATCAATTTCAAAGCTCACCATTCATACGCGTTTTCTGAGGACAATACTCGAACGAGTTCAACGTCGTCATGTTTGGTGGTAGAGCTCGTGAAGGGCTACAACGTGGAGGTCGTTGATCATTACACAGACGAAAGATGGAGGTGCGACTTTAAGGGATTCGAACGTGATAATAGGTAAACTGCTTGCGTCTTTAGCTGGGGAAGAAAAAGAATGGGCTGGCTGATTTGATGTAAGGGAAATCAACGTCCTATATTTGTTTAAGGGTTTGAAAATAAAAATAAAATGTTAATTAATTTATATAATAATTTGTATGAACTTTAAAACGCTATATCTTTTTCATACGAGGTCCGTTTCGTAAGAAACGAATTGTGTTAGGTTCGTATGGACGAGGATTACAATATGGAGCTAAATTGGGATTTATTTGAGCTAGTGAAAATTTTGGTTCAAATTAAACGCTTGTTTAATTTTAATTGGAATAAATCGCTATCGCGACGACTACAAGCAATGTGAGTACAACTTACTCTTTCTGACTCACTGATATTTTTATATAAGTGTGAAATAATTTATTATACGATGATTGATGATTGTTTGGATGATATATGATATATTGATTGGTATTTGGATATATACCTTCCTAGTGAAGCAGATGACCCTATATGTTCCCATGCATGAGCGGATAACCCTTTGTACGCGCGTCTGCCTTGAAGCGGACATTGTACACATATTCTAATATGTATATTTGTTGCAGGTGATAGGTTGGAGGAATCCAACTGGATTCCTCAACAGTATTGATTTATTTATAGATATTGTGATATATGTTATTATAATATTATATATGATATTTTAGATGTCATGATTGATATATTTAGTGTTGTTGCAGCATTGGGCCTATTTTTGTAATTTTAACAACGTTGAAGTTATGATTTCCAAATTTAAAAGGATTTTCATGTGATTTTGAAAATACATGTTTTGTTGAATTTTGAACTGTTAAGGAAATTGATTTATTTTAAATAAATAAATGTTATAAACATTATGATGTTTTGAAAAATATAATTGGAAAGTTATAATTTTATAAATAAAAAAAATGAGGAAATTATAAAACGAGTTTTATAAGTGTTAAAAGAATTTATAATGAATTTTATAAGTGAATAGGGTTTATAATTGTGAAGTTATAAAATGAATGATTTTGCAAATAAATGGATTATAAGTAATAAACTTATAAATTGGATTTGGCATATAAATGAGACAAATGGAATTGGTTAATAAAGGAGATTTATAAATTGAAGTTTTTATAAAATATAAATGGAATTAATAAACATTGTTTTATAAATCCGAAATCAATTGAATTGGATAAGTTAAATATAGAAGTTTATTAAAGGCATTACATCTACGATTTTGGACAGTGGATAATCCTTTAATAAATATGTAGAAGTAATGGATTCGGTAAAGGAGATATATTCACGATTTTGGATAGTGAATTATCCTTTAATTAAATGTTGCAATAATAAAGAATTTGGTTAGGTAGATTTTAGACAGTGGATAATATATTGAATAAAATGGATATGCTTTGGAAAGTGAATAACCTTTTGAAATAAATAAATGTTCTGGAAGTGATATTTTAAATGGAGTAAAATGATCTGAAGATGTTTTAAAATGTGTTAAGTATCCAAACCATAGATTTCAACATCCATTGTTGAAATAGACGTTTTCAAGAAGTAAAGAAAGATGGACTATAACACTGGTTATAGTAAATGATTATCGGAAGTAAATGTATTGTCTAGTATTGGGGTTTATATATCTATCTTAATTTTGAATCCCTATACTATTGATTTTGGGTTGTCGTAACAGTGTTTTACGCAACATTCGTTTTGACCGAATAAATATGTTTAAAGAGAATCTTTCCCTTCTAGAATAAAATATATACTTACTCGTGATTTAAGTATATGAAATATTTTCCAAGTGTTGAAAATTAATAGAATTGTGAATTACTTGTTATTAAATAAGTATATGGAAATGTTTTCCAATATATAAGTTGAAATGGTTTTGAAGATATATCTTTTTAAAGATAATTTGAGTGAATATTTAGCAAGTGGTTTAATTAATAAAAGATTTATTTAAAAGGGCCTGGTGATTATTATGGTGCTGAATATTTGTTTGTTTGTTTTGATAGTTAAATAACCGACTATCAAACATTAGCCAAATTTTAGTTCCTGAACTTGATGTGGGAACTATTTAGTCGTACACTAGTACGTAGCCTTCTGTATAGGCTTGATTATCATTTGTGTTGGGGATGTCGATTCGTATAGTGCGGAGTATTAATCCAATCTATCGAGCTTCCTTCTTGGCCCGAAGGATAGCAAGTTGAAAGTTGGAAATGTGATAAGTATATGAGATTTAGTTTCCGTGTGAAGTTGAGAAACGCTTTTGCGTTGTTGGTGCGAAGAGACTGGGATCAGATCTATCTGAAAACCACTTCGGACCAATGTATATGCGACGATTGTGCAGATTGCTTGTGATGATATTAATATTCTGGAGTTTCATAGTGGAGGATTGCTTGTTGATCGTTTGGGGTCAAAATCCCAATATACATCCAGTAGCAGTGGTCACTTCATAATGAAATATCCAATGCGAGGACTATCCGCTATTAATCCTAGGGATTTCTCGACAGGATGTGGTAGTAAAGTACCTTCGGTTTGTCCTGTTCCTGGACAACTTGTATGGATGTTTGTCTAACATTGCATTTCTATAGATTACGTACATTGGTTTTTACAAACGTACATCAATGGTGGCGGAGAATGCAACTTCTCTTAGCTTAACACTCTCATTGAGACGTATGAGCTTAAGGGTTGTATTTTTGTGGAAGACAATTAGTAGTCAAAGGAAATGGCCGTGTGGCATTCAAAGTGATGTGATATGTGATTGTGAAAGGTAATCGTTGCCACATCAGGCCTCATCAACCGGAAATGACCAAAACAGGGTTAGATGCCGCAGGGCTAGTGGGTCATTCCCATTAGGATATGATCATCCTCTTCTAGATATATCTTTGCACGCTATGACGTCGTGTATCTGATTATTGTGGTTTGTATGCTATGAGGGCCCTTGGTAAAGGTCGGTAACGACCGGAGGATGATATATTCGGTACCATCTAGTTATAGAGGTGGGCCGGTCTTGTGTTGGTAGAGGATCCTTTGTGATGGTCCTCGGTACATTCTCCTAGAGATGCACTGCTGGAAGGTAGTCCCTTCACCTGGTCATTTGTATGGAAATCCAAACCCCACTACGTGTTTGCTATTTTGAATGTATTACCCAATTGGGCTATATGCTGAAATTTAATCAATGTAACAATTTGGGCTATGATTAATATTATTTGTATATAGTAGACACTACTATAATATAAGAGGATTTGATATGATATATTTTAGTTATTGTAAGGTAAAAACATATCCGTGTTTACATGTGGACTTGTCTTACGAGATACTTTTGTTTTGATAAAGAAAAGTTTTGGTAACTTAATAAATTAAGTTGAGTGCGTTTCTTACGATGGTTTGCCAGACTGATCTAGGCGTTCTTCCCTTTCAATGCTCGGGTCAGATCGAGTATATTTATAGGTCTAGATTTGATGCTTTTGGAGCTTCAGCAGGAGAGCTGGAGATCTTCATTTTCGTATGCACGTACTTGTTTTGATTGTCCGTTGTGCTTTGTTTGTTATTGTAGATTATTATAACTATTCAAGATGATAACTCTAATTGATGTACGTGTATACAGTTTCTGTTTTGTAAAGATCATTGATATGATATTATATATTTTCCGCTGCGATGCGAGATTTTGTATTGGTCTATTTTGTTCTATCTCCTCTCTTTCTTCTCTTCTCTTCTTCTCTCTTCTTTTATTTCTCTTGACTTTCAATCATTTTGTGATTTTTGGGTCGGACATGTTTGGATTATTGTCGATTCGAAGGGTACAGATTTTCGGGTTGTCATAGCTGGTATCAGAGCTAAGATTTTGTATATTCCTAAGCTTTGATGTGTACTCAGTATAGATAGGGACAGTAGTACACTAGATTGAGTTTGAGTGTGTTATATATATGAGTGCGTATTTGTTAGTGAATATAAAATATTTTATATTGTGTTTGCTTATCCGTTGAGCTGTTTGTGAATTCTGGTCGGTATGTGGGACACCATGTTATCGATAGGGATTTCCAAACACTTAAACGAGGCAAGTCGACATAGTATCATTTTAAATTGGGTGAATGAAATAATTTTACCTCGATTATATTTTATATATAAAGAAATAATTTTTCAGAATTATTAAAGTGTAATAAATTAATTGTTTGGTTGTTTGAAAATGTAAATATATATAAGTTATTAAAAGATGTTCGAATAATCTAAATAAAAACAACAATTGTAAAAGAATGAAATTGTATAAGCAAATGAATTATAAAGTATGGAATTGTAACTAATATGATTTACAATTGTGAAATAATCTTATATATAAGAAATGGAACAACCTGAATATATTTTATAAATATGTGTTATAAATAAAAATGAATTTAGACTAAGAAATTGAAAATTTGAATCTCGTTTATTTTGGAAGTTGTTTTTCAAAGTTAAAGAGGTTATTTTATTATAAATAGAAAATAAGTAAAATTATATAAGTGAAAGATTTATAAATATAAAAAGGAATTTTTTAAAAGAATAGAAAGCACTGAATTCACTACCGTTGCTAGAAAATAATAAGGATGATGACTGCAGCATCATTAGTATCATTTTCGAGTTTTCGTGTGATGGATTTGCTACCAATAGTAAATTGAAATTGAAATTTTGTTATGATAAACAAATTAGATTAAATCCATGTTGTAATTGATAAATATAAGTAAAATAAGTTTTGGACTTATAATATATGAGATAATAAAAATGTAACTTGGTAAAGTTGAAATAAATGTGAGTTAGCATAATAAATTTATGATTTGAAATTTAACTAAAGGAAAGATAAATAAATTGAATTGGATTTTAACTGGATTATATAATTTATTGAAATGGAAATTAACTTAAAAGAAAAGTGATTATATAATATGAATTTGGAAGTTTAAATGAGTTGTATAACTTATAAAGTGAGAAAAGGTAAGTAAAACCAATTGTTAAAATGGTTAACACTTTTGGTTAGGCAAAACAAAATCTGAATTTGAATGGTGATATGATTTTGACTTAAGTTAAATAAAATGAAATTGAAATGAAATATAACTTAAGTAAAAATGAAGTTGATTTTGGTATCAAAGTAAATTAATAATGTGAATTAATAAAGTAAAGTAATGAATATGAACTTGAGTTATATTATGAAATTCAACTTTAGTGGTAAAATGTATTAGCAACTGAATTAAGAAATGGATTGAATGTTAATCAATCTAATGTAAATAAATTGATATGGTAAGGTATGTAAATGTTAATTCATTAAAAGCTAATGAAATTGAAAGCTAAGTAATTGAATTTAAATTGAAAGTGAACAAACTTGAATATAAATTAGTGAATGTAAACTAATTGAATAAATGAATGATTAGTGAAATCCAATGTTAATGAATCAAATGTGATTTAATTGAAAAACCAATTTAATGAATGTTAATAAGAAGTGAAAGTGTATTGATTTGGTTATGGATGTTAGTTGGATGATAGTTGGTTGATGGTTGGATTTGTTGTGGTGATTGCATTTGCTATATTGGCATTATATAGTTGTTGTATTGGTATATGTTGTATATTGATATTACTTTCTATATACATGTTTCTCATTTGTGTATTGAGTGTTTAGTAGGTGCAGATTGCGCTTGCTTCGCATTTGGAGCTCGCTTTCGCGCTATATTAGCTGTATATGCTAGCTAATAATATATAAGGTACATATCTCGGATTACATATCGTACTTCTACACTTTTTTCCCTGTGGGACGCCTCATCATTGAGATGAGATGTATATTTGTTATATATATTGTTATTTTTTTTGGATCGAACAGCGCAAAGGATACACTGGAGAAATTTTCTGAAAATTTAGGGCATTAGAATCTTATTGAGATTTTGGAAAAGTTTTGATTTTGGAGTTGAAAGTTAAATGATATTAGTTGGTTTTAAAAGATAACTAAGTAGATTTGAAAACTTAGAAAAGTTTTTGTAAGTTTAACTGATTTTGGGAAAGTTAAACATTTAAGTGATTTTGGTAAATCTAGTTTAAATGATTTGTTGAAAAGTTAATGGATTTTGTGACTTTTTCTTAGTTGGTAATTTCGAGTACGAAATTCTTTTAAGTAGGGGAGAATATAACGACCCAGAATTTCTGTCATTTAAAATTCATATATTTAATTGATTTTAAATAGTCACAAGTAAATTTTATAAGCTGAATAGATTTTACTTCGAAAATCTGGATTTAATTGGATAATTAAATTGTTAATTTAATATTTGAAATTGTGTAAATAATTAGAATTTGAACTTAATGTAAATGAAAATGATTTATAAAGTTGAATTAAATCATATTAGAATTAGAATGATGTTACAGAACTTTTAAAATTGAATTAAAAGTTAATTCGTAGAAATTGAATATTTCATTATTTAATTGACGAGTAAAAATAGCCATTTTTCAAACACTCTCGGAATTCGATGAAACCAGTTTCATCGGATCCGTCATGCTAAATTATTATAAGATTTCAAATTGCGTGTCAATCGGATTTACGGTTTGTACAGGGCAAGTTAAAATGCGTAGAAATATGTTTAAGTGAATTTTGAATTTTAAATAGTCGATTCGAAAACCTACCTTTAAATACGATCGAATTGGCTCTTGACATATATTCCATTGTATTCGGAATAGGGGTAAAACATTATAAACGCTAGGCGGCATGCTTCATTTCGAGTTCGAGAAAAATTCGGATGAATAGTGTCGCTAAATTTTCTATAAAAGGACCTCAATTTTCACCATTTTTCACAAAACCCTAATGGGCTCGGTCTAGCTGCCAATGTGACGACCCGGAATTTTTGTATATTTGAAATTGGAATATTTAATTTATTTTAAATATTCAAAGGGTTAATTTTTAACTTGAATTTCACATATCAATAATTATTGGATAATTAAATATTGAATTTAATTATCAGAAATTAGGTAAAATGTTAAATCTGGAATTTTAAGCCTGTTAAAAATAATTTGAGGGTTTATAAAATTTATATCGGTAATAATAAAGATAATAGAAGTTGTAAAATTGAACTTAACACTGATTTGTTTAGTTTTAAAATTTTATCGTTTAAATTGAATTTAAAAATAGCCTTCCGAGGCACAGTCTCAGAATTTGACAAAACCAGTTCCATTGGGTCCGTAATATTGAATTATTACTGGATTTCAAATTTCGTAGCCTTCGGAATTATTATGTGATCGTACGAGAATAAAACGTCCAGAAAGTAATTATCAAATTTAATTTAAATATCTCTATCAATCAAATCACAGCTGACTTCCTTTCATATCCGTGTTCCTTCTTTTAACGGCAGCACACAAACATCTTCTGCATCACGTACCCCCTTCCTTTCCGTAGAAGCTTTATATCGAGATGCTTCGTTATCGTTCAAACATAAAGATCAAACAAAAGCAATAATGGCCGCGATTTCTTTTTGAAAATTTTCAAGCCGAGTTCATTTGAAAAAAAAAAAAAAACGCAAGCTTCTCTTCTGAATCGAATTAATGGCCGCTGCTTTCCCTCGTCTCTCGCGTTCCCATCCCATCTCCTTTAAAATCGGTTCGAACTCGAGCCGCAAATAGACTCGTGGGATTCGCGAGTGTTGGATTTTGAGCACGATTCGCGAGTGGGTATGGAGTTCGTTGTCAGCGCCGAGCTCGTGGGAGTTTGAGGGCTTCAAGCGACTTCGTTTTAACGCAAGCAGAGGGTCGAACGCGATTCACAAGTCGCATCGAATTGGCTATCGCGTGCGCTCTGGGTTAGGGTTGTGGGTCGATCTGAGGAGGGGCATCGTGACTTGAAGAAGGTGGGCGATCGAATCTCGAGCATCAGAAGGTGGTTCGAGCAGTGATTGGAGATGGACTGTTGGGTGAAGCAGGGTGATGGCTGCGAACTCCTTCGAGGCAGTGGGTAGGGTTCGACGTAGTCGACTGCAAGATGAGGGGAAAAAAAACCCCTTGGGTGCTACTCGTCGCCGCTAGTAGAGATGTTCTGCAGACTGTTAGGTAAATTCTTGTTTTAATCAAATAAAACATTTATAAATTAGGAAAGAAAATAATGCAGATGGATTGTAGTAAAAAAATAAGCGGTTCTGTTTAATTTACTTAGTTGATATATAAGGTTCAACTTATATAAGGATGCAACACAAATATATGTTATAAGTTCTGTTTGTATAAATAAAACCTGAAATGCATATAGACGAGGTTTGGAAATATAGAAAATTGGAAATTGAGGAAATTCATATAAAACTTGCTTTTGAAATCTATAAATGGGTTTAAAAATAATTTATTAGTTAATTCGATTAAATTTATCAAACGGGAATTTAATTATTCGATTTGATTCGAATATTAATAAATTTATATAATGTTATTCAAGGTCCAAATTGTGGAGAATCAAGCCGGATTGGAAATAATTTGCATGCAAAGTTAAAAGGTGAGTTAATCTCACTCAGTTAAATTTAATTTAAATGATTTAACTTAAATAATTGTTTGGATGGTTGAAGTTGATTGATGTGATATGGTATGAAATATTCTGGAATCAATATATTATTGTGCTAACATCTGTGGTTGCAGGAAAAACAGGTTGGAGGGATCCAACTGGATCCCTCAACATTTATTTAAATTTATTTAATATTCTCTGCTGTGAATATTGATATTCTATGATGAGTTGTATTGGAATATTTAATGTTATGGTTGATTGGATGTATTTGAGTAAATAAATTACCAAAATATATAAATTGGATTTGGAAAGATAATAAAAGAAGTAAATTTTTAAGAAAATAATTATAAAGAATGCAAATAATAAAAAAATGAATTGATAAGAATATTAGTGTTTCCAAAATGCTAATTAATGAATCCTGTATATGGAAAGGAATTTTTGAATAAGCAGAAAGTTAAGAAAACTTAAAATTTCAATGTTACTGTCTAAAAGAATAAAACAATTATTTCAAATTTAGGATTTAAATTATTCTAGAAGAATAAAGAAGAAATGAAAAAAAAAATGAAATATGTATATTTCAGTTAAAGATGTAAAATAAAAGGGAAAATAATAACAATTAAAATTAAGTCAATAATTAATGAATTTTGAAATGAACTGAATAAGTGAAGAAATTTATTTCAAATAAAATAAGTTGAAAATCAATTTGGAAAATTGATTCAATTGATTGAAGTTGGAAAATTCTCCTCGAATAACCAAGTATGTTTTCAAAGCGAGTTTTTAAATATAAGTTAAAAGGGTTTTAAAGTTGTTTTTAAAAAGCAAGTTTTGAAAAATTTATTATATCCAATATTTAAAATTCAAAGGGTAAGTATTTTCTCAAAATCTAATATAGTAGTAATTACTTAAAAGATGACCTAGTATTTTGTTTTCAAAAGTGAAATTCTAGTTTTATATTCTATTAAGTAACTTTATTTTCAAATACTCATATAGTAAGTATTTTTACAAATATTGAAGAAATTTAACTTAGCTGTTTAAAAGTATATATTTCAAAGTAAAATGTTTTAAAATTCATTTTTAAAAATCTAGTTTCATGCTTGGTGATTTCAGAGGAGATAGAAAATATTTGGAAAAAGTTTATTCTGGGAAGAAAGATGGTTTGAACTGTTTTCAAAGGATTGAAAATAGAAATATATCTTGTGAAGATATTTTTGGAGATAAATAATTTGGAAAATTATTTATTGGTTGATGGTTGTTTGTTAATATAAATTGATAGTTAAATAACCGACTATCAATATTGGACAAACGCGTTGATCGTTTCGAAGAGACCGGGATCGAGATTTATTTCTCGAAAACCACTTCGATCCGGTTTGTACGTTTCGTGCGAAAAACGTGTTCGGAGTCGAAGATGGAGCAGTGAAGTGCAAGGGCTAGTCGCTACTAATCCTGAGGATATTTCCAAAATGGATGTAGTAGGAATAGTGCCTTCGGTTCCGTTCGAACCCGGGACGGACTTGTATGGATGAATGCTTGCGAAAACATCGTCAGGTGGACGATGGGCATTCTAAGTGAAAACGTTCTAAAGGTAACGCTTAGCCTCAAGCCTCATCAAATGGGAATGACTGAAAATCAGGGGATATGCAGCAAGGTTAGGTGGGTAGCACCCAAGCAGGGTGAGGTCATTCCAGTCTAGATGTCCCTTTTTATTTTTCGGCTTAGTGGGCGGTTGCTGATCCCAACCGCGGGGTGATCTCACTCGGGACTGTCCAGTAAGGGATGGTTCCGGCCTTGTGTTGCAGGGGATGAAGGGAGTAATCCTCGGTACGGTGATCTAGGCCCCGTACTGTGACAGGTGGTACCCCAGTGCCTAGTCATTGTTGGAAATCCATTCTTCCTACGAGCCTTGACGAGTTTTGTTTGTATTACCCACTTTTGTGGCTAGTAGCTGGAATTTAATAATGTAACAATTTCGGCTATTTTATAAGTACTTGTGTATAGACCCTATTATAATATCAGAGGATTTCTATAAAAAAATGTTTTAGCTATCGTAAGGTAAAAACCCGACATGTTTATTTGTGGCGAGGTCTTACGAGATGCTTTTGTTTTCAAAGGATTTTTGAAACTTTAAAAAATCAATTGGGTGTGATTTTCTCACGCTGGTATTCCAGACTGACTCGGGTATTATTTAACTGTAATGCTCGGGTCAGACCGAGTATTATAGAATACAGGATATGATGCTGTGGAGCTCAGGAGACGAGCAGGATGACGATACGTACTCTCGTACTTGTTTATATATATATTCCGCTGTTGAGTTGTTGTGTATCCATTGTATGTTATTGATGTGAGCTGTGACTGATGGACTCTGATGATGTAATGTATGTAAACAGATGTATTTGATTTTGCGTAAAGATTATTTATTATCTATTATATTTTATTCCGCTGCGATGGTTAGATTCTGTTATTGTTTTCAATTCTCTTCTTCTACCTCTTCTTCTTAAACCCAAATGGTTCGTATTTCTGTGCAATTTGAGTTGATTGTTGTAGAATAATGTTAACTCAAGGGGTACGGATTTGCGGGTCGTTACAGCCATTAACATTTAAATGGCAAGAAAATCATCATCTTCCCTCCTCGATTTCTTCCAATCCACCAACAATTATCGAAATCTTCCAACTAGAAAAATGTTAAGCTCGTCGAGAGCTTTCAGACCAACGGTTGTGATCTAATTTAAGTTGATGGATCAATATCAAACCAAGTGAAAAGCTTCATCGTTCATACGCGTTTTCCGTTGGCAATACTCGACCGAGTTCAACATTGCCGTGTCTGGCGGTAGAGCTCGTGAAGGGCTACAACATGGAGGTCGTTGATCGTCACATAGACGAAAGATGGAGGTGCGACTTTGAGGGATTCGAACGTGATAATGGGTAAACTGCTTGTATCTTTGATTGGGGAAGAAAAAGAATGGCCAGGATAATCTGATGTAAGGGAAATCAACGTCCCATATTTTTTTAAGGGTTTGAAAATAGAACTAAAATGTTAATTAATTTATATGATAATTCGTATGAACTTTAAAACGCTATCTCTTTTTCATACGAGGTCCATTTCGCACGAAACGAATTGCTTGGGTTTGTATGGACGAGCACTACAATATGGAGCTGAATTGGGATTTATTTGAGCTAGTGAAAATTTTGGTTGAAATTAAACACTTGTTTAATTTTAATCGGAATAAATCGGTATCGCGATGATTGCAAGCAATGTGAGTATAACTCACTCTTTCCGACTCATCGATATTTTTATATAAGTGAGAAATAATTTATTATACGATGATTGTTTGGATGATATATGATATATTGATTGGTATTTGGATATATACCTGCCTAGTGGAGCAGATGACTATATACGTTCTCGTGCATGAGCGGATGACCCTTTGCACGCGCGTCCGCCTTGAAGCGGACATTGTACACATATTCTAATATGTGTATTTGTTGTAGGTGACAAGTTGGAGGAATCTAACTGGATTCCTCAACAGTATTGATTTATTTACAGATATTGTGATATATGTTGTTATCATATTATATATGACATTTTAGATACCGTGATTGATGTATTTAGCGCTGTTGCAGCATTGGGCCTATTTTTGGAATTTAAAAAATGTTAAAGTGATGATTTTCAAATTTAAAAGGATTTTCTAGTGATTTTGAAAATATACGTTTTGTTGAATTTTGAACTGTTAAGGAAATTGATTAAATAAATAAATGTTATAAACATTATGATGTCTTGGAAAATATAATTGGAAAGCGATATTTATATAAATAAAAAAAATGAATAAATTATAAAACTAGTTTTATAAGTGTTAAAAAGAATTTATAATGAATTTTATAAGTGAATAGGATTTATAATTGTGAAGTTATAAAATGAATGATTTTGCAAATAAATGAATTAAAATTAATAAACTTATAAATTGGATTTGGCATATAAATGAGATAAATGGAATTGGTTAATAAAGAAGATTTATAAATTGAAGTTTTTATAAAATATAAATGGAATTTATAAACATTGTTTTATAAATTCGAAATCAATTGAATTGGATAAGTTAAATATAGAAGTTTATTAAAGGCATTGAATTTACGATTTCGGACAGTGGATAATCCTTTAATAAATGTGTAGAAGTAATAGAATTGGTAAAGGAGATATATTCACGATTTTGGACACTGAATTATCCTTTAATTAAATGTTGCAATAATAAAGAATTTAGTTAGGTACTATATTCAAGCTTTTGGACAGTGGATAATATATTGAATAAAATGGACATGCTTGGAAAGTGAATAACCTTTTGAATTAAATAAATGTTTTGGAAGTGATATTTTCAATGGATTAAAACAATTTGAAGATATTTTAAAATGTGTTAAGTATCGAAACCATAGATTTCAACATCCATTTTTGAAATAGACATTTTTGAGAAGTAAGGAAAGGATGGACTATAACACTGTTATTATAGTAAATGATTTTCGAAAGTAAATGTTTTTTATAGTATTGAGGTTTATATATCTATCTTAATTTCGAATCCCTAAACTAATGATTTTGGGTTGTCGTAAGGATGTTTTACGCAACATTCGTTTTGACCCAATAAATGTGTTTAAAGAGAATCTTTTCCTTATAGAATAAAATATATATTTAATCGTGATTTAAGTATATGAAATATTTTCCAAGTGTTAAAAGTAAATGGAATTGTAAATTACTTATTATTAAATAAGTATATGGAAATGTTTTCCAATATAGAAGTTGAAATGGTTTTGAAGATATACCTTTTTAAAGATAATTTGAGTGAATATTTATCAAGTGGTTTAATTAATAAAAGATTTATTTAAAAGGGCCTAGTGATTGTTAAGGTGCTGAATATTTGTTTGTTTGTTTTGATAGTTAAATAACCGACTATCAAACATTAGCCAAATTTTAGTTTCTCAACTTGATGTGGGAACTATTTAGTCGTACACTTAGTATGTGGCCTTCTATGTAGGCTTGATTATCGTTTGTGTTGACGATGTTGATTCGTATAGTGCAAAGTATTACTCCAATCTGTCGAGCTTCCTTCTTGGCCCGAAGGATAGCAAGTTAAAAGTTGGAAACAGGATAAGTCTATGAGACTTAGTTTCTGTGTGAGGTTGAGAAATGCTTTTGCGTTGTTGGTGTGAAGAGACCGGGATCAGATTTGTCTGAAAACCACTTCGGACCAACGTATATGCGATGATTGTGCAGGTTGCTTGTGATGATATTGATATTCCGGAGTTTCATAGTAGGGGACTGCTTGTTGATCGTTTGCGTTTAAAATCCCAATATTCATCCAGTAGCAATGGTATCTTCATTATGAAATATCCAATGCGAGGGTTATTCATTACTAATCTAGGAATTTCCTGACAGGATGTGGTAGGAAAGTACCTTCGGTGTGTCCTATTCCTAGACAACTTGTATAGATGTTTGTCTGACATTGCATTTCTACAGATTACGTACATTGGTTTTTACAAACGTACATCAGTGGTGGCCGAGAAGGCAACTTATCTTAGCTTAACACCCTCCTTGAGACGTATGAGCTTAAGGGTTGTATTTTTGTGGAAGACAATTAGTAGTCAAAGGAAATGGCCGTGTGGCATTCAAAGTGATGTGATATGTGATTGTGAAAGGTAATCGTTACCTCATCAAGCCTCATCAACCGGAAATGACCAAAATAGGGTTAGGTGCAGCAGGGCTAAGTGGGTCATCCCCAGTAGGATATGATCATCCTCTTCCAGATATACCTTTGCACGCTATGACGTCGTGTATTTGATTTTTGTGGTTTGTATGCTACGAGGGCCCTCGGTAAAGGTCGGTAACGACCGGAGGATGATATATTCGGTACCATCTAGCTATAGAGGTGGGCCGGTCTTGTGTTGGTAGAGGATCCTTTGTGATGGTCCTTGGTACATTCTTCTAGAGATGCACTGCCGGAAGGTAGTCCCTTCACCTGGTCATTTGTATGGAAATTCAAACCCCACTACGTATTTGCTATTTTGATTGTATTACCCAATTGGGCTATATGCTGAAATTTAATCAATGTAACAATTTCGGCTATGATAAATATTATTTGTATAGAGTATACACTACTATAATATTAGAGGATTTGATATGATATGTTTTAGTTATCGTAAGGTAAAAACATGTCCGTGTTTATGTGTGGACTCGACTTATCAGATACTTTTGTTTTGATAAAGAAAAAGTTTTGGTAACTTAATAAATTTAGTTGAGTGTGTTTCTTACGCTGGTTTACCAGACTGATCCGGGCGTTCTTCCCTTTCAATGCTTGGGTCAGACCGAGTATATTTACAGTTCTAGATTTGATGCTTTTAGAGCTTCAGCAGGAATGTTGGAGATCTTCATTTTCATACGCATGTACTTGTTTTGATTATCCGTTGTGATTTGTTTATTGTTTTTGTATATTATCAGCAATTTTATGGACAGATTATTATAACTGTTCAAGCTGATAACTCTGATTGATGTATGTATATACAGTTTCTGTTTTGTAAAGATCATTGATATGATATTATATATTTTCCGCTGCGATGTGAGATTCTGTATTGTTCTATTTTGTTCTATCTTCTCTCTTTCTTCTCTTCTCTTCTTCTCTCTTTCTTTTCTTTCTCTTGACTTTCCGTCAGTTTGTGCATTTTGGATCGGACATGTGTGGATTATTGTCGATTCAAAGGGTACATATTTTCGGGTCGTCACAAATCGATAACTTGCATACTCTTTAGTTGTTGATCTTTTCTCAAGCTGAATATGTCATGTGTAGTACTGTTAATATGTTGACAAGAAATGGTAAGGTACATGCTCATATTTATTAAGCTTTCCTCAAAGATATGAATTATACTTAGGCCACCATGAAATGATATATAAGAGAAAAAATAATCTCTCTTGATTTGTTAGTCTTTCCTATTGGTCAAGATGAGATCGGAATAATGACTATGGGTTAGGATTTGTATATGATACAACTCATAAGGTGTTATCCATCACATGTAGGCCTATGATCTGTTGAGCTTCGTCAAGATCAAAATCCTAGGCAAGTGAGTCCTAACACACACTTGAGAAGTTGAAAGACTTCTATATTTCTCTTTGGGTTTAGAGAAATATAAAAATATAGTGGTAGCTTAGTAGTAAAATAAATAAATGTATTTATGCTTATTAATAATATAAGAACATTTGATATGTGTAAATATCCTAATCTACTTAAATTAAATTTGCAGAGATGTCCACACTGATGCTATATTTCGAAGGACAAGCTCATTGGACCTAATTACATTGACTGGCTAAGAGAGAAAAAATTGCACTAAATTATGAACGTTTATATTCATCCATAAAAAAACGCTCAAAAGAAAACCCTCTAAATATATGGCTCCAAATTAGTGATTACTTATAATAAGTAGGGTAGCAAACTTTAAAATAGCCTAAGTTTATGTGTTGTTTACTATATTGTAAAGATAACATGAAGGCATGACTGTCCATTAAATCTTTGATAGCCTCAATGCTTTATTTAGGGAGCAATCTCATTCCTTAGGGTGTGAGATTATGAAGAAAGTGTTCGATACGAAGACGATGAAGGGCACTGGTATAGGCGAATTCATCCTATTGATGAACATCTATATTGATAGAATTCCATAGCTATATGTTACTAGAAGCATTGAGATGCAAGTGGACTTGGTATTATGGTTTCTTACATCATAATTTGAGCTGTTCGTATTGAATTACAGTATGAACCAAATAAATGTGAGCCTCATTGAGCTACTCAACATATTAGGACTGACCAAGTCCTTATCCTTAGGTCAAAGAACGATGCTCGCTATAAAGGAAAAGCATTTCCTTCAAATGGTTCGAAGAACAGAAAGTGTGTTCACAACAAGAGAAATAAGAATGCTCTAAATGACAAGGGTGAATGTCACTCCTATCATAAGAAGGGGCAATGGAAACAGAATTATCTAGATTACCTAAAGCTTGTAAAAGAGAAGAAGGAGAATGTCCTACCGCTCCTACTTGTATGTTTATGGTTCAAAATTGTTTTAAGATCAATAAGTTATCTTGGATTTTAGATATTGGATCCAGGACTCGTATACATAATTTGATACAGGGACTTAGGAGTAGTCATGTTGCGAAAAGTAAGATGAGGCGTCAAGTTGTTGATAGATCTACTGTAGATGCAACTGCAGTTGGAGACAACTATTTAATTTTTCCTAGTGGCTTTGATTTAGTTTTGAATAATTGCTATTATATAAGAAACTTTATTTGGAGTATTATATCCGTTTTGAAACTATTTGAAACTAGTCTTGGTTTTCCTTATAATAGCAACACTATTATATCGTGTTTGGTAAAAATAATATATGTGATCATATTTTGGATAGTGGCATTTACGTTCTTAATCTTAATTGAATATTTATTATTAACTAATGTTTATGTTAATAATAATTATGGATAGTATTGTTGACTAGGTCATATTACTAAGAAACGACCACATTGATTGAAAACCAAAGGTTTTCTGCCATCATTTGATTCTGAATCATTTGATACATAGAATTATGTCTACAAGGAAAATTGACCAAGCATGCATTTGGTGGGAGCAATGATAGAGTTGATGGACCCTTTGGTCTTGTACATACTGATACATCCCAATTTCTATAGGCACAAAAGACAATTCTTCTTATTTTGTTACTTTTACTAATAATTTCTTAAGATTGGAATGGGTATATGTATATCTTGTAAAGAATAAATTAGATATATATGAAATAAATTTAAAAAGAATCATAATGGGGGTGAAAATCAAACAAACCATAAGATTAAAATACTTTAGTCTAATCGAGGAGGTGAGTATGTTGGATAAGAGCTCATATAATGCTTAAAATAGAATGGGAGTATCTCTTAGGTTATTCCACCCTACACTCCACAACACAATAGTGTTTCAGAAAGAAGGAATCATATCTTATTAGATATGGTTCATTCCATGATGAGTAAAACTATGTTGCCTCGTTCATATTAGGGACATGCCTAAAAAGCTTAGTGCATATGTTGAATTTGATACCTACTATATGTGCTTAGGATGTTATATGAGATATGACATGGGAAGAAACCTCATCTCAATTATTTGAAGGTGCGGGGTTGTCCAGTGTATATTAAAAATGTTGGCCCCAATAAACTTGAGGCACGATCGGCTTTATGTAAATTTATCGAAAATCCTAAAAATTATAGGGAATATAATTTCTATAACACCGAGGAACAAAAGGTTACCATTTCTCCGAATGTTTTATTTTTAAAAAGGAATTTCTACCAAAAGAATTAACAATGAAGTTGTAGACTTGAATGAGATCCAAGAAACTAACACGGAGCCTGAACTGGTGGGAGAAATAAATTCACCAATACATGAAAGCATGCAACATATTAGAAGGTCTAGCAGGAATTCTCGTGCACTAGAGATATTCGAATTTCTCGTGGATGGAAAAAAAGGACTACGTCTTAGAAAACGATGCTTCGCTCTCATTCTAATAACCATTGTGGACCAAGACTCTACGCATTAGCTTGAAGCAATGAAATTCGAAATAAACTCTATGTATGATAAAAAAGTTTGGATTTTGGCTGACATACTCGAAAGAATAAGACTCATCGGTTACAAATGGATTTTTAAGAAAAAATTAAATGTTGGTGGCAAACTAGAGACCTATAAAGCAATATTAGTTGCAAAAGTGTTTAATAAAATTCAAGGTGATGATTATAATGAAAGGTTTCCGACTATAACCAAGCTTAAGCCCATACAGATAATGCTTGTCCTCGTTGCGTTCTATGTCTATGAAATATGGAAATGGACATGAAAACAATATTTTAAAATAGTAATTTAGAAGAGACCATTTACATATCACAACCGAAGGTTTCGAGGTCGATGGGAGCGAGAGAAAGGCTTTCAGATTGATAAGATCAATTTAAGTTCTTAAACAAGCTTCAAGATGTTGGAATAAATGTTTTAATAAAGTAATCAAGCACTTTTTTCTTTATCATAATGCAGAGGAAGCATGTGTATATTGAAAAGAAAAATGAAGTGTTATAGTGTTCATAGTCTTGTACGTTGATGGCCTACTCCTGATTAGCAAAGACACCCCATTGTTACAATAAGTGAAAGCATGGTCATCCAAGAACTTCTCTGTTAAGGGTTTGGGAGAAGCAACCTATATACTTGGTATAAAGATATGTAGAGATAAATCCAAGAAGTTGTTGGGATTGTTCCAATATCTATATATAAATAACATACTAAAAAGGTTCGAGATGGAGAATTCCATGTGCGAAAACGTTCTGATGTAATATTGAATCATCCTTTCTGTGAAGGACGCTCCTCTTATTGATGGGGATAAGGAAAGTATAAGGAGAATACCGCTATCCTGCTTTTTAGCAAACCCGTGATACCAAAAGATCGATCAGAAACCAAAGACAGTTCGTCTCAAAGATTGGTTATACTTTGCTTCGATATGATATCGATGAATTTTGTTCGAGCCTGGATCAGCCTACAATTGATAGGACACGGCAAGCAAAGTCATGGAAGCCAGCACTCAGAATTTCAGGTTAATCAGAGTTCATATGAAGGAGATATGATTGATACAAGGTAGGAAGAATGTATTGTTCGTATCCATCAAAGAGTTGGGCTGATGTCCATTTTGAATCCATCAGGTTCGTATCCATCGAAATGGCATCACCTTATTATGTTCGAAACCATCGAGTTTGGTGCAGTTCGAATCCATCATTCGCATCCGTCAGGAAATCATGTATTGGCTTGTTCGAATCGGTCGATTTCGTATCCACCGAAAGGATACCGCCTCGATCCATTCGAATCCATCCTAGGGCTTTGTTCGAATCGGTGCTGTTCGAATCCATCAGGCATTGGGCTCTTCGCATCCACCCAGAAACGGTAACATCGTATCGGTTTAGCTCGTATCTATCATGGTCAAAATACTTCGGATCGATCACAAAGGCTTAGTTCGAATCCATATGGTTCGTGGTTATTCTAATCGGTAGCGCATAAGTCGTTGTTCGTATCCATCTCACTTCGTATCGATAGCACGATCGATATGCAGTACACCAATAATAATCGATGCGAACAAGGTTTACCGTGAATCAATAATTGGTTCGAATAAGGACTGAAACAAATGGATGCGAATAAATGGTTGATACGAGCGAAACTTCGACGCTAGATGCGAATAACTCGGTCAAATTCAGCACGCAAAGTGGATCAACCCAGGGATTTCGCGACATGTCATTGCATGTGCACATGGCTCTATCGAGTCGAATGAGATGGATAAGAAACATGGATTCGAACGCGGCAGTGTTCACGAGAGTGCAATTTTGCATCGATCATATCTCACGATCTACTGATCCAAATGCCACGAAATTTTCACAGCATCTTCCATACAAGGTAAAAATTGTTCCTGCCAAGTTTCAGCTCGATTGGATCAATTTTTAATGGATACGAAATCATTTCGTATCGATCACAGATCGAGTCAAAACTTGGTGGGTCGGTCGCGTGGGCCCACTCACGTGCCAAAAGAAGTCTCCCGAAGTTTGAGCGCGATCTCAGCCTCCTACGCCTATAAATAGCCCCCTGAAGCCTACAGAATGGGGATCTTTTGGCAATTGAACGTCCAGACTCTGCCGGATTCAATTCTACACTCTTTTATCATCATTGTATTCAAACATCAGAGCAATGACCAACTGTAATCTGCTATAACGAATTGAAATCATCAAGTGAATCAATAAAATCATAAGCTTCAGAGTGGACGTAGGCAAGATCGCCGAACCACTATAAATCTTGTGTTTTTGATCGTTATTTCTGAGTTGCTATGCTTGATATTGCTTAGATCTGAGATTTGTGTTGAATATTCTGATTTATATTCATATACGGGTGCTTTCGCGATACTGGGGTTTGTGATCATTTTTGGTGCAAACAAATACCATATGCATCAGCAGTCGGTTCCACAATCTATCCTATGATATGTACCAGACTAATTGTGGCTTATGCGTTAGGATGTGGAAGCCAATACTTATCTAATCCCAGTGAGAAGCATTGGATAGCTGTAAAATGTAGTTATTCGAAAAATAATAAGGACTTATTCCTTATGTATTGGAATGAAGGCCTCCTTATGATGGGTTATACAGATTCTAGCTTTCAAAATGGTATGATGATAGTAAGTCTGTACCTGTTTATGTATTTACATTAAAAAATGGGGCTGCTACTTGGAAAAGTTCCAAAAAGGAAACGTAGCTATTTCAACGATGGAGGCCAAATATATCGCCCTTAATGAAGCAGCTAAAGAAGTAGTCTGGATATGCAAATTTATGATTGAGCTAGGGGTGAATCCAAACAATGGAAATCCAATAACGTTGTTTAATGACAACAATGCTGTAATGTGGATCGCAAAGAAACCAAGATCCAAGTAGACAAGGCACGTTATTCAAAAATTCCACCTTATTAGAGAGTTTTTCACTAATAGAGTAGATACCAAGGACAACATATCAGATCCACATTATTATGGAGTTTGCCACCAATAAACATGTTATAAATTATTAATTATGTAATAAAATCTCGTTCGAAATAGAAGATGTTTTTCTTTCTATTATATACTTGTCTTATTGTCATATAATAATTAATTTTTTAATTTAAGTATATCAAATAGAAAATTGTTAAATAATATGTTATATGATAATAGTTACAAATTGTTGTAATCATGAGAAATTTATCACATAAAATAATAATATATTATAGTAAATATTCATGGTAAAAGTGTTTGAGAAAGTATATCGATACATCCATGGAGACTAGAGTATGTAACGCTCTTCTAATGTCAGGCAGTGTATTACTCATGGCCGTTGGAGGACACCAAATGGTTATGTACTGATAGTTATTGGATAACTATGGAATGACTCACATGAGAGTTTTTTGTTGGTTAATATAACTAAGGTCAAATAGAGAATATCAAATTTTACATAGTTCACTCGACCTGAGAATAGTGTTAAACTCAACGTGCATACGTCACTTTGATTATAGCTAAGTCATGACATAACATCCATCAAATAACTAGGTTTGGGCTCGAGTTAAAGCTTTGGAATTTAAAAATTATTCAATAAAGATTTTGTCTCCATCAAAGTCTCTAGCCAAAGTAGTACAATTAATAGTAATTGTTATTATTGAACCAAAGACTTTATGTTTGGACTAACCAAGTTGAATGTTAGCGATACTGGGATTTTGACCAAAATCAAATTCGATTAATACTAAAGTGATATAATTTTGAAGAAGAGAATTGTTGTAAATAATCATTACTACCAGATACTGGTTAAGAAAGAAACATGGGATTTTATCAAATTTACCATGGATAGTAATAAGTTCCTCCAAAACTATCACACCACTAGCGAAGGTGATATGTGAATGTTAATATTTGAATTGTTCGATATTAATACCTTACTGAATATACATCTTTTGGTCACACAAGCGTAATGATGAATACCTAGAAACACCACAGATTTAATCAATTTATAATTATTATAAGATAATCATATTACTTAATATATATGAAATATTAATTATTTGACTTTATTTCATTTTTGAAGGCCATTAGTATTTAACGAAGTATAGATATAGATGTTATATATGTATGCATTGATATGTGATATCAATAAATATTTAAATTTCAATTAATTACTAAATGGGTTGGGAATTTTCGAAGGTTAATATTTGAATTGTTTGATATTAATCGTTTATTGAATTTTCATCTTTTAGTCGCACAAGCGTAATATTGAATACTCAGAAACACCACATGATTTAATCAATTCATAATTATGATAAATTAACAAATGTTTATGAAATATTAATTATTAAATTGTATTTAATTTTTTAATGCCACTAGTATTTAAAAAAGTACATATGTGAAGTTATATATGTATGTATCGATATTCGATATTGATAAGTATTTAAATTTGATTTAAATCAATTAATTGCTAAATGGGTTGGGAATTGTTGGAGGCCCATATAGCATTAAGCATTGCCACCCATAGGGGCCTTGAGGAGGGATTTAATTATTTCAAAGCAAGTTTGGAAAGGTGGAACAGAAAGATTAAACGATGGAGATATTTTCTCCTCCTCTAACTCTTCTTAATGCCATTATATAAACTGCCTCATTTATTATTTTTGCCTCAATCCTCTTCATTATCTATCCAAAAGCATCAAGGCACCACATCTAATTTTTTTTTTAAATAGAGTCAATACAAAATCAAATTAAAAGAAAAGTGTTGCTCATCTCTAAATAAAAGCAATATCTGAAGGCTAACTGAATTCAATTTTTGAGTCATTCATTCGTTCAAGGTGAAAATCATTGACAATCTCTTAAGGTAACATCTAAATGCCATTATCATTTAAATATATCACTCTGATTATGTAGATTAGATCCCATATATTTCATAACTGATTTATATATAGCTATGTAGTCTGGTTCAATATGTGTATGCAAATTGATTTAGTAATAATAATAAAACATTATTATACCATATAGTTTTAGCCATAATTTTGGATATTACAACTATGTTTTAACTAGTAAAAACAATTTTATAACATGGTAGATACATTTTATATTTATTATAAACATATTAACATATTCAAAAATATTATATATATATATGGTCAATTTTTTTCCTAAATAATGATAATTAACAAATATTTTAAAATCATTTTAAATATAATAATGTGCATATTCATGTTTAAAAAAAATCCATACAGATTTGAAAAATAAAAAAATTATAATCCTTCATATCGAAAACAAATATTTTTTTTAATACATGCACATACACATGTATTTATATTTTATTTTAATAATAAAAATAATTTACACAAATGAATAAAATTTTGTAAAATTAAATGCAGTTATACATATGTAAGTATCAACTAAAAAGTATTTTTTTAAAGATTATATATATATATATATATATTATGTTTAATACTAACTCAAAATTTACAAACCGATAAATTTTTTTAAAACCTAGATTTGATTTTCAACTTTTAATCAACATAAGATATTACTATATCAACTCAAAATATTGAATCAGTTTTAATTAAAAATATACGATTATTGTTACATATATATTTCAAAATAAAACCATGGACAACAAAGGCATGTATGTTGGGATAAATATGTCCTTTGCGGTATAGATCCTAGTATATATATATTACACATTAATCATGTACACTATTTACATGTTCCACGTGCACTAACACATAAGTATATTTTGATATACTCAGATTCAAATTTAATTTTAGGTTAAAATTAAGTTTATCATCTAATCAAATCGATAAACAAAACAAAATAATATTTATTTAAATAATATTGAGATTGGATCTAAAATCAATGAGAGTACTTCATAGGCCCAACAAGCATAAAAATTAATAAATAAATTTGAAACTTAACCATTTAATCCACCACGACCTGGCCAAATTCCTTCAAATGAGGCTAGCATTCAACTGGTTCATATTGTAGTCCAATACGAATGGCGCAAACTACAAAGTCAGCGAACCTGGGGTGAAACAAGTTATAGTCACTGGCATTTGGTGCAGCGCTAGCATTTAGGTGCATTCTTCTTCCTTTGTCTTTCGTTCTGTCATATTCCTAATAATAACTCAAATCACAACATTTAACCACTAATGCACCCTTCTTTTATCAAATCTCAGGGACATAGTTCAATCATGAGGGTAGTATTTTATCATGGTGTTGGATCCCAAGTTTTCATGGATTCTTCACATCTATTAAATTTATTTTAGATCGGAGTGACAATCTCTCCCCAGCCGACTAGGAAAGGGCTTCACTCATTACACCTAAACTACCTTTAAAGAATTTTTCTTTCTTTCCTGTCTCACCCACCTCCTACCCCCGACCACCAACCTCCGGGTGCTTATTTTAACATCTAGCTCCGAAAGGTTATCAATATAGCTTTCCATTGTTTAGATAAAAACCTCAACATGACTGCCTTTGCTCGTCTTCATATCGTAAAACTTCTTAGAAATCTTATAAATTGCGAAATGAGATTGCTTCCCAAAAAAGCTTTGAGTCTTTCAAAATTTTTATAGCTAACATATTTTCTTTTTTTCTTAGCAATGGCTAGTCTAATGTGGACAACACAAAAACTTAAGCAATTTTGCAATCAGCTAGCCAAGTGTTGTAAGCTTTTACTATCTCCGGGTCAGCATTTCAGTAGATTTTTCTCTTAAAGGTTTAGTAATTGACAACCATTTGTATGCGAGTGCTATAATAACTACTCTTCACTAGTAAATGTAGTTTGGTCCGGCATGCTTCTCATTTTTTTGAAAATAGACTTAGGTTGGTCATTTTGCTGCAAATTTAATTTAAGTTGATTAGAAAATTTAATACGTAAAAGATGTTTTTATATTATTAGGTAGTTAAATATATTCATTTCATTTTCTTAACAATCTCCCACAAGATTTTTTATGTATCTCATAACCATAAGGAAAACATAAAAAACCTTATGATTTCTCCAGTAGGTGTTGGGGCTAGCTTGCCTTGGGATTCTAACCTTGAGTTTGCTTTACATAAGTTTGTAGGTAATGGATAACACTTTATCGGTTATATCATATACAACTCTTAACTTATGGTCTTTGTCTATCCCATTTTGACTTTGAGTTTGCTCAACAAACTGAAAGAGATTATTCACTTGTTCTTGTATTTTATGATGACATAAGTATAATGCACTTACTTTGAGCATAACTACATGCAAGTATGTTACCTTAAGTAATGACCCAACTTTCTGACCCCTATGGATGGCACTAAATACCTCCATAGTTTCATGTATGGACAACTTAAGCATTCAAAAAACATAATTTTAGGGTAACAAGAAAATGTAGAAAGAAAAAGAACAAGTGCGAAAGAACAAACATCCAAATCTTAGAAAGGAACGATAATATATAATATCCAAAAAGATAGAATAAAGGTTTACTCCGAAACAAATATCATTTTTAGAGTTACTATCCTAAATATTATCATCGGCCTGGATAGTTATAACTACATGTCATCACAAAATTGATATAAATAATGGTAATGTAGCATAAATAAAAAATATAGAGATAGGTGAAAGCATCCAGCTCGTCTCCTAAAGCTCCGAAGAGTATCCAACGTAAACTTTCAGAGGATTTAAAGGAAAAAATAAAAGCATAAGTCAGATAGGAATCTGGTATGTGAAACTCAAGAAATAAATGCTTGTATAACAACATTTTTTGAGACAAACTGAATCACCGAAATGGTTTCCCCCTTGAAAGAATAAAAATCATCTATAACAACCTGCTCTAAAGTAGACTTAAATTCCTACCCAGAGAAGACTCATCGAGACTTAGATCCATTCCAAAGCTAGCTTTTAGTTGGTAAAAAGTAAAAAAAAAACACAGACTTATCTATATATTCTTTTAGAACTCACAGTTGAAGAAACAAAATATAGTAGCAATAATAGTACCCATTTATTCCAAACTATTTCAATAGCTACAAAACATAACATATCATAATGTTAAAAACAATTGCTACATTAATTTTTTTAAAGAACATTTTATGGGTACGATAGAAAATAACATAAAAGCTAGATAATGACTGCCACAAGCTTCAATTGTGCTGTTTTCATACGTCATCAACTCTTTCTCTAACCTGTATTCTAATGAGGAGGGAGTCAGACCAATAAGTGTCCGGTGAATAAAAACCTTGAGCCTTACTATTTCAATACTTGGGTAGTATATTTCAAAATAATAACATGTCTTACGTATTTGGAAACCATTTAATACTTCATATAAGGAAAGAAGGCGGGCCCTCAAACAATCACTTAATACTTTCTATTCCTGAAGTAGGTTTCCAAATCCCATAACCCGTAACCAAAACCACAAATATCTAACAATGTGAAAGATAATACCCAAGGAACTTAGTACCTTTTAGTGGAAAATAGCCAGACTCTAACTAACCTCAATTGACGTAGGCTCCCATTATTTAATACATATTCCCAGAGAGAGGACCCCACATATGTATCTATTTAGCTAACATTGTATAGAAACCTCTTCGAAGACTTAATACTTTCTATTGAAGCAGACCTTTTTGAGATATCCTCAACCATGCCTAAACCCAGTCCTGAAAATGTAATACTTTATTTAGGGAAAAGAGTCGGCCCCTCAAACAACCACTTAATGCCTCGAAACCCCAAAGCAGGTCCTTCATCTTATGACCAGTACCCATAGTGACGTCTCACGTTAGGCCGACTATTTGTAAATACTAGTAGCCAGATTGACTGGCAGATTTACCCTATAGAATTGGGACTAACATCGCATCATCATAGTTACTTCCGTAGGTGATGTCTCATATCAGCCCCAAAGTCACACTTTTGATAACCAAATTAGCTGGGCAGACTTTCATGTGTTTCTTGACGTACCTCGCATCACTATAACTTAGCCGTATTTACAACACTCTTAATATATTATCACACACCTCACCGTGACCATTAATTAGGCTGTATAAGAATTCCTTCTTATTTTTCCTTAACAATCAGTTACTTTCCTAAGGGGGGTTTAAGTACAATTATTACCTAATTAAATACACAAATAATATGCTATAATTTTATGCTATTTATGGTAAAATATTTAAATAAATACAAGCTTATTATATTCTATGCGTGCGAAGATTATGCCCTAACTGACGTTAAATGTCAATTCCTTTCTAACAACAGTAATACAAGTCCTTTTTCCATACTATCAATGGTACCATATTTTCAGTATCCATAACAAGGGATATCAATATCCTTAACTAAGGATTTAATATACATATTCAAAAATTAAAATAATAGACTTATACATAATAAAAAAGTGAAATCAATCTATCACATCAAATAAATGGAATAATCTCAAAAATATAAATTGCAATTCCAATTTCAGATTCTATTAACCCCGCTTTTATAACGAATTAAACGATGGAATTTCTTTTTTATTTTCATATTGAATAAATGGTGTAAACAACAAATAAGTTCATACTTTACACTCTGTTTCTTAATTGAAATTTCATACTAAAATTTGAATTGAAGAGCAACATAATAGAAATTGAAATCACCCAAAACTGCAAAAACTACATATTTCCACAATTTAATGTAAACAGTTGATAATTCAAACTAGAATTGACATATCCAATTATAGGAGTTTTGGGAGGTTTTATAGAGTTTGTTTTAGAAATCCTAAAACCACTAAGGCATATCCAAATCCATCGTATACTAATCAATTATTGAAATAAATATGCTAAGATTTTTACTCACATTGGTCCTTAGCTTTCCTTCCTTTTGGATTTGAAATGCCCATTATAAGCTCCGTCAGATCCCTTTATATTGATATATACAATAAGGGATTTGTATGTATATTAGATTCAAAAAGGTTGGAGGAGAAGAGGATTAGAAATTAAATAATAAACAAAGATTAGTAGATAGGGTTTCTTACCTAAAATCCTAATGGAGTTTCCTAAATCTAAGAAGAGATAAACTAATAGAGCTCCGTTGACGTTCCCAAAATATTTATGAATAAAAGTAGGGTGCCTAGTGTCTTATTTATAGAGGTTGAAATGCACTAGAACCAGAGGATGAAAGTAGGTTAAAAATAGAAAAATCTGGTACATTCATCACCTCAAAACCCTAGCGCCCACCCCTTGGCAGCAGTCGATCGCCCCATATGCACTGATCAACCACTAGTGTCATCTGGTTCGGTCACACTGGTCGACCAATCCCTTTTATTTGGGAACGTTTATTTACCATAGTTAATTAATTTATTCCTCAATTGCTTTATAACATCAATGTTAACTTTAACGTTTACTTAACCCCCAATCTAATCTCAATTAATTTTTTTAAATTTCTAATTTTAAAATTAATTATTTATTTCAATTTGAATTGTATTTAAATTATTTTAAACCCATAAACTTCAAATGCTCATAACATCTTCATTTGAGCTCCGTTTTCAGCATAATATATATGGAAATTGATCGGAATTTTGCCACGAACGCAAAGGTAAAACTTTCATGACCAAATTTCGAATTTTAAAACATTTCCACTTTTACCCTTACTTTATTTAATCTAATTTATTCACTTTATTTACTTGTTCACTTATTTACATACGGTAAATTTTACGGGGTGTTACATTCTCCCCTTTAAAAGGATTTTGTCCCAAAATCATTTCAGGGGGTGAACCGAGTAATGCGTAATAATATCCATGTTAGACAACCAAGTTATCTATGCAACCGTATACTCAACCAAAGTGCACTGTGATTATGTACTATAAACATGCTAAAAACGAGCTCAACCCTAGCATGAATGTGTGATTTGTCATGCAAGTTTGTATACAGATACCCTAAACATGCACTGTGACATCCCGGAATTTTGACCCTATTATTATAATAAGTTTTTAATCTAATTTAATTAAAATATAAGAATTTCATGTATAAATAAATAAGAATTTGGATATTATTAGTTTTATATTGATTATAAAGGAATATAACTTCAAAATATAAAGTAGACTCTTTTAACAATATTCAAAAATTAAATCTGTTTTATTTATTTAAAATAAAAGTTAAGTATGAATGACAATTATTATCAAATGTATATGTATGCAGCTAAGAATAGTAACAAGTAAAATAATACAATTCAACCCATATTAAATATAAATATAAAGTATACATTACAAATCAAATATTGAAAGATTAAACTTTAAATAAAAATAAGGTTTAAGTAGTTAACCATATTGTATGTTTAATAATAATATTTACAATAAGCTTATTAATATTTAAAATAAGTATTACATAAAATAGTTATAAACTTAAGTCAACATGAACAACATATAAAACCTGCAAACATCATTTATATGTTAATATAGATATGAAGACAATATGACAACATGCAAGTAAACTTTATATGCATTTGCAAGCCAAATATTCACATCTTAGTTCCAACATAGGTTCTGCAAAATATCTTTATAAAAGTAAAATAAGTGCTAGTATAAATAATAAGAACAAAACTTGCAGTACACATTTTTTTTTGTTCTATGTTCACATAAGTATGTTCAAATAAAACACAAATACTGCAAATATCTTTACAAAATACAACAAGTGTCATTAAAGCACAATAGTACAAACCAAACCTGCAGCAAACATTAATTGTGTATTAGCATAAATAAATCACATTAGTACAAACAATTCTGTAAACATCTTTGTACAAATAATTTTGGTCAGCAAGCATTTAATCTGTGTTAACTTAAAGAAAACACAATCATTTTTGTTTACATGTTAACATAAGTAGGTCCAAACAAAAGAAACTACAAGTATAATTGTACTTAATATATATGTCAGCCACACTAATTAGTGTATGCTAGTTCAAAGACATAAACATTTAATAGCCCACCCTTAAATCTGAAACAAATTATCTGCAGCCGAAATATCCATATGATTCTCATATTTTAGTACAAAGCAAATAAATAAAAAAATAAAATAGAGTAAGATATTTTATCAAGTGAAGCTTGTGCAAGAAGACTCCATTGTTACAAGTATATATATATATGTTTCCATCATTTTTATTTCATTCTTAGTTCAGTCTTACACTCATGAAACAAATCTGAGAAGAAGCAAAGTATAAACAAAACTTAATATTTCTGGTTCAAATACAAATTCAAGCAAAGAAGAATAAACAAATTTCAAGTCAAAATGAAGTTCAGAAGCAAAGTGGTTACTGGAATTCAAAATTTTGCAACTGCAGTCTTCTTACCATCCTTCAAATTCCTACTACAATCTTGGTGAGTAAACTGATTTAAAATTATAACTTTTAATATGTTGTTTATGAAGAGTAGTTATGTGGATGCTTAAGTTCTGGAATATGGACTATGTTCTGTCAGTGTTAATTGGTTCTTTCAGGTTTCTATTTTGTTTTCTGTTCTGTTGAAAAAAAATCTAAAGAATATATTTCATACTTTTATTGAAAGCTAACTTCTTTAATTAGTGCATTAACTAAATAAAATTTTACAGTAAAATAAATTGTTAAACATTATATATCAGTGAATTATAAAACACTGTAAACCAAATTTTACAGTAAAAGGGAAATAAGGATAAAATTCGAATAATTCGAATTGCAAGCTTGAATTTGTATATTGATACTACATTCAAAGATATGATTTTTAAGATAAAAATTATAATTTATAGTTAGCAAATTTGGGAGCAGTTAAATGGTAAGCCAAAAATGTATTTTGGTGAAACTCTGATTATACAAACAATTATAGCTATTGTGATTCAACATAAAGTTAGTAAATAGATTAGAGATCAACAAAAAAATGTTAGAAAAATTTATGAATGCAAGATTTTCATGGATTGATTGAAAGTTGGGTTTAAGGTCTGTAATATATTGGGTTCGGTTGAGTGATTCACGCGACGTCGTGACTTCACAGAGTGACGAGCTGTTTTGGGAGGAGATAGGAGGTGGTGTCGGCTAGCCATGGCCGAAGCCTTGGAATTTCTGATGGTCGCAATCACTAACGTGAGGTGATTTGATCAACTGTGTTCAAGTTCCAGTTCGAACTTTAGGTCGAATTTTGATTTCTTAAATTTGGGGTTGATCTGGGTTTCGATTTCGTGTATTGTGAAGAATTGTGATATGTTTGTGGCGCGCGAAGCGTAGGCGCGGTGGTGGACCGCCGTGCACGTGCACGGCGGCGGAGATGATCCGGGTTGGGTTGACTCGAGTAGAAACTCGAGTATGTACGCGTAATGCTTCGAGTCGTAGCTGGGTTGAGTGTTTTATGCGTGTGAGTTTCAAGTTGTAACAGTTTATAAAGAAATTAAGTTTGTTTTTTTTTTAAAAAAAGAGAGGAAAGAAACAGGGGAGAAGAAGAGAGGCAGGGGAGGATCGCGTGAATATTTCTGGGTGGATTCGAGTCCTACCCGAGGCGAGCTCGAGGTTGTCTTCGGGTTTGATAAGGCAGAAATTTGGCTAACTGTAATATGATAGTAAAGTAATTATGTTAAGCATAAACTATGTTATTAAGTATTAAACAATTTTTTTTTTAAACTCTGATGATCTTGGAAGTTTTGCTGAAACATGTTGCGTAATAAATTTAAAAGGGAAGTTAACTATGTATGTAATAAAATTTATAATGGTAATTTTATAAGTAGTTTAAAACTTAATTGAATTTATAATTAAAGAATTTAATGATAATCGTGTATAAAATCATTTGAGATCAAGATTTTAGTTAAATTTGGTTAATTAATAAATCATAGATAACTGATTAGATAAATAATTAATGATCAAACGATTAAGTTAATTAATGGTTAATTAAGCAATTAGTAATAATTAATTGTGTGATTAAGTTTTATAAATCAATAATTAAGGTTATTGATTAGTAATTAGGAATTAATTCATTAATTGAGTGAATAATTAATAAATAATTAATGAATTGAAATAAATAAATTATTTAATAATTAATTAAGCAAGAATAAAATATAATTCACTCTTAAATATGCAATTGAGTTTAAACAAATCAAACTTGTTGATATGAATCGATGACTCTATTTGATTGAACTAATGTTTATTATTTCCTGTGATGTTCTGTGAGAATCTGTGATAATTGTATATGATTATCTGTGTTAAATTGTTATATATGGTTTATCTGATGTTATTTATCTATGTTAAATTGCTATATGAATTCAATTGTTAAATTGAAATTGTTAAGTTAATTAGACAACTTGGACTTTAAAATGGCGTTTGGATTTCGATGAGACCGGGATCGGGTATCGATTGATATTCCGAAAACCACATCGATCCAAATTAAACGTTAGGTCGTATAATCTCAAATGAAGATCGAGATGGTGTTTTCAGAATGCAAGGATTATCGTCGTTGACTCTGAGGGTGATTCCAAAATGAGTGTAACGAGATAATGCCTTCGGTTTCGTTCGAACCCGGAACGAACTTGTATGGATTGAATACTTTCAGCACATCGTCAGGCGGATGATGAGCATTCTAAGTGATATGTTCTAAAAAGGTAATCGCAGCCTCAAGCCTCATCAACCGGGAATGGCTAAAACAGGGGATGTGCAGCAAGGTTAGGTGGGTCATGCCCAAGCAGGACAGGATATACCCATGTCTAGATGTCCCTTTATTCGGCTGTGTGGGCGGTTGGATGTACACCAACTGCAGGGTTGTCTTGTTCGGGACTGTTCAGTAAGGAATGGTTCCGTCCTTGTGTTGCAGGGGAGTTAGGGTGGCTCCTCAGTACCGTGATCTAGACCACGTACTGTGATGGGCGGTACCCCAGTAGCCCTGCCATTGTATGAGATCCAATTTCCAATAAGCGCCGTACGTTTTGATTGTACCCAACTACGTTGAAATGTGAGATGTAAGCATTTCAGCTATTTCTGTATTTTACTTGAAAACCCTAGACACTATAATATCACTGGATTTCCTATGAAATGTTTTGGTTAGCGTAAGGTAAAAACTTACCCGTATTTATTTGTGGGGAGTCTTACGTGATACCTTTCTTTTAAATGATTTTCAAAGTTAAACAACTTTAACTTGTTTATCATACCAGACCCATGTCTGACCCGGAGTTTATTTTTGTTTTTTCATAAACTTTCGGGTACCTAAATTTTTACGGGTAGCCAAGGGATTCAGGTTAGCTTTGATGACTACTGGAGGAGCAATGGAGCAGGAGGCTTCAGCGTTGTAGGCATATATATCTTTATAGATCCGCTGTGTTAGTTAGTTTATGTATTTGAGATGTATGTTCTGACAGATATGTATATGATAGTCATGTTGTATGATATGGTTTAACTCTGATGTATATATATAACTATGTAATATTTATGTTGATATATTATATTTTATTCCTTTTCGCTGTGAGATTCTGATGTTGTTGTTCTTTCTTTTCTTTTCTTTTCTATTTCTATCCCTTTCTTTCTTATTGATGACACGACTTTCTAAGCATAGAAAGTTGGGTCGTCACAGGTGGTATCAGAGCGCTAGGTTGAGTGAATACCTAGGCTCTTGAGTGATTTCTTTCTTGAGAGAGCGTATTTGTAATTTTGATATATATACATATTTATTTCTTTCTACCTATTTATTGGGTTACCTGTTCAGGTATTCCAATATAAGTTATAAGGTAGATAGGGTAGTGGTGTGTGAAACACGACTACCGATGGTTAGAGTTTTGAATATTTGTAGTTGGAGTGTATCTGTCGAGACTGTAGACCTATTACTGTCTCGAGTGAGCTTTGGATGGTGTGAGGATTTCATTGTTGGAATGTGATTTTGGATGAGCTTGAGTTTTGGATCCATCGGATGGAAGTAACCAAATCATGATATCTTGATATCTCAAGGTGTTGTAGCTGTGTGATGAGACACAGAGAGTTTGGATGTCTCCGAAGATGTTTCTTTGGAACAAGTTAAGGAAGTATGTCCATTTTGGAATTGTGACCAAGTTCAGTAGGGTATTTTGTTTCAGTGAGGCTCGAGTTTCTCAAAGAGCTTTGAATAGAAGTCTTTGGACATTGAGATTAGTCCTATAGTTAGAAGTGTTCTGTGTGCTGTTGTGAAGGTTTGTTGGTTAGCAGTTTTCTTGAAGTGATTTCAGAAGTAGCAGAGTGGATTCATTTCTTCGATGGATTGACCTGAACAGTATACGGCTGTTCTGGATTGTGAAGAGAGAACAAACTTATTTGGGTAGAATTGCTAGAGTGTTGTGCAACAATTCTGGAATTCATGTGTGTAATCTTTTGCAAGGAGTTGAGACCTCTCAAGAGAAAGTTGAGGAAATCAAAGTGGTTCAAGACTTTCCTGATGTTTTCGAGGAAGATAAGTGTCTACCGCCACATCGAGAGATTGAGTTTCGTATTGATTTGATTCTAGGAGCTGTGTCGGTGATTCAGCCAAGTAGGAGAATGCCTCCTAGAGAAAGAGAAGAGTTGATTAAGTAGATGCAAGATCTTTTGGAGAAAGGTTTGATTAGACCCAGTTTTTCTTCTTGTTGGGCTCTGCTGCTGTGTTTGTCATCAAATCGGATGGTTTGCTAAGGTTCTGTGTTGAATAAGTTGTGCTGGTATTTATTAATAATATTTTGGTTTACTCCAAATCTGAAGAGGAGCACAAACAGCATTTGGGAATTGTATTGGAGACTCTGAGGAAGCATGTGTTGAAGGTAACGTTTTCAAAGTGCCATTTCTGGAAATCAGAAGTTAAATTGTTTGGGGCACAGTATTTTGGGTGAAGATATCTCTGTAGCCCGACGAAAGGAGAATCTATTCTAGAATGGAAGTTCGTAATTTTCTGGGTTTAGCTGGCTACTTCAGAAAATTTATTAAGGATTATTCCAAGATTTCTTCGCATCTGACCAAACTAACAAGAAAAGGAACCAAATTGAAATGGACACCTCAGTGTGAAGAAGCTTTTCAGGAATTAAAGACAAGACTAACTAGTGTACCGGTACTTGTTATTCCTGATGGGAAGAGAAAATTTGAAGTATATACGGATGCATGTTTAGTTGGATTGAGTGCAGTATTGATACAGAAAGACGATTGGAATTCAGATGTCAAGGTATTTTAAGGATTAATAGTCGTTTGTGTGTGCCTAATATTGATGGACTGAAACAAGAAGTTTTAGCTGAGTGTCATCGTTCCAAATTGAATATTCACCCAGGAATTTCGAAGATGTATAAAGATATGAGGAGAGTTTTCTGGTGGCCGAATATGAAGAAGATGTAGCTGCTTTTGTAAATAGTTGTGTCATCTGTCAGCAAGTAAAGGGAGATCAACAAAGATCTGCTGGACTATTGCAACCTTTGGGAATTCTAGATTGAAAAGGGGGAAATGATCTCGATGAATTTTATTGATGGTTTGTTTAGGACCAAGAAAGGAAATGAAGGAGTATGGGTTATTGTGGATCGTTTAACGAAGAGTGCCCATTTTATTCCAGTTGAGGCGACTCGTACTGCAGTTTCCTTGGAGAAAATTTTCTTGAAGGAGATAGTCAGATTGCATGGTATTCCTATCAACATAGTAAGTGACCGTGTTCCCATTTTCACTAGTAAATTTTCGGAAGCTCTGCAATCAGCAATGGGAACTAGTTTGAGATTAAGTACAATCTATCATCCTCAAACGGAGTGACTTAATCGAATTCTGGAAGAAATGTTTCGAGCTTGTGTATTGGATTTTGGTGGATCATGGGAAGACCCTCTTCATTTAGTGGAATTTTCTTATAATAATAATTATCAAGCGAGTATTAAGATGACTCCTTGTGAAGCTCTGTATGGAAGACCCTGTAGATCCCCATCTTGTTGGATTGAATCGAATGATCGACTTGTACTCGAACCCGACCTAATTCGAGAAGCTTTTGCGAAGGTGAGCTTATAAAGAAAAGAATGGAAGCTGCTCAAGATCGTTAGAAGGAATATGCAGATAAGAGACGAAGACCATTGGAATTTGAGATCGGAGAGTTAGTTTTTATTAAAGTTTCCTCAATCAAGGTGCTATAAGATTCGGAAAAATGGGAAAACTTGCTCCGAGATATATTAGTCCATTCCGAGTGTTGGAAAGAATTGGAACGGTAGCCTACAGGATTGAATTGCCAGAACGGATGTCTGGGATTCACAATGTATTTCATGTGTCTCATTTAAGGAAATTTATTCATGACCCATCATTAGTAGTAGAACCAGTTTTCAGGAAGATTTAGAAGTAGAACCCAACCTGACTGTAGTTAGAAATCCTACTAAGATTGTAGATCAAAACGAGAAGCAACTCAGGAACATAGTGGTGAAACTTGTTAAGGTACAGTGGAGTGAGGATCCCAGAGACTGTACCTGGAAAACTCTTGATAATTTTAGGAAAGCTTATCCAGATTTTTGTCCGGATAAATAGTAATGTAGATAGGATTGACTGTTAGATTGTTTGTTTTTGTATGGACGTAATGTATGTTTGGATTGTTAATATTAAGCTGTTGAATTAAATGTTGTTTAAATTTCGGGGACGAAATTCTTTTAAGGGGGGAGGAATGTGACATCCCGGAATTTTGACCCTATTATTATAATAAGTTTTTAATCTAATTTAATTAAAATATAAGAATTTCATTTATAAATAAATAAGAATTTGGATATTATTAGTTTTATATTGATTATAAAGGAATATAACTTCAAAATATAAAGTAGACTCTTTTAACAATATTCAAAAATTAAATCTGTTTTATTTATTTAAAATAAAAGTTAAGTATGAATGACAATTATTATCAAATGTATATGTATGCAGTCAAGAATAGTAACAAGTACAATAATACAATTCAACCCATATTAAATATAAATATAAAGTATACATTACAAATCAAATATTGAAAGATTAAACTTTAAATAAAAATAAGGTTTAAGTAGTTAACCATATTGTATGTTTAAGAATAATATTTACAATAAGCTTATTAATATTTAAAATAAGTATTACATAAAATAGTTATAAACTTAAGTCAACATGAACAACATATAAAACCTGCAAACATCATTTATATGTTAATATAGATATGAAGACAATATGACAACATGCAAGTAAACTTTATATGCATTTGCAAGCCAAATATTCACATCTTAGTTCCAACATAGGTTCTGCAAAATATCTTTATAAAAGTAAAATAAGTGCTAGTATAAATAATAAGAACAAAACTTGCAGTACACATTTTTTTTGTTCTATGTTCACATAAGTATGTTCAAATAAAACACAAATACTGCAAATATCTTTACAAAATACAACAAGTGTCAGTAAAGCACAATAGTACAAACCAAACCTGCAGCAAACATTAATTGTGTATTAGCATAAATAAATCACATTAGTACAAACAATTCTGTAAACATCTTTGTACAAATAATTTTGGTCAGCAAGCATTTAATCTGTGTTAACTTAAAGAAAACACAATCATTTTTGTTTACATGTTAACATAAGTAGGTCCAAACAAAAGAAACTGCAAGTATAATTGTACTTAATATATATGTCAGCCACACTAATTAGTGTATGCTAGTTCAAAGACATAAACATTTAATAGCCCACCCCTAAATCTGAAACAAATTATCTGCAGTCGAAATATCCATATGATTCTCATATTTTAGTACAAAGCAAATAAATAAAAAAATAAAATAGAGTAAGATATTTTATCAAGTGAAGCTTGTGCGAGAAGACTCCATTGTTACAAGTATATATATATGTTTCCATCATTTTTATTTCATTCTTAGTTCAGTCTTACACTCATGAAAAAAAATCTGAGAAGAAGCAAAGTATAAACAAAACTTAATATTTCTGGTTCAAATACAAATTCAAGCAAAGAAGAATAAACAAATTTCAAGTCAAAATGAAGTTCAGAAGCAAAGTGGTTACTGGAATTCAAAATTTTGCAACTGCAGTCTTCTTACCATGCTTCAAATTCCTACTACAATCTTGGTGAGTAAACTGATTTAAAATTATAACTTTTAATATGTTGTTTATGAAGAGTAGTTATGTGGATGCTTAAGTTCTGGAATATGGACTATGTTCTGTCAGTGTTAATTGGTTCTTTTAGGTTTCTATTTTGTTTTCTGTTCTGTTGAAAAAATCTAAAGAATATATTTCATACTTTTATTGAAAGCTAACTTCTTTAATTAGTGCATTAACTAAATAAAATTTTACAGTAAAATAAATTGTAAAACATTATATATCAGTGAATTATAAAACACTGTAAACCAAATTTTACAGTAAAAGGGAAATAAGTATAAAATTCGAATAATTCGAATTGCAAGCTTGAATTTGTATATTGATACTACATTCAAAGATATGATTTTTAAGATAAAAATTATAATTTATAGTTAGCAAATTTGGGAGCAGTTAAATGGTAAGCCAAAAATGTATTTTGGTGAAACTCTGATTATACAAACAATTATAGTTATTGTGATTCAACATGAAGTTAGTAAATTGATTAGGGATCAACAGAAAAATGTTAGAAAAATTCATGAATGCAAGATTTTCATGGATTGATTGAAAGTAGGGTTTAAGGTCTGTAATATATTGGGTTCGGTTGAGTGATTCACGCGACGTCGTGACTTCACCGAGTGACGAGCTGTTTTGGGAGGAGATAGGAGGTGGTGTCGGCTAGCCATGGCCGAAGCCTTGGAATTTCTGATGGTCGCAATCACTAACGTGAGGTGATTTGATCAACTGTGTTCAAGTTCCAGTTCGAACTTTAGGTCGAATTTTGATTTCTTAACTTTGGGGTTGATCTGGGTTTCGATTTCGTGTATGGTGAAGAATTGTGATATGTTGGTGGCGTCGCGAAGCATAGACGCGGTGGTGGACCGCCGTGCACGTGCACGGCGGCGGAGATGATCGGGGTTGGGTTGACTTGAGTAGAAACTCGAGTATGTACGCGTAATGCTTCGAGTCGTAGCTGGGTTGAGTGTTTTATGCGCGTGAGTTTTAATTTGTAACAGTTTATAAAGAAATTAAGTTTTTTTTTTAAAAAAAAGAGAGGAAAGAAACAGGGGAGAAGAAGAGAGGCAGGGGAGGATCGCGTGAATATTTCTAGGTGGATTCGAGTCCTACCCGAGGCGAGCTCGACGTTGTCTTCGGGTTTGAGAAGGCAGAAATTTGGCTAACTGTAATATGATAGTAAAGTAATTATGTTAAGCATAAACTATGCTATTAAGTATTAAACAATTTGTTTTTAAACTCTGATGATCTTGGAAGTTTTGCTGAAACATGTTGCGTAATAAATTTAAAAGGGAAGTTAATTATGTATGTAATAAAATTTATAATGGTAATTTTATAAGTAGTTTAAAACTTAATTGAATTTATAATTAAAGAATTCAATGATAATCGTGTATAAAATCATTTGAGATCAAGATTTTAGTTAAACTTGGTTAATTAATAAATCATAGATAACTGATTAGATAAATAATTAATGATCAAACAATTAAGTTAATTAATGGTTAATTAAGCAATTAATAATAATTAATTGTGTGATTAAGTTTTATAAATCAATAATTAAGGTTATTGATTAGTAATTAGGAATTAATTCATTAATTGAGTGAATAATTAATAAATAATTAATGAATTGAAATAAATAAATTAATTAATAATTAATTAAGCAAGAATAAAATATAATTCACTCTTAAATATGCAATTGAGTTTAAACAAATCAAACTTGTTGATATGAATCGATGACTCTATTTGATTGAACTAATGTTTATTATTTCCAGTGATGTTCTGTGAGATATCTGTGATAATTGTATATGATTATCTGTGTTAAATTGTTATATATGGTTTATCTGATGTTATTTATCTGTGTTAAATTGCTATATGAATTCAATTGTTAAATTTAAATTGTTAAGTTAATTAGACAACTTGGACTTTAAAATGGCGTTTGGATTTCGATGAGACCGGGATCGGGTATCGATTGATATTCCGAAAACCACATCGATCCAAATTAAACGTTAGGTCGTATAATCTCAAGTGAAGATCGAGATGGTGTTTTCAGAATGCAAGGGTTATCGTCGTTGACTCTGAGGGTGATTCCAAAATGAGTGTAACGAGATAATGCCTTCGGTTTCGTTCGAACCCGGAACGAACTTGTATGGATTGAATGCTTTCAGCACATCGTCAGGCGGACGATGAGCATTCTAAGTGATATGTTCTAAAAAGGTAATCGCAGCCTCAAGCCTCATCAACCGGGAATGGCTAAAACAGGGGATGTGCAGCAAGGTTAGGTGGGTAATGCCCAAGCAGGACGAGATATACCCCTGTCTAGATGTCCCTTTATTCGGCTGTGTGGGCGGTTGGATGTACACCAACTGCGGGGTTGTCTTGTTCGGGACTGTTCAGTAAGGAATGGTTCTGGCCTGTGTTGCAGGGGAGTTAGGGTGGCTCCTCGGTACTGTGATCTAGACCACGTACTGTGACGGGCGGTACCCCAGTAGCCCTGCCATTGTATGGGATCCAATTTCCAATAAGCGTCGTATGTTTTGATTGTGCCCAACTACGTTGAAATGTGAGATGTAAGCATTTCAGCTATTTCTGTATTTTACTTGAAAACCCTAGACACTATTATAATATCACTGGATTTCCTATGAAATGTTTTGGTTAGCGTAAGGTAAAAACTTACCCGTATTTATTTGTGGGGAGTCTTACGTGATACCTTTCTTTTAAATGATTTTCAAAGTTAAACAACTTTAACTTGTTTACTCATACCAGACCCATGTCTGACCCGGAGTTTATTTTTGTTTTTTCATAAACTTTCGGGTACCCAAATTTTTACGGGTAGCCAAGGGATTCAGGTTAGCTTTGACGACTACTGGAGGAGCAATGGAGCAGGAGGCTTCAGCGTTGTAGGCATATATATCTTTATAGTTCCGCTGTGTTAGTTAGTTTATGTATTTGAGATGTATGTTCTGACAGATATGATATATATATGATAGTCATGTTGTATGATATGGTTTAACTCTGATGTATATATATAACTATGTAATATTTATGTTGATATATTATATTTTATTCCGTTCCGCTGTGAAATTCTGATGTTGTTGTTCTTTCTTTTCTTTTCTTTTCTTTTCTATTTCTATCCCTTTCTTTCTTATTGATGACACGACTTTCTGAGCATAGAAAGTTGGGTCGTCACATGCACAAAGCTTCTACATGGGTGTAAAGTGATTGTGAAAAATATAGCAGTTGTTTCCTACCATCAAATCTAGCAACCGTGATGCAACCAAAATCCTAATTTTTGAGAGAAAAGTTTATCGTAGAAAAGCTTAGAACGAGAAGTCCTCATGCCTTCCAACAAATTTTCTTCCTATTATTCTTGGACCAATCTAATTTCTTTGTTGTGGAGCTTCCAAGTTTCGTGCCCCATAATGCATGTAGTGGCATGAAACACTATTGGCTCTATGTGAATATCCCCTAATTGATTAGGCTCTACCACAATTTCTATGCTATAAGGTATTCTCTCATATGCAAAATGTGAAAAACTTTATGGACTCGAGCCAACTACAAGTTTTCTTGTTTTTTCCAATATTAGAAAAGGCCCAAAAGATCTCGGTGCTAACTTTTTTCAACTTTCCAAACCTTACGACCTACATACCCCGCCTAACCAACTCTAACTTTTCAAAGTCTCTTAATTCGAATATGGTCAGAGTAGAATTTTGTTGGCGGTTTCCCACCCATAATTTGGCGATTTGTATGGCCTCCTATAAAGTGCTTTAAGCGTGCCATACCAATTCTCTACTGGTGGCTACTATTATCTACTCCTGATGTCCTCTAAAGTCCATGATGTAAGATCTCAACAAATCCTTAAGTTCCCATTCTCCCTTTAGTTTGTCCATCGGTTTTTGATTGGTAAGCTTTTAACGAAGTTCCTAAAACTAACGAAGTTCCTACGTGTAATGAATCCACCGCGATGCCCAGTTTAGCAAAGAGCATTACAGGTAATGTCATCTGCTAATCTGGAAAATACGGTTTGTTAAGGGTGATTAATTGTGAATATATCTCTATTCTAACACTAATACATCATTTATGCCTTTTCACTTAATATTTGAACTGAAATTTGAAATGTACGATATTAATACAAAGTAATAGACACACTGAATTCTGTGAATCAGAAAAATATATCATATAAATATCAGTCGCAGATCACAGTAGAATAAAAATCTGTTATACATATACAATAAGAAGTCTGTCAAATACAAACTAGACTCAAATAGTATACAAGTTTCATAATACTATACTATCAAATGCAAATCTCAAGTCACGTACACAAATATCCTAAATGAGATAAACTAAATTGTCAAAAGGTCAAAACTTCTACAAGCACAACATTCCAATGGTTTACCCGTCTTGTAACCTAAAAAGTCTCGGCCTAACCCGAGAAAAATAACACCCAGGTCAAACTATCTCTAAATATCCAATAGGGTGGGAAAAAAAATATAAATCAACATAAATAACACTCTTAAGGATCTAACAACCACTTTTTACAAATACCACTGGAAACCCGAACTACATTCCCTTAAGGATCTAGCAACCGCTTTTTGCACACCATAAGAGAATATAGCTCTGAAGTGTTAATTACTTTTCTATAATGATCATAAGAATTTAACCAAAGCATCCCGTACTCCCAGTGAAATTCATGCGTTCACATTGGTTAGTAAATTCTACTCAAACATTCTATCAATAAGTTGTACCATATCTGACGAAAATGTTATTCGAAAGCATTTAAACCAAATGATAATACTACGTTGATTATTAGTACTCCCCATATTATAGAGCTAAGGCTTTCAAAACATTTATTAAATTTGTCACTCATTAAACAACTCTATTATTTAGTTAACTATCCGTATTTAAAATCCCATTTTATAAAAGCCTATTAAATTTACAAAATAATAAAACTCATTTCTAAACTTAATTTGATATATAAAACATTTAAAAAAATTAAGTTTACATTACATAACATATATTAAATACTATAAAATATAATTATTTATTTAAACAATTGACAAGTCAAGATAAGTTGTTTGGTGCTTAAAGTGAAAGCAATGTATATATCTATATATCATGGACTAACTCTATACAAAAAAGAAAAAGTACTTAATGGTTTCAAAAACTTATATGCCACTATTGCATAGCCTTAGGTATTTTAAAAGAAATGCAATGTACTATTCTTTAAGACTGTTATTTTTAAAATAATTTATATACAAATATATGTATTCTATTTTCAAAGTTATTACAACCCAAAGGATGAAAGCATTTAATATCTAGGCACTGTATTGAACTAGTTGTAAGGAAAAGGTCACTTTTATATGGCAAAAACATATAGAATAATAGGCTACTATTTTCAAAAAATGAAACTGTCAGGTCCTTTTACATGAAGTGTAAACAAAGACAAGAAAGCTATACATTTAGATGTTATACTTACCCTAGACATCATAACTTTTGTTAAAAAATCAGTTTCATAAATATATGCATTTTACATATAAACATTAGAATAAGGGATTGAAAACTCTATTTATAAAATCATGCAATAATTATGAAATAGCTAAAACAACATAACGAAGCAAACAAAAGCGTACCAACCTAATGTACAACGTATGGCGTGTCTAACTAAACACCTTGTAACGACCCAGAATTTGACCGCTTTAAAATATATTATTTAGAGTTATTTTAAATATAAAATATAAAAGGTTTTATGATTTAAATAATATTCTATAGGATTTGGAAGTAGAAACATACATAAAAATAGTAACATTTGCCTATATCGACAAAAGTGACAAAATGCTTATTTCAGAAATGTCTGTTTCAATGGTTAAATAAATTATCTTAATTAATTTATGAGTTTTTATATTTTTAAATAGAATTAAACAAATTTATTTTTAAATTTGGTTTATATAAATAAATAGTTTAACTAAAACGTCAAAATATGTCTGTAAAACATTTTGTCGAAAATCAACGTTTTGTTCAAAATAACTTCTCGCAACGTCATCGCATCTTTATTTTCTTAGATAGGAACATATATTAAAATAGTGTAAGTATTAATTAATTCCCTAAACAAGTTTAATTTCTCTAAATTATATTAGAAAACTTCTAGAAGTCATTAGTAAAAGTAAGTAAGAATTAACAAAAGTAAGAAAAATAAACATCAAATCAATATCACATCAAAAGCCAACATAATTATTATTTTACTTAGCTTAGTTCTTAAGGGATTAAGACATAAAGTAAAGATGTGAAAGGTGATGTCAAGTATTGAAAAAGTGGAGATTTCTTTAGATTGAAGTAAGGTTAGTTTTGTAATTTGGTAAGAGATTATTTTGGTAAATTTAGCACTTCTTTCTTTTTTAAATACCCACCTCCTTCTTCACTTTCATTCACATTTCTTCTTCTTTTTTTCTCAAGCTTCTTCATATTCTTCCTCTTCTTTTTAATGGCTTTCAAGCCATAGAAAAAAAATTAGAAAGTGATAATGTCAAAATATTTACAAAATATTCAAAAGAAATAAATGTTCATCCTCTTTAAATCAAACTCATTTTTTCTCCATATTTTACCTCTTCTTATCTCGGCCATAACTTCTTCAAAAATGAACCAAAATGCATAGTTATTTTTTCAAATCATGTATTTTTCTAGTGGCTACAACTTTTTTGTTGACCACTTTGTCACATTCTAAAGATAATCATGTCAAAAATACACATCTTTCCCGTGCATTCTCTGGTCTAGTTTTTAAGCTAGAGAATATGCCATTTTGTTTTGATCATAACTTGATCATAACATATCCAAATTAAGAAATTATTTTTTTGGAAACATATAAAATTTTAGTGGCTATAATTTTTTTTGTTGATTACTTTTTCCAGTTTTGAGGTTATCTATACCTAAAACTCAATTCTTTGAATTACATTTTCACGCTTCATTTTTGTCAATTTGACAATACCTCTTCTTCATTCTATCATATCTCCCTCAAAAAAACTTGAATTCAAGTGATTATTATTTTTAATTCAAGAGAAAAGAATTTGAAAAAACTTTTCAGTTAACAAGTGTTTCAAATTTTGAGAGTAAGAGAGTCAAAAACAAGAGAGAAGATGACCTATTTTTTGGGTCTTATTTTAGGAATTCAAGTTCAAAGCTTCACCACTTTTTCTCTATACCTTTGGCCAACTTCCATCTCAAGCCTTGGTCAAGCACTAGGAAGGAGGAAATTGGGCTTATTTTTCATTTGGTTTCGAAGCATGGTAGGAAGTATGTGTTAGATCTTAAGTTCCTTGCCTCAAAGTTTGACGTAGTGGAATCCAAAGCAAGTTATTTCTTATTTTAGATTCATTAAAACCATTGCTAAGTTGAAAGAACAGTGAGTGTTAAGTTGTTTGAAAACCCTTGTTAAATGCTTGTTTACTTTATTTTCTAGAACAATGATTTGATTTCCTTGCTCGATATTATGTTTGGATGGTTAATTAAGTAATTTAAAACTTAGAAGTTAAATACTTAATGGGGTATGTGGAAATGACTAGTACATGTGTTTCGTCCGTGAGATCCAAGAAGACTTAGGCGAGGGATGAAACAAGTCGAAGGAAAAGCCTGGATGACCCAAAATAAATATCAAACCGTTAAAATGTTATAAATATTTGATAGAATGAAGCATTGTTTATCATTTATTATTACGTTTATTTCATTGATTGATTGTTTGAATTAGGCTCGACCAGTTTATGAGCACTGATTATTATTTATTGATTATTGACTTTGCTCCACCAGTTTATGAGCAATTAATTATCGATACGCATGGGCTAGGTAGAAAATAATTATTGGTTAACACCTTGTGATTTATTTCACAGTTTGACTATAAGGTGTTTAGCGGTAATATTTGGTTCACTTCAATCTAATGAATTGTTTTGAAAATTGGTTTTCAAATGGAAATGTTATGAAAATTTTTCACTCTAAAAGAAATAGAAATGTTTGGTAATGAACATTTTGAAGTTATATTATATAAAAGTGATTTATATAAAAATGGTTTTATAAAAATGTTTTATAAAGCGGGAAGAATCTCGAGGACTAAACCCGATGGTTTTAAGATGATATTTGAAAGGATTTGGGAAATGAAAATTATTATAGATTTGAAAGTACTTGTGAATATTAGTGTGAAATGATTTATCGCTTCGGGATGTAAAATGGTTTTTTATGTTACCAATGATTCTGGTAAACCATAACTAAAAAGTGGGCATGTGTTTTTGGTATAGTCCGTTCTTAGAATGGAGGGATGTACTTATTTATCAATCATATTAAGGCTGGGACCCAATTGCCTTTTTATTGGGAGAAACCTCCCGATCTGGTTGCATATTGTTTGATATTATTTTATTTTAGTATTTGGGATTTCCAAATAAACTTTTCAAAAGTGATTTTATTTAAGATCTCGAAGTAAAGTATAATTTGAATATAAAGGATATATATATATTTCAAAAGTTTTGAAATAATAATTCGAGAATAAAGTCTAAAGAGATAATTTCCGTAAAGGTAATTAGATTTGAAAATCTAAATTTAAAGATTAGGCCTAAGTGGGTAGTTTTGGGAATTGCATATTTGTTTGTTGCATCATAGGCTCCATGAGTCCTATTTGCGGTAGGAGAACTACACTAGCTTGATCCTGTATCTAATTGGATACCCAATTAGATAGGGGTATGTAGGCAGTCACAAGTGGTAGTGATGCAGCCCCTAAAATGATATAACCCTTTCATGTTTATTTGTTAATAGTTGTTGTTTGTCTCGTGTTATTGTATTTTTCTAGCTTACTATTTTATTCCACATTTGACATGTTTATTTAGTTAGCAGGAATGGCTATTGCTATCTCTCTTATTAGAGTTGTGCAGCGTCAGATTTATTTGTATTTGGTTTGTATATAAGCATACCTAGTAGATTAAATTGGTTACTCTGATAACTTGTAAAATTAAAATTTTATCCTATACATTTAGTAATATTGAATAATTATCAAATATGGTGTATTTAGTTAGTAGTTTTCATTAGTAGTCTTAGAACAGACGGATTTTTTGGCAATTTTAACTGGTTCGAAAATCCGGGTCATCACACACCTATATGCCAATACGATATCATTAAGTGCTGCTGTTTATAGCCATGGATTGAGCTAAATTGATTTATAAAATACTTCATTACGTACTCACCCATGCATTAGATTTTAGTAGTCAAATACTTATGTACTATATAAACAAACACTACACTAACCTAGCTGAAATCCTCGCATTCCATCATGAAACGAATAACAAACTTAAGGAGATGCATCAGCACTTAAATGGAACAAAAACCTAGAATTTGTAGGTAGGACATAGAACTTGTAATAATAAATGACACACAATAAACACTTACAAATGTTGGGCTCCAATTAGATTTGTATATTCACAAGATTTAAAACATATAAATATGGTTTAAACACTTAGTAACAGTAACCAAATGCAAAGACACAACCTACTCACGCAAGGCCAACTCTCACACTAAAAAAAATAGCACTCACGCATCCAATACTCACACTAACTCCACACATGGTTGGTGCACTTTTGTGCCAACTCACATAAAGCCATACTCACGGTCATTCAATTTAAGGATACAAAAAATAACAATAATACATATGTACTTAAAATGAAAGCAAAGGAATCACAATAGCAAGAAAATCATAGTGAGAAAAAGAATAAGCAAATGGAGATATGATAACAATTAGCAAAATAAAATCCTGGAACCAAATCGGTTCTAGATTTATCCATTGGTCGATGATATTCCTCAAGTTAACGAGGATCCAGGTTAGCTTTGGTCGATAGAGAGTTTGAGTTCCAATAAGTGATGCTTTATTTTGGTTAACTGCTAGGGATTAAAACAGGTATGCAAGCATTTTTTGTTCAATAATTAAGTTTCTAATTAACTAAATGATTTCCTACAACTCAACCAACAAATAATATGTTTATGCTAAACTTGAAGATTCTAATCAATATAGATGCAAAACAGCAACAATTAACTCATTTACAGAAACTTAACATAACTTGATCATATAAACAATCATATGGCTTTAGAGAATAGTCGAATGAGTGCTTACTCACAATTTTACTCCAAGGTTAGCAGCAAAGTGCCATACATTAGCCTCTCCACAATCAACAAAAACCCCAAATTTATTAGCCAGATCACTTGCTTTGAAGTATTTCGATATTTGCTTGAAAGGAAAAAGGAACCCTAGATTTTGTTTTTTTATTTTACTTTTTTTTGAGTTGTGCAATGTATAGGTAATGTGTACGAGTGAGAAAATTACATAACAAGCTTTTAAGTTTGGCTTAAGTTAGGCTATGGGCTTGTAATTCTTTAAGGTCCAACAAAATAAATTAAATTCAAATATTTAGCTTTTAATTAGCTCCTACACTAATTAATTGAATTCAACTAATCAAAGCTAAGGTATTTATTTATTTAACCCTTTTTAGACACTTTAGTAATATTGAAAAATATGAAACAAGAATACAATTGTAAAACGTCATTTTATGAATTCACAAATTATTGATATTATCCCATTATTATTGATAATCAAAATAAAAAAATTTTACCAATTGAAATTTAATTTTCTTAATAATAATTTATTTCAATTATTAAATGCTAAAAATTGATAATAAAATCAATTATTCAAAACAAATTTTAATTTCAAAATTTATATTACTAAATCCCAATAAATATTAATTAACTATTATTAATTGTAATAAATTAAGTAATTAACAAACATGGTTTTTACAGACTTCCAACCTTAAAGAAATTCCATCCCCACAATTTCCATAATGAAAGAAATCCATAATTAAATTTCCAAATTTCAATTATTACTTTTAAAAAGTTTCAAATTAGCTTCCATTTAACCTTCGATGTAAAAGATTCCAAATTTTAAATCATTTTCGTTAATTTATCCCATTATATCAAATAATATTAAGCCACGAAATTTTTGTGATTAATTTCATCGCCTGGCTGTAAAGTAGATTACTCAGAATATCAACACTGCCTCTCCATGCACTCTACTTCTCACAATTTATTCGATGACTTATACGTTATTTTAAATAATTTTAAACTCAATTATTTTTCAAATTTCTAAATTAATTATTTCACATGTCAAAATGTCTCATTCGATGTTTGGAAACCCCTATTGATAACTTTGCGTCCCACATAGCGATCAAAATCCTTAAACAACATCCGAATAAGTCAACATAATAGATAATCACAATTATAGATGAATTTATTCTATTATCACTAGCATTTATACATCCAATTAAAATAAATACAACCAAGCAATCAATTCCTAACAACCAATCATCCAGTTACTAAAACATACATAACAACTCATAGCGGAACAATTCAATGTCTGAAATTCCTCTTCACAACTCTGATTATTCCTAGATCATTTAGATATTAAACTTATTTACTCACATTTCCCAAATTTTCTATTAGAAGAAAATAGTTCAGTTTAATTTAAATCATTCCAATTTAATTCCAAAAAAATTTCAACACTAAAAGGTTTTACTCATTATTTTCCAAAGGTTTTAGTATCACAAATTCCATTTTATAAATCTTAAATTTTAGATAAATTTACTTCCCAAATGATTATCCCAATAATTATTTTATATTCCTATCCTTAATTAGATAATTATTATTACTATCTACCACACACCCTAGAGGACAGGACTCTAAGTCATCTAAGTCTTGGATCCATAATATTTTATGCTATTATGTTGTGACTTAGCTCTGATACCAAACTGTAACAACCCCACCATGATGCCCAGTTTAATAAAGAACATTACAAGTAATGTCGTCCACAAATCTGGAGACTACGGCTTGTTAAAGGCGATCGAATGTGAAAATAACTTTATACTAACATCGACACGTCATTTATACCTTTTCACTTAATATCTAAACTAGAATCTGGCGTATGCAGTATTAATATAAAGTAATAGACACACCAAATTCTCAGAATCAAAACAGTATATCATATAAACATCTGCCACAGATCACAGTGGAATTTAGAATCTGTTATACATATACAATCAGAATTCTATCAAATACAATACTAGACTCAATTAATATATAAATGTCATAATACTCTAATATCAAATATACATCTTAAGTCACATACACAAATATCCTAAGTGAGATAAAATAAATTTCAAAAAGTCTAAACTTCCGCTAGCACAACCATCCAATGGTCTACCCGTTCTATAATCTAAAAAGTCTCAGCCTACTTGAGAAAAATAAAACCCTAGTCAGACTATCTCTAAATATCCAAATGGGTGAGAATAGAATAGAACCCAACATAAATAACATATAAATTAAACAATATGTCCAAGAAATAATAAGTCATAGGACTAATTTTACTCATAATAAGGTTATAAGTTTAAGTCACAAATACGAACTAGTCATTAAAAACAAAAGAATGGAATTAACTTAACAAAGCATCCTTCACAAGACACAAGAATACATACATACATACATACAAACAAACATATATGTATGTACACACACACACACACACACACATATATCATGAACATAGAATAACCAAGAATGAAATTTCCAAAATCCAAGAGATCTTACTCAAAATGATGGTAATGACCGTACTCGGGACCATGGAAAACAAACAAACAATTTGGTATCACTCAAACCGATCTGATGCCGAGTATCTTACTTAAGATAGAAAATTCCGAAATCACAAAATGATCTTAAAGATAATCTATAACGATCAAGATGATCGTAGCAACCATGACTCAAAAACTCCAAATTTATTTTTTATGTTATTACAGTTGAAAAAAAAATCAAGAAGTAAACTTCTTAAGGATCCAACAGGCACTTGCCGCACACCAAAAGAGAGTAAACTCTAAATCGCCAAATACTATCACTTTCAAATCACAAGAACTTAACTAATGTGTCTCATATTGTATGGTGAAATCCTAGTAGTTACTATATGCTAATAAATATCACTTATTACGGATACCACTGGAAAACCTAAACTACATTCTTTTAAGGATCCGGCAACCACTTGACGCACATGAGAAGAGAATATAACTCTGAACATCGATTGTTTGTACTCCCCACATTATAAAACTATGGCTCTAAAAAACATTGATTCAATTTTTCACTTATTAAACTACTCCATTATTTAGTTGATTATCCATATTTGAAAACCCACTTATAAATGCCCATTGAACTTACAAAACCATAAAACTCATCTCTAAACTCAATTTGGCATTTAAATGAATTGTTTAAAACAAATTAATTTTACATTTTATATCATACATTAAATACTAGAAAACATATTTATTTATTTAAACAAATGACAAGTCAAGCTAAGTTGTTTGGTACTTAAAAGTGAAAGCAATGTATATATCTATATATATATATGGACTAACTCTATACAAAGCATAAAATGTACCTATTGGTTTCGAAAATTGTACATGTTAATATTTGATAGCCTTAGGTATTTTAAAACAAATGCACTGTATTATTCTTCAAGACTGTTGTTTTTAAACCATTTATATAAATATATGTATTCTATTTTCAAAGTAACTACAACCTAAAAGACGAAAGCATTTAATATCTAGGCACTGTACTGAACTAGTTTTAAAGCGAAGGCCACTTTTATATTGGCAAAAGAATATAGAATAATAGTATGCTATTTTCAAAGAAAAATGAAACTGTCATATCTTTTACATGAAATGTAAACAAAGTCAAGAAAGCTATATATTTAGGGTGTTTTACAAAGTCAAGAAAGCTATATATTTAGGGTGTTTTACTTACCCTAGACATCATAACTTTTGTTAAAAATCAGTTTTATAAATATGTGCATGTTATATATACATTAGACTAAGGGATTGAATACTTTATTTATAAAATCATGCAATCATTACAAAATAACTCAAACAATAGAACAAAGCAAACAAAAGCGTACCGACCTTATGTACAGGGTAAGAGATGTCTAACTAAACATTATATGCTAATACAATATCTTTAAGTGCTGTTCTTCATAGCCATGGACTGAACTGAATTGGTTTACAAAGTAGTGCGTTAAATACTCACCCATGTGTTAGACTTTAACAATTAAATAATTATGTACTATGTAAACAAACAATACGTTAACCAGCTGAAATTCCCACATTCCATCATGATAATAATAACAAACTTAAGGAGACGCATCAGCACTTTAATGGAAAAAATCCTGGAATTTGAAAGAAAAGGCATTGAACTTGTAATATATAAATTACTCACATTACACACTTGCAAATTGTAATGACCCACTTTTCCGTACACGTCAATAAACCACATATGTCCAACCCAAATTGAATGGAAAAGTGGATAGTTAGAGAAATAGAAAGAAGAAAGAAGACAAGAAGAAAACTAAATAACACAGGGTCTCACAACGGAATGAATAATCTATAATATATGAAAAATCTTTACACAAAAGTATAACCATAATATATTATATATACATATATCAATTAGAGTATACTAACCTATTTCAGCAACCTATCCTCACAAATGCTGGTAAATACAACCATGACTATAAGGAAAAATAACCTTCTATTTAAATACATCTCTGGGCCTCCAGCTCATCTCCTGAAGCTCCAAAAACATTCAGATAAATTTGGAATATGCTCGGTCTGACCTGAGCATTATAGCAAACCAACGCCTAGGTCAATCTGGTAAAACCAGCGTGAGAAACATAATGGATTCTTAAAGTTTAAATAAACCTTTCGAAACAAAGGAATTTCTTAAGACCACGCCGCACATAAACACGAACGTGTTTTTACCTTACGATAACCAAAATATTTTATGTCATAATTCCAGTGATATTACAATAATGTCTAAGGGCAAAAATAATAATAATCAAGTAGCTGTAATGCTCGAGATTGTACATCACAATAATACTACGTATATAACAGTAAACCGATAAGGCCTGTTCGCTAATTGTGTAGGATTTCCACTGAGGTTCCCTCAGTACTCCGAGAATGGTCCTCCTACACAAGTATCAAAGATATCCTTCTGAAGCAGTATACATCCCTAGTGATGTACCATAGGAAAAATATGGCTGGTCTTGCTAAGACCGAGTGCATCAACCCATGCATGCATAATTACTGTAAGTGACATCTAGGAGAAGCCGACTATACCCCATGGGTTTGCCAACCCTACTAGCCATGCCTACTATCTCTGGTTTTAGTCATTCCTGTTGATGAGGCTATGTCAGATGTTCCAATTCACGCACCGCCACCAGGTTACGGAATCCACGTGGAGTCCAATACTCCAATAGGTCTCCGAATCACACATATATTTCCATATCTCAATTAGATCTTGGACTCACACATGGATTTCCATACCCCAACGTGACTTGGAATCACATATGGATCCCAACATCTCAGTATATCACAAATCTCCTCCATCGAACCGTACACGGTTTTTGGAGTGTTTACGGGTTCGAATCATCTCTTTCGAGCACACTCTTCCACTTCCTAGGTACTCCATAAACCAATGTTCGATTTTCGGACTTCTCAATACCCGTTCTTTAAGAAATAAACAAACAAAACATAAGAGCGGGGATCACCCTCTAACTGTTTAAGTGGACGGATCTCCTTATCATTTGTCCTAGAAGAAAAAAACGAGTTTATATATACAGTATATAGCACCCTGATGGTAACTATACCGTACAATTCCTGTGTTTCCCCTATATATTTCTAGAGTTAAATTCATTCGGTGTTAAGTAGAGAATATATCTGTACCACCAAAATTAAAAAGGATTGCATATTTAGGCCAAGATTTGATATCATTTATTTAACTATCAAATAAACAATATTGCAAACAAAGATTATATTTTCTATGGAAATCACCAAGTCTCTCTAAGATAAACCTTTTAAATAAACAAAGTTCACATTTCAAATTCTTGGAAATCACTTCCATATACTTATCTCAAGGGGATAAGTATATTCACAAACCACTATATTTTTGATACTTAGAAAATATAAACATATACTTATCTCAATGGAATAAGTATATTTATGAACCATTTCATCTTCAAAACATAGAAACTTGAACAAAACTCTTAAAAATGGATATTGAAAAATACTGTTCAATATCAACCATGGATTGCAGTTACACAATGGTTAAATCGCTTCCCAGCGAATCCATAATAAACCGTAGGCAATCCTAGTCATCAAATTGTGCTACGAATATCAATCATCTCTTTCCAAATTCCATTATCCTATAAATATTTCCATGTCCATTTATAAAGATTCTTTATAAATCTCCCATCTATTTATAAACATATTTATAGACATCCTTTCTAAACCCCAAATTCCGTTTATAAAACGTTTCCTTTCCCGATCTTTAAAACTCATTTATAAATTCTTTTACAAATATTCAGAACCATTCATAAACTCTTCCCATATTTAAATACCGACTATCTTTCAGTCAGTAAGATTCCCTTAGTAAAACATAGATTATTTAAAATAACTTAAAATAGTAAGTTATTATTTAACTTCCTTATTTTTCATTTAAATTAAATCTCATTTAAAAATAATAACTTAAATATCATTAATAATATATTTAATAAATGTTAAACACTATTACTTTAATAATAGGTTAATCTTCAAAATTATATTAATATGATAATTAGTTAGCTTTAAACATTATTAATACAAAAACCAATTAACTTTTGAAGGAATATTAATATGAAAATTAGTTAACCTATAACATAATTAAATAACCTTAATCAATATAACGAAATAACTTTAAATAAAAATTAAGTTATTGTTAAAACATTTTAATAAACAATTAAATTAAAACATTTTCAAACAATAATTAAATAAATTTTAAAAAATAATAATTTAAATAAATCGTAAAATAATTAACTTCAACTCATTACTTAAAACAATTATAAAATATTTTTAACATATTATTATAAATAAGTTATTACCTTTTTAAATCTTATTGCTAAATAATAATTTTCTTTAAACTTTATAAAAATAGTTATTCTTAAATAACTTTCAAATCAGTAATTGGCTTTGCAAATTCGAAGGAGGCTTGACAATCACCATGGTACTTAAATAAGCTACCATATTATTCAATTAACTTTCAAGTTAATAATAGATATTTACATAATCCACGACTCTGTAGATAAACCCAACACTTAACCCTGATTGGTTAATATATCTTCAAAGTGGTATATCTATATACGATATATAATCAAATGTCCAAAACTGTAAAATAGCAGAATGGGCTTTATTCTGCTAATTAAATGTCAAATTTATTTAATTAGCAGAACAGTGTTTATTTTCGCTAACTGTTGTCCAATTACCATATTCGATCCAGTTTAACTCAACAATAATTTATTTAGCCAAACAAACATCAATAAATAAGGTATATAAAATTTAAAAACGTTATTATTTAAAACAACGTAATTTAAATCCCGTCCATTTTCATATGTCATATATTTATACTTGTTCGAAGCTATCAATAAGTTATACCAATATGTTGTACTCCTCCGCACGAATACAACGCAAAAATCCATGTATCAAACGGATCATATATGAGCAAGTTATAACTTTCTTTATCTTAATACACATTATATAATCTAAATATTAATTAAAGGTTTCTCACCTCCACACGAATATGGGCTCGACCCAATTCCTAATCCAACCACCTCCTCCCTAAAGCCCACATTTACTAGCTAGAAAGAAAATCCCCACTTCCTCCATGCAAAAGAATGCATTGTGAAGGACTATTTTTGCAAAATCCATTGAAATAAACAGTAGCCTCATTCTCTTTCTTCTTTCCTACACATATCCCTTCCCCTTTATATTTCCATGCGCCTACATTTTCTCCCCCATATCCGTGCACACCTACATGCATTATCTCCAAACCAATGCATCACTGCTACCCCCATACAATATTGCCACATAACCCATCTCCAAGCCATTGCCGCTCCGCCATGGCCACCAGCGTCTTTGGACACCATCGCAGCCAAGTTGACACCTTCAATATCCAACTTCCCGTCAACTTCTTCTGCCTAACACCAACTCTTCCACCTCCCATGTGCCTGCCTACAAACTACAGTACCCGCTCCTCCTCTTTATCCCCATATGTGTAATAGCCCATCAAGCAAAGCTCCACACCTTAAATGTACATAGTCGTATTTATTCATGCCACCACCATACATATAAATATGTACACACAACACACAATGATACACAAAGACACACACACACACACACACATATATATATATTAATATGCATGTATAAGCTTCTATAAGGAGGAAGGAAAGAAAGAAAAAGAGGAAGTTAAAAAAATGGGGTTGTTGCGTCATATATAGACGAATAGTTGTTCAGGGTATGATATAATATGATGATACAAAATGAAATGTCCTATCCATTTAATGTAAGCCATCATATCCCTTGACAAAACTACACACAAGATTATGCAAAGGAAAAGAAGTGAAAAGATATATGATTTGTATGAATTTTATTTAAGTTTTGGGGTACGATGTTGCAACATATAACATTCGCGTACAGATCACGAAGTGGCAGAAATAAAAATATGATCACGAAAAACAACATTACATGATCACAACAACAATAAAATAGACAAGTTAACTTTTTCTATGAATTTTCAAAAGTACCGACATTTGCAACTGTTAGCACCAGAATTGGCCACTAACACCCTTGAGTAAAGTTATGTAGAGAGATCAATGGAGAGAGTAAATTAGACCAGAAGAATAGTGTAATTCAATACAAAAAGAACAACAAAAACAAGAACACCGGATTTATAGTGGTTCGGCATAATTGCCTACGTCCACTTTGAGTTTAATCTTTATTGCTTTCTCAATTACTTGAATACAGATACAATCCGTAAATCAAACACTTGATACAAGTTTGAATTAAAAAGAGGAGAGTATAAAAAATGGTAGAGTCCCCTCACTGTTCCCGGAAAAAGGTCCATTTCATTGTGCCCCTGACCTTCTATTTATAGACGAAGAATGGTTGGACTTCCCTCATGGGCTAGGAACAAGGTATCTGGCCCGTGGTAAGTAGCTTCTGCGCACCGAGCCAGGTATGCCAAAACATGTCGATTGCATCGAACCCTTATACCTTCGGGCTCTTCTTGTCAGAATCTTGTCTAGTGCTTATAATAATATCTTCAACTGTCACTTTGTAGCCGGCCCAAGGTGCCGTAACACTTGCTCCCCAAAGTGTGTCATGTGAAACAACATGACACGCTTTGAATCAGCGAGTATTCCTTGTTTACAGAAAGAAATCCATTATGTTTCCCGAATAGTCATTATTCTTCAATTTTATTCTCCCAAGGTATTGTATCTTTTTTTGGTCGTTATGATGCTTGGTCGATTCCTAATATTATAAATCCAGGGTTGTAGTTCATCAGTGGCCATCCATGTCCGGTTCTATAGGGCCAGTAAGCTTCAGCTATTTGATCTAGTCTCTTCTTAATAACCTTAAGTGAAAATTCAATTCCCTGTTGATTTCAAGAAGTCGAACTTTTTTTTGGATGTACACATGCATGTTCTGGTACATGTTCTTGCCATTGGCCGTCGGATGCGTTTTATATGCCCGTAAGTCATCGCCAATTCCATCTAGTTTAATTGCAATTCAATTGCGATTTCTAATTTGTATTTTTTGTGTGAAATAAGGGTTTTAATCAGCCACTTGATGAGAGGGGACTTCAACTTTTACATGGATGACGACCTCAGAGTAGTAAGCAAGGGCGAATGGAGTATGACCAGTCATGGACTCAAGGGTAGTTCTATAAGCCTATAATGCTGTTGGAAGTTCATCCACCTACTTGCCTCTAGCCTTTTCCAAATGTTTTTACAATATGGATTTAATTATTTTGTTCACGGCTTCCACTTGTCCATTGGCTTTCGGATGAGCAAATGTTGCAAACTTTTTCTCAATGCCATATTTTTGACAAAATTCTTTGAACTCCTTGCTTTCGAATTGAGTTCCATTGTCTGTAGTGATAGTTCGTGGAAGGCCAAAACGGCATATAATATTTCGTATAACGAAATTAGTGACCTTTTTGGTGGTGATAGTGTCCAAAGGCTCTTCTTCTGCCCACTTATTAAAGTAATCGACTGCAATTATCGCGTATTTCGCACCACATTTGGATATGGGTAAGGAACCGACTATGTCGATCCCCCACATTGCAAACAACCAGGGACTAACCATTTGCGTGAGTTCCATCGGCGGAGCTCTCGGGACTATTGCATATTTCTGGCATTTATCACATCTCCTCACATAGTCTGTGGCATCCCGATTTACCGTCGGCCAATAGAATCCATTGCAGAGGATTTTCTTCGCTAACGTCTGCCCCCCAGTGTGGTCACCGCACTCTCCTTCATGGACTTCCTTCAGGACTCGTTTTATCTCATCATGGGCTATGCACCGAAGTAGGGGGGTCGAGAATCCCCTTCGATACATTATTCCGCTCTCCATTACATATCGTGAAGCCTTACGAATGACTTGTCATCTTTTGCTCCTTTTTTCGGGTAAGACCCTATGTAGTTAGTATTGCTTAAATGGGGTCATCCATGATTCCTTATCGATTTCGGTTTCTAACACGAAATCTACCTCCATCATATTTATACTCGGAGTATGTTAGGTTTCAATGGGAACCAATCCTATTTGCTGGGCATCGCCAGTGCTCGCAAATTTGGCCAATGAATCAGCTTCTTTGTTTTGTTCACGCGGGACATGCGAGATATCATAATATTCCAGATTTGATAGCAGTTCCTAAACCCGTTCAAGATACGGGGCAAGTCTCTGTCCCTTTGCTTGATAGTCTCCCCGCACTTGGTACACCACCAGTTGTGAGTCACAAAGGATTTCAACCGATTTTACTTCCAGTTCTTTGATAAGACTCAAGCTAGCAATCAATGCGTCATACTCAGCTTCATTATTTGTTGTTAGGAATTCAAGCTTCAAAGCATAACAAACTGATCGGTTTTCAGGATTCACAAGAACTACGCTAGCCTCTGGACAATGGTCGTTAGATGCCCCATCGTTGTACATCTTCCATCGAATGGGAGGTATGACATTGTGGTTGTTTGAGTCGTCTTACATAGTGAATTCAGCAACGAAGTCTGTTAGTGTTTGCCCCTATATGGCCCTTCATGGCAGGTTGGTAATATCAAACTGACTCAACTCGATATTCCACTTTAACATCCTTCCAGAAGTTTCCAGTCGTTGGAGTACCTGTCCGAGGGTTGATCAGTGTAAACACTGATTGAGTGTGCCTGAAAATATAGGGAAAGCTTGCGTGATGCAATCAACAATCAATAGGCTAATTTCTCGATCTTGGGCTAATTTCTTTCTACCCCTATCAGATGTTTTCTAACATAGTAAACTGGCTTTTGAACTCGGTCCTCTTCGCGAACCAAAGCCGTACTGATAGCATGCTGGGATACTGCCAAGTACACACATAACATTTCGTGGTATATTGGTTTCGATAGCACCGGGGGACTTTCCAAATGCCTTACCAGAGCTCGGAATGATTCTTCACAATCGGATGTCCACTCAAAATTCCTCTTTCTTTTTTTTATCACATCGAAGAAAGAAATACACTTGTCTGTCGCTCTGGATATGAATTGACTCAGCACAGCCACCTTTTCATCTAAGCTTTGTACATGCTTTATAGTTCTGGGCGCTTGTATGCCTCGGATAGCTTGAATCTTCTCCGGGTTAGCTTCGATTCCCAGTGCATTCACATTGAAACCCAAAAACTTTCCCGATGCTACGCCAAATGAACACTTCAAAGGATTGATTTTCATTCCATAATGCCTCATTATATCAAACATCTCCGCTAGGTCTCGGATGTGGTCGTTTGACTGTCGTGACTTCACGAGCATGTCATCCACATAGACTTCCATCGTTCTACCAATCTGGTCTTTAAACATTCGATTCACCAAACGCTGATAAGTTGCTCCCGCGTTTTTCAATCCAAGAGGCATTACTACATAGTAATATAGCCCCACATCTGTGGCAAAACTTATGTGTTCTTGGTCTGGAATATGCGTCAGGATTTGATTGTATCCCGAATACGCATCCATAAAAGACAATAATTCGTGTCCGGCCGTAGAGTCGACGAGCTGGTCGATTCTAGGTAAAGGAAAACTATCCTTTGGGCATGCTTTATTTAGATCAGAGTAATCAACACAAGTTCTCCACTTCCCGTTTGCTTTCCTCACAAGCACAGGGTCAGAAACCCATTCAGGGTAGAGGGCATCGCAGACGAACCCATTTGCTTTGAGTTTGTCCACCTCCTCTCTGAGAGCAGCAGACCTCTCCCGGTCCATAGCTCTCCTTTATTATTTTACAGGGACGTATTCCGGGTCTATGTTCAACATATGACTCGAAATAGTGGGAGAAAGCCCGCACATATCAGAATGTGTCCAAGCGAAAACGTCTGGGTTCGCTTGGAGGAAATCAGTAAGATCTTCGGCCAATGACGGGTCGAGTTGTGATCCAATCTTAAGGACTCGTGACGGGTCATCCCGACTGATTAGTATGTCAATTGTCAACTCATCCGGTGCTGCATTCATTTTCCTAAGTCCCACATCATCATCTCTCGGATCTATGTCTCTATACATCCGAGAATGCTGCCCGAGCCAGGGCTCGGGCACTACTTGCCAATTGTCAGTGTTTTGGATGTGGATGGAGTTGTCCACCTTATCTGCATCTCGACTCCTAAACACTATATCGTCTGTCATCATGCGTTGTAGTTTTGCAAGGGTTCCATCTTCCACATTCGAGAAACATTCATGATCCGCATGCCTCGGGTTGGAGTGACAGTTAGTTGCCCACTAGCTTAGGTATCGATTTAATGATTCTATCCCTTGGCATTCTTTCAGTCGTAGACTTGAGTAGTTGTAAACATTATATATAATTTTCAATATTGAGCTATCGTAGCCAGTCTTTGGATGAACACGCGTCTATTCCCAGTCTCGTGTTGATAAATGTACTTCATGGACGGTCAAGTCTCGTCCTAGCTATGTTTATATTCCCACCTAAACTTTGAAAACATAGAGTTGATCGATGAATAGTCGGTTCACATTCATGTTGCTTCTAGCTCATTCCCCTAGGTCTGGGGCATATATACCAACAAGTAGGAAGGTCAGCCTTACCCACTTTAGCATTACTCTCTTTCCCGTTGAATCGAGGATCAGGTCAGTTGATGGGAGACGGGGTCTCGCCTATCTTGGATTTTATCGTGATTTTTCATTCCAAGAGGAATACTTTGATGCGTCGTCAGTTTTAGGGCATAATTTGGACACTGGACGGTCATCTACGTTTACTTTGGTTCATGTTCTATAATCAGATCTCGAAGTAAAGTTGGCTACAAATGCAGTCGGGTTATGTCCATCCAGTTTCATACTCCTCCTAATGGATCGAAGGAGGGTGCTGGAGAATTTTTGACCAAGTCTTCATAGTTTACTCTCTTTTACACACTTTGTAGGTCATAGTTTTTCAAGGAACATCCCAGTCACATTCGTATGTGCCTAGTGCGGATCGATATTGACCCTCGATCTGAGGTATGATATAGTCGTTTGCTCGTAGCTTTGGATGTCATTTCGATTAGTTCTGCATTGAGGCCTCCATGTAGTATTTGCCTTAAGTTATAAAGAACGCTAAGCTAGAGCTACAGTAAGCTGCCGTATTCAGCTTTTAGTGATTTGTACCCCTGCTCCCAGCATTGATTTAGCCAGGCCACTAGTTGGATTGTCGAGCTCCATTCTTAGCGAGTTAATAATCCTCATGTCGATTTTAGGTCGAAGTTTGCGGAATAGAGAATGGTCGGAATCGACTTGTCTACTTGTCGATGTTCATACACCACTTTGCATTCTGGCGACTTAGTCTTATTCTCCCCTTGTTTGACCCACGCCCAATTTGTGTTCATGCTTCGGTCCACGCTCTGGGGACTTAGGGATTTTTCAAACGGTTCATGCTTTAGTCCAAAGTTCGGGACATAGAGATTTTCGTCAATTCGTTTATACTCTAGTCCGCATTCCGGGGACTGAGAGTACACTAGTCCACTTCAGGGACTTAAAGGTGTTTAAGCCATTTATACTTTAGTCCACACTCAGGGGACTGAGAGTACTCTAGTTCGCTTCAGGGACTTAGAGGTTTTTAAGTCATTTATACTCCAGTCTGCACTCATGGGACATAGAGTACTCTAGTCCGCACTCTGGGACGTAGAGGTTTTTAAGTCATTCATAATCTAGTCCGCACTCTGGGGACGTAGAGGTTTTATGAGTCGTTTATACTCTAGTCTGCACTCTGGGGACTCGGAGTACTCCAGTCTGCACTCCGGGGACTTGGAGATTTTGAGTTGTTTATACTCTAGTCCACACTCTGGGGACTCAGAGTACTCCAGTCCGCACTCTGGGGACTTGGAGATTTTGAGTCGTTTATACTCTAGTCTGCACTCTGGGGACTCAGAGTACTCCAGTCTGCACTCCGGTGACTTGGAGATTTTGAGTCGTTTATACTCTAGTCCGCACTCTAGGGACTCAGAGTACTCCAATCCGCACTCCGGGGACTTGGAGATTTTGAGTCGTTCATACTCTGGTCTGCACTCTGGGGATTCAGAGTACTCCAGTCCGTACTCCGGGGACTTAGAGATTTTGAGTCGTTTATACTCTGGTCCGCACTCTGAGGACTCAGAGTACTCCAGTCCGCACTCCGAGGACTTGGAGATTTTGAGTCGTTTATACTCTGGTCCGCACTCTGTGGACTCAAAGTACTCCAGTCCGCACTCCCGGGACTTGGAGATTTTGAGTCGTTTATACTCTGGTCCGCACTCTGGGGAGTCAGAGTTCTCCAGTCCGCACTCCGAGGACTTGAAGACTCTGAGTCGTTCATACTCTGGTCCGCACTCTAGGGACTCAGAATACTCCAGTCCGCACTCTGGGGACTTGGAGATTGTGGTTAAGAGCATTCGTATTTCCATTCTTTAATTTTTATTTCATTTACCGTATCGAGGCTAATGTTGTCTAATGAACGATCGACCCACATTTGCTCAAGGAATGAGATTCTGCCCCCAACACGAGGGATGAAACTTGAAAAATGGACGGTCGATTCTCGTCCTCTTGGTGATTATAGCTCTTCCAATCAAGTTAAGAAAGGAGGTATATGACAGATGGTTGGATCACATCCATGTTGGGTTAGATAGTCAAATCTCACACAATTTGATTCGTATCTCCTTCTAGAAAATAAGGATAATGGATTATTGAGAGCGATGGTTGGCGAGTAGGTAATCCATCACAACTACTCCAAGTTGGGCTTTCGGACATTCTTTTGTGTTCATGGTACGATTTGATGCGGAGATGATAAAACCACGTCTATTATAGATAGATCCCGACGTCACTAAGCTTTAGGAAAGGCATCTGTATTTTGTTGAACTTTGTTCTACGACTTGATTTGAGTGGATGATCTGGCCATACTCGTTCCAAGCCTTACTCAGGTCTCTAAGTCAAATGTGGAGGTCAATGAATGGATGGTCAGTCATGTTGACTTTGTATTGGGCTCTAATCGTGATGAACTTTTCAATCTCTAGTTCTTGGCCCCAAATTAAAGGCATATGGTTGATGGTGAGCGATTGAATCATGCTCGTCTAGATGAAACTCCACACATCCAATCATGGTTTGAGTGGATTTGTTGGCGGCCAAATCAGAGTACCTGGTCGCTTGCATCATTTTGAAAGAGTTTAAGTCAATTTGGTCATAGTTCATGGAACAATTGAAATAGAAATAGAAAATGGGAATAATTCAAAGAAGATTGGAATAAATCTCATTGATAAGTGAAGCGGCATCGTGTGCTCGCTATTCAACTTTGCCCCTGGCTCCCTTCAAAGGGATGTCGGCCGTCAGCAGTCCAATTGATAATCATAGCCCTTTATTAATAGGCATCGGATATCCGCTGCCTGCCATTCTGTAGGATTTGTACATACTATTGAAGCTTTCCTTTCCAGATCATCTTTTCGATCACACCTCAGAGGTGTTTGTAATCGGCCGTGTTAGGATCAGTGACCATCTTGGAATACACAACATTCCCCTGATTTTCTTTAGACTTTGGTGTACTCTCTCGAGGTTGGTTTTAAGTACCACCCTGAGTCGCAAGTCTTCAAGTAGAGGTTGTTAATCGACTCTTTCAAAGAGCGTATGAGTTGAATTTTGAGATCTTGTTTTGTCTACTTGAATAAGCGTTCTAAGCCAACGGGCCTTCATTGTTATTTTTCCTAGTCTGTTCCACTTCTCCTCACTTTGGTTCTGATTCATTTTATAACAGAAACAATCCATGGTCGTAGGAGGCTCTCCAGCTAACTAGCTGCCAAAATATATATGGAGGTCGACTTTCCTCAAATGCGATCAGTATGATATCCTTGTTAGCATTTGGAATAAATTGCTTAGAGCCAAACATTGGTCTGCTAGGAGTCACTAAATTCAAAATGCTGGGTCAGTGAAGAATGGTGCTTGGAGCCATCTGGGCATTTTCTTAGAATCATATCATCTATGTTCTCCAATCTTTGGGAGTATCGTTTGAGTAGAGGTTGTTTGTCCATTCCTTTGTTATCATTCAGAAGCTATCGCTAGATCGTCTATGCCCTGGTCGATCATGGGATGTAAGGGAAGTGGATAGAATGTTCTTTTATTAAGTTGAGTTTTGAATTCACTTTCCGGAGGCACTGCACTACGGCTAGGGTTCGGGGGGATTTAGGCCGTACCCAAATTTTTTTTTAGCCTCTTTTTCGAAATTTTTTGCCGTACCAGATTTTTTTTTGAAAATAGAGGTCATATAAGAGTGGCTATATGTATGGCTCGGCCGGGACATCGTTTTGGAAAGAGTGGCTCGATTTTCCTAGGGCGATCGACATGCGCATTTTCTGGAGTGGTCGTCATGCCTTTTTTAGGGCGATCAACATACGTCTTTTCTAGAACGATCGGCCGAATTTCCTTCAGAGGAGGGTCGGCCTTCATTCAACTTGAGTGCAAACTTCAGCGTCCAATTCTCAGATCTTGTGTACGTTAGTGGATCCAATCTACGGTTATTAGCTTCCTTTAAATTTCTTTCAAATCTAAGTAGAATAGAAAGTTTTCTAGTAAGCAACCGGATCTATCTTGCGAATATGAAAATCCACTAGTAGACGATGAGATCCGATCAAGCTGAGAATTCAATTCTCAGTGAAAGCACCAAAATGTTAGCACCAGAATTGGTCACTAACACCCTTGAGTAGAGATATATAGAGAGATTAACGAAGAGAGTAAATTAGAATAGAAGAATAGTGTAATTCAATACAAAAAGAACAACTAAAATGAGAACACCGGATTTATAGTGGTTCGGCATAATTGCCTACGTCTATTTTGAGTCTATCTTTATTGCTTTCTCAATTACTTCAATACAGATACAATCCGTAAATCAATCACTTTAATACAAGTTTGAATTAAAAAGAGGAGAGTATAAAAAATGGCAGAGTCCCTCCAGTGTTCTCGGAAAAAGGACCATTTTACTGTGCCCCTGCCCTTTTATTTATAGACGGAGATGGGTTGGACTTCCCTCACGGGCCTAGGAACAAGGTATCTCGGCCCGTGGTAAGTAGCTTCTGCGCACCGAGCCAGGTATGCCGAAACATGTCGATTGCATCGAACACTTATATCTTCTAGCTCTTCTTGGTCAGAATCTTGTCTAGTGCTTATAATAATATCTTCAGCTATCGTTTTGTAGCCGGCCCAAGGTGCCGGGTAACAGCAGCAAAAAGCGTCAAACGAAAATTTAATTATTTTCAAAATTAAAAATTATGGAAAATTCTAAAAATTAAATTAAAACTACGTTATGAAAATGAGGTCTTAATTTGAAACATGGATTTATTAAGATTTAATTCAAATCCCAACATTTAAATAAATTAAATATTCAAATTCGAAGAACTAAAAATACGGGTCGTTACACTCTTTCCCCCTTTAAAAAATTTCATCCCTGAAATTTCAGTACAAGAATACTCAATACTATTCATAAGCCCGCAGGATGTTCATAGATCATTCATATGCTAAAACCAATTCAATCACTACTCGAATACATAGCTCCACTTCCAAACCAACATTGGTCACTCGATTTTCTAATGTGGACTCTAATCGGGCTTCTTAATTAGGAATCTTCATTCTTTTTACATTGCCATAAACTATGATAGAAAACTTTGGTTCCATATCAAGAACCCACTTCAAGTGTTTGCCCTCAAAAATCGAGTAATAGATCCTTATTTTGAATGTTGTGAAACACCTCAAGTCTTGTGCTTGAGTATTAGATCAAAGTATATGGAGAGAAAAATAATCTACATCCATTCTACGTACTTATTCAATTGGTTATTCCTAATACCAATTCCATTTTGAAATTTGTGAAAACATTTCATAAACCCAGCTTAAACTCCCAAATTTATATATCCTATCACACCTTAGAGGCATACACAACCATCAAATTCATACTTTTATATTTGGAATTAATTTAAAAAATTTAAACACACAGCTTTTATTCACCTTTTTGAATAATACAATATATTTTAGTATATATATATAGAGCTCAAATAACCCTAAATTTAAACCAAGGAACTAGGTACTACTAAACAGTATAATACATTCCTTACAAGAAGGAAATATCAAGAGAAACGTTACCATATGAACGTATCTCTTACCCATTTTTAGTTATTTTTGAGCCACTCGAACTAGTTAACTTAAAAATAATTATTTCTTTTCAAACCTATTTTGGAACAATACTAAATATATTTCCAAATAAATAATTTTTATCATACTACCAGTTTCCAACTTACTTTAGATTTGTCCGGATTCGAACTCGTCCCAACTGTACAATGACAAAGAGAATAATTTACTAAGTGCACAATACCATTCGCCAAAGCAAACATTCGATTGTCACATAGAAAATTATTCTGATCACCACAAAACAAATCTGGACTTATTTCCCTAAATCAATCTAAAGAAATATACCTTTTCCGCAAAATTCCTTTTTAAAGACATTTGTACTTAAATAAATTTTTAGGCAAATTATTTCCAAAGGATCGATGCACCAAAAACTCCTTTAAGAAAACGATTATTACCATTCCCAAAATAATCTACACTCTAAAACTATCTCAATTATTATTTCCTTTCTCCAAAATCATTTGAAATAATAATATACATATTTACTCTATAGTAAATCAAATCATACTTTTGGAATCGAATAAAAAATTGTTTTATCAAAACAATTATATAGCGATATCCTAATGGTAGATTATCCCTACATAGAAATTCAAAAATGAACACCGACAACGTTGCAATTATTGTCGGAATTATTTTCCAATGACTAAAGTGAGTTCAATATTTATATCCCTTTGAAAATACTTAGAACAATTTTCATATTCCGAAAATGTTTTCAAACACTACTATTATTAACTTGTAAACCATGAAAACCATTTTCCGAAATATTGGGGTTTGAATTCTCAATTTCCTTTTATTTATACACACATTTCTATAGACCAAATTTATAAAATATCTCTTTTTATAGGAAATCATTTCTCAAGTATTTATTGCAAAAATATTATAGCTTCCTTTTTTAAATCATTTTTCAAGTATTATCTCAGAAATGTTTAAGTTTTCTTTCAGTAAACTTCTTTTATGAAACCCCAATTTCAAAACAACCAACTTTTATATTCAATCGGTTTTAAAATATTTACTTCAAGATATTCTTGATTCCTTTTAGTAAAACAACATTTATTAAAACCTAATTTTTATCAAAAAAACTTTTATATAAAACCATTCCTAAAGTATCATTTTAAAATATTTGAATTTTCTTTTAAATAAACAACCCCTAGAAATCGAATTTTTAACTAAACATTATACCCAAACGCCCCGTAGTCAAACTGTGAAACTTCATTCAAAAGATGTTCGTTTCAATGCTCCTAAATTTTCTATCTATCCAATTCAGGTTTCAAAACGGAAGACTCAAGATAGTTTGGTGGATAATAGTTAATGCTCTGAAATAAGCAAGCATGACCGATCAAATCCTAGGTGATAATGATGGAATACTATCATTCTTAACAACCAAGCACAACCAAAAATAACTATATTAATTTTTTTCTTTGAAAAATTATCCTTTTATATATATAGAATATATTTCTATGTAAAATTATTTCATTTACCCATTTTAAAATCAATATTGTGTCAGTTCGTCTTGTTCGAGTGTTTAGGAAATCTCTATCGATAACGTTGTCCAAACACATCGATCAAAATTCTTAAGCCACTCAATAGATCAAACAACACAATATAAAACTTTTGATATCACTAACAATACACACTCCCACACATACTTACTCTCAAACTTATCCTAGGATCTCACTTATCCTATCTCAAATGAGTCAACCTCACTAAAGCCTAGGTATTCGGTCAACCTAAGCTGCGATACCAACTGTAACGATCCACGTTTCTGTCTAGTTCAAGTTGTCAAGAAACCACACATGTCCAACCCAAATTGAATGGAAAAGCGGATAGTTAGGAAAAAAAGACAAGAAGAAACCTAAACAACACAGAATCTCACAGCGGAATGAATAATCATTAATGTATGACAAATCTTTACACAAAAAAACTGTAATATATGTATATACAGATATCAATCCGAGTATACTAACCTATTTCAGCGTAGACAACTATAAAAACCTATCCTCACAAATGCTTATAAATACAGCCATGAATGCAATGGAAAAATAACCATGTACGTGAATACGTCTCTAGACCACCGGCTTATCTCTTGAAGCTCCAAAAATATTTAACTAAACCTGGAAATATGCTTAGTCTGACCCGAGCATTATAATAAAACAATGCCCGGCTCCGTCTGGTAAAACCAGCGTGAGAAACACAATCAAATGGTTTCTTAAAGTTAAATAGACCTTTTGAAATAAAGGTATTTCGTAAGACCACGCCGCACATAAACACGGATGAATTTTTATCTTACAATAACCAAAACTTTATATATTATAATTCCTGTGATATTATAATAATTTCTAAGGGCGAAAATAATAATAATCAAGTAGTTGTGACGCTCATGAGTGTACATCACAACAATACTATGTATATAACCGTAAACCGACAAGGCATGTTTGCTAATTATGAGGGATTTCTATGGAGGTGCCCTTAGTACTTCGAGAATGGTCCTCCTACACAAGGATCAGGGAAATCCTTCCAAAGCAGCATACATCCCTAGTGATGTACTACAGGAAAAACATGGCTGGTCTCACTAAGAATGAGTGCATCGCCTAACGCATGCATAACAACTTTAACTGACATCTATGAGGAGTCGACTACACCCTAAGGGTCTCCCAACCCTACTGGCCATGCCACTTATTTCTGGTTTTAGTCATTCCCGCTGATGAGGCTACGTCCAACGTTCTAGCTCATGCACCGCCAGCAGATTACGGAATCCCACATGGATTCCAATACCTCAACGGATCTTGGAATCACAAATATATTGCCATATATCAATTAGATCTTGGAATCACATATGGCTTCCCATACACCCAACGGGTCTCGGAATCACATATGGATCCCAACATCTAAATATATCATGAGCCACCTCCATGGAACCGTATATGGTTTTTATAGTGGTTACGGGTTCGATTCATCTCTTATGAGTACACTCTTCCACTTCCCAGGTGCGCCACAAACCAATCATTGATTTTCGGAAACCTTAATACAAATTCTTTAGGAAATAATCAGATAATACATAAGAGCGGGGATCACCCCCTAACCTTTCAAGTGGACGGATCTCCTTATCATTTATCCTAGAAGAAAAAACAAGTTTATATGTACAGTACAACACCTCCATGGAAATTATACCATACAATTCCCATGTTTACCCTAGATATTTCCTGAGTTAAAATCCTTCGGTGTTAAGTAGGGAATATATTTATACCACCAAAATTAAGAAGGATCGCATATTTAGGCAAAGATTTGATAGTCGGTTATTTTTTAATCAAACAAACAACATTGCAAACAAATATTATTTTCCCTCTGGAAATCACCAAGCCTCTCCAATATAGATCTTCTAAATAAATATAAATTCACATTTCAAATACTTGGAAATCACTTCCATGTACTTATCTTAAGGAGATAAGTATATTCACAAACCACTATATTTTCGATACTTAGAAAATATAACCATATACTTCTCTCAATGGCATAGGTATATTTACAAACCATTTCACCTTCAAAACTTAAAAACTTAACTTTTTTTTTTGTTAAAAATAGATATTGAAAAGTATTGTTCAATATCGACCATGGACGGCATCATACACAATGGTTACGTTACTATCCCAACGAATCCATAGTAAATCGTAGGCAATCTCTGCCCCTCAAATTACGCCATGAACATCAACCATCTCTTTCCAATTTCCACTATCTTATAAATATTTCCAAATCTATTTCAAAGCTTCTTTATAAATGTTCCATGTATTTACAAGCATTCTTTGTAAACATCCTTCCTAAATTCCAAATTTCCATTTATAAACCTTTCCTTTCCCAGTATCTAAAACTCGTTTACAAATTCTTTTATACATATCTAGAATCATTTATAAACTCTTTCATATTTAAGTACTTATTAACTGTTAGGTCAGTATGATTCCCTTAATAAAACATAGATTATTTAAAATAACTTAACAGAATAAGTTATTATTTAACTTCCTTCTTTTTCATCTAAATTAATTCTCATTTAAAAATAATAACTCAAATATCATTAACAATATATTTAATAAATGTTATACACTATTATTGTAATAATAGTTTAATCTTCAAAACAATATTAATATAATAATTAATTAACTTTAAAACGTTATAATACAAAAACCAATCAACTTTTAAAATAACATTAATATGAAAATTAATTAACCTATAATATAATTAAATAACCTTAATCAATATAACTAAATAACTTTAAATAAAAAATTAAGGTATAGTTTAATCATTTTAATAAAAAATTAAATTAAAACATTTTTAAACAATAATTAAATAATAATTTAAATAAATCATAAACTAATTAACTTTAACTCATTATTTAAAACAATATAATTTTTTTTTAAAATATTATTATAAACAAGTTATTACCATTTTAAATCTTATTTCTAAATAATAACTTTCTTTAAACCAAATAATAAAAATAATTATTCTTAAATAACTTTCAAACCAATAATTAGCATTTCAAGTACGAAGGAGGCTTAATGATCACCATGGTATAAATAAGCTACCATATTATTCAATTAACTTTTAAAATTTATAAAAGATATTTACACAATCCATGATTATGTAAATAAATCCAACACTTAACCCTCATTGGTTATGTAACCCTTATTCAAAGTGCATATCAATATACGATATGTAACCAAAACTATAAAATAGAAAAACAGGGATTTATTCTGCTAATTAAATGTCAAATTTATTTAATTAGCGGAATGGTGTTTATTTCCGCTAACTAATGTCCAATTAGCAAATTCGATCCAGTTTAACTCAACAGTAATTTATTTGGCCAAATAAACATCAATAAATAAGGTATATAAATTTTAACGAACTTATTATTTTAAACAACGTAATTTAAGACCCTTCCGTTTTCATATGTCATAAATTTATACTTTTCCAAAGCTATCAATAAGTTATACTAATATGTTGTACTCGTCCACATGAATACAATGCAAAAATCCATATGTAAACAGATCATATATGAGCAACTGATAACTTTTTATATCTTAATATACATTACATAATAATCTATACATTAATTAAAGTTTTTTCACCCCCATAAGAATATAGGCTCGGCCCACTTCCTAATCCAAGCGCATCCTCCACAAAGCCCACATTCACTTGCCAGAATGAAAAACCCCACTTCCACCATGCAAAAGAACACATTGTGAAGGACTATTTTGCAAAATCCATTGAAATGACCCATAGCGTCATTCTCCTTCTTCTTGCCTACACACGTCCCTTCCCCTTTATATCTCCATGCGCCTACATTTTCTCTCCTATCTCTATGCACACCGACATGCATTATCTCCAAACCAACGCATCCCTACTACCCCCATACTATGCCGCCTCATCACCCATCTCCCAGACATCACCGCTCCGCCATAGCCTCCTGCGTCTTTGGACACCATACACTACAACAAAATAACCATATTACAACCTTTCATTTGCTACTAACAAAAGTTGACAGTTGTTATAGGTATTTTTTAACAACTATTTTAATTCAGCAGTTGTAATAGGTATTTTGTAGCAGCTGTTTTATTTCAGCCATTGTAATAATAGCACTTATAACAACCATATATGTATAGCAGTTGTAATATTTGTTTATAACAACTGTTTTACAACGGTTGTAACAAATATTATATTTCTATCACATATGGGCTTTCAATCTCCCTCCATTCATTCCTTCGGCCGCCCAAACCTGAAAAAAATACATTGCTCTTTTCCTTTTTCTCAAGACCTAAACGCCGCAACAAATCTAAACTAGCAAAAAAATTTGTTTCCCCTCCATGTAATAATTTAGTCAAAGATCCAAAATGCCCTAAATCATCATCGTCGTCATCGATCGCAGACCGCCCTATCGTTCCTTGCTAGATTCCTCATGCTCACCGCTTGTACACGCTCGTGCTATCACTCGTAGGTTCTCTTTCGTTATTTTCTAATATGTTGATTTTAATTTCATTTTTCTAGGTTGATTAATTTGATTAGTATTAATTTATTTAACACTACGATGAACCCGTCCTGCCTACAGTTGGTTATTCAGTTGATTAATTTTATTTGTACTCCAGTTTCTTTCAATGGAACCAAAAAAACCTTAATTCAGTGAGGCAATGTGACTTGTTTGGGCTGCGCGATTGGGCACAAGTGAGATAGATGTTGGTGTCTGGCCATAAGAATCAGTACGCGACAGATCTGTGTTAGCATACCGGTCGTGATTAGATTTTCGATTTGGTCGTGGGTGTTTTTGCGAATTGGCATTGGATCTAGGATGGAGTTGATTTGATTTGATGCGTTCGATAGGGAGTGAAGCAGACGTAGACGATGTGGGTATAGATTTGCTCTCTGGGTGCTTTAGTGGAGGTCACAAATTTCATATATTCAAATATTAACTACTTTAAAGAATCCTTGTGCAAAAAGCTATTCAAAACTAGTGAGCTTATCAAACTCAGCAACCCCGCATCAGCTAACGAGTTGCGGGAACAATTTGATAGTACATTAAAAAGAGAGTCGATCTACCTATCAGGTATAAATGACAGTAATCATATTCTAATCTGTTTCTTCATAGACACTGCGAATAAATTATAAAAGTTGGTTGGAAAAAGAATTTGTATTTTGTCAACTATTATCAATTATCACAAGGAACAGAAATATACATGTACAAGAAAGTATATTTGTGTACAAATATTAGATAATTGAACTCAGGAAAAAAAAATGTCCTCCCACCACAACTAAATTAATGCATGCCATTTTACCTAGTTGCCATCGTTGATGTGAGTAATAATATTATTCCCTATTTTTACATTGCCAATGCGAATCCTGAGGATCAAGAAAAACACTCCTACTTCAAGCATCACCACATTTCAAAATTTTTTATCAACAATGGAAGCATAAAGTAGAGAGTTCCAAGTATCAGGCAATCCAGGAGGACACCAATGACTACAATCAGCGCATAAATCAGGTTGTATTCTTTCACTCTCAGTCAGCAACTTTCCTTGCCTTACATGGAATGCCCCGTATTTAGCTTGGTGCAATTATGATGATCTAAAGGAGCACTTCTGGTTTGTGTTAAAATCCTTACAGATGAATGCGTTATACTTATGCTCAAATATGCTTTAACTTGAATATAGTTCTCTCGACAGTTTTTCTTTGGTATGGGCTGTGCGTGATGATGGAGAATTTTTTAAGTCAACACACGAGTCAAGACCTCAGGTAAGATGTTACATTACATTTTCTTTATTTTATCATGCTAGGAGGATGGTATGATATCTTGCTAATATCAATATCAAGATGGACGCAGTGTTAAAAAAATGTCCAGTAAAAGCCTTGAAAAATCCAATTTTGTTGAAACAAGATCCTTTTGTCACATCTTTCAATGTTTTGATCGAATGTTGAATTTCTATGCACTAGCATTATTGGTATAATAATATGCATGTGCATTTGCATATTCTTACTGTAAAAGCGCATGATTAGTTGTCACTGAAATTGGGTATCTAGTAGTAATAATTACGATTAAAATAATACAACTATTTAGTTGTCGATTAAAACGGTAGTTACATTTAGTTGTCGATTGAAATTGGGCATGATTAGTATGATGGTAAAACCTGTGTGTTGAGAGGTGCCGGGTATGAATTGAATCTTTGAAATTGCTTACCGTTTTTACAATAAAAATAAAACAAGAAAAAAAGTTAATTACTGTGGATAATTTTGCTAGTTGGTGAGTTTGCGTATTGTTAATCATAAGGTCCCTCAGCAATATTGTTTCTGCCATACATAAAGAAAGAAATAAAGGAATTAGGCATCATCTTCATGTATAAGATATGGCAAGTCAAAGATGGACACTGAACGAAAATAATAATGATGCCAAGAAGAATAACCCATACTCAACTACTTACATGTCAACTGCAACGAACAGCTCTACTCCATGCTAGTTAATTGCATCAAATCGTAATTTATCCAATTTTTTCCTTATTGCCTTTATTTTATTTGGCAATATAGACTACATGCTTGCCGTATTTAAGACCACGACCTAAATTATCCATCTTCAAAATCATCCTACTTCATTCTTAAATACTAAGATTTTGTAAACTACTTTCACAATTGCCAATGGAATCTTTTCTTGAGTCAGGTTGGCTGGTAAGTCCACTGTCTATGAAATACATGACTATTGTTTCTTTATGTAACCATAGTTTATATTCGTATTGCAGCATTTGACTATGAAGTATAATAATTTCCAACTGGCTACTTTCGGTTTATTCATATTGCGCGAAACCGTTTTCCTTATGTTTGCTTTTCCCTCGTTATTTCTTGAAAGATCAGAGCTTTTCCGCAAGTACAAGATTCAGGTACATTATCATCTTGTATTAGTCTTTACTTCCCTTAAGTAATGCATATTATGTATTATCCTATTGCTGCCAAGTTTTTCTCTACCCACATAATCATAAATATGTGCAGAAAAAGTACAATACGCCGGAAGCGCAATGGAGATGCTTCGTAAAAGTCATCGGTTGTCATTTCTTGGTTACCTTGCCTATGATGATTCTTTACTATCCATTGGTTGGATACAGCCTCAAGTGCACTCTTCCTTTACCATCCTGGTAACGAACATTTAATTGTATAAAGTGGCCTTAATATATGAATCTTTAAGTATCAGTTTTATCTCATAACATAATGTTTTGCAGGAGTGTTATTGTATCACAAATAGCATATTTCTTTGTTCTGGAAGATTACGCTATCTACTGGGCGCACAAGATGCTGCACATAAAATGGTTCTACCAGCGTCTGCATAAAGTTCATCATGAGTAAGTAACCATTTCCCTTTAAATATATATCATTGTGATAAATATGCACCTAGTATTTTTTTTTAATATCTGCATTAATGATGTGCAGATACGGTACACCATTTGGCTTAACATCCGAGTATGGACATCCCCTAGAGCTATTAATATTCAGAAATTTGTACTGCGTTGGGTCCTACATTAACTGGAGTTCATGTGTGTAATTATTGGTTGTGGATTTCATTAAGACCGGCGTCGGCTGTTGAGACTCATTATGGCTATGATTTCCCCTACAGCCTCTCCCACTTTTTGCATTCTTATGGAGGGTCTGTCGTGTTTTCATTTTTTTTAGGCGTAGCCCAATTACTTCATTTGTTTACTGCTTTATTATATTCTTTCTTTTTAAGTTCATACTCTTGTTGGTTTTATACAAATTCACTGTCTAACTTAAAGTTGTTTTGATTCCTTTGTCGAGCACTTACAGTGCCGAATTTCATGATTCTCATCATCGCCTGCTCTACACTCAATCTGGGAATTATGCACCAACTTTCACATATTTGGATTGGTTAGTCATCTTTTTTTTCTTCTTCTTCTTAATTCTTGTATATGTGGATAAGATTAGAAACAAATGAACTGATCATTTAACTGATCAATACATGCTATATGGCATGCACAAGCACTATACGAAGCACGATCGTCCGGGTGAAAATAATAGTAAATATGTGTAGCTTGCCCTGGTACTTGTGACACATACTTACTGGTTATTATGTTCATTTCAACATGCAAAAACTCTTTATCTCCATTATATAAAACCTCAACATAGCTGCAAGGATAATAAAGTTGACTGAACATAAGTTGAGTGAAGCCTTGTTGTAATTTTCTTCCCTTTTACATATCTCTAGAAAAAGTCATATTCTCTAAACCGGTTTTGTGGTCTTGTACATGTTCAACTCTTTTCTGTTGCACCTTGCGTCTTACATGGTAGTGCACTTGACCACCACTACAACAAAACAACTATATCTATGGTCTGCTTACCATATAATTGTCAATGTGGTCATTTTTATGCAACTTATCTACTAATAATTTTCATATGCCATTGATATGACCTTGTTGTATATCCAATTTATTGGTAAAATGATGCAGAATATCGGTGACTTTTGTTGACAAAGATAGGGAGGAAACAGTTATCTAATTCACTGACAATCATCATAACAACACTACTTCTCTTATACTACTCAACAACTTCATCTCAACAAACATACAGTTACCAAACTCTTCAGGCATTTCATACCATAATACCATTTGAACATACATACCTCACTGCACAACATTCCTACACTTCAATACTGCTTGGGTAATACCCACTGCACATACAAACTATCACCCGCCATCATTCATTAACCTTTATCCAACAACATTCTCTCCACTGCCTATTGCAATTCACCACTACATATCACCACTACATCAATTCACAACATATCCACTTTTCAAACTTGCTTGTGCATATATCCATATATCAACACTTCCTCTGTGCACATCACACAGCCATCAGTTCATATTTATTAATTTCATTAACCGACAGACCCAAGTGGCAGCAATTTTTGATCTGTTTTTCAGGGTTTTTCTTTGGTTATTTTGTTAATGGCATATGCGAGGTACTTCTTTGAAAAAATTTCATTTGAGTTTTTCTTCTTTTGCATGCATCCAGTCTGTGTTTTAAATTTTTTTTCTGTATTTGTTTTACAGGAATATGTTTATAACCGGCTGCAATTCAGGTAGAGTGAAGCAATTTTCTTTCTTTTTCAATTTTGGGTTCGTTTATATTTTATGATTTATTGATTGATTATCATATGTTATGCATTTGTAGTTATGGTTGGTACTTCACATTTATTGATCAATTATCATATGTTATACGTTTGTAGTTGCAGTTATAGTTCGTTTATATTTTATGATTTATTGATCGATTATCACATGCAATTCAGTTTAGTTGAATGGTAGAAGCTAGGTGTATTGGAACTATGTGGTTTGGCTATGCTGTGGGAGATGTTATGTATGTGTCAATGTTGAAGAATGCATGGTGAATGTCATAAGAAATAATAGTTTCAGCAGCAGTTTGAAATAGGCGATGAATGGATGGCTGTTGGTTTGTTCTGTGGATGAAATTTAAGGTAGTGGCAGGTTGAAGTTAAGTATGGGGTTCTGAAGGCAGCAGGGATGTTTGCTAGTGTGGGCAGAGACAAGCACATATATGCAGTAGTGTTTAGATTTGTTTGGTGGCAGTTGACTGGTTTGGGAACTTTTATGAGTTTTATGTTGTGCTTGGTGTGGTTGCAGGTTGAATGTTGAGGAGCAGCAAGTTAATGTGGCGAAGTGGAATTATGGGTGGTGATGAAGTTGGTCAGGTATGTATTTGATGTACGATGAATGTATGCACTTGAGATAGTGAAGTTGCTGGAGATGTTTTGAAACTAGTGAAGTGAAAAGTATTTGATGTATTTATATTGACGTATGTTATGGAAAAGTTGGTCAGGTATGTATTTGATGTACTGAATGTATCTATATTTATATTGACGTATGTTATGGATTTAGTTATATTTTGTAATAAAATTATGAATTCAAAAATGGTGTAAAATTGAATTGTTTTAGTTTTTATTAAATGTGAATGGTTCATGTTGTTTCAAGTAATGTTAACGATTGTAGTTATTATTAGTGAAATATCAGTTTTAATTATAATGTTGTGAAATTTATGGTTAATGGCAGTTGTCAGAAGATGAATTGCAATTGTTGGTAGCAGTTGTAAAAAGATTTATTACAACTGTCAATGCAACAGTTACGATAGACTTTACCAGAACTTTCAAAAGCAGTTGTAAAAAGCTTTTTTACAACTGCTTCTGCAACTATCGGCAAGAGTTGTAAAAATATTCAACTCTATTACAACTCCGGATATTAAGATTGGTGGCCGCCCGTTGTAGTAGACCTATTACAACTGTTTTTGGCAGTTGCGAAAAGGTATTTTTGTTGCAATGATCGCAGCCAAGCCGACACCCTCAATACCCACCTCGTCGTCAGCATCTTCTAGCTGATGCCGACTCTTCCACCTTCCATGCGCCTGCTTACAAAATACAACACCTGCTCCTCCTCTTTCTCCCTATACACGTAATAGCCCATCAAGCAAAGCTCCACACTTCAATGCACACAACCGTATATATTCACCCCACCATGCATACAATGTACAAACAAAACACAATGATACACGAAGATATACACATGCAAAAATACACACACGTATATATGTATATTGATATATATGTATAAGCTTCTACAAGGTGGATGGAAAGAAAGGAAAAGAGGAAAGGAAAAGGAATAAAGAAGAATGGGGTTGTTGTGTAATATGTAGAAAAATAGTTGTTCAGTGTATTTAAGTTTTCCATAAGAGTATGCTGCATCATATTCCTTAACAAAATAACACATAAGAGTATGCAGAGGAAAAGAATTGAAAAGGTGGATGATTTGTTTGAAAACTTATTTAAGTTTTGGTGTATGATGTTGCACCATACAACATTCGCGTCTAGTCCACGAATTGACTGAAATAAAAATATGATCACGCAAAATTACATTACATGATCACAAAATAGCAATAAAATAGACAAGTTAACCTGTTCTATGAAGTTTCAAAAGTATCGACATTTGCCACAAAAAGCGTCAAACGAAAATTTAAATATTTTCAAAATTAAAAATTATGGTAAAATTCTAAAAATTAAATTAAAATAAGCCTTTGAAAATCAGGTCTTAATTTGAAACATGTATTTTGTTATGATTTAATTCAAATACAATATTTAAATAAATTAAATATTCAAATTCGAGTACTCAAAAATACGGATCATCACGTAAATGTTCAGTTCCACTTAGCTATAATATTCACAAGATTTAAAATATATAAATATAGTTTAAACACTTAGTAACAGCCAATAAATGCAAGGAAACAACCTACTCAAGCAAGGGCAACTCTCATACAAAAAACTCACGTACCTAATACTCGTACTAACTCACACGTATGGCTATTGCACTTTCGTGCCTACTCACAAAAAATCATACTCACGTTCATGCAATTTAAAGATAAAAAACAATAATACAAGTATACTTACAAATGAAAACAAAGGAACAACAGAAACAAGCAAATCATGGTGTGATGAACAACAAACAAACATAGATTCGGTAGCAATCAATAAAACAAAATCCTAGAACCAAATAGGTTCTAGATTCATCAACTGGTCGTTGACATTCATGAAGCCAACGAGGCTTCAGGTTAGCTTTGGTCGATGGGGAGTTTGAGTACCGACGAGTGATGCTTTATTTTGGACAACTGCTAGGGATTAAAACAGGCATGCAATCATTATTTGTTCAGTAATTAGGTTTCTAACTTAATAACTTCCTATAATTCAACTTTCAAATAATATGTTTATTGTGATGCCCCACCCAAAGACCCACATTAACAAAGAATATTACTGGGTAATACCATTTGCTGATGCAGAGAATAGGGCTGGTTAGGAGCGACCATCTATAGCCTTGTCTTAAGTATCTATTGAATACGTCGATAAATGCTATATATTTTTTTTCTATCTCAAGAGGATCGATATATCCAATAAATACTTAATACAAAGGCATAGGTGGCTATAGGATCTATCAGAACCAACAACTCAAATGCAAAACACATCACAAAACAACGGATCATCCCATACACACACACATATAAAGATAATTCAAAGAGTATACAAAATGATACATGTCAAGTGGTATAGCAACCACAATACACAAGCGAGTCAAAAGAATATACATATCAGAGAAGCAAACAAAAAGGACTACATAAAAAGCTATAACAAAAGGAGCTAGCAGAATAGTCCATGCGGAAGAAGAATAGGTTAAGTCCAAAAGTGCCTAACCTGAAACACCCCGGTCTGACCTGAGTATAAATACATGGGTCCATCTAGATAAACAAATCAATTTACAAGGATAAGCGATAATATGAGCATAAGGATAAAGTGATAATATTCTCGAATGAGAAGGGACAATCTAAAGTGTATAGTTACTTCATATGATGAAGGGTATTACTACATAACATATAAACTCAAAGGAGATGGAACAACCATAAAATGCTAAAAGTAGCGAGCCTCATATCATCGGCATTCATAAAACATCAATTATGATTTAAGGGAAAACCTAAACCCACCAATTCGGTAATCCAAAACATGCACAAAGAGATCCCATCTCAAACACGCCATAAGGCAAATATATCACCAAAGAGGAGAATAAAATCTCAAGTAAAATCCAAAAGGCAAATCTAAATATGCCAGTGTAGGCAACACAAGTCTCAAAAATAGAACTCACAAGAGTTCAAATTCCCGTGAGGTAGTCGCCATATATATTATATAGGGACATTTCACTAGAAGGACAAACTTTGCAGTCCAATTAGTTTCTAGGACACACATCTATGGAAATTAATTTTAAGGCCAAAGTCAGTAGAATAATTATTTTTAAGGACAAAGTCAACAGTCCAATTACTATCAAGGACATAATTTCATAGGTTTTTAGGCCTTAGAAACTAATTGTTTTGCATTTTGTCCTTAAAAGTAATTACTTCAGTTGTGTGTCCTAGAAACTAAATGCACTTGCTAAAGAGGCCCTTGTGGCTAATTTCCACTATTATATATTATCCCAAATGGCTCAAACGGCCTATAATAAAAAGGCGATACGCTTGGGAAATCACAAATGTCGATGAAATCATCTCAAAGATATAGCACGTGCTTATGACTGAAGCATGCCAAGTATTGTTCTCTCAAATAAGGTCCCACGTCTCTTAGACAAATATCCCCAAGGACAAATAAATACATCTCTTAGACAAATAACCCGAAGGACAAATACGTCGCAATTACGAATGTCTCTTTGACAAACATCATGAAGAAAAAATGAACCGAAGGTCCAGTATTGGCAAATACGTCTCTTGGAAAAATGTTTCACAAACCTCGGATAGGAACCCGAACAGTGTTAACGTGTGTCCCATACCACACTTTCGCACTAGAAGGTTTAAATTTCACACTCAAATCTGTAAAAAGTTTACCCTATCTCATCGGTAAACTCGACCCGGAGGTTAAAACGATCAAACGGACAAGTCAAGAATTAACCGATAAGACAAACACACGTGTCCCATGCTACTTGTTTTACCAAATCATTTAATTCTCCTTCTCATTCACTTGAAATGTGCAAAAACGTGTAATTTATATATTAAGTAATTTACTTTGGAAAACAAGCTTTGAAAATCAATTTCCAAAACCAATTTTGAACCCATATTTGAAAATTCCCTTATTATAGAGAATAAATAGATTTTACACTTGAAATACTTCAAAATATTATATAATAATTATTTTGAAATGCACATTAATTTTAAAAATCATTTCAAAAAGATTTGGAGAAAACCATGCCCAAAAACGAATAAAAACAAGGAAAATCACTCAAACCGATATTCGATTTAATTTAACAATAATTAACAATTTGAATTTTTGAATTTCCAAAATTTGGCTAGTATATTGATAGACATCATGGTCTATAATCATCATCAAAACATCAAGAATATAGCTGGAAAAATAAGGCAAACGAAAGTCGAAAGCATCAAAACACATAAGGGACATGGCAACAATTTGCCTTTGGCTAACTTGACCTTGAGGTCAACATAGAGGTCGTTCTCCTTGGTCCCTAAGCTGACCGTACTGTTGACCTAGGAGGCACTAGGTCGACCTACATGTCGACCCAGGGAAGGTGGCTGTTGACTTAGCCTACGGACTTTGTTCCAGGTTGATTTCTAAGCTCCCTGTTGAAATTCAAGCACAAATTTGAGCATTCTAACGACATTATTTTGCAACCAAATTTTATAGAAATGAACTGCTGCCACTGAGCAACCAACAGAAATAAATCCAATAGCATTTCGTTCCCAGAATCAAAAGATATAAGCATGCAAACAATCAGTATAAAATAGTTTCACGGAAAAGAAAAACTGTCAACAGAAAACGACTACAGTAGCTTTTTTGCACAGATTCATGCATTTAGCAATTTTTTTGCTAGACCTATGAGCTTATCAACACACCTTACTGATAGGTGATAAAATTTCAGATTTTACAGCAAAGTTGAAGCCTTTACTTGAGATTATAAGCGTTGAGCACCTGTAGAGAACAGTTGCCAAACATGCAAACAAATACAGTAAAAATTTAGAAAGCTTCTTACTGTAAAAAGATTTTTGTGATGAAATTGTATTAATTGAAGTTCTATACCATTGATTTATCTTTATCTTGAAAAAAGACTTGAAATTTTGTTGATTTTAGTTGGAAATTGAGCGTGATTTTTGAATTTGAGAAGTTGGTTTGCTGGCTTTGCTTTTAAGCTAAAGGAGGAAAAAGGAAAAGGTAATAAAAAATGAATGTACATTATTTTCCCTCTTTTCTTAACTAGGATTAGGTTAAATTGGGCTGAGTTAGGTTTGAAAATAAAATGAAATAATATGGTTAAGGCTAAAAATCAACACTTAACAAAGAAATATGTGTATATATCACATATACAAAAATAAAAGTCCATTTTCTTCTAATTTACACAATATAAAAATACGAAAATTTACATACTTGTAAAATAAAACAGTTCTTACCATATAGAAAGATTAATTTAAATTTTTTAAATGTTTTATTATTAAAATCCTTTATTTAACAAAAATACATTATTTACTCAAATAAATGAATTAAAAATCATTTTTAACTTCTAAAATTCAACAAAATTTATTTCTCACTTAGTAAAATATTTCAAACCATTTCAAAACATTATTTGGCCAAAACTTATTTTTAGCCCAATTTCCATTTTTATTTCAATAAACTACCTTTAAATATTACATACTTCTTTCAAAAATTATTAAAAGATGCTAATGGACAATAATTAATATAATTATTGTATTTTCACTCAAATGAAATCATTTTCGTCATTTAAAGCCCATATTCAATTTATTGTCACTCCAAACCAAAAAGAATAAAGCTTGGAATTTCATTTTCTCAATTTAAATTCCAAATCCATTTTTTATTCCAAATAGACAATTTAATTTCTCTAATTTTAACTTAATTTACAATATTAAATTATAATTATCATTATAATTCAATATTGAAAGGTAATCTCCAAACCAGGGTTGTTACAGACTCCCCTTTAACAAAATTGCATCCTCGCAATTCCTAGAGAAGAATTTGTATTCAATTATTTAATTTCATCACTCAAAAAGAAAAGATATAAGCTCGAGATAAATAGATATTTTCACCATCGCTATGAGAAGATAGAAAACCAGGATATGAATGCTCGATAAATTCTCTGGTTTCCCAAGTGCAGTCATTGGGATTAGCAGAACATTGAACTTTAATAATCTGCCCATCCTTGTTTCAAAGGCATTTCACCTCCGAAGCAAGTACGCGAATAGGCTGCTGCATGACATATAGGTTTAGTGAGATTCAAGCTCTTGTAAATCTGGAGAATCAATAATAGAATCTGACTCTCGAAGACACGACCGAAGTTGAGAGACATGAAATACGTCATGAATGCTAGATAGATGAGTTGGAAGTGAAAATCTATAAGCCATAGGGCCGATACGTTCAGTAATAAGAAATGATCCTATAAAGTGAGGACCTAATTTCTCAATCGTACTAAAACGCATAACCCTTTTCATAGGAGAAACACGAATGAAAACGAAATCACCAACAGAGAACTCGAGAGGCTTCCAACGGTTGTCCGTGTAGGATTTCTGGCGGGTGCCCGCCTCTTTCATTCTCTGATGAGTAAGAACAATCTTCTCAACAGAATCATGAATAGAATCTGGGCTAAGAATAAATTTCTCTCCAGATTCCAACCAGCGCGAAGATGAACGACATGGCATTCCGTAAAGGGTTTCGAAACGAGCCATACTGATACTAGACTGGAAACATTTTTTCAGGAGAATTCTGCAAGAGGTAGGTGATCCTCTCAACTTCCATCGAAATCTAGAATGCAAGCACAGAGAAGATCATCAAGAATACAATTCACCCGTTCAGTCTCTCCATTAGAATGTGGATGATATGCTATGCTAAAATTAAGCTTTGTTCCCAAAGCTTTCTAAAGACTCTGCCAAAAATGACTCGTGAAAAGCAGATCACAATCAAACACAATCGAACTAGGAAAACCATGTAGTCTCATGATTTCCTTAATATATGACTTAGCCAAATGAGAATCACTCCTATTACACTTAATAGGAATGAAATGAGCTGATTTGGTGAGGCGATCAACAATAACCCAAATGCTAGAATGGCTTGATCTCGAACGAGGTAGGCCGTCACTAAAATCCATGGAAATCCGATCCCATTTCCACAACAGAACCTCTAGAGGCTGAAGGAGACCAGAAGGGCGCTGATGTTCGGCTTTAATAAGTTGACAGGTCATGCAATTACTCATATAACTAGCCACATCGCACTTTATGCCTTCCCAATAATAAAGGCGATGCATATCAGCATACATCTTACTACTATCAAGATGAATGGTAAACTTAGAACGATGACAGTCATTGAGAATGTCACATGTAAGTGTAGAATGAAAAGACACGACTAGATGGTTCTTCTTGCGAAGACACCTATGAGAATCAATGCTGAATTCTGGCAACTTCTCATCATGACACTCAGACTCACAAGTAAGAATAAGGTGCAAAAGATCGGGACCAAGCCGATGAGCATCGGCAATATGATCTAATAAACTGGGTCGAGCTTCCAAACTGAATAATTAAATAGGAGAATCAGAAGATGGATCTCGATCACAAATATCACAAGGGGATAAGGTCTCTAGAACATCCCACTTGGTTAGAATCATAGAATCAATAGTTGAATGTTTGCGACTAAGCACATCGGCAACACGATTACCCTTATCGGGGGTATACTAAATATCGATGTCATAGGGGGCAAGGAACTCAAGCCAATGTTGCTATCTTATATTGATTTCCTTCTGAGTGAACAAATATTTCAAGGACTTGTGATTGGTATAGAGAATGAAGTGCTCGCCAAATAAATTGAGTTGTTAAATCTTCACGGTGAAGACAGTTGCAGCTAATTTGAGGTCATGAGTGGCATAGCGAACTTCATTCAGTCGTAGTTACCTAAAAGCATAAGCAACTACCCGATCCTTCTGCATAAGCATAGCACCGAGGCCATAATGACTAGCATCGGTATAGATCACAAGATCATGATTCCCTTCGGGAACCATAAGAATAGGGGCATTAGTGAGAAGCTCCTTCAATTGTTGAAAAGAAGCATCACACTTGTCGAACCAAATAAATCGAATGCTTTTGCGAGTAAGACTGGTAAGAGGAAGCACAATGTGGAAAAATGCTTAATGAAACGGCGATAGTAACCCTCCAATCCAAGAATGCTATGAATCTCATGAACATTCTCAGTTCTCATCTAGTTCAGGATTGATTCTATTTTAAAGGATCAACCAAAATACCTTTGTAGGAAATAACGTGGCCTAAGAACTTAACCTTATTCTCCAAGATGTGGCACTTGGAGAATTTGGCTATAAGCTGATGGTGACGAAGAGTACTTAAGACAATTCTTAAGTGATTAGCATGCTCGTCTTTAGACTTTGAATAAATAAGAATGTCGTCGATGAATACAAGGACGAACTTATCGAGATTTCCCAAAATACTCGACTCATAAGATCGAAAAAGAAAGCAGGAGCATTCGTTAAACCGAACAGAATAACAAGCCACACGTAAGATCCATATCGAGTGCAGAAAGCTGTAAGAGGAATGCTATCTTCTACAACTCGAAGCTGATGAAAACCAGTGGCAAGGTCGAGATAAGAGAAGACCTTAGCACCACTCAATTGATCGAACATAACTTTGATCCTAGGCAACGGATACCTATTCTTGATGGTCAACTCATTAAGCTTGCGACAGTCGATCCAAAGCCTAAGATGTACTTCTTCATGAAGACAACCATGATAACCCACGATGATAAATATACTGAATCAACTGCTTGTACTCAAGCTCTAAAAGCTGCTTCTTGAGTTCCTCATTTTCCTTCGTAGACACCCTCGTGCGAGGACAATTAACTGGCTGTGCGTCTGGAATGAGATCAATGCGAAACTCGATCGCTCGCTTAGGTGGAAAACCTTAAACAAGCTCAAATACATTAGAGAAATCACAAACAACAGGTATACAAGATATATCATCAACATCTCATGAGTTTAGAGAATATAAGCCATTTCGAATTTTCCATGTTACGAACTAGATGTTGAATATACAAAACTCTCTCAAAACAAATAATCCTGGCATCGTATCGCACTAGCCATTCCATACCCAAAATCATTTCAAAAACCCAAATAAGAAATAATGTGCAGATTTGCACAAAAGGAAAATCCACATAAAACAATCTCAACATCATCATAAAGCATGCGTAGGGTTGCGGATCCCTTGATAGGATTCGCAATCCTTAATGAAGTAACAAGGCATGAAACATCCAAAGAAATAGCATCAATGAGCTCGTTTGATACGAATGAAAGCGACGCACCCGTATCGAAGAGCTTGAGTAGAATGATCATGGAATAAAATAGAGCCTTCAAGGAGAGAAGGAGATGTACCTCTGCACTGAGAAGACCCTCCAAAAGCATGCACTACATTCAGTTTACTAGGCTGGGTATTTAGAGCAATAGGACAAGCAACAACTTGATGACCCTCCTTCTTACAATAACAGCAAATAATAGGCTTAGAAGTCACAGATCATGTGGTCAGGGAACCATAATTGAAACACCCCTTCCGAGTAGGAGGTATTCCACTAGGTTGAGAACTAGGACCTGATCCAATGGATTTCTTTTTCGTGGAAGGAAAAACTTCGGCTAATGAAATGGGAACTTCTTCTTATTGGGGTTCTTGCGAACCACAACCTCATCACCACTCTCGCACTCCTTCTCGACGGCTTCGAGATGAAGCACCGAGTCAACCAACTCCTTGAAAGAAAGCTTGAGCTGGAGCATCAAAGACTTTTTAAGATACTTCTTAAGACCAGAGACAAACTTCAGATTCTTCTTATATGGAGTGCTAATGTATTCAAGACCATACTTTGATAATGCCTTGAATGATGAAACATAATCGAAGATGGAGGACTTCCCTTGCTTCAACTAAAGGAAGTGACGGGCCAGAAAAGCTTTCTCAGATTCAGGAACAAATTTAAGCTCGAATCGTTCTCGAAATTAAGTCCAAGAAAGAGTAAACTCATCGAGTTTGGCTATAAGAAGCTTGTACCAATCAAGGGTATGCTCTTGAAATAGGCTAGATGTTACAAGAACTTTGTCGTGTTCAGAAAGATCCATGCGAGAGAAAATGCGCTTACACATACGAATCCAAGATTTGACCTCAAGAATGGACTTGGAGCATTTAAACGGCTTTCTTTCGAGATGGGAGAAATCGCTACACAAGCACGTAAAGAAAGAATTGCATGGAGGAGATGCACGAGTTGGAGCTGGATGCTGAGTGTTCCTAAATAATTACATAAACTAGTCGCCAGACATATAAACACTGTTTGGAAGCGAGCCGTTGGACTGCCCAGCATCCGAACTCGTCTCCTACCTCTTCCAGCCATTAGCTGAAAGTTAAGATAAGATAAGGATTATTCATAGGGTAGATATCATTAATTTAATAAGGAATAATACGGAACTAAAATGCATTCCCAAACGTATTCCCAAACTTCTGTCTACCTCAAAGGACACGAAAAAGTCAAAGGCACAATGATTAAGGGATTCGTAACACTTGTATAACACTTAGATGCACCATAATATGTGCTTCTATTCCATGTTTATCATATTTCGTTCTAAACTCGGCTCCGATACCAAAACTATGATGCCTCACCCTGAGGCGCACATTAACAAAGAGTATTATGGGTAATATCATCTGCTAATGCGGAGAATAGAGATAGTTAGGAGCGACCATCTATAGCCTTATCTTAAATATCTATTGAATATGTCGACAAATGCTATTTTTTTTATCTCAAGAGGATCGACATATCCTATAAATACTTCATACAAAGCCATAGGTGGTTATAGGATCTATTAAAACAAAATACAACAACTCAAATGCAAAACACATCACAGAACAACAAATCATCACACACACACATACACAAATATACATATACATATATATCATAGAGTATACAAAATGATACATGTCAAGTGGTATAGCAACAACAATATACAAGCGAGTTAAAAGAACATACATATCAGAAGCAAACAAAAAGGACTACATAAAAAGGTATAACAAAATAGCTAGCAGAATAGTCCATGCGGAAGCAGAATAGGCTAAGTCCAAAAGTACCTAACCTGAAACACCTTGGTCTGACCCGAGTATAAATAAACGGGTCGGTCTAGCTAAACAAATCAGTTTACAAGGATAAGCGATAATATGAGCATAAGGATAAAGTGATAATATTCTCGAATGAGAAGGGACAATCTAAAGTGTATACCTACTTCATATGATTAAGGGTATTACTACACAACATATAATCTCAAAAGAGATGGAACAAACCATAAAACGCTAAAAGTAGTTAGCTTTATTTCATCGACATTCATAAAACATAAAATATGGTTTAGAGGAAAGACATAAACCCGCCAAATCGGCAATCCAAAACATGCACAAACAGATCCCATCTTAAAAACACCATAAGGCAAATATATCTCCAAAGAGGAGAATAAAATCTCAAGTAAAAGCCAAAAGGCAAATCTTAATAACACCAGTGTAGGTAACACAAGTCTCCAAAACAAAAATCATAGGAGTTCGAATTCCCCTGAGGTAATTACAGTATATAATATACAATATCCCAAATGGCTCAAATGGCCAACAAAAAAAGGTGATATGCTTGGGAAATCACAAACTTTAATCAAAGCATCTCAAAGATATGGCACGTGCTTATGGACGAAGCCTGTCAAATACTGTTCTCCCAAATAAGGCATCACGTCTCTTAGACAAACGTCTCAAAGGACAAATAAGTACGTCTCTTAGACAAACATCACGAAGGACAAATATGTCGCAACGACAAACGTCCTGAAGGAAAAATGACTCGATGGTCCAGTACTGGCAAATACATCTCTTCGAAAAATGTGTCACAAACTCTCTGATAAGAACCCAAACAGTGTTATCATATGTCCCATACCATATGTTCGCAATAAACGGTTTACTAACTACTAGTAAATTTCACACCCGGATCAGTAAAATGTTTACCTCATCTCACCCGTAAACTCGACCCGAAGGTCAAAATAATCAAACGTATAAATCGGGAATTGACTAATAAGATAAATGCACGTGTCCTATACCATGTGTTTTACAAACCGTTTAATTCTCATTCTCATTCACTTGAAATGTGCAAAAATGTGCAACTTATATATAAAATAATTTACTCTGGAAAACAAGCTTTGAAAACCAATTTCCAAATTCAATTTGAACCCATATTTGAAAACTCCCTTATTATAGAGAATAAATAGATTTTACACTTGAAAATACTTAAAAATATTATATAATGATAATTTTGAAATGCTCATTAATTTTAAAAATCAATTCAAAAAGATTCTGAGAAAACCATGCTAAAAAATGAACAAAAACGAGGGAAATCACTCAAACCGGTATTCGAATTTAGATTCGATTTAATTTAACAATAATTTAAAATTTGAATTTTTAAAATTTCAGAATTTGATTAGTCTATTGATAGACATCGTGGCCTATAATCATCATCAAAACATCACGAATATAGCTGAAAAAATAAGGCAAACGAAAGTCGAAAGCATTAAAACACATAGGGGACAAGGCAACAATTTGCCTCTGGCCAGGTCGACCTTGAGGTCGACATGGAGGCCAACCTCCTTGGTCCCTAATTCAACCGTATGGTTAACCTAAAAGGCACTAGGTCGATTTGAATGTCGACCCAGAGAAGGTGGCAGTCGACCTGGCCTACGGACTTTGTTCCATGTTGATTTCTAAGCTCCGTGTTGATACTCAAGCACTGATTTGAGCATTCAATCGACATTATTTTGCAACCAAATTTTACATCCATGAACTACTACAACTGAAATACAAATGAAAAGAAATCATGTAGCATTTCATTGCTGGAATCAAAAGATATAAGCATGCAAACAAGCAGTAAAAAAACATTTTCACGGAAAAGAAAAACTGTCAACAGAAAACGACTACAGTAGCTTATTTTGCATAGATTCAAGCAATTAGCATTTTTGTTTTTTCTAGATTTGTGATCTTTTCAGCTCACCTTGCGACAGATGATAAAAGTACGGAATTTGTTGCAAAGGGTAAGCCTTTGCTTGAGATTATAAGCCTTGAGCACCTGTATATAACAATTATAGAACATGCAAACAAATACAGTAAAAATTTAGAAAGTTTCTCACTGTAAAAAGATTTTTGTGATGAAATTGTATGATTTGGAGTTATATACCTTTGATTTTCTTTACCTTGCAAAAACACTTGAAATTTCGTTGAATTTAATTGGAAATTGAGCTTGATTTTTAAATTTGAGAAGTTGGTTTACTGGCGTTGCCTTTAGGCCAAAGGAGTAAGAAGGAGAAGGCACTAAAAAATAAACGTACATTAGTTTTCCTCTTTTCTTAACCAGGCTAAGGTTAAATTGGCCTGAGTTGGGTTTGAAAATAAAAAGAAATAGTATGGTTAAGGCTAAAAATCAACACTTAACAAAGAAATATGCATATATATATCACATATACACAAATAAAAATCCATTTCTTCTTATAAAAATATGAAAATTTACGTACTTGTAAAATAAAACATTTCTTACATATAAAATGATTAATTTACATTTTTAAAACATTTTTATTATTAAAATCCTTTATTTAACAAAAATACACCATTTACTTAAATAAATGAATAAAACATTGTTTTTTACTTCTAAAATTCCACAAAATTTATTTTTTCACTTAGAAAAATATTCCAAACCATTTCAAAACATTATTTAGTCAATTATTTTAACCCAATTTCCATCTTTTATTTTAATAAATTATCTTTAAAAATTACATACTTCTTTTAAAAATTATAAAAAGAAGCCAATGGACAATAATTAATATAATGATTGTATTTTCACTTAAATAAAACCATTTTCATTATTTAAAGCACATATTCCATTTATTATAAGTCCAAACAAAATATAATAAAGCTTGGAATTTCATTTTCTCATTTTAAATTCTAAATCCATTGTTTATTCCAAATAAACAATTTAATTTATCCAATTTTAATTTAATTTATAATATTAAATTATAATTATCATTCTAATTCAATATTGAAAGGTAATCTCCAAACCAGGGTTGATACATTTATGCTAAACTTGAAGATTCTAATCAAACACAGATTCAAAACAGCAACAATTAACTCATTTACAGAAACTTAACATAATTCGTCATAATAACAAGCATATGGCTTTAGAGAATAGTGAGGGTTACTCACAATTTTAATCTTAGATTAAGCAGCAAATTATCATTCAATGGCCTCTCCCTTGTCAACAAAAACTCCAATTTTATTAGCTTTGCTGAACACTTGCTTTGAAGGATTTTGATTTTTACATGAAAGGAAAAAGGAACCTTAGCTTGTGTTTTTCTATTTTATTGCCTTTTATTATTATTTTTCCTTTGATTTATGCAATGTGAAGGAAATGATTTTGAGTGGGAAAGTTGCAAAATAATCTTTTAAATTTGGCTTAAGTTGGGTCGTGGGATTCCTTAAGGCCCAACAAAATAAATTAAATTCAAATATTTAGCTTTTAATTATCTCCTACACTAATTAATTGAATTCAACTAATCAAAGCTAAGATATTTATTTATTTATCCTTTTATGACCACTTTATTAATACTTAAATATATGAAACATGAATACAATTGTAAAACTTCATTTTAAAAATTCACAAGTTATTGATATTATCCCATCATATATGATCATAACAATAAATCTATTTTGACCAATTCAAATTTTATTTTCTTACTAATAATTTATTTCAATTATCAAATGCTAAAAATTGATAATCAAGTCAATTATTCCAAAAAAAATCAGTTCCACAACTTAAAATAAAAAATCCCTATAAGTATTAATTAATCATAATTATTCGTTATAAATTAGGTAACTAACAACAGGGTTGTCACACCAAGGTTGCTAGCAAACTCCTCCAAAATTTGCTAGAAAATAAGGGTTCCTTATCACTAAGGATGCTAATCGAAATTTCATGAAGTCGAACCACCACCTTGATATGAATATTTGCTAAAGACGCTACGGTCCATTTCCCAAATGGGAATAAAAGGGTCTCCCTCTCCCTTTTATCCTAGCTCAGTAGAAAATTCTTCTCTTATGTCTATATATATACATACATATTATCTCTTTATTTTATTATTTCCAGAAGTAGAAAATTTTGGGATTAAAACATTAACTAACTTTAGGTTGCTAGCGTAATTCCTTATTAACTTTAAGTCTTACTTATGGTTTTTCGCTACAAGTCCCTAGAAAATTTCCTTACTTACATTGCTTCTCAATATGTATATATTTATCAAGTTTTTCAATCCCATTCATAAAATCAACACATGAATAACATATGGATATATCTTACACCACATCATTCACTTTTCCAATAACCAAGGGAGACAACTAACGATTACAACACAAAATCTCTAGAAGAAAAATTTACTCGAAGCTGCCATCTATTATCATGTTGTATAAATGGTGTTGAGGTCCTAACACTCCTTACTAAATAAGATGTGTATTTCATAATGTCATTCCATTATTACCCTTTTTTTTTAATTTTCCTTTATCGTTCCTAATAAATGATGTTCATCCATAGTAGTCTATTAGTACAGTTAAAATTGCACCATCCCTAATTAGTACTTATTTCCATTTAACCTTTTTGATGTTTCAAAATGTATCCATTACATAGACCCAATTCTTAATAAATGCCACATTAAATTTCCATAATCAGTCATCACTTAATTCCTTTTTTCTTTTAGTAATTACAAATTTATTATCCTTTAAATTTGTAATCAATGTCCATAAATCCTAATTCGTTGATTACTATTTAATACGCATAGAGTCGTACTATATATATATATATATATATATATATATATATATATATATATATATATTCTTATTTTTGGTCGTTTAAGCGTGGTTATAAAACTATTTTAATTTCTAAACCAGAACGCTTTTCTTCACGTTTATAATTTATTAGAGCTATCCTTAAAAAGGATTATCTTTACAATCCCTTATAAATTAACCACAAATAAGATTTTAGAATTGTTTGATACAAAGAATTATTTTTCTTCTTCTATTGAAAGAGACGGTGCAAATAAATGGAAAGAATATTCATATTCTACACATCTCTCTCCCTTTTTTGTGCATCCTTTTTTAATTCAAATAATGCACTTTTGTGCATATTTTGGAATATGGTAATTTAAGGAAATTACTTGAAAACCGCTTCAAATAAATTTAAACATATAAATTTACATCTTAAGTTATCTAGGTAACCTAATTAACAACCTAATTATAGATCTAGAATATTTTTACACTTTACCAACTTCTTCAAATAAATTTTTGAGGTTGATTTCGAATTTCCAGACAAGGTTGTACGCTCTATTCCCATTTTATTCACATCTTAAACACCATAGTTTGTCGTACCTGGGTAGTGATCGCTATCTACTATACAAAAATTTGTTTTCACTATTCCTTATGAAACCGGTATTTTAGCAACTTACAAAATGAATTTATATTATTAAATTCAAAATCAGCATTATTACTCCATTTCTTGTAGGACTTAAAATTTCATTAACATAAAGTTTCAAATTCAAATATTCCTTTTTGAAAACATAAACTTAGAAACATTCATCAAGAATTCAAAATTGCTTAGTTCCAAAAAGAAGCAAAATAATTTCTCTTTTTAAAACTTACTTCATCAAAGACTTATTCCTATAAAAGTTAGACTTTTAATTCATAGTATTCAAAAGTTTCTTGGTTTTCAAAAAGGAACTATGAAAATCTTCTCTTTTCAATGACTTATTATAATAAAGACTTAATCCTTTTAAGAATAGGATCCTTAACAAAAAATATTCAAAACTCAATCATCATTGTAGAATAATAGACTAGATATTTATAATTACAAAGATTTTTTTGGTTACATGACGGTTATTTTAAAATATACATCAACATCTATTACTTTATTACTCAAAATATACTGCCACTTTACCAAATACTTTTTATACTTTGTTCAAAACTCTTAAAATCTATCGCAATCCTTTTCTTCTCCAACAATATTCTTATTCAAAAATCTCTAACTTCGAATAGGAATATATATATATATATATATATATATATAATTCTCATCTTTAGATAAATGCTTTCCCTTATATACAAAAATATACAACTCATTTATTAATTACCATCCAAATCCAATCAATTGTCAATGATACCTTTTTAAAACTTTAAATAATGGAAAAATATAGTAGACAAAGATAACTTCTATCTTATTCCTGTTACTCCTCTCCTATATTATTTTTCATCGGATTAAAATTTCCAATTCTATTACTATCTAAATTTCAGCTATTATTTTCCATGTTTTTTTTATACAGGAATGTCCCTCCTAGCTATCTTATTAGAATTCTTATCCGTTTTATTTTCTATTTCCTAATTCCAATCAAGTGTCAATTCCATTTATCCACCCATTTAACAAGAATTTTAAAGAAAAGAACTTCCGAATTCGTAAAATAGAAGAAATCATAAAAAATAGAGGAATCCAAAAACAAAGAATCCAAAAGTAGAGAACTTTTAGTTCAACAAATTTTAAATCGAGAAGCTAATAAATTGAAACCTTCTCTCTTTTTTTCAACTCTCTAAGTCATTAGATTTCCAAATTTCTTTTATAAAAATCATCCACTATTTTTTTTTTAAATTACATTCTTTTTCCAAACTTTTCAAAAAATAAATTGTAGTATATTTCCAATGCCGTCTAAAATCACTTTCTTCTAAAAAAAAGTCAACTTATAATACATATGATCTTCATTTAATAATATTTTGAAAGGCTCTTTCAAAACATTCAAGGTGTTTTCAAAAATCGTTTTATCAAATTCTTTCTCATATGGAAGGGTTTAAAAATTTGCTTCAATTGTTCTTTCCTTTGAACTTTCCTACTCAATCATCTTTAAAAAAATTGTTATCTTCTTATGTTGATTAATGTACACCTTCTTATAGAAGCTTGTTTCATTCCTTCTTTATACCCCATCTTCGAATTTTTACCAATATTATGCCTTATAGTATTTAATTAATACTCAACATTTTATTCATTTCCTCCATAAATATCATTTTGTCTGCATTAAACGTTTGTTACCTTAACGGTCATTTCCTAAAGACATTTACTGACTTATTCAAATTTACCTAATTAACTTCTTCCTTATCTTTCCATAATTACCTTCATGGTTTCAATAATTTATTTAACTATTTATAACTCCTCACTTATTGCACATTCATTGTCTATTAAATTTTTAGAGTTACAACCTTTCCTTTTACGTTTTCTATCCCGATTATTTATTATGCTTATAAGGTTTACAATTATAAGGAAATCTAGGTCTAACAAAGGAGTCAAGTATAATTCAGCTTTTAGGGTGCTTCGCTATGTTGTGGCCATGCTCTTCTCAGTCCACTCCTACAATACGACCTCCGCTCAGTAAGTAATCGAAGTAGGAGTATAAATTTAACTTTATTTATTTTATTCCTAATGCATAGTCACCTCACCCATCATTTCAGAATATGTTCGCAACCATTTCTATAGTCGGAATTTATAGGGTTAGGCATATATTCAAAATAAGTATATAGACTTATAGTAAGACCTTTTGAAAAATCTTTTCAAAAATAACAAGTACGCCACTCATACATATATTTTCCGCGTTGATCGCGTAACCCAGGCCTCTGATACTAAACATAAAACCAGCCCTGAAGCAGACCTAAATTCTGATCCATAAAAGACCCATCAAAACTTAGACCTATTCAAAGCTTACTGTTGGTTCGCAAAAAGAAAAAAAATATAGAGCTATCTATCTATTCTTTCAGAACTCACAGCGGAAGAAGCAAAATATAATAGCAATAATAATACCCATTTATTTCAAACCATTTCAAATGCCATAAAACAGAACATATCACAATGTTAACAACAGTCATTACATCAATTTGTTCAAAAGTGCAGCTTATGGGTATAATAGAAATAGCATGAAAGGATAAATAGTGACTGCCACAAGCTTCACTTTTGCATTCTTCGAGCATCATCAACTCCATTTCTAACCTATGTTGTAATGAGGAGGCAGTCAGAACAAGAAATGCCAAATGAATAAAAACCATGAGCCTTACTATTTCTGTACTTGGGAGGTATTTTTCAAAATTAGAATATGTCTTATGTTTTTTGAAACCATTTAATACTTCATATAAGGAAAGGAGGTGGGCCCTCGAAATACCACTTGATACATTCCATTCTCGGAGTAGGTTTCCAAATCCCGTAACCCATAACCAGCGTCATAAATATCTAATAATGCAAGAGATAGAACCTAAGCAACTTAATACCTTTTAATGGAAAATAGGCCGACTCTGGCCATTTAAGACCTATATTGAGGTAGGCCCACACCCTTTAGAACTTTTCCAAGGTAAACCCCATATAGGTAACCATCTAGCTGGCATTGTATGGAAATCTCTTCGGACACTTAGTACTTCCTATTGAAGCGGACCTTTCTAAGATATCCTTAACCGTGCCAAAACCTAATCTCGACCTTTTAATGCTTCATTGCAGAAAAGAGGCAGGCCCTTAAACCACCACTTAATACCTCCAAACGCCAAAGTCGATCCTTCCTCTTGTGACTCGTACCCCTAATAACATCTCATAATAGCCTGACTATGCATATGTACCGGTAGCTAGATTGACTAGCAGATTTATCCTACAGAATTCGGACTAACCTCGCATAATCATAGTTACTTATCATAGGTGATGTCTCACATCAGCCCTAAACTCACACTGTTGGTAGCCATATTAGCTAGGCAAACATCCGTGTGTCTATTGATTGACCTTGCATCACTATGAATTAGCCATACTTACAACACTCTTAATATATTATCACACACCTCACGTTGTCCATTAATTTGGTTTGTATAAGAATTCCTTCTTATTTTGCCTTAGCAATAAATTACTATCCTAAAGGGGATTTCATGACTGATATTACCAAATTGAAATGACCCGGAATTTTCGATCCCGAAAATTCCAGATAGTTAGGGAAAAAAGAAAGAGACAGAAGAAGAAGAAGTAGAAACACCAAAACACAGATTCTCACATTCACAGTAGATCAACATATAATATCAAATAAAATAGCAGTTATACAAGGAAAAACTGTATTAGTTAATTTACATCAATACATCAGAGTTATAACAATTACGCAAACACTTGACTGTTAAAATTAACTTGTCCCAGATAAACAACGATATATCACAACGGAAATACACTCCATACAACAATATATCATAGCGGAAATACACTCCATACGATCCTGCCATCGAGCTCGCCTCCTGAGCTCCAGAAACGTCCTCACCTGAAAATCTGTAATACTCGGTCTGACCCAAGCATTACATCAATGTAACACCCGGGTTAGGTTGGAAATCAGCGTAAGTAAACCCATCCAACATGGAATACCAAGCATAAAAATTATTTAAAACCTGGGGTAACTCGTATCAATTTACAAATTCACAATTTGTTATAGACAACACTTATTTCACACATCAATTTCTAAGCACCAAAACTTAGATCAAATGGTCTAATTTACTTAAATCATTCCATTCCAGCCTATTGCTTTCACACATCAATCTATAAAGAATCGAAGTGGTTTCGGGCATTTGCTAATACCTGATCTCGGTCTCTTCGAATTCAATGTCACCTTAGCCCAATTTATTCAAATGAAATACAATTCAAACTTTAAATACAAGATGTCACTTTTTACCCAGCAATTCATCATCGATAGATAACCACATTATCATTGTCCACCCAAACATATCATATCACAAAACATTTCATATTTGAGATATCAATCAATTCAAGGCATTTAATCATCATTCAATCATTCCTAAGCAAGATTGATCACTTTCAAAATTAATTTATCTCTAATTAAATTAATTTCTAATCTTTAATCACTAAGATTACCTTTACTCAACATTAATTAATTACAAACCAATTAATTAATCATTTTTTAATTATCTATCTTAATTAATCACCCTTTACTAATTATCCTTTAATTACAATAAGTAATCACCCCTTAATTAATTACACAACTTAATTATCCTTCACCCATTCACATTAATCACATTGATCCTTAGTTAATTACTCAAATTAATTATCCTTTAATCACTTACATTGATTAATTATCCTTTAATTAGTCATATCTATTAATTAATTAACCCTTAATAAATTTCCTTAATTAATTGATCAACCCTTTAATTAATTATACTAAGTAATTAATCCTTAATTACTTCACTTAAGTAATTTACCTTTAATTACTTTCATCAAGTAATTAACCTAGTGGTTAATTATCCTTAATTAATTAACCTTGATCATTAATTAATTTAACCTTAAATTACCGCATAGATAAATTAGCCTTAACCATTCACATTAATTAAATTTTAATTAATCTCCTTAATCAATTTATCCATTAATTAATTACATTAATTAACTACCTAAATTAATTTAAGACAAATTATTAATCTTAATAAATGCTTAATTACATCATTAACTTATTAAAGATCATTGGTAATTAATTACACAATTAATATAATTACTTCAGAATCAAAACAAATATAAACATTACTTAGTTATTTAAATATTTAAAAAACTTGTTTAAAAACATTTGCTCGAAAAACTTATTTATTTTAAGTATACTTTAAATCCTTAAACTTGTTTGAAACTTATTCAAACTTTACACACACACAAAAAACAAATCTGGAAACCAAATTAACGACACAGAACAAAAACCGAGCCTACTTCGTTCCCTCCCCAAGATGAACCCCTAGCTACCCGAGATACTCATCAACTTCGAGTCCAACACGCCAAACCCCTCGAGTTCGACCTGTGCTATTGTAACATCCCAAAATTTATCAAATGAAATTATTAATATATTTAAAATCTTGGGATTTAATTTGAAAATAAATGGAAAAAATCTTAAACAAATAAAATTAAGCGATAAAAATATATAAATAAAATTCCAGTTTATTTTGAGATTAAAATATTGAAATAATGAATGTTTTGAAAGTCATTTGAATTTAAAATCTTATATATATGTATATTACATATATGAGTAAAATTGAATACATATTGAAATTTAATTTAAATTTTTCAAGGTGGGTGTGAATATACAAATGGACATGAAAGTTTATATTTCAAGTTGAAATTGAAGTTTGAATTTAAATTTAGAATGAATGTTTTTTAAAAAATAAGTAGCATTTAAAAAGAATTAAGATGTAATGTGTGTGTATATATATATATATAAATATTTGTTAAAAACAATTTCTTTAACAATTGTGTGTGTATATATATATACACACAAATAAATAGGATATAAAAATTTATAATTTTTTTGTTTTGCCTCGTAAAAAATCAAAGAAAGCTAAACATACATAGCACATGGGAGATAGAGTAGAATAATTAATAAAATCTAGGTCTTATGATTTCTTTTTACAAATGGCACAAAACATCATTACCTTAATAAAATAATCAAATAAAAAATTTCAGAAAAACTTTTCACCTTCCCAATTCAAAATTTTAAACCTCCAAATCTCTGAAGTTCAGTAACCAAAAAGCATTTTGCAATCTTAACTCCAACACTCAAGAAAGAAAAGAAAAAATGTTCAGAAAAAAGAAAACTGCCTATCTTCAATTCAATTCAAAGAAAAATCTGAGAATCATCTTAAAGTTTTAAGCTGTAGTGTGTTACATCTCTCAGTTAAGTTTTGAAAACTTTATAGTTAATAAAATTATGATTTTGAAATCATATTTTAACAACAAATTCAAACCAAAAACTGCAGATTTGTAAGGGCAGGGAGTTTCTGGGTTTCAAAGCAGTGCATGGTTTTTTTCTGGAAATAATAAAAGGCAAGTGAATCTTTTCTTTTAAAATTTGAATTAGAGGTTATAATCTGTAATGGAGCAAGATTTAATACAATAACATTCAATTAACTACAGGAAAAATCAAGTTCAAGGCTAAATTTGGTTTCTGGTTTCAAAATTGCAGATCCGTTCTTTCTTAGTATAAAAGGAAATTCAAATTGTAAGTCAATTTGAGATTAGTTGTTATTAACAATTAAGTAAATAAATACAATAAGGAGTTTAATACAATACTGTTGCAGGAAGAATCAAGACTTAAAAGCTTTAATCTACTTCTAGTTTCAAACTGTAGAAAATAAAAAGGCTTATGAACTTAAGAAAGAGATTACAAAGATCTGTAACTGAAATTTGTAGATCTAAAGCCCTAAATTTTAAAGTAGGAAAGGAAGAATAGTTTCCAAGCCTCATCTCTGTTTTGAAAACTGTCAGGAATTTTTGGAAAATAAGGTGAGTAAACTTTTGTTTTTTTTCCTTTTTTTTGTCGCTGTGTGGATGTTTGAATGATGTAGGAAAGTTAAACTTTGGTTTGCATGCAAGAATCTTGAATATATGAATGAATTTTTGGCTGTGCATGTTGATTGTACAAAAAAAGCAAATCCCTGTTTTAGCTTCAAGAAAACAAAAGACTGTCAAACCCCCTCTTTCCCTCTGTCTCTATTTAATCTGAATGACAAACAATGGTTGGTCATGCATTATGTTTCAGTAAGCAAGTTGGAGTTTGTTTAAACTTGTACTATGTTTTTTTCTAGTAATTTATCAAAGTAAAGTTTTGAAAGTTTCCTTCTTCTAGAAACTGTAAAAACACAGTTACAAAATCATAATCTCTCTCCCTCATTTCTTTTGAAACTGGATTGTAACAAGTTGGAGTTTTGTGTTTAAACTTGCACCATGTTTCAGAAACAAATCAAGGCAAGTTTGTTGTTTTTACTGGAAACTATGAAAACACGATTTCATCTAAACTTTAGTTTACAGGGTAACCCATATCAAAAAAATCTAAATCTCTCTCTCTCTCTCTCTCTCTCTCTCTCTCTCTCTCTCTTTTCTCTCCTAAAAGGGATTGTAAACAAGTTAAAAGTATTGATTAAACCTGTATCATATTTCAGTAAGGAATTAAAGCAAGTTTATATAGTTTTTTTTCTGGAAATTTTGAAAATACAGGAAACACCTAAGTTTTGTAGAAATTTGAACCTCCTTGATTTTTATTTCAGTAATAATATTTGAATCCGCTTCAAAAATGATGATTTTAGAAATAAAAATTTAAATTTTTTATTGAACATTTCTCTGGGAAATGGAAGTTGAACAGAATATGAACTTTTGACCAATTCTAATAATCCAAACGATGGGGGTCTCGAGTTCATTGTCAGGGTTAGATTAAACGTGCGAGATTACAAGAAAAATACGAGTAAAATTTACAAATCCTTAAATTTTCAATGCGAGACAAAATTAGGGTTTAAGCTCTGCATTTTTAATGGTGAGGTCGCGGGTTAACTGCGTCATCGATAAGGCATTTCAAACGATTGGTCGTGGGGGGTTTGAATCCTTGGGTATCATAGAGGCTTCGACCAAGGTGGCACGATCGCCGATGGTCGGAGGTGATAGTTTGAAGTGGGTTTGGGCGACCCAGTTTTTGTATAGTCGAAGCCATAGGCTAAACTTTCGATTTCATGTTGAATGCTAGGTTCTGGAGGCTTGGGGGCTTGAGTGGGTTGACGTCGTCTTGTCGGAGGTGGAGTCGACGACAAGAACGTCGTCCACTTGTTGTGCACGTATACGTGATACGTTGTGTATCAGTTTCTTTCGTGTTGGGAAGAAGAAGGGGAACTCGAAGAATAACGCGGGGGATTAAGGAGAAAGCTTGAAGACGAACTCGAGTTATTTTGACGTTTGTGTTGTGTTGTTTTTAAACCTTAAACAAATTTTCGAAAAAAATCGCAACACGGGTCAAACTGGGGTAAAACTCGAAGCAGGGGAAGTTTGGCACGGGATAAAACTCGAAGCAGCCTCGGGTAGTCATGCAAACAGCAAAGAAACCCAGTTTTAATAAAATTTTGGAAAACAAGTTAAATAATTTTCTGAATAAATTAATGAAAGCTGTAAATGGAATTGGAAGCAAATGATATTGATTCAATTATTTAAAAAAATTATGGAGTTCAAAAATATTTCAAATTGTATATTTTCCTTTAAACAAGAAGTTGCTTTAAAACCTAACTTAATAAAACGTTTAGAAGTAAATCAATTATTCAAGTGTTAATGTAAAAACCCAGTTTATTTGTAGTGGTGAAATAGTATTAACAATTAATGTCTTCTAATGATTTTATGATTAATAATTAATTAATTTAAATAATTGTTAATGAATAAAAGTAATTAAACTTAATTAGTTAACAACCAAGAATTAATCAATTAAAAATAATAAATTAAAGATTAATTAATTAAGCCAATTAGATTAATTTATAATTAAGTAAAAATTAAACATTGATTTAAAATAATTAATAAAGATAATTATATGGTTAATTCACTTTAATCACAATCATCTTAATCAAAGATGATTGACCATCATCAAATATTCTGTACCGGATTGATATTTCCATTGTGATACTGTGATTGCTTTGTGATGAACTGTGATTTGTGATTTGTTCCTATATGTATGTGAAACCTTTTTCCCGTAAAACGGCATTTAAACTTCGATGCGACAGGGAGTCGGATTTCAGTTTGTTATCCGAAAACCACATTGAACCTTGAATGTGAATCCTTGTGATTGATACACCCACATGTTTTTAAATTGAGCGTTCACTATTTGGATTAGTCGGGAGAGGACCTTTGTGTCATATAACCCATTCTGAATAGTGATTCGACGAAATGGATAACATTTGAAGACGGTGGTGAAGACTGGGTGTCTTCAAAAACGATAGGATAACCTATCGATTGTCTCTACACCGAGTTACTCCGGTATAGGGATTTCCTAAGTGATGGAAAGTCCGATCGGGATTGTGGACGCCCGAATTTGCAAGGGCTTCTTCCTTTATTGGACGAAGTGCCTTCGATTCTATTCGAACCCAGAACAGATTTGTATGGTCGTGTGTCTGACACTACACTTTGAGATATAAAGCCGATTCCTTTCAAATACATATCTGTTGGTGGCGGAGAAATTATTCTCTTAGCTTAACACCCTTCTCTGAGACGTACGAGCTCAGAGGTTATGTAGTTGAAGGTTATCAACGATATACTCCTAATTTGGTAGTGTGGCATGCTAAGTGCTGCTGTATATTGATGATCATTTGTTGATCATTTGTGATCAAAGCATGGCTTTCGTGTAAAGCGTTGCTTTGTGGACGAGACCTCATCGCACCTCACACCATGGAAATGGTCAAAGTAGGAATGATGCGGCAAGGTTATGAGGGTCGCGCCCTTTAGGGTATGTCATTTCCTTCTTGAAAAAGGTAGTGTCATGGTATGGAGCCCAGATACCTACCTATGTGGTTGCTTTAATCTCATTTATTGTGTGGTTGTTGCTTTGTGACGGAGGGCCCTCGGATAAAGGTCCCAAAGGACCGGGGAATGGCATACTTGAGTAGTAGTTACCGAGTTACAGAGGTAACCTGGCCTTATGTTGGCAGAGAGCCGGGTAGGTTCTCGGGACGTCCCGCAGAGGCATACCCATGTGGCATAGGAAGTTCCTTACCCTGACCATTTGTTGGAAATCCAATTCCTAATACGAACCCAGTATGGTTTTTGTTCTAGAACCTGCCATTTAACATGGTAGCTATAGTAGGCATGGTATCATGGTACCTATGCTGGCTAGGATTAATATTGTAACGACCCGCTATTTTAGACTTTTCGCATCCGCACATGTCGGACTTGAATAATTCAAAATACTGAATTGTTAATTTAAATTTTGCAAAACTGAACATATACAGTAAATAAATAATCACAGATCACAGACATAGAGTAATAAATGCAGCGGAAACAAAAGATAGTAGTTCATGAAGCTACTATATAAATAACAGAGTTAAATAAGTTACAACAGAAGTCTCGAATACAATAGTCAAATACAAGAATCAGAATACATCACTAGAATCAACTGAATATCTGAAAGCTGGATCTCCAAGCGAAGCTCCAACTTCACAGGTGAGTCTCAAAAGTTATACTCTTAGTCTGACCCGAGCGTAAAGCAAAACACAAAATACTTGAGTCAGGATTAACATTCTTATATCAATAAATCCAACTCAAGTGAACTAACAACCAAAATACAAGTAACTCAAAGGACGTTGGAATAACCATCATCTAAGGATCCGTTAAACTATCTACTATGTAGTAGTGTACGCTAAGTAGATAATGCCTATCAGTAATATAAAGTATCAAAATCGTGTTAAGGCGTAACCATTATCCCCCTTAACACAATTTAAATAAGCGTCATAGTCTATACAGCACTGTAAACTCCACCGTAAACTAGTGGGATATCAGGGAGTACTCCATAGGTATAACAAAAAACAAATTTGTAGTGGTCGCGCATATAGGGATACAAGTATGACAAGGCACATGAGGCGATACCTAAGGTAATGAAACTGCCATTTTCCTGATCCGGACCGGTGAGAACGCATCGCCGCAATGATCGCAACACCGTGAAACAACACTCCCGAAATTTCGAAGGTGCACACCAGTCAATAACAAGTAATGAGTAGTTTACGAGGAAGTGTGTTCGCTCGAGGTGGCTAACCTCATTTGGCCCGGCACGGCTCCTGCTTTAGTCATTTTCAATTTGACACAAGTGTCAAGGCTATCCATTATCGTTCTCTTTCTTCGGTCATCACGTACGTCATTCCAACCACTTCATTCTGGATCACACTCCGCGTATAGTTATTAAAGCGGTATTCGGTTTAGACAGTGAGTATGTTTATAACCAATCTCGGTTTCTTTAATAACTTTCGTAATTATTACACCAATTGGTCGTTTAATAAATTTCAAAAACCAAATCAATTTCAATCTCATTTAGAATTTGAAAGCCGACATTTCATTCGTCTTTATATCAATTTCTATAATTTACGTTTCAAAACTTCCAAATTTAATATTTCAAAACACTATAATTCCATTTCAATTCTTATTTAAACAATTCAAATATTGATTTAAAATTCGCAAATAAGTTTCATTCCGTAATTATTTAAATAAATTTAACTTAACATTCAAATCAATTTAAACTCATTGATCGACTTCATTCAATATTCGTTAAGTTCATTTATCATTCAAAACAATTTCTATTTAATTTTCAATTCATTAAATCAATTTAAGTTTTCCTATATCATATCAAACTTCCAATATTTAAATTAAATTCGTCAAATCAAATTCTTTCAATTTCAAGTCTTATATCAATTTTAATAAATCACATTTTATTTCTTGTTGAAGAAATTCGATTTCACTTATTTAATTTAAACAAGTTTCCAAAACTTAATTATTACAGAACTCAATTCCACTTTTTAAAGAGGTTCAATTTCACTTATCAAAGAATTCATTTTTATTTAATTATTAAATAATTCAATCTTATTAAATTAGTAACTAATTTCAAAACTTAATTATTAAATAATTTCAAAACTTAATTCAATCATTTCTTAAATTAAACAACGTTCTTTCATCAATTACTGTGTCAATACTTTGTTTTAGATTATTAAATATTTACATTTGAATTTCACTAGAATTCAAATTCCAACTTCATTTCAAAATCTTATTATTTATTCAAATAAAATCTTTATTTTATTTTTAAGTCAAATTATTGACCAATCGGGTTTTATTTAATTCTCTATCCTAAGTCAAAGTTTATTTGGGTATTTATCATTTTAAACCGATTCCATTTCAATTCACAAATCAAAGCATAGCAAAGGGAACTTGTAGTGTGATAACTGGGATGGTGTCAATGTAAATAAACAAGCAATAGCAACCATCAATAACAATCCAATAATTAATTCAAATAATCCCGAAACAATCGTATTAATTTACATTGTTGTTTGTGTAAATTAATATAATTATTTCTAGAATCTATACTATCATTTCATGTAGATTAAAGATTATTACACTATTATTTTATGCGGTTCTACACTTGACGTATATTATTCGATTTCATACTATATCGCTTTATACAACATAAATTTAAATGGATCAAGGTGTAATCAACCATATTTCTACATGTCAAGAAATTAAACATTTAACGGGGTCATATTGCACAAATTTTATCTAATCAGATTCGACACATATATCAAATTCAAATTGTTAACTCCTACGTCAATTTCAATTTTAAATTATTTATCACTTCATACATTAACAACTTAACGTCCAATATCAACATTAAACAATCAATCATTTATCAACCAAACTGGATTTTCATCGTATAAATAATAGATAATGGTGTCAGATATGACATGTGAACTGATACAAGTAATAACATATGTATAACAGTGTAAATAACTAACAGCCGCATATTTCAATTGTCGTTTCAATTGAAATCAAATTTAATAAATAAAAGAAAATTAATCGTGAGTGATTGCTCACCTTTTGAGGCTAGAGAAAAGAACAGAATGAGATGAGTTACGAATCTGAACACTGATTCCGAAGCAAAGCTAGATCGTCACGAATTTTACGAACATGGCTGATAAAAGGAAATTGATAAAATGAATCAGAATAGTCTAGATGTAACCTAAACAGATATATGCTATAACCTCTCACTACAACAATTTTCAAACATACATTTGAAATAAGGTGCGTATATATGCGTTGTATTAATTTCCAAATCAAAAATAAATTTTAAACACAAATTAAATAAACTAAAATAAAATAAAAAATATATATTTCAATAAAACATGTAAACCGACATGATGTAACTGCAAACTATTACCTTTAAAACTATATATATATATATATATATATATATATATATATATATATATATATATATATATATATATATATATATATATATATAGACACACACACAGATATATACAGCCTACTCACAAATCAACATGGAGACTCAAAATGATAAATATACCTTTAAATTATAGTTAGAATTGTACCCAATATATAAACTCTATAGCAGATCATAACTTATAACATAAAATTGACAGTTAAAAATACTCTGCATAAGGTGAAAACCGATTTGAACATAAACACATTGGCTATAAATAAACTATATATGTAAGCAATATAAACATCTATATATTATACTTCGAAATATACGCATATATTTTATATGGATAAAACATCAATCCAACCCACGTATGCAAATTATAATTAAATTGAACACAGACAAAGATTTGAAAACAATGCTTTTAAAACAATGCTGTTATGAAATAAAATATATAAACAGTACTATATATATACATACAACATATAAATATTTCTACACGCACTAATATATAACAGATTTGAAAAACCTGTATAAAAACTTATATATGAATATACATTTACAAAATCCTAACCCGCAACCGCATATATACCAATATAGATAGCAACTTTTGTACACAACAAGCTTTATATAAATTACCTTTATATATCACGCAACAGACGCATAGGCTGGAAGGGAACAAGTTGGCGGACTGGGTGGTTGGCTTCGGGCATTGGTAGGGCGCGGTTTGCAAGCAAAGAAGGGGGACGGTGGAGGCCAGGGGAAGGGTGGAGTTAGGATGGTGGGGTGCGGCATTCGGAAAAAGGGATTCGGCAGTTATGAACTGGAGTCGGACAGTATGACGGTGATGTCGATTCGGGTTGTGAAGGTGGACAAAGGTCGAAAGTGCCAGCGAGCACGGGTGCGATTTGATAACACGGACTGGGAAGAAGAAGCATGCAATATGAACACCAATGCAATTTGTATACTATATATCTTATTATTGCTTAAGTTTAAAATGAATCAGCTAATAAAGAAGACAGGAGAGAGAAAGTAAGGGGAGGTTGAAATAAGTGGTGCAGGTGAACGCGGCTTCCCCGCAAAATAAATACAAGCTTCAGTGCAACGTGTATTGTTTTTGATACCAAAGGAATAGCAACAGGCCGAAAGAAATATATTTATGGTAAAGTGACGTGTATTAAAATTAAGTTACTTTATTTTTTTATCTACCAACAATGAAGGTAGAACCAAAGTAACAGCAAGGGAATCATAAAAGCCAGAATGCTGAATTCAAGTAAATTAAATGCAAATGTCAATTTGGTTTGACATGGTAAATAATGAATGGTCACGAGGAAAACAAAAGGACTCGAATAGATACCGATACGGTTGACCATTTCACGGTTTCCACTGTGTACCGAACTTCAAAATACAGAATTGAATATATCGCAAAAGTCAGCATGATGAGACGATCAAAAAAATATACAGATATCAGTGGTACGATTGAATTATAAAAATTCGAATTTTCTACTAGCGGAAAATGCAGTAAAAATGCAGAAAAATAAGATCGACGGAGCTAAAGAAGTCCGAATTTGGAAAAACGAAAAATGACATCTCAGTCAGAAGACGATTTAGAATTTTTCTATGTAAACATATTTAGGTTTCGAAAACATTTTATTTTCATCAATTCCTAACTGATTAAATTGAAATAAAACTACACATGAAAATAAACTTTCATATTTTATGGTGAAAATTTACCGGTTGCTATGTTTAACTACATGCATTTCAAATATAAAAAATTTATTTCAAAATTTCACAAAAATTCAGTTAAATACGTTACTAAAATAGTTAAAATTTATGGGTCGTTACACTCTTGCTCACTCAAAACTTTTCGTCCCCGAAAAGGAAGGAGGTAGGAGAATAGAAACAAGCAGAAGAAAATAGACTTGAATTCAAAAATAAAACAATTAATTTAAACCGTATAAATTTCAATTGAATTAATTAATATTCAATAATTTATTTTAAACTCAAGGAATTTCATTAAGTTGGTTTATTTTCAATTTGTTGTTGTTTGTTACAAAATTTATTCCAAACAACCATTTATTTTATTAATCCGTTTATTATTCGACTAACTTAGTATTCTATTTATCTCTATTAATCATTTTATAATTAAAGTTTAAGTGTATAACATATAAGCACTCAAATTTTACGTATAAAGACATTTTATATTGTATATTATCCAATTATCTTAAATTAACAATTTCAAAGATCATAAATTTGAATAATCATTTATTATAATCATATTTTATTCGACAAACTTAATTCTTCTTTATTCCAAATTATTATTAAATTTATTCTACTTAATATATCTTATCACAATATTGAGTATATTTACACTTATTAAAACTATTCAAATTTTATTTAAAAATTCCTTTAATATCATTTTTTATTGTATAATATTCAACTACATAGTTAACTTTTGAAAATTTAGGTAAGTTATATATAATGCAATTGAGTACTATCCAAATGAAATTTTACAATTCGGTTATTTCAAGTTAAATATTTATTCAAAATCTTTGCCTCAATTTATAATTGAAGTCATCTTTAATCATAAATTTAAGAATTAAATTTTAGATTTCACTTCAAACCATTAGAGATAAATATACAAACATATATATCAAATCAAATCAATAAATATATATACTTGTATTATAAATCAAGTCATACTTCAGCAATTCAAATCAATTTAATTTCCAACATAATAGTGTAGCAAGGCTATAGAATGGTCTCCACTTCGAAACTCAAAAATGAATGTCGATGATGCGGCCGCCGTCACCAAAATTATTTTCCAGCGACAAAAGAGAAGAGCTCTAATTTAAACAATTAAATTCCTTGAAACGGTTTCTATTTGAAAATATTTTAAATACTATATACTTTAAAACTTTCAAATCAAAGTTTGAAATCATCGGAAATTAAATTCTCAAATTCTAATTTAAATCCATTTCAATTCCTAATTAAAATTTTGAACCATGTTCTATGATTTCATTTATTTACCATATTGGAAAAAATCAAATATTATTATTTCCGACAACAAATTCATTAACAATTTAATTGCAGAGAAATTTATACTTATATATAATATAATCATACAAAACTATTTTGTTTACCAAATTTGAAAACAATATTGTGTCAGTTTGCTCTGCTCAAGTATTTTAGATATCCTATCGATAGCGTTGATCAGACAAATCGATCGAAAATCCAAATCAACATCAACAACTCAAACAACACAATATATAGATATATATAATAATTTAATATTAATTTAAAAATACACTTCCTCGCTCGACTATACAAGGATGGATTTCAAAACAAGTATAGAGATTCAAATTTGGTGGAAATCAAATCAAAGAGAATTTTGATCCGAAAATAGGTTTGAAACAAAGATAAGATGATTAAATAACAAAATAGGAAGATTGATGAGTTTGTATAAATCGCGGGAAACTTAACCGAGTTGACCATGACTTCAAGAATAAGATCGATGCGGAATTTAGATACAAATCGACATTCGATCTCAAGAGATAGAATTCAAGCATAGCAGGAGATAGATAACATCGTAAACCAAGGATGCAGAAATCTCCGGTAAATCAACGTCATTGTAAAGAAGTTTTATACCTTTTATAAATCAATTTGAGATTGGCAAGACCGCCAACTCATTATAAAGATCATTCGAAGTGGAGTTATGGGATACTCCAGAATTAAAGAAAACAAATAGTGAGGGACATAAATGGATTTCAGAATCGTAGAGAATGTTCCAAAATTCAAAGGAAACGAGTCAAAGGAAAGAGATTCAAACTTGAATGAAAGTGATTCTATAAATAAATTTACCATATATACTAAGTTTTGCCTAGAGCTACCAAAGCTCTGATACCAACTGTAATGACCCACTATTTTGGACTATTCGCATCCGCACATTTCGGACTTGAATAATTCAAAATAACAAATTATTAATTTATATTTGGAAAAACTGAACATATACAGTAAATAAATAATCACAGATCATAGATACAGAGTAATAAATGCAGCGGAAACAAAAGATAGTAGTTCATGAAGCTACTATATAAATAACAGAGTTAAATAAGTTACAACAGAAGTCTAGAATACAATAGTCAAATACAAGAATCAGAATACATCACTAGAATCAATTGAATATCTGAAAGTTGGATAGATGGCTGGATCTCCAAGCGAAGCTCCAACTCCACAGGTGAGTCTCAAAAGCTGTACTCTCAATTTGACCCGAGCGTAAAGCAAAACCCAAAACACTCGAGTCAGGATTAACATTCTTATATCAATAAATCCAACTCAAGTGAACTAACAACTGAAATACAAGTAACTCAAAGGACGTTGAAATAACCATCTTCTAAGGATCCGTTAAACTATCTACTATGTAGTAGTGTACGCTAAGTAGATAATGCCTATCGGTAATATAGTATCAAAATAGTGTTAAGGCGTTACCATTATCCCCCTTAACAAATTTTATAAACGTCATAGTCTACACAGCACTGTAAACTCCACCGTAAACTAGTGCGATATCAGGGAGTACCCCATAGGTACAACACAAAAAAAATTCGTAGTGGTCGCGCATATAGGTACAAGTATGACAAGGCACATGAGGCGATACCCAAGGTAGTGAAACTGCCGTTTTCCTGATCCGGACCGGTGAGAACGAATCGCCGCAATGATCGCAACACCGTGAAACAACACTCCCAAAATTTCGAGGGTGCACACCAGTCAATAACAAGTAATGAGTAGTTTACGAAGAAGTGTGTTCGCTCGAGGTGGCTAACCTCATTTGGCCTGGCACGGCTCCTGCTTTAGTCATTTCCAATTTGACACAAGTGTCAAGGCTATCCATTATCGTTCTCTTTCTTCGGTCATCACGTACGTCATTCCAACCACTTCATTCTGGATCACACTCCGCGTATAGTTATTAAAGCGGTATTCGGTTTAGACAGTGAGTATGTCCATAACCAATCTCGGTTTCTTTAATAACTTTCGTAATTATTACACCGATTGGTCGTTTAATAAATTTCAAAAACCAAATCAATTTCAATCTCACTTAGAATTTGAAAGACGACATTTCATTCGTCTTTCTATATCAATTTCTATAATTTACGTTTCAAAACTTCCAAATTTAACATTTCAAAACACTATAATTCCATTTCAATTCTTATTTAAACAATTCAAATATTGATTTAAAATTCGCAAATAAGTTTCATTCCGTAATTATTTAAATAAATTTAACTTAACATTCAAATCAATTTAAATTCATTGATCGACTTCATTCAATACTCGTTAAGTTCATTCATCATTCAAAACAATTTCTATTTAATTTCCAATTCATTAAATCAATTTAAGTTTTCCTATATCATATCAAACTTCCAAATTTATTTAAATTAAATTCGTCAAATCAAATTCTTTCAATTTCAAGTCTTATATCAATTTCAATAAATCACATTTTATTTCTTGTTGAAGAAATTCGATATCACTTATTTACTTATTTAATTTAAACAAATTTCCCAAACTTAACTATTACAGAACTCAATTCCACTCAATAAAGAGGTTCAATGTCACTTATCAAAGAATTCAATTTTATTTAATTATTAAATAATTAAATCTTATTAAATTATTAATTAATTTCAAAACTTAATTATTAAATAATTTCAAAACTTAATTATTAAATAATTTCAAAACTTAATTCAGTCATTTCTTAAATTAAACAACATTCTTTCATCAATTACCATGTTAATATTTTGTTTCAGATTATTATATATTAACATTTAAATTTCACTAGAATTCAAATTCCAACTTCATTCCAAAATCTTATTATTTATTCAAATAAAATCTTTATTTTATTTTTAAATCAAATTGTTGACCAAACAGGTTTATTTAATTCTCTATCCTAAGTCAAAGTTTATTTGGGTATTTATCATTTCAACCCGATTCCATTTCAATTCACAAATCAAAGCATAGCAAAGGGAACTTGCAGTGTGATAACTAGGATGGTGTCAAAGTAAATAGACAAGCAATAGCAACCATCAATAACATCCAATAATTAATTCAAATAATCCCAAAATAATTGTATTAATTTACATTGTTGTTTGTGCAAATCAATATAATTATTTATAGAATCTACATTATCATTTCATGTAGATTAAAGATTATTACACTATTATTTTATGCGGTTCTACACTTGACATTTATTATTCAATTTCATACTATATCACTTTATACAACATAAATTTAAATGGTTCAAGGTGTAATCAACCATATTTCTACATGTCAATAAATTAAACATTTAACGGGGTCATATTACACAAATTTTATCTAATCAGATTCGACACATATATCAATTTCAAATTGTTGATTCCTACATAAATTTCAATTTGAAATTATTTATCACTTCATACATTAACAATTTAACGTCCAATATCAACATCAAACAATCAATCATTTATAACCAAACTGGATTATCATCGTATAAATAATAGATAATGGTGTCAGATATCACATGTGAACTGATACAAATAATAACATATGTATAACAGTGTAAATAACTAACAGCCACATATTTCAATTGTCGTTTCAATTGAAATCAAATTTAATAAATAAAAGAACATTAATCGTAAGTGATTGCTCATCTTTCGAGGCTAGAGAAAAGAACAGAATGAGATGAGTTACGCATCCGAACACTGATTCCGAAGCAAAGCTAGATTGGCACGAATTTTACGAACATGGCTGATAATAGGAAATTGATAAAACTAATCAGAATAGTCTGGATATAACCCAAACAAATATATGCTATAACCTCTCACTACAACAATTTTCAAACATACATTTGAAATAAGATGTGTGTATATATATGGTTGTATTAATTTCCAAATCAAAAATAAATTTTAAACACAAATAAAATAAAATAAAATAAAAAGTTATTTCAATAAAACATGTAAACCGACATGATGTAACTGCAAACTATTACCTTGAAAACTATATATCAGATATATACAGCCTACTCACAAATCAACATGCAGACTCAAAATAATAAATATACCTTTAAATTATACTTAGAATTGTACCCAATATATAAACTCTATAACAGATCATAACTTATAATATAAAATTGACATTTAAAAATACTCTGCATATGCAGAAAACTGATTTGAACATAGACACATCGGCTATAAATAAACTATATATGTAAGCAATATAAACATCTATATATTATACTTTGAAATATACGCATATATTTTATATGGATAAAACATCAATCCAACCCATGTATGCAAATTATAATTAAATTGAACAGAGACAAAGATTTGAAAACAATGCTTTTAAAACAATGTTGTTATGAAATAAAAAAATATATATAGTACTATATATACATACAACAAATAAATCAATACATATAAATATTTCTACATGCACTAATATATAACAGATTTGAAAAACCTGCATAAAAACTTATATATGAATATACATATACAAAATCCTAACCCGCAACCACATATATACCAATATAGATAGCAACTTGTGTACACAACAAGCTTTATATAAACTACCATTATATATCACGCAACAGACGCACAGGCTGGAAGGGCACGAGATGGCAGACTGGGTTGTTGGCTTCGGCCATTGGTAGGGCGCGGTTTGCAAGAAAAAGGAGGAGGACGGTGGAGGCCAGGGGAAGGGTGGAGTTAGGATGGTGGGGTGCGGCGTTCGGAAAAAAGGTCTCGGCAGTTATGAACTGGAGGCGAACAGTACGACGGTGATGTCGATTCGGGTTGCGAAGGCGGAGGAAGGTCGAAAGTGCCAGCGAGCACGGGTGCAATTTGATAACACGGACTGGGAAGAAGAAGCATGCAATCTGAACACCAATGCAATTTGTGTACTATATATCTTATTATTGCTTACGTTTAAAATGAATCAGCTAATAAAAAAGACAGGAGAGAGAAAGTAAGGGGAGGTTGAAATAAGAGGTGCAGGTGAACGCGACATCCCAGCAAAATAAATGCAAGCTTCAGTGCAACGTGTATTGTTTTTGATACCAAAGGAATAGCAATAGGCCGAAAGAAATATATTTATGGTAAAGTGACGTGTACTGAAATTAAGTTACTTTATTTTTTTATCTACTAACAATGAAGGTAGAACCAAAGTAATAGCAAGGGAATCATAAAAGCCAGAATGCTGAATTCAAGTAAATATTAAATGCAAATGTCAATTTGGTTTGACACGGTAAATAATGAATGGTCACGAGGAAAACAAAAGGACTCGAATAGATACCGATACGGGTGATGATTTCACGGTTTCCACCGCGTACCGGACTTCAAAATACAGAATTGAATGTACCGCAGAAGTCAGCTTGATGAGACGATCAAAATAATATACAGATATCAGTGGTACGATTGAATTAGAAAAATTCGGATTTTCTACTAGCGGAAAATGCAGCAAAAACGTAGAAAAATAAGTTCGACGGAGCAAAAGAAGTCCGAATTTGTAAAAACGAAAAATGACGTCTCAGTCAGAAGATGGTTTATAATTTTTCTATGTAAAAATATTTTGGTTTCGAAAACAGTTTATTTTCAACAATTCCTAACTGATTAAATTGAAATAAAACTACACACGGAAATAAACTTTCATATTTTTGGATGAAAATTTACCAGTCGCTATGTTTAACTAGATGCATTTCAAATATAAATTTTTTATTTCAAAATTTCAAAATTGTGCAAAAATTCAATCAAATACGTTACTAAAACAGTTAAAATTTATGGGTCGTTACAAATATTCTATTTTCGAAATGTTTTCACACTATGCGTTAGTAATAATATCAAAAAACTTTCCTCGTATTAAGCATATTTGAATCATCATAAGAGGAAATCTCCCCTAAGTGTGCGATTTCATTGCGTCTGTGTGCCGGAAGGCCTTATGGTGGTTTCGTATTCCAAAAGCATGAACGATTTTTCATGTATAAATCTGTTCTATTTAAGAGCAACTGTTTTTATCTACTCATACCAGTCCCATGACTGACCCGGAGTTTATTGTTTCCTTTCTAAAATCTTTGGGTGCCCATCATTTCCACACGAGCAGCCTAGTAGCAGGTTTTTCGTATATTGGCATTAGCTACATTTTGGAGTATTTTGGTTTGGAGATTATCGGTTTTTGGAGGCTCTTACCTTGAAGAAATTTTGGAAGCTTTTGAATCTCAAGGTGCTTAGATTTGAATGTTCGCAATCACTCTATTTTCTTGAAGATTTTTGCCATATGATCTCTTGTTGTTCTATTATGATGTCCTATTTGGAGTTGTGATTCATGTATTATGATACTCTGATGTTGTAACAGATATTATGTGTGATGTAATGCATGATATTCATTTTATTTCCACCGTTTTATATTCATCTAATATTGTTATAAGCTCCATCCGATTGGAGTTCGATGTTTGAATCTTTGGCAGTCGAATACAAGTGAGGTATTTGATGTTAATTTTCGAACGTTGAATTTTTCCTCGTGACGGCTATCTTCATCTTTCCGAAGCCAAAACCATCACTGACACAAATATGAATTCATGCACGTGCACCGCAACTTTGCCCCTCTCCGATCAACTTCCCGATCATCAACACAATGCCGACATCTCGCCGACCTATACATCCACCCAGAATGATGATTTCGTCAATCGAACGAAATCGAGCCACTCGTTCCAAAAACCGGAACCATCACCAACGGAAAACCTCCAATCGTCGTCGAACCCTACCTCAAGAACTTATGCCGCCCTCACCAAAGCATCGGCTCGTCTTTCAGCTCCGTTTCCCTTTATCGCGATCGAGTCAGGTAATTCACCGACGCCACGCGAAGCTTAGAAATCAACATGACCAAAATATTACGCCGAACCCTAGATCACCTTCGTCCTGACGCCTCGATCACCAGAAAATTCACCATCAATTTTTCCAGTGTCCACCTTGCTACCCCTACCCTCGGACCAAAGCTCATCGCAATCCTCATAGTCGATTTACGCAAATCGACAAAATTGTCGAAACTGATCATCTCCAACTCTCTTGATGAATACTACATTAAAAATCATGATTTTACTATCTAAATTCATCATTTTCCACAACACATCGCATTATAAACTCCAAATTCAAAATCTTAGATATTGATTTTTGACCAAAATTGGTTTCTTACTGTAAATTTTCCTAATTTGAATTAATTTCTAGATATAAAATCCTGAAAATACTTTTGGAATTGACATTATACAGTTAGGAATAGTTTTCATTTAGGAATCAAAGCTTGAATCAAATCTATGAGGAAATATGAATTTCTGAAAGGTTGTTCTTAAGCTTGTAAAACAAAAGAGGCCAAATTTTTATATTTTCACAGACATTTCATAAATGCATACATGCACTCACATTCATATACATATACAAACCATATTTCTATGAAAATTCCTTCACAAACATTTAAGTAACATCACAGGTTTAAACTTTTTTTTAAAGAATGTATACTCACCGATTAAAAGCAGAGACATGCTAAATTGAAAAACTCGAAGCATCTTTAATATCTTTTGGTTTTTGTTGTTAGGTTGAATTTGATTCCTGCTTTAGGATTTGATCAGGTTGTTTCTTAGCATAGTTTACAGTTTCCAGATTTTGATTTGAACCTAGGCTTGATTTCATTCCTTCTAGGTTTTTACCTTTTGTTTTGATCCTTGTTTCTGGTTTATGTTTTCAATTTCCAGGTTTAATATTTTACTCAGTTTGGATTTTGAGATCAAATTAAAGAAAAGAATAAAGTGTAGGGTTAAATGTGTTTATATAACTTGATTCATCCCCATTTTATTAAATTTAAATGAAAAGAGAAATTAAGGATATGTGACATTTGTTTATTCCATGTCACCATTAGGCTACACTTGCTTAACTCCTTATCATATGATTTACACTTATTAACTTATGTGTATAAATGTTTTTAATATGGTTTTTATACCCCTTTTTTATTTTAGTTTTATATATGCTTTAATTCATTGTCCATTATTTGTTAAATACATTTTCTTATTTTATTTTTTTAGGGAATCCTTTAAACAAAATGAAAAAGTTATATACTATTAGAAATCAAATATGCATTATATATATATTACTTTTTTCCATTTATTTTAAGAATCTACCCTTCGATTTTCAAGTTCAAATTAAATTTAAAATCCAATTTAAAATTAACTCATATATATATATATATATATATATATATATATATATATTTATATAAACACATATTTAATTTGAAAATAATAATTCCATTTAAAATCTACTTATATATTAGATATAAACAACTCAATATTTTTATTGTTTGAAAATACAATTTTGCCGATTTTAAATAATTTATAAAAGAGATTATCACATTTTGATTGCTTGAAATTCCGGAATATCACATTCCTCCCCCCTTAGAATCTTTTCGTCCTCAAAAAGGAACGAAGCTAGAATTATTAAAATGCTTATTATCAAAAAAATTATTCTTTGATCACTTTTAAAACACTTTTAAAATCTACATAATATTATAAAATAGTTTTTATAAAAATACTTTTTATAACTCGATGTCTTAACCAGCCATCCTTGTTCTCACAGAAATTCGATCATCCGTTGATCAGGCGTACGACTGAAAATCTCTAAGTATTTAGCATACCCATTTCAATACCTAGTGAAAATTCTAGGAAAATAATTTTATTGAAAATATAGAAAACATTTTTGAAAATAGAGGAAATATATTTGGTGAGAATGCTCTGGAAATCATCTCCCTCATCCATGGTCGTAGTTAACCCGATGGTTACGTTGTCATCCCGGCAAAATCCATAGATAACTGTTGGCCCTCCGCGCCCCTCGATTACGCGATGGAACCCCACAGATCGAAGCTACATCTGGGGTTACGTTGCTATCACAGCAGAAACACATATAACTGTAGGCATCAGCGCCCTCAAATTCCACTGCCAAAAAAATGAAACTTCTCTACTCTACTCGACCATAGATCGCAGTCTACCAATGTTACGTTGCCTTCTCATCAAAATCAAACGTAGACCGTTGACACTCACATCCACACGATTTCCTCTATGGTCCACAGTAGATCGCAGCGACATCGAGTTACACGGTCGTCACAACATAACCCAAATGCCTCTATAGGCATCAACGCCCTCGACTTTTGCTACCCAATAATCCTCAGGAACTTTAGTTTGTCTGGATTTCCTCACAGGATCCACTTTAGAGCCTCCCTCCTTTGAGGCTCAAGGTAGTACCAATGTATGGTACTCCTGAGAAATTCATTTCAAGGGAGCGCCTTTTTCTCCAGAGCCATTTTCAAAACACTTTATAATATACACATATAGTATCTTCCAAATCATACACCTAGTATGAATCCCATACAAATCTCCTTTTCTCAAAATCGATTATCCCAAAATCGATAATTCTCAACTAGGCTTTCCATATTTCCAAAAATGACTTTTCTGCAAAAATCAAAAGCCATTCCAAAATCTATAGGTTCTAAAAATCTTTTCTCCAAAATCATTCTCATAAGATACTTTATATACATATATATATAATCTTAAAAAATCTTTGGATCATTTCATACTTGTATTTATACATCAAATACTTTCAAAAACCTAAAGATTCAACAAGGGGAGTTTTATCATATATATAACAAAGATATATAACTTTCAAATCAAATATTCAAATTTGATTACTCTTTTATGAAATTATTAACATATTACTTTTCTTCAAAAAGTGAGTCTTTAAACATAGAAATTTCCAAATTCCCTTTTATTTCATCATTTATTTTTCAAAATATACCCTTCCATTTCAAAATCATTTTACAGTTTTTATCCACAAGTTTCCAATATTACTGTCATTCAACCCCATACGATGTACTCATACCATCCATATGCAATATCAATCTGATCGCTCACTCGATCACACAATTTCTCTTTTGAACTAGTATCGTCCACCCGACTTCTTAGTGTGGACTCAGATCTGTTTTCTTGATCAGAAACCGTCATTCTCCTTGCATAGTCATAACTATGATAGAGAATTTTTAGAACCAATCAGAAAAATCCATATCCAGGTTCGCCATTGAAAATCGAGGGAAAAATCCCAACTCGGATCGATACACTATCTCGATATTCTATGCTCGAATCTGGATCAAATCACTATGCGAATAGAATAATATATGTACATCCTATGTATTTATCTTTATTGATTATTAGCTAAATCAATTTCTCCTTTCTATTCACATTCCTTTAGATCTTTATTCATTTATTCACAATTGCCTCAATCCCCTTTTGGATTATCACCTCAATTCTTATCTCAAATGGATATTTAATCATAAATAGTTTGGACTCTGTTTAGCTTGAAATGAGAAAATAGCCTGAAAAATTAAGAATAGATGAGTAGTCGAAAATAATTATTAGTTTGTAAAATAGCTGTAAAACAATTAAGTAATTGTAAAATAGTTGGAGAATAGTCAAATAGTTATAGAAATTTTAAATAATTCCAAAATAGTTGTTGCTAGCACCAAAATTGGTCGCCAACACCCTTAGAAAGATTATGTAGAGAAATTAATGAAGAATGTAAATTAAAATAGAGAACAAATGTAAATTTCAGTGCAGAGAACAGGAACACCAAATTTATAGTGGTTCGGCGTAACTGCCTACGTCCACTTTGAAGTAGATTTCTATTGATTTCCTTGATAGTTGATTACAAATACAATCTGTTTCTAATTACTTGGATACAATTGCAAAACAAAAGATTAAGCCTTGAGTGAGTGTTGAATGCGGCAGAGTTTCCCCAGTGTTCCCAAAAAAACTGATCCTTTTCACTATGCCCCTGCCTCTCTATTTATAGACGAAGGTGGGTTGGAATTCCCTGGTAAGCCTGGTAGCTGGATATCACGGCCCAAATGGAGTAGACTCTGTGTGCCGAACCAAACATGCCAAACGGTCGAATGCCGATCCATCATCTTCATGTCGAATGATGTGGTGTTGCGTTGGAAGAGTAGGCCGAGCAATAAATCGAAGCTGGTCGAGATTGAAAAAGTGCCGAACAATCTTTGGTTGCCAAACGTTCTCGGGAGCCCGAACAATCTCTGGATGCCGAACGATCTTACGCCGAGCGTCCTTGGTATGCAAAACGGTCTTGGGAGGCCGAACAATCTCTGGATGCCGAACGATCTTACGCCGAGCGTCCTTGGTATGGCGAACATTCTTGGAAGGCCAAACAATCTCTGGATGTTGAACGATATTATGTCGAGCGTCCTTGGTATGCCGAACGTTCTTGGGAGGCCGAACAATTTCTGGATGCCGAATGATCTTATGCCGAGTGTCCATGGTATGCCGAACATTCTTGGGAGGCCGAATGACGAGCGATACAACTGAAGCCGAACATCCTATGTACGTCGAGCGAAATGAAAGCAGATGTCGAACGATGCTGCTTTGACCGGTTCGGTCATTGTCGCTTCGACTTCTTCTTCTTCCCTATAAAGGTTAGCACGTTCCTTCTTCTTCTCTTTCCACTTTTTTACCTCTTCTACCTTGTATTTGCTAACCTCGCCAGTTCACAGCCTCCAAAGATTCAACAATCCTTTCCAAGTCTCGATTTGCTAACTAGGTATCGATTCTTCTATCTAAATCCTTTCCATAACTAAAAAGCTTTTATGCTCAAGTTCACAGAGGAACCATAGCCGATAGTTGCATGAAAGAGTCTCGGTTTAAGATATTTTTAGAGTTTTTAAATGATGAGGAGAAAAGGGGGAGTAACTAGAGACGAGTGTACAAGGGAGCTGTTGGGAGTTGTATTGTGATTCGGCACGGTTCCTTTGTGCCGAACGAGATTGGAGGAAAAAAGAATAGAGGGGAAGTATGAGGGGTTAGAATGCCATACGGCATGGACTGGCGTGACTTGCCGAACGACCTATCCTTGTTGTTCGGCATGGATGGAGGAAGGGAGGAAAAAATGAAGCCATAGTTAAGGACGGAGTGCCGAGTGTCGGGGCTCGGCATAACTTTTTGGTTCGGCATAACTCGTCACATACCGAGCAATGCGATGGAGGGTTTGGGAGGAAGTATAAATTAGGCAGGATGCCGAACGTTACTTTGGCCGAGTAGAACTTAGGCCGGTCGTTACATAGGCCGAACGATAGCTTTGTCGAACGATAGCTTGTCCGGTCAACAGTTAGGCCAAACAACTTTTAGACCGATCAATCATGACTGCCGACCCATATCTCAGCCGAACAGTTATAAATGTCGAACCATGTTTTACAGGCTGAACACTTATGGATGCCGAACCATTTTTTAGCCGAAGAGAATTTAGGCCGAACGATCATTTTCCTTGCCTAATCATATAACAAAACAAGGGCAGAGACTCCAGCATACTAGATATTGAACTGATCTGGACTGATAATTTAAATTGAAAAGAACAGATAAAAGCTTTTAACTCGTAGTATTAATGTCCGAGTCCAAAATTGAAAGCATCGCAAGGCTGGTTTTCGTAGACGGTCAGCGATGACGGTCTTCGAAGGCGACAGTCCCAAGCTCGACTTTATATCATTAATTCTGCGACTCATAATCTGTCAGCACTTACACACGAATGATCGTACTAGTTCACACACCACACGAGGGGAATTCTTGTGTTGTTAATTCTGATGTCGATTGTTTTTCGAGTATAGTTCAATGAGGTACTCTGCAGGATTCAATGTTTATTGGAAATGTCTAAGAGATCAAGCTCCGCCACAATTTCAGATAGATTGGGACCGTCCACCCGATAAGAAGTCGTGGATGTTTCAAATCCGTCAACCTCCCCTGCACATAACTTAGCCCCCGATGCTTTGGAGGCAGCAATTCTCTTGGATAATCCTGTTGACTCACAGGCTTCGAAGGTCAATGAAGTTGCGCTTCGGCGAATATGCTCCATCCATGGGATCCCTTTTGACGACGTGTTGGTTCCCTCGAGGCACGATCGTCCACACTTGCCCTCGGTTGGATATGCGGCGTGTAATAAATTCATGTGCTGGGTTGGCAGCGTGCCACCGTTCAGTTTATTTCTTCGGGATGTGCTGCAATACATTGACATTTCCCCGTCGCAATTGCACCCGAACGACCACGCTTTCATCTATGGAACCTATATCCTCTTCATTACTGTCCTCTCTAGGCCTCCAACTCCGAAAGACATCAGATACATTTATATGATCAAGAAGCAGAGTGACAACCCCTCTTTTGTGTTCCTCGAACTGCACCACAAATGCCATATTTTAACTAGGGCGTCGAGCAAGTTATCCCTGTACAAACAGGAATGGTTCTATATGCGTTGCCCTTCGGGTTTCGCGAGGAGATGGATTGAAGGAAGTAAGTCTTCTTCTTAAAACGATACTCTTGCTTGGTCGAAGCTATGCATAACTCTTGTTTCATCTTCTCAGGTATCAATCCATGTCCTGACGGCCGCGGATATTCTGAGGCCATTGAAGCTATTAGAGCTCTTCCCACCGAAGAACCATACATTCGAACTCTCATTTCAAATGAGTCACTATCGAGGTTTAGACTGTTAGCGGAAGGTCATCGGGTAAGCCTTCCTGAAGGCGTCTCCATACCCAAGCCCGCATCTGGTAAAGAAAAAAAATTAGCTGAGTCGTCATCACGTCGCACCTCTAATGCACAGGAAGAGGGGGAAATTCAAGGGAATGAAACACCCGAAGCACGAGGTGAGAACTTGGGTCCCGCTCAGGATCCGATAGTCGAAATGCACGATATCGAAACGTCATCCTCCCCTTCAAAGAGGAAACAGGGATTGACGTACAAGATTAGGAAGGAGAAGGTTGGCGGAACTTCAAAAGTTACGCTTATTCCAATGGAGAAAGAGGACTCTTCACAGCATGTAGAAAGTTCTTTAAAGGGCCTATCGAACCTCTCCATTCTCGATGACTTGCTCAATTATAACTTCGACGATCCAGAAGCATTTCAACTTCACTTGCCCATCAGAAGCGATGCAGGTGCTCTGGCCCAGGGTCAGCGAGAGAAAACTCCCATTAGTAAAGCAACTGGTCCGTCGGGGGAAAACATTAGGACATGCACAAACACTTGCACTTTAATTTGCACATAGATTTTCGTCGTCGTGCTACTCTTCTCATTGCTAACTCTTTCTCAAATTTCGTACAGGTGGCATGGGACGTACACACGGCATTGATCGCCTCCGCGGGTCATCTGTTTTCCATCACTCTAGGCGTGATTCAGGTTCCGAGAGACGTCGGGATAGAGACGATGATGGCGATAGGGATTATCATTCTCGGGACTCATCATCTCGGAAGAAAACATACTATCAGCCCCAGTACCACCATCATCCCTCTTCTCATTTGGAACCAAGCAAAGACAAGCGCGTCCATAAGGGGTCGCAATCCGATGTCCCCTGGGATCAACACACTGACTCCTCTACCACTCAATAGTCCCGAGGTCCTCACAGCAGGGCTGAATTTTCTAACCCATCTCCTCCTGCTCCTGCAACAAATCCAACCGTGTCGGAGAGGCTGGCCGAGTTTAAGGATAAATTTCCAAAAATCTGCTTTGATGGCCTAAAATTCCTTCCAGTGATTCATCCTATCCCCGGTCATGTCAAGCAGAGCGCCATCGCCTGTACTAATGACGTCTATATTCAACATGACGCGTTTGTTCACTTGGGTGAAAAACTTTTCGAAGTCTCCATGGAGCGCCAACATGAAATCGATCGCCTGAAGCTTGAGGCTATCCATGACAAAGACATCATTAAGGCTCAGGACGAAGAAATCACAATATACAAGTCCGAACTTGAAGTCGCCCATCAGAGCACCAAGGACACCGCTGAGGCCATCACTCGTCTGGAATCAACTCATAAGAAAGAACTCGACGAGGCGGTTCAACACTGTGGGGCTTTGGCTCTAGAGAAGGACTCAGTTCAAAAGGAGAGGGACGCATTCAGCCTCCGAGTCAAGGAACTTGAGGAGCAGCACTGCAGAGAGAAGGAAGAGAAAACGGTAGCCCAAGAGGAGTCACAACGATACTGTGATGAGATCGTTGCCACTCGACTCCTGAAAGAAAAACTTGGTGGCGAGCTTTCTAGAGTTGAGGCGTTAAAGAGTGAGGCATGTGAAGAGGGAAAGAAGATAACGTCCATTGATATTGACTCGGTCTTGAGGCGGCTAGAGAAGAAGGCAGGGAGGAGGTAAAAAATATGTTTGACCCGCTAATTGCTGAGTTCAATGCCCGCGTTCTCATCTATCGAGACTTGACTTTCTTGGGCGAGGGTTATCTTGAATCTCTGGCCGATGCGTGGGAGACTTTAATCGAAATCAGAAAGGCCGAGCATAGTACCGAAGAGATTGACGAGCGGGCCTTGATAAAAGAATTCCTCAAAGGGAATAAGCCTTCCGACTTGTCAGCAGCTTAAGCTATTTATTGCAAAGGATCCCCCTCAAAGAAAGGGAAAGAAGTGATTACCGGCCCATTCGGGGTTGTGCCTCTAGCTCATGCGCCTACGCGATTGGCCGATCGGCCGATACTCGATCCCTTTGAGCAGCATATTAGTTACAATCCGGAGGACCCCGGCATTGACATCCATATTCTATCTCCCATTCCGGAGGGTGAAACCCCCTTGATGGCTGAGAGCCTGTTGAAGCCTGGTAGATAACTCTTCACTTTAAGATTCCGAAAGTCGTCATTCTTTATGAAGGACTATTGTATTCTAAGGCTTGTTTTTCATGATTTTGCGCACGCCGTTCTGATCTCAGGTCTACTCCGAGAAGCGATGTTGCCAAGGAGGTGGAGGAAAAGATAGGCGAGGCCACTCAGGCAGGAGAAGCTCCCGGGCTAGATGCTCAGGTGATTGGAGCGCTGGATGAAGACAAATCTGAGACTTCTTCTCCCATCGAGGGTAGTTATGAAGTAGAGATTACAGGCGCCTCCGAACACACATCTAAGCTAAGCATGATGAAGCGGCTCGAGAAGGAGAAGAGAGAGACGACCGAGATCAAGCTCGAGCCTCGAGTTGTGGACCTAGACGATCCCTTGCACAAGCCATTGAAGGTCATTCTCCCTGGCAGGTCCAAGCACGTCGATGTTCCCGTACTTCTGCAGCAGCTACCCCTCCATGAAAGAATATTACCAAGGGTAAACGCACAGGGGAGGAGCCGTCCGAGAAGACCACGAAGGTGAGGAAGTCGAAGAAGCACAAGAAGTGACCATTACTCTTGTTCAACGAGAGTTAGTTTAAGTTATGTAATTATTTTCATCTACTTCCGTAGTCTTTGTAAATAGATAGTCTACTCCGAACTTTATAGTAAAAAAAATTTCTGAATAAAGTTTAGTTCCTCTCCTTTTTTGTCTTTCAAAAGGCTCTTGTCATTAAATTTTTGTATGATTGTGATTCAAATCCGAGCTGCTGTGAATAATATGAACTTCTTGGTTCACCTTCATATAGCTCGGAGATTCTTCGAGAGTTGTTCATTCTTCCTTCTAGGCTTCAAGAACTTAGAATATTTTTTAGTCCGCACATCGGGGACTTAGAGTACTCCAGTCCGTGCTCCAGGGACTTGGAGATTTGAGTCGATTATACTCGAGTCCGCACTCTGAGGACTGAGGGTAGTCTAGTCCTCACTCCGAGGACTTGGAGATTTTGAATCGTTTATACTCGAGTCCGCACTCCGGGGACTTAGAGTACTCCAGTCCGCACTCTGGAGACTTGGAGAAAGAATCATTTATACTCGAGTCCGCACTCCGAGGATTTAGAGTACCCCAGTCTGCACTTCGGGGACTTGGAGATTTTGAGTCGAGTATACTCGAGTCCGCACTCCGGGGACTTAGAGTGCTCCAGTCCGCACTCTGGGGACTTAGAGATTTTGAGTCGTTTATACTCGAGTCTACACTCTGGGGACTTAGAGTCCTCCGGTCCGCACTCCGAGGACTTAGAGATTTTGAGTTGTTTATACTCGAGTCCGCACTCTGGGGACTTAGAGTACTCCAGTCCGCATTCCAGGGACTTGGAGATTTTTAGTCGTTTATACTCGAGTTCTGCGCTCTGGGGACTTAGAGTACTCCGGTCCACACTCCGGGGACTTGGAGATTTTGAGTTGTTTGCGCGTGTTCGTATGGCGGCCAGAATAATATGGTTTCGTTTGCCTGTCACAGGATCATCATAAGCAGAGACATTAGTAATTTATGGAAAAGATGGCTTCAAACCTTTATTAATGAAAGCAAGCGGAATTGTCTTACTACATGCCAAGAATTAGAAATAAAGGCATACTGGAAATAAATGCAACTAATACATGAAAGAAATAGACTAAGTATAATAATGTCGCAAGTGCTCGTTGTTCCATGCTCGGGGGAGTGTCGCACCATCGACGGTCGCTTGCTTGAAAGTTCCTTCTCCAAGCTTCCATTCGATGACGTATGGACCTTCCCATGCGGGATTCATATGAGACAGGATCGGAAAAATTCGTTTCAAAATGAGGTCTCCCACACTAAAAATTCTTGGTCGGACCTTTTCGTTATAATATTTTACAACTCTATGTCTGTATGTGGCCGCTCTCAAATTGGCCTCTTCGCGTTTTTCGTCAATGATGTCCAATGATTCCAATAAAAGATTCCGGTTCGACTCGGGGTCGTAATAAATTACCCGACGTGATGGAACTTCAAGTTTCACGGGTTTGACAGCTTCTGTGCCGTATGCCAATGCGAATGGAGTGTGGCTAGTCGCGGTCTTGTGGGTGGTCCTATAGGCCCAAAGCGCTGTTGGAAGTTTATCCACCCACTTGCCTCTAGCCTTTTCCAGACGTTTTTTCAATATGGACTTAATTATCTTGTTTACGGCTTCCACTTGTCCGTTGGCTTTCGGCTGAGCAACCACAGCAAACTTCTTTTCAATGCCATATTTCTGACAAAATTCTTTGAGCTCCTTGCTTTTGAATTGAGTCCCATTGTCTATAATGATGGTCCGTGGAAGGCCGAAACGGCATATAATATTTCATACGACGAAATTAATAACCTTCTTGGTGGTTATTGTGGCCAGAGGCTCTACTTCTGCCCATTTGGTGAAGCAGTCGGCCGCAACTATTGCATATTTCGCTCCACCTTTGGCTATGGGTAAAGAACTAACTAGGTCAATTCCCTACATTGCAAATGGCTAAGGACTAACCATTTGCGTGAGTTCCGTCGGCGGAGGTCTCGGGATTTTTGCATGTATCTGGCATTTATCACATCTTCTCACATAGTCTGCAGCATCCCGATTCCCAGTTGGCCAGTAGTATCCATAACGGAGGATCTTCTTTGCTAACGTCTGCCCCTGGTATGGTCGCCACACTCTCCTTCATGGACTTCCTCCAGGACCCATTTTATCTCATCATGGACAATGCATCGGAGGAGTGGGGTCGAGAATCCCCTTCGATACATTATTCCATCCTGTATTACATAACGAGAAGCCTTACGAAGGATTTGTCGTCTTTCGCTCCTTTCTTTGGGTAGGATCTCGAATAGCAACTACTGCTTGATTAGGGTCATCCACGATTCCATCTTGATTTCTGTTTCTAACACGAAATCTACCTCCATCATATCTATACTCGGAGCATGGAGGGTCTCAACAGGAATTTGTTGTGCGTCGCCTGTGCTTGTGAATTTTGCCAATGAATAGGCTGCCCTGTTTCGCTCACGCGGGACATGTGAAATATCATAATACTCGAGATTCGCTAGCAGCTCCTGAACTCGAACCAAATATGGGGCAAGTCTCTGCCCTTTGCTTGGTAGTCTCCTCGCACTTAGTACACCACCAGCTGCGAGTCGCTGAAGATTTCAACCGACTTTACTCCCAGTTCTTTGATAAGTCTCAAGCCGACGATCAACGCTTCATATTTGGCTTCGTTATTTGTTGCTGTGAATTCAAGCTTCAAAGCGTAGTAGACTGATCGGTTCTCAAGAGTTACAAGAACTATGCCGACCCCTGAACAACGGTCGTTAGATGCCCCATCGGTGTACATCTTCCATCGAACGGGAGGTATGACATTATGGTCATTTGATTCGCCTGTAATAGTAAATTCGACAATGAAGTCAGCTAGTGCTTGTCCTTGTATGGCCCTTCGCGGTAGGTAGGTAATGTCGAACTGGCTTAACTCGATATTCCATTTATGCTTTCTCCCGGAAGTTTCTGGTCGTTGGAGTATCTACCGCGAAGGTTGATCAGTGTAGACATTTATCGAGTGTGCCTGAAAATACGGGCGAAGCTTGCGTGATGCGATCAACAAGCAATAGGCTAGTTTTTCAATCTTTGTATAATTTCTTTATGCCTCCGCCAAACGTTTACTAACATAGTACACTGGCCTTTGACCCCGATCCTTCTCGCGAACCAAGGCTGTACTGATAGCGTGCTGGGATACAACCAAGTATATATACAACATTTCGTGGTCTATTGGCTTCGACAATACCGGGGGACTTTCTAAGTGCCTTACAAGAGCTCTGAATGCTTCATCACAGTCGGATTTCCACTCTAAATTCCTCTTTCCTTTCTTTATGACATCGAAGAAAGGAATACACTTGTCTGTGGCCCTGGAAATGAATCGGTTCAGCGCGGCCACCTTTCCATTCAAGCTTTGCACCTGCTTTACAGTTCTGGGCAGTTGTATATCATGGATGGCTTGAATCTTCTCCAGGTTAGCCTCGATTCCTCGTGCGTTCACAATGAAACCCAAAAACTTTCCCGACTCTACGCCGAATGAACGCTTCAAAGTATTGATCTTCACTCCATATTGTCTGAGTATGTCAAACATCTCCGCTAAGTCTCGGATGTGGTCGTTTGACTGCCGCGATTTCACGAGCATGTCATCCACATAAACTTCCATCGTTTTACCAATCTGTTCTTTGAACATCTGATTTACCAGACACTGATAAGTTGCTCCCACGTTTTTCAATCCAAAGGGCATCACTACATAGCAATACAACCCAACATTTGTAACAAAACTGGTGTGTTCTTGGTCTGGGAGGTGCATCAGGATTTGGTTATATCCAGAGTACGCATCCATAAATGTTAGTAACTCATGCCCGACAGCTGAATCGACCAGATGGTCAATCCTAGGCAATGGGAAACTATTCTTTGGGCATGCTTTGTTTAAATCAGAATAATTGACACAAGTTCTTCATTTTCCATTCGCTTTCTTTACTAGCAACGGGTTAGAAACCCATTCAAGGTAGAGGGCGTCGCGGACGAACCCATTGGCTTTGAGTTTGTCCACCTCCTCTTTGAGAGCTGCATTCCTCTCTGTGTCCATGCCTCTCCTTTTCTATTTCACAGGAACATGTCTTGGGTCTATGTTCAACATATGACTTGCAATTGTAGGAGAAATCCTGCATATGTCAGAATGTGTCCATGCGAAAACATCAAGATTCGCTCGAAGGAAGTCAGTAAGGTTCTCGGCCACTACAGGGTCGAGTTGTGATCCAATTTTAATAATTCGCGATGGGTCATCCCGGTTGACTGAGATATCAATTGTTAGTTCAGCCGGTGTTGCATTTGTTTCCCTGGGTCCCTCATTATCGTCTCTCGGATCTATGTCTCTATGGATCTGAGAATGTTGCCCGAGCCAGGGCTCGGGCGCTACTTGTCAATCATCAACATTTCGGATGCCGACGGAGCGGTCCGCAACCTTTCCTTTCTCTCTATGCCGAGCCTCTCTCGACTCAGGCACATAGTAGGCACGTCCGGTCACCTGAATGTCGTGTACCACTCCAACACCACTGTCTATGGTAAATTTTAACGTCAGACACCAAGGGGCCAATGCTGCCCTAAATTCCGCCAAGGCTGGTCGTCCTAGAAATACGTTATATGGAGAATCAACGTCCAACACTATGAATGGTAGGATCTGTACCCTCCTACACTCGCCTTGCCTCAGTTAACCTGGTAACTCCACATATCCCACTGCATCCGTTGCTACGCCGTTAAAGATGTGGATTTTGGCTTTAGATGGTTTCAAATCCTTAGTCTCCAGCTTCATTTGGTCGTACGCCTTATTGAAGATGATGTTAACGGAACTTCCACAATCAATTAGAATTCTCTTCATAAATGCCGGCCCGATTGTCGCAGATATGACCATCGGGTCGATAGTAGGGGCCTCCACCTTATCCGCGTCTCTGCTTTAGAATACAATATCATCATCCATCGTGCGCTGCTGCTTTGCAGGGTCCCATCCACCACATTCGAACTGCACTCATACTCCGCATGTCTTAAAGAGTTAGAATATCACTCCATCTCCTGCCAATTCTTATCCGTAGGATAAGGTCTGCCACTAACTGTGTTGATAACCAATCTACCCACGGTTCGAGCTGGTTGTTCTGGTTGGCATGGAGCTGGCCCACGTCCGGGGTCCGATGTCTCTTGTCTTCCATCTTGTGGGTCTTTGACGAACTCCTGCAGCTTCTTCTGTCTAATCAGCTTTTCTATAGCGTCATGAAGGTGTCTGCACTCCTCTGTGTTGTGCCCATAAGACCTGTGAAAGCGACAGTACTTCCCAGTCCACTTCTGTTTCTCCGTTGATAACTTTGGACGTGCTTACCTATACTGAAAAGTGTTGCAAGTTGACAAATAGATGTTCTCAAGTGATGCGTTGAGCAGGGTGTATTAATTGTAGGTCGGGATCCTTGACTTCTATTTCCCCGTCTCTCTTTACTTTCCAGGATTTCCACCTCCGAATCCTTTAGACTGCCCAGGCTTGTTTTGGATGTTGACTTGAGCTTTTCCCGAATCATCACCGGGTTGCTTCATGGCGACGGTACTCTTCATAGTCTTCTGAGAAGGCCCTGATGCCTTGTCTCGTCTTGTCCATCGAGCTTCTTCCCTTCTTATGAACTGATGAGCTTTCGAGTAAAAACGTTCCAGCGTGGCTGGGGGCTTTCCCGCCAGCCAATCTGCGAATTCAGAGTCTGGACCCACTCCACGCATTACCGCCATCAAAATTGCGTGGTCGTTTGGCTTGCTCACTTCAGTAGCAGCAACATGAAATCTCTGCAAGTATGCTTTCAACGACTCTCCCGGAGCTTGGATTACTCTTGATAAGGACATCACATCCTTTGGACGAGTGGTGTGTATTCTGAATTGCTCTATGAATTTCATTGCCAAGTCGTCAAAGTTGGATATAGATTGTGGGGGAAGTCGAGTAGACCACATGGTGGCAATTCCGGACAGAGTGATTGGGAAGCACCTACACTTGGTTGCATCATTAGCTCTTGTAGAATCCATCATCCATCTGTACCTAATCACATGTTGCCTAGGACCAGTCTTCCCTTCGTATGATGGGATAGTCGGCATATTGAACTTCTTGGGGGTAATTAGCCTGCAGGATACCATCCATAAAGGGAGTATGGCTTTTGGACTCTCCCCAATCTTCATTGGTCAAGCCTTGGTTTTCTCTCATCAACTGCCTGACCATAGCTATTAGGTCCGGAGTTTGTATGGAGGATGGAAGGTTGGGTTCCGTTCCACGGGACCGTGCGGGTTGGTGTCCCGCTTGATTTCGGTCTAGGAGATTCGGGTGTTCGGTCTCTTCGCGGGCTTGATTCCCATCGCCTGTTTGTGCATCTTCATCCTTATGGCATCTACGCCTAGGAGGTTCATCAGCTGACATTGAACTATCAGATTCAGAATAAGGGGCAGGGTTACCTCCAGCATTCTAGTGCTGCTGCTGAGCAAGCTGAATCATGAAGTTAGTTTTGGCTTGAATCTGCTCAGCAAGTTGACTTCTGCTTTCCTTGAGTTCTCTTATCAAGTCGCTGAACTCTGTTCGGGAAACGACTTCCGCTTGGTTTTGGGTGGAGGGCCCTGCATCTTTGTTGCTTGCTGATTTCTAGGTCCAACTTGTTGTACGCTAGAAGTTTCGTAGACATCTGCATTATGGGAGGTCGATCTGGTTCTTGGTCTTCTCATGGTAGAGTTATTGGTTATAACTCTGAATAGAATCAACAGATGCCTTATCAATGATCTTGGATCTCCACTGGGGGATTTATGCAATCCAGTAGCTACAAAGCAGATCCTAACAGCCTGAGAATTCAATCTCAGTGAAAGCACCAAAATGTAAGCACCAAAATTGGTCGCTAACACCCTTAGAAAGATTGTGTAGAGAAATTAATGAAGAAAGTAAATTAAAATAGAGAACTATATGTAAATTTCTGTGTAGAGAACAGGAACACCAAATTTATAGTGGTTCGGCGTAACTGCCTACGTCCATTGTGAAGTAGGTTTCTATTGATTTCCTTCATAGTTGATTACAAATACAATCCATTTCTAATTACTTGGATACAATTGCAAAACAAAAGATTAAGTCTTGAGTGAGTGTTGAATGCAGGAGAGTTTCCCCGGTGTTCCCAAAAAAACCGATCCTTTTCTTTGTGCCCCGGCCTCTCTATTTATAGACGAAGGTGGGTTGGACTTCCCTGGTGGGCCTAGTAGCTGGATATCATGGCCCAAATGGAGTAGACTCTGTGTACCGAACCGAGCATGCCGAACGGCCGAATGCCTATACATCATCTTCATGCCGAATGATGCAGTGTTGCGTGGGAAGAGTAGGCTGAGCAATCAATCGAAGTTGGACGATACTAAAAGAGTGACGAACAATCTTTGGTTGCCGAACGTTCTCGGGAGGCCGAACAATCTTTGGATGCCGAACGATCTTACACCGAGCGTCCTTAGTATGTCGAACGTTCTTGGGAGGCCGAACAATCTCTGGATGCCGTATGATCTTACGCCGAGTGTCCTTAGTATGCCGAACGTTCGTAGGAGGCCGAACAATCTCTGGATGCCGTATGATCTTACGCCGAGCGTCCTTGGTATGCCGAACGTTCTTGGGAGGCCAAAAAATCTCTGGATGCTGTATGATCTTACGCCGAGCGTCCTTGGTATGCCGAACGTTCTTGGGAGGCCGAACAATCTCTAGATGCCGAACGATCTTATGCCAAGCATCCTTGGTATACCGAACGTTCGTGGGAGGCCGAACAATGTCTGGATGCCGAACGATCTTATGTCGAGCGCCCTTGGTATGCCGAACATTCTTCGGAGGCAAAACTATATACAATGCCGAAAGTTTCTCAATGCCGAACACTTCTGGATGCCGAGCGCTCCTTTATGTCGACCGTTCTTTCGTGACGAGCGCTTCTCTAAGGCCGAACGATACATATATTGCCGAGCAGTGTGCCAATGCCAAGTTCTTAGTTGCCTGGTCAAATCCCAGGAAACAGTTGTAAAATAGTAATCAGTTATAAAGTAGTTGAAAAATAGTAATTAGTTTATTTAACAGTTGTAAAATAGTTAAATAGTTCCAAAGGTAGTTATAATATAATTATAAGATAGTTTTGGGTTTAGAAAGAAAGGTTGTGTATAGTAAATAGCTTGGAAAAATAGGTTTATATTAAAACAATTTATTTTGAAAATCGTCCAGATCTCAAACCCATTTTGAGATCACACAAACTCCCAATTCAATTTAACCATTTGACTTCCCAAGTTAAATCTCAATTTCATCTTGAAATTTCAAAATCACGTTGTTCATCCAAACTTATTTAACTACCTCCAAGTTAAATTCAATTTAATCCCGTTAAGATTACTCAAATTTTAATTTTCCATTTGAAAATTCAAAATTCTTTCCCACTTTTAAGTTCAAAACTTATATCACTTTGGGTTTTACATCACACTTCAGGGAAAATCAAAACTCAACACCTTAGAGTTTGTCTCAAATCATCTTTGACATTATGTATATCCATACATATATACATATTTACTTCTTGGCCTCCCAAGCCATATTTAAAAAAAAATTAAACCACTTTTGGTTTTAATTCAAAACAGTTTTCTTTAAAGCTTTCAAACAATTCTTATTTTAAAATAATATCACATTCAAAATAGTCTGAATAGTATCATTTATTCTTTCCTTTCACATTTTGAAATAATTCAAATGTTTCTAGACTTAGGTTTTAAAACACTACTATTTAAATTCACTTCAATTTATAAGTCATACTTATTTAAAGATCACTCCCTTAAACATTTTATTTGCTTTATCATTGATTATTATCAGAAAACAAACATCACATTATTTGATACAATAACCATTTTATATCCTGGATTGAAACCAATTCCAATTTATCTTATTTATATAGTTCATATTATCCTTCTTATTTTGATGTATATAAATATAACACTTAATTCTTATTCATTTTCAATAATCAACAACCAATTTTCCTTAATATATAATAATTGGAAAATTATTTTCTTTATATATCAAAATATAACTTTTATAAAAGTCATTTATTTTTAAAACCATTTTTAAACCTTTATATAATAAAATAACAAGTACGCCCTCACATATATACACACACACTCTTAACTCATTCTAGGGCACTACTTACCCTATCCTTAATGAGTAAACCATCCAGAGCCAAGGTTCTTGCTTAACCTTCTGCTCTGATACTAAATGTAACGACCCATAATTCTCGATACCGAAAATTCCAAATAGTTAGGGAAAAGAAGAAAGAGATAGAAGAAGAAGAAACAGAAACACCAAAACACAGATTCTCACATTCTCAATGGATCAACATATAATATCAAATAAAATAGTAGTTATATAAGGAAAAACTGTATTAGTTAATTTACATCAATACATCAGAGTTACAACAATTACGCAAACACTGGACAGTTAAAATTAACTTGTCCCAGATAAACTACAATATATCACAGCGGAAATACACTCCATACGCTCCTGCCATCCAGCTCGCCTCCTGAGCTCCAGAAACGTCCTCACCTGAAAATCTGTAATACTCGGTCTGAACTGAGCATTACATCAAAGTAACACCCGTGTCAGGTTGGTAATCAGCGTGAGTAAACCCATCTAACATGGAATACCAAGCACAAAAATTATTTAAAACCTGGGGTAACACGTATCAATTTACAAATTCACAATTTTTTATAGACAACACTTATTTCACACATCAATTTCTAAGTACCAAAACATAGATTAAATGGTCCAATTTCCTTAAATCATTCCATTCCAGCCTATTGCTTTCACATATCAATCTATAAAGAATCGAAGTGGTTTTGGGCATTTGCTAATACCCGATCCCGGTCTATTCGAATCCAATGTCATCTTAGACCAAGTTATTCAAATGAAATACAATTCAAACTTTAAATACAAGATGTCACTTTTTACACAGCAATTCATCATTGATAGATAACCACATTATCATTGTCCAGCCAAACATATCATATCAGAAAACATTTCATATAAGAGATGTCAATCAATTCAAGGCATTTAATCATCATTCAATCATTCATAAGCAAGATTGATCACTTCCAAAATTAATTTATCTCTAATTAAATTAATTTCTAATCTTTAATCACTTAGACTACCTTTACTCAACATTAATTAATTACAAACCAATTAATTAATCATCTTTTAATTATCTATCTTAATTAATCAACCTTGACTAATTTTCCTTTAATTACAATAAGTAATTAACCCTTAATTAATTACACAAATTAATTAACCTTCACCCATTCACATTAATCACATTGATCCTTAATTAATTGCTCAAATTAATTATCCTTTAATTACTTACATTGATTAGTTATCCTTTAATTAATCACATCTATTAATTTATTAACCCTTAATCAATTTCCTTAATTAATTAATCAACCCTTTATTTAATTACACTATGTAATTAATCCTTAATTACTTCACTTAAGTAATTTACCTTTAATTACTTTCATCAAGTAATTATCCCATTGGTTAATTATCTTCAATTAGTTAACCTTGGTCATTAATTAATTTAACCTTAAATTACAACATAGATAAATTGGCCTTAATCATTCACATTAATTAACTTTTCATTAATATCCTTAATTAATTAATCTGTTAATTAATTACACTAATTAACTACCTAAATTAATTTAAGATAAATTCGTTATCTTAATAAATTCTTAACTACATCATTAACTTATAAAAGATCATTGGTAACTAATTACACAATTAATATAATTACTTTAAAATCAAAACAAATATAAACATTACTTAATCATTTAAATATTGGAAAAAACTTGTTTAAAAACATTTGCTTGGAAAACTTATTTATTTTAAATGTACTTTAAATCGTTAAACTTGTTTGAATATTCATTCAATCTTTACACACAAAAAAACAAATCTGGAAACCAAATTAACCAGCAGAACAAAACCCGAGCTTGCTTCGTTCCCTCCCCAAGATGAACCCCTAGCTACCCGAGATACTCATCAACTTCGTGTCCAACACGCCAAATCCCTCGAGTTCGACCCGTGCTATCTTCATCTTTCCGTAGCCAAAACCATCACTGACACGAACATGAATTCGTACATGTGCACAACAACTACTCCCTTTTCCGATCAACTTCCCGATCATCAACACAATGCCGACCATCTTGCCGACCCATACATCCACCCAGAATGAAGATTTCGTCAATCGAACGAAATCGAGCCACTCGTTCCAAAAACTGGAACCACCACCATTGGAAAACCTCCAATCGTCGTCGAACCCTACCTCGAGAACTCATTACGACCCTCACCAAAGCATTGCCTTGTAACAACCCGCATATTCAGCGATTGTGTATTTAAATATTTTATTTAAATATAGCATCATTAGTCCGATTATAGTTCGAAAGGCTAATTTTTGCAAACGGTCGAATTTGAACTCGAGACCCCTTCCATTGAATTTGAAATGGCGTTTGCAACTTTTTTGAGTATAAACTTCGATATGTTTGGAGTTAGTAGAATTTTTCTACCTTTTCACTTTGGGTTTGTGTTTGGGTTTCAGCCCAATAGCCTAACATAAGACCCTAGCTCCACCCCCACTCCTCTTCATTCACTTTCATTTGCTAACACTTCAAGCTTAAGCAAAAATGAGGGAAGAGAAAAGGAAATAGAAATTCCTAAGCCCTAATTTCCTTTGCAAATTCAAGTTCTAGCTCCAAAATCAAAGAGAAGCTTTGGTAAGCATCATCTTCTTCTCCAACCCATTCTCTCTTTAATTTCATAAAATTCCTAAACCTAATTTAGGAAATGTTCTTCTTTTTGAGCTTAGATACAAGCTTTGGTTTCCAAGCTTCCTCTTAGTTGTTTTTGTGTAAAAATGTAACGACCCTCCGCTCTGACCGCCCCCAGTCGGTAATTAAACCAACTTGAAACGTTCAAAATGACGGATTGTTATTCAGTTACAGAGTTTAAACAGAATCAGCCACAGAAACACAGAATAATTATTATTCACATAATGAATTTTTGTACATATATCAAAGTTTATACAATGAATTAAATTTATACAGCGGAATATTTCTTTTAAGTACAAAAATCCTGAAAAGATAAAGTGAAGCGTTTCCCCCTCTCTCTCTAACTTCGCTGCCTGAAAATTTTCAAGCTGTAAAATACTCGGTCTGACCCGAGTATTACGTTCAAAAGAAAATAATACACAGGTCATTCTAATTCAAACTCAGTTATTAGTGCATAGAGGCAATAATAATCAATTAACAATTAGACGACAGTCAAATATAAATTTACCTATCCGATCCTTTAACAAGAAATGAGATAACGGTAAATATAACACTTAACAGTGTTATAACAACAAATCAGTAGATTCAAATTTCCAACACAGATAGATAGAAGGATTATTAATGAAGAAAATTTAGAAAACAACAGAATTTGCCAAAAAGGCAATTAACTACAAAATCATCAAAATGCGATTCAAAATATATTGAATTGGCAACATAAAATAAATTTTCATCAATAGGAAACATCATTTAAAACATCAAGTCTAGTAGGGCTGCAGTACACGCACTCGTGTACGGCCTCGCCGCAACAACATGTTAACTCTGTGTGGTTGCAGTTCACGCTTGCGTGCACTGCCTCACCACAACCGTAATGAAATATGCAAAAGATCATAAATCAAAACAAAATAGTATATCAATAAAAATCAATATCGTGTGGATGCAGTTCACGCTTGCATGCACTGCCTCGCCACAACAACATGTGAAATCATCTCAACATAGAATACTATCAGAAATCAAAGTTGCAGAGGTCAAATCAGTGACTCAACACAGCTGCAACATGGTCAAAACCAAGACAACAAATATGCAACATTTCATATAACAACGCCACTGTCTCAACATTCAGAGTATCATCGACACAGTAAACTACAAGTATTCACAAGCTAATGCAAATCCAGCTACGAAAAATCTGAAGTCACAAATGAAAATGGATGCAGTCACGTGTGACGAAAAATCTGAAGTCACAAATGAAAATGTGATATGCCTCAAAGTCCAAAACACAATAACAACAGCGCACTAAGTACAACTGCATGAAATGAAGCAGTAACTTATGATCAATGAACATGAAGGCAAGGCACAAGTCAGGTAATGGTAAAGTCAAAGCATCAAAGTGAGAATTTCAAGCGCAGACAAATTAATACAGTGAACATACATAGGCAGTGCCTATATAAACATGTGATATAATACATATATACGGCAGTTCGAATAAACAATGCGACTCCAATCAAAGTGTGTACGAGTGGCAACATGTTACAGTAAGGGACAACATGAAATAATGTTTGCATGCCCAAAAGGTCAGAGGCAATATAAATGCAAACTGCACATGAATGAAGACCACATGAGCTCAATGCATCCCAAATGCTCAAATATACAACAAGTGTATACATGTACATGAAGATAGCAGACAACATAACATGACCAAGAAATGCATATACAAGGATGAATGAAACTGATCAAGCAAGTGCAACAGGTACAAAGGTCATTGCAACATGAATACAAGTGCAGTGGGACTACAAAATACTCAACTGTATCCACATATTAATTATGCTAACCCAAGTTATAGTAAAGACTGCAGAGACAATTATCATCAGAAAACAAAGCACGTAAAGGCGTCAGGGAATATGCAACCTGATCAACAAGGTGCAGACAAAATGAAGTCGAGACCAACAATAATGGCAACAACTCTATTAGGTCATGATTTAAACCCAAAATGAAAAACAGTGACAAAGATATCACAATATAATTCATAGCTGAGAGACCAAAAGCATAACCAAGTGGAATCGAACAGGGTCGAACAGTGGGCACTAAGGCCAAATCCACAGAGTACAACTCGAGTAAATCACAGTGGACATTACTCATATAACACATATATATTCACATAGATGTGTGTATACACATGGTAGTAAAGATATAATGACCAAATATAGCATGGCAAAAGTCGAACAAGACCAACATCACAAAAATCAAGCTCAATATAGTCAAGGCCGAAGCCAAAATATTATCACAAAATCGAAGTCGAAGTTGAGCAAGTCATAAGTCGACATCGTGGTGGCCAGCAAATGACCGAAGTCAAAAAGGGAACCACTGTGATGAACAAGTCATCAACAATTCAGAGCATAAGACAACTACCAATTGAAGTCAACAGCCAAAAAAAAAAACATAATCAAATATTATGGTGATGGTGACCCAAATTCACAACGGTGCCATGACGACCGAACTACATGAATACATGGAGCATGGCAACAGTCGACATAAATCAATTGCCAGAAATTCGAAACCAGTGAACACGGAAATCAACATCAAAACAAGGCAATCTGCAGAATCAAAGTGACCGAAGTCACAGTTCAAAAATCATAAAACTTAGAGATCAAAACCAGGAAAAACACGAAATCGAACCCATACGGAAAAAAAAACATCAACATCAAAATAAACTCGAACGGCCTAAGAGTGAAGTAGATGTGAGTGATAGTTCACTCACCTTTGCCTGGAGCGGCCGCGAGTAGAGAGGAGAGTCGAGCAAGCCCTAATTTGAAAAGCCCTAAGCTTTGAACGTCGCCATTTTTTTTCTTTTCGTTTGCTGATTTGGGTTTTAAAATGAACGAGAAAATGAATAAAGGGGATCGGGTATAAAAGAGTAGGGGAGAGACATGTTTTTGGCGTGGGTTACGGCATAAATTTAGGCGCGTTTACAGCTGATAAGAGTAAGGCAGCTGTTTTTTTTCATTATTTTATGTTTATTTTTATATTTTTTTTCATTTTAAATTTAATTTGTTTTGTATAATTATTTTCTTTACTTTGTTTTGTAAATTTTGTTGTTTGAATTTTTAACTATGTGTATTTCTTTATTTTTTTGTATTGATTAAAATTTTATTCCTTTTTATTTTAAAGAAAAGAAAATTGTTATTTAAAACTAACCATCCATTTATTAATTTAAATAAATAATAATTCTTAAATCCAAATTATTTTCCTAAGTCATTAGTTCGAATTTTAAATACAAATTTCATATTCAATTTCAAACTCCAAAGTCAAATTCAAATTTTTATTCAACTTTCAATAGATTAAATTCTAAAATTTGATCGCCAATTTCATAGTTATATTGGGAATTCAAACTAAACCATCATTCAAATATTTAAAATTAATTAAATATTTACAATTTAAATTGTTCAAAATTCAGGGTTGTTACAATCTTCCGTCCTTAAAAGAATTTTGTCCCGAAATTATAAGTTGGGAAAAACGATTGCTAAATCTCACCGATATTTATACCCTACACAATTTCATCAAGTTCGAAACTTATAAATAAATATAGGATTCTTTCCATTTATTTTATCTCCCTAGCTTTGTTCATTATTTTCTAAAATCAAGACGCAAAAGTCTTTTACCAAAATTTTCGACTTACAAAACTCAAATACAAACTTGAAATTCTTCATGCTAGAGATTTGCATATTATATCTTTTCCAAGGCTGTGTGTTTTCAAGATATTTTAAAAATATTCTTCCTTAATTCATTAGGTTGGAATTATGTAATTCTAATTTCAGACAATTGATTTGCTATCTAAAGTTTTGAAAATACTTGCTAACTCGAAGTTTAACAAGTCCATCGTCGTTCTTACAGACATTAGGCATACGCTGGCCAGGCGCAGGACTAAAAATCTCCAAGTACTAAATATACTTGCTTCAACTCCTAGTGAAAATACTTTTAAAAATCTTTTAAAAATGGATATGGAAAGCACGTTCCCCCATGGATCACAGTTTACCCGGTGGTTACGCTACTATCCCAGTAGAATCGCTTGTAACTGTAGATTTCACATCTCTCTTGAATTTCGCCATGGTTGTTGCCGTAGATTGCGGTTCACACGGCGATTTCGCTACTATCCCAGTAGAAACGCTTGTGACCGTAGGCATCTTTCCGCTCAAATTACGCTTTGGCCTCTAGATCGTAGTTTACGCGGCGGTTGCGCCACTATCCCAGTGGAATCGCTTGTAACTGTAGGCATCACGCCCCATGAATTACGCCAGCATACATCATCAAAGGTGAGATTTTTATCTCACATCTAAGTCTATGATTATCTTTGATTGTTAGGTATGAATTCCTAACACTTGTTCATGCGCGTTTTCTTTTGGTTTGGATTGAATTGGTGAATATTCCAATTTTTAGTTTTTTGTAGTCAAACCTTTAAAAATCATAACTTTGATGTTTGATCGTGCTTTTGGAGATGCATCGAAGAGCATATATGGCTAGGTAGCTAATTCGCGTAAACTCCTAGTGTCGTTGTTCGACCGATTGCAATTTGGAAGAAATTGGACTTCATTTAGAGGGACTAGGAAGTGCTGGAAACAGGTTCCAATCGACTGAAATTTTGGTCCAGTCGACTGGCCTGCTACTAGAACACTTCCCTGGCTCTGGTCCAGTCGACTGGCATACTGAGTCCAGTCGACTGACCAATATCCCGTGGATTTCCAGGGACTGTGTTCAGTCGAATGAACTCAGTGAGCTAGTCGACTGACCTGCTCCTATTCGCCTATTATGCCTATGTTTGCCTATTTTTGCTTGGTTTCCAAATTTAATCGATTCAAGTTGATTCCCCGATTTGTTGATACCATTCATTATTCACTTTGATGATATTTTTTTAGGGATTTTTTTGAACATACATTTTGATGGATTCGGTATCGATTTCTTTAGATTTTATTCACGTCTTCGAATGTGAATTTTAGTGATTGATTGTTTCTACAATCATTTTTGTGCTTTGTCACTTTAAAACACAAAGGTTTCTATACTAGTAGTAAATATTCAAACTCTTTCACAAAGATGATTTCAACTTTATTTCCAATACAAAGCTCATTTATTAAAACCTTTTTCCAATCTATTAGTATGTACAAACCTTTACCTCACTCGTATGAGAAATCTAATTAAACGGCTTAGCAAAATAAGTGGTATGAAACGCTTAGGTTTACTTCATTGGATGATTCTTGGACTTGTTCGATTGAATCTCTTGTGGCAATTTTTGAGTGGAAATCTACAATCTATTCGTAAATATTTAAGTTAAGCTAGCGGTTATGGAACATGAAGCTAAACTCACATATTTACTAGCTTAGTATAATTTACACTTAACCTCCAGTGGAAGTCTACAATTTGTTCGTAAATAATTAAGTTAAGCTAGTGGTTATGGGACATGAAGCTAAACTCATTTATTTACTAGCTTAGTGTAATTTACACTTATCGATCAATGATGATCATTTTGTGATTTAGACTAGCAATGTGCGATGTCTCTTTTTCTGCGAGGGAGACTAAACCCCATTTTTAGTGGAGCTTCGGCTTGGTAGGGTAGTGACCCATGGTCTTCGGGCCGTTTTAGTGGAGCTTCGGCTCATGGTCTTCCGGCCGTTTTAGTGGAGCTTCAGCCATGGTCTTTGGGCCGTTTTAGTGGAGCCTCGGCTCAAAATTAATGGTTAGCAACCACGGAATAGCTTTCCGTTTTGTGATACACGTGTTGGTGAGTTTTCATGCTCCCGTTCTAATGATAGGCCTCTTTCCCCTTTTTGTGATCTATAGATTTCTGTTGATCGATTTCTAGAATTTGTGTTTCACCAATTTTCGTGATTTGTATTGATAAGCTTTATCAATTTTTGTGCATTAGCGAATTTGTGTTCCACTAACTTTTCCGATTGACATTGATATGATCATAAATAATTGTGGTTTGGTGAATAAAATAAAGAATATGACGTTCTTTTTTGTGCTTTGAGATTTCTTGTGATATTGTATGATTTTTGTTGTTCGTTGATGTATACTTTATATAGTATGACAATTTCGTTATCATATGTTTTAATCGCATCTATTATCCTACCTCATTTTATCTGATATTTATAGCTAGACTGATCTGTTTATTATTTTCTTCTTAAATGATACTCGGGTCAGACCGAGATATTACAGGTGCTTCTACTTGACTTCTTATCAGGGTCCATCGCTGGTTTTGACTAACTACTTTAGATTAGTAGTTTTTGTTATGTATACATTCGAGATAGAGACTCCTTGATGTATACTTATTCTTTTGTCTAGCACTTGTATCTATTCTTTTGTGATATTGTGGATCTTGTTGACCACTACTCCGATGTACACTTTCATGTGTTATATTCATATCTGTTTCCGCCTTTGTGATATGGATATCTATGACTGATTTGTGTTATGTTTATTTCTATATTTGTTTCCGAAGATATCATAGCCACTGTGTAGTAGCTTTGAGTTTGTCTCGGCATGTCGGATTTCCTCTTGAAATGAAATGCATGCTATACTATCTGACATATCGGTGCTCGCACAAAGCAATTACATGGATGGTCGCTCCTCAACAGCCATATTCTCCGTGCTAGATGATGACATTACACCGTAGTATCCTTGGCTAGCGTGGGTATAAAGGTGGGGCGTCACACGCCTCATCTTCCAGCTCTATTTCCCTTTATCGCGATCGAGTCCAGTGATTCAATGACGCCACCTGAAGCTCAGAAATCAACACGACCTAAACTTTACGTCATCCAAAGATCACCCTTGTCCTGATGCCTCGATCACCAGAAAATTCACCACCCATTTTCCCAGTGTCCACCTTGCTACCCCATTCTCAGACCAAAGCCCATCGCAATTCTCGTCGTCGATTTAAGCAAATCGATGAGATTTCCGAAAATGATCATCTCCAAATCTCTCGATGAATACTACATTAAAAATCATGATTTTACTGTCTAAATTCATCATTTTCCACAACACATCACATTATAAAATCCAAATTCAAAATATTACATATTGATTTTTGACCAAAATTGATTTCTTACTGTAAATTTTCTTAATTTTAATTAATTTGTAAGTATAAAATCCTGAAACTATATTTATAATTGATATTATACAGTTAGGAACAGTTTTCATTCAAGAATCAAAGCTTGGAATCAAATCTACGAGAAAATATGAATTTTTGAAAGGTAGTTCTTAAGCCTGCAAAACAATAGAGGCCAGATTTTTGTATTTTCACAGACATTTCATAAATACATACATGCATTCACATTCATATGCATATACAAACCATATTTCTACAAAAGTTCCATCACGAACATTTAAGTAACATCTGTGACGCCCCACCTCTATACCCACGCTAGCCAAGAACACTACGGAGTAGTGCTGTCAACTAGCACGGAGAATAAGGCTGTTGAGGAGCGACCATCCATGTAATTGCTTATCACACGGTGGCTATAAATAATCTTCGGAAACAAACATAGAAATAAGCATAACGCAAATCAGTCACAGACATCCATATCACAAAGGCGGAAGAAGATATGAATATATAACTAACACATGAAAGTGTACATCAAAGTAGTGGTCAAATGATCCACAATAATACAAAAGAATAGCAACACGTGCTATACAAAAGAATACAACTATGAGTCTATATCTCAAGTGTATATAACAAAAACCGCTAATCTAAATAGTTAGCAAAAAGTCAGAGTAGCAAATCCCGGGAAGAAGTCAAGCAGAAGCACCTATAACATCTCGGTTTGACCCGAGTATTATTTAAGAAAATAATAAACGGATCAGTCTAGCTATAAATATCAGATGACATGGTACAAAATAAAAGATATGGCATAACATAAAATATCCATACTGACATACTACTATAAGTATGCAAATGATGATCCACAGAAGATCAATCAATAAGAGATAAATCGATATCACAAGAATCTTCTCAAAGATCCAAAGAGGGCATCATACCCTAAACTTGTACTCATAACAAGTCAATGACGTAAATTCCAGAAATCAACAGAAGAAATCCAAAAATCACAGAAAAAGGGAAAGAGGCCTATCACATGACGGTCCGAAGACCATGGGGAGCTACCCCATATGTGTGAGTCAAAATCACACAGAGGAGGTCTAGACTAACCAAAAATCAAAAAGGTACGTGTGAGTGAAATCACACAAGTGGTGTCTAGTCTAACCTCGGAAACAAGAGACATCGCACAATTGCTAGTCTAAATGATAAGAATGATCGTCATGATCAACGAGAAGTGTCAATTACACTAAGCTGGTAAATATAAAAGTTTAGCTTCATGTCCCATAACCACTTGCTTAACTTAAATATTTACGAACGAACTGTAAATCTTCACTAGAAAATTGTCACAAGAGGTTCAATCGAACAAGTCCAAGAATTAACCGACGAAGCAAACGCAAGCGTTTCATACCACTTGTTTTACTAAGCCGTTTAATTAGATTTCTCATCCGAGTGAGGTAAAGGTTTGTATATACTAATAGATTGGAAAACGGGTTAAGAAAAGAGCTTTGTTATTAAAAATAGAGTTGAAATCCTTTTATTGAAAGAGTTTTGATATTTACTACTAGTTTTGAAACCTTTATATTTTAAAGTGACCAATCACAGAAGCGATTGTAGACACAATCAATCACAAAGATCACATTCGGAGATGTGATAAAAATCCAAGGAAATTAGCTCAGCAAGTTCTGTTGAATTTTTTCATATAAGATCCCCTACGGAGGGGGGGTGGCAACCCCTCAAGGTGGGGGTGCGGGGGCAATGCCACCGCTATGGGGTTCGACCTGCCCGGTCACGTCGCGGGGGACCAGGGGGCAGCGCCCCCGGCGGGGTGCGAGGCAGCGCCCCATCCAAAACGGTACGACCTAGTGAAGACAAAATGAGGTCTAACGACCTAAGGGTCTAAGGGGTCAAGCGAACTATCGGGATAAGGTCCAACGACCTACGAGTTAAAGGTCCAACGACCTATTGGGTTATAAGGTCATACGACCTAACGACTCAAGGGTCTAACGACCTAACGACTCAAGGGTCTAACGACCTAAAAGTATAAAGGTCATGCGACCTATCGGTTTAAGAGGCGAAACGACCTAATGACTCAAGGATCTAACGACCTAAGGTATTCACCACTTAACGGGTTATAGGCCTAACGACCTAACAGGGTTCACGGCCTAAGGTATTCGCGACTTAACGGGTTATAGGCCTAACGATCTAACATGGTTCACAACCTAAGGCTTAATTCACGAACTACCTACGGCTTAAGGCTTAACTCGTGAGCGACCTACAGCTTAAGGCTTAACTCGCGAGCGACCTACGGCTTAAGGCTTAACTCGTGAGCGACCTACGGCTTAAGCTTAACTCGTGAGCGACCTACGACTTAAGGCTTAACTCGCGAGCGACCTAACTCCGAAGTGCCAATATTTCCAGAATGACCTAATGCCCTGCGACCTACGACTTAGCGACCTTGCGACCTATCACCGAACGAGTCAAGTGACCAGAACGAGCTAAGTGTAGGAAATTTCCAAAAATGCTAAAAATTGGAGTTTTTCGCCAATCCAATCCAAACCAAAGGCAAATGTGCATGCAAAAGTGATAGGGAATCATTCCCAACAGTCCAATATAGTTATAGACTAGATTTGTGAGATAAAAATCTCACCTTTGCACTAAAATTTATGAAGATGAAGCTTGAAAGCAAGGAGAAGCAATCCAAAGCTTGAATCCAATTTCTTCTACTTGAATTTGGAGTTGAATGTTGGATTTGCAATTAAATTTGTGCTTGGAGTTTTAATTTCCCATTCTCTTCACCATTAATGCCAAAGCTTGAGTTAGTTAGGAAATTTATGAAGAGTGAGGAGAAGGGGGTTGGAACTTGGGCTTAATAGGCTAAACTAACCCAACGTCCAAAGCGGGAAAAGTTAGTGAAATTCCACTAACTCCAAACCTATCATTGTTTATAATTAAAAAGGCTGTAAACGGCATTTCGAACTCAATGGAAGTGGTCTCCAGTCCTAATTTGACCGTTTGCAAAAAGAAGCTTTTCGGACCAATATCCGATTAACGACAAAATATTTAAATAAAATATTTAAATATAAAATTGATAAATATGCGGGTTGTTACAGACTCCCCTCCTTAAAGAAATTGCGTCCTCGCAATATATAAGATGGAAATAACAAGTAACAACCATAAAAGCATATTAACACAAAAGAAATTTGAAATAGGAAGTTCACCTCAAAGAGCAGGAGTAAGCAAGTCCGGATGTGTTCGCTCGATGAATTCTCTGGATTCCCAAGAGCAATCCTTAGGATTTGAGGACCATTGAACCTTCACAAGCGGAACATCTTTATTTCGAAGTCGTTTAACCTCCGAAGCAATAATTCGAATAGGATGCTGCTCATAAGTTAAATTCGGCGAAACTTCAATTTCTTCCACAACAGCAGGCTCAAGAATAGAATCGGAATCCCGAAGGCATTTCCGTAATTGAGAAACGTGAAATACGTCATGCATAGCAAAAAACTGAGCCGGCAATGCAAGGCGATAAGCCATGGAACCAATACGTTCAGTGATAGGAAATGGCCCAATATATCGAGGCGCTAACTTCCCCGATCGACTGAAACGTACAACACCCTTCATAGGTGAAACACGAATAAAAACAGGATCCCCAACAGAAAATTCTAATTTCCTTCTTCGATTATCGGCATAGGATTTTTGTCTATTCTGGGCTTCTTTCATCCTATGTCGAATAAGTTCAATCTTTTCCCTGGAATCTCAAATAAAGTCTGGACCTAAAACCAGCTTCTCACCGGCCTCAAGCCAACAAGAAGGAGATCGGCATGGCCTTCCGTAGAGTGCCTCGAAAGGTGCCATACCAATACTAGATTGGAAGCTATTATTATAGGAAAATTCAACAAGAGAAATATGATCTTCCCAACTTCCACAAAATCAAGCACACAAGCACGAAGAAGATCTTCAAGAGTTTGATTCACACGCTTGGTTTGTCCATCGGACTGGGGGTGATACGCGGTGCTAAAATTAAGCTTCGTTCCTAAAGTTTTTTGAAGACTCTTCCAAAATCCACTAGTAAACAATGGATCACGATCGCTAACAATAGATTTAGGAACTCCATGCAATTTTACAATTTCCTTGACAAATAGTTTGGCCAAAAGAGGAACGGTTCGGTTAGAACGAACCGGAATAAAATGGGCGGATTTAGTAAGTCTATCAACAATCACCCATAAGCTATCATGACCTGAACGAGAACGGGGAAGGCAATCTATAAAGTCCATGGAAATTTGATCCCACTTCCAAATTGGAATTTCTAAAGGTTGCAATAATCCACCAGGCCTTTGATGTTCGGCCTTGACAAGTTGGCAAGTCATGCAACACTTAACAAAGTTAGCAATATCAGATTTCATTCCCTTCCAATAATAAAGTCACTTCATATCAGCGTACATTTTACTACTACCGGGATGAATGGTGAATTTAGAATGATGGGAATCTTCTAAAATATCTTTACGAAGATCTCCAATATTTGGTATGATAAGTCTACCAAATTTTCGAATGCCGCCACGAAAATCAATATCAAAGTCTTTCAAACCTTCAATATCAATTTTATCCTTAACATTTTTTTCAAGAAGAGCCAATTCAGAATCTAGCCCTTGAGCTTCAAGAATGCGGTCTAAAAGAGAAGGATGAGCCTCAAGGCTACATAAAACAAGCGATGAGCATAAATCGGATACGCGCTCTCGAATCTCACAAGTGGATAAAATCTCGAGATCGTTCCATTCGGATATCATCATAGAAACAACTGCTTGTTGTTTACGGCTAAGAGCATCGGCGACACGATTACTCTTAGCGGGGGTATAAAGAATATCAAGATCATAAGGTGCAAGAAACTCGAGCCAACGCTGTTGATGTAAATTAAGTTCTTTTTGAGAAAATAAATATTTCAGAGACTTATGATCCGTATAAAGAATAAATTTCTCTCCCAATAGATAATGATGCCAAATCCAAAGGGCGAAAACAATAGTCGCGACTTCTAAATCATGTGTGGCATATCTAGTCTCGGCCGGCTTTAATTGCCTAGAAGCATAAGCAATAACACGTTCTTTTTGCATAAGAACGGCACCCAAACCAATGTGACTAGCATCAGTATAAACAACAAAATCTTGATTCCCCACGGGAATAACAAGAATAGGAGCATCGGAAAGGAGTTCTTTCAATTTCTGAAAAGAAGCTTCACATTTGTCCGACCAAATGTATTTAACTCCCTTCTTAGTCAAGCCAGTAAGAGGCACGACAATCTTAGAAAAGTCTTTAATAAAACGACGGTAATAGCCCGCCAATCCGAGAAAGCTACGGATTTCAGTCACACTCTCAGGTCTTTTCCAATCTTGAATCGCTTCAATCATTGAAGGATCCACGGAAATTCCGGATTCGGAAATAATATGACCGAGAAACTTCACACGAGATTGCCAAAAGTGGCATTTAGAAAATTTCGCCTTTAATTGATTACTCCTAAGAGTTTCCAATACAATCCGAAGATGTTTTTCATGTTCCTCCTCGGTTTTTGAATACACAAGAATATCATCAATGAATATGAGAACAAACCGATCGAGGAAATCTTTGAAAACTCGATTCATGAGGTCAACGAAATAAGCGGGAGCATTCGTTAACCCAAATGGCATAACAAGCCATTCATAAGATCCATATCGAGTACGGAATGATGTCAAAGGAATGCTATCCTCTGCGATGCGAAGCTGATGGAAACCGGTAGCCAAGTCCAATTGTGAAAAGACCTTAGCACCACTAAGCTGATCGAATAGATCATCAATCCGAGATAAAAGATATTTATTTTTAATAGTCAGATCGTTAAGCTTGCGATAGTCAACACAAAGCCTAAGCGTACCATCGGATTTCTTCACGAAAATAGCCGAAGCTCCCCAAGGTGAGGAACCAGAGCGAATAAATTGCTTCGTCTCCAATTCGGATAATTGTTTACGCATCTCCTAATTTTCCTTATTGGACATGTGATAAGGAGGACGAGTAATAGGTTTAGCTCCAGAAAGAAGATTAATTCTGAACTCAATTGCTCGTTTAGGTGGTAAACCTAAAACGGGCTCGAATATGTCGGAAAATTCACGAACAACGTGAATACGAGAAATAATATCATCTTCATCATCGTCGTCGTCATCACGAGGATTTAAAGAATATAAAGATGCCACCAAACAGGATTCTGAATCTTTAAGATTAACAGATATCTGTTTAACAGATAGTGGATGTCGGAGATGAATAGTCCGCTCAGGACATAGGATATGGGATTGATAACGGTTAAGCCAATCCATTCCCAAAATTATTCCAAAGCCTAAGTAACGCATGACATGCAAATCGGCTAGGAAAGAAAAATCACATAAAATAATCTCCACATCTTTACAAAGCAAACTAAGAGTTGCGGATCCACCAACAGGATTCGCAATTTTTAAAGAAGTCATCAATGCAGTAACACTTAAGGAAAAAGTGTCTGCCAGTTCCTTTGATATAAAAGAATGGGATGCACCCGTATCAAAGAGAACTCTAATAGGTTGATCATGAAATAAAATAATACCATCAAGAATGGAATGAGAAATACCTTGGCCACGAGATGTGTTGCCAGGGGCTTGAGCCACATTCAACTTTCCTTCCTTCTTGCCTTTACGCTTGAGGCATTGATGTATGTAATGATCCGGGCTCTTACAATAGCGACAAGATTTGGGCTTAGAGCACTTATTCGCATAATGATCCCCAGACCCACAGTTGAAGCAACTCGCACCACTAGGAGAAGGAGACTTTGCCGCAGGGGTTGCCTGCTTACCCTTTTTGTTGGGATAAGGACCCTTGAATTTGTTTGGCCTCTTCTTGTTGTTGAAGTTTGGTTTAGCGCCTTCCACTTCAACATCACTCTCTCTATCAGCCTCTTCAAGACGAAGAGCGATATCGACGAGTTGATCAAATGCGACTTCTAGTTTCAGGAGTAGTGGCTTCTTAAGATTCTTATTTAAGCCATAAACGAACCTCTGGTTCTTCTTCAATGGGGTGTTGATGTATTCAACCCCATATTTGGAAAGCGACTCGAAGGCTGCGACGTAATCAGTCACAGAGGATTGACCTTGAACAAGGTCTATAAAACGTCGAGCCAAGGTTACTTTCCCAACTTCTGGTACAAACTTTAACTCGAAGCGTCCCTGAAATTGCTTCCAGGTGAGATCCGCTTCATTAATTTCTGAAATAAGGAGTTCGTACCAGTCCAATGCTCTCTCCTGGAGCATGCTGGAAGCCACCTGAACACGGTGGAGATTGATAAGGTTCATGCGAGAAAAGATTCGATCGCATGATTTTAACCAAGCCTGTACCTCGATGATATTTTCCGAACCTTTGAAGGGCTTCCCACCCAAGTTGGTGTAATCGCTGCACAAGCGTGCAAATCCCGACTTTGGGTGAGTAGGTTCCGGGTTAGCTCCAGCTGCTTGAGCATTAGTTACTAAATCAAGAAGCTGTTGAGCAGTCATAAAAACTCCATCCGGGGGAGCAGCACCAGATGATATAGTTCTGGGACGGCCTGGTCTAGACATTCTCTTCCTTTAAGAAAGAAAGAAGAGAAGGAAGAAGGTTATTCACCAATGAACATCAAGCAATCTTGATAGATAAAACAAGGAATCATAAAGGAAATAGGATGAATCGGTACGAAGATTCGAATTAATCCAATGGTATGACTCCTAAGATAGAACTAGGATGATGATCCTTGTTAAGTTATTCTACATTGTTCCGAAGTTTGGCTCTGATACCAAGCTGTGACGCCCCACCTCTATACCCACACTAGCCAAGAACACTACGGAGTAGTGCTGTCAACTAGCACGGAGAATAAGGCTGTTGAGGAGCGACCATCCATGTAATTGCTTATCACACGGTGGCTATAAATATTCTTTGAAAATAAACATAGAAATAAGCATAACGCAAATCAGTCACAGACATCCATATCACAAAGGCGGAAGAAGATATGAATATATAAGTAACACATGAAAGTGTACATCAGAGTAGTGGTCAAAAGATCCACAATAATACAAAAGAATAGCAACACGTGATATACAAAAGAATACAACTATGAGTCTATATCTCAAGTGTATACAACAAAAACTGCTAATCTAAATAGTTAGCCAAAATCAGAGTAGCAAATCCCGGGAAGAAGTCAAGCACAAGCACCTGTAACATCTCGGTCTGACCCGAGTATTATTTAAGAAAATAATAAATGGATCAGTCTAGCTATAAATATCAGATGACATGGAATAAAATAAAAGATATGGAATAACATATTATAACCATACTGACATACTACTATGAGTATGCAAATGATGATCAACAGAAGATCAATCAATAAGAGATAAATCGATATCACAAGAATCTTCTCAAAGATCCAAAGAGGGCATCATACCCTAAACTTGTACTCATAACAAGTCAATGACATAAATTCCAGAAATCAACAGAAGAAATCCAAAAATCACAGAAAAAGGGAAAGAGGCCTATCACATGACGGTCCGAAGACCATGGGGAGCTACCCCATATGTGTGAGTCAAAATCACACAGATGAGGTCTAGACTAACCAAAAATCAAAAAGGTATGTGTGAGTGAAATCACACAAGTGGTGTCTAGTCTAACCTTGGAAACAAGAGACATCGCACAATTGCTAGTCTAAATCATAAGAATGATCGTCATGATCAACGAGAAGTGTCAATTACACTAAGCTAGTAAATATAAAAGTTTAGCTTCATGTCCCATAACCACTTGCTTAACTTAAATATTTACGAACAAACTGTAAACCTTCACTAGAAAATTGTCACAAGAGGTTCAATCGAACAAGTCCAAGAATTAACTGACGAAGCAAACGCAAGCGTTTCATACCACTTGTTTTACTAAGCCGTTTAATTAGATTTCTCATCCGAATGAGGTAAAGATTTGTATATACTAATACATTGGAAAACGGGTTAAGAAAAGAGCTTTGTTATTAAAAATAGAGTTGAAATCCTTTTATTGAAAGAGTTTTGATATTTACTACTAGTTTTGAAACCTTTATATTCTAAAGTGACCAATCACAGAAGCGATTGTAGAAACAATCAATCACAAAGATCACATTCGGAGATGTGATAAAAATCCAAGGAAATCAGCTCAGCAAGTTCTATTGAATTTTTTCATATAAGATCCCCTACGGAAGGGGGGTGGCAACCCCTCAAGGTGGGGGTGCGGGGGCAACGCCACCGCTACGGGGTTCGACCTGCCCAGTCAGGTCGCGGGGGACCAAGGGGCAGCGCCCCGTCCAAAACGGTACGACCTAGTGAAGACAAAATGAGGTCTAACGACCTAAGGGTCTAAGGGGTCAAGCGAACTATCGGGATAAGGTCCAACGACCTACGAGCTAAAGGTCCAACGACCTATTGGGTTATAAGGTCATACGACCTAACGACTCAAGGGTCTAACGACCTAACGACTCAAGGGTCTAACGACCTAAAAGTATAAAGGTCATGCGACCTATCAGTTTAAGAGGCGAAACGACCTAACGTTTCAAGGGTCTAACGACCTAAGGTATTCGCGACTTAACGGGTTATAGGCCTAACGACCTAACAGGGTTCACGGCCTAAGGTATTCGCGACTTAACGGGTTATAGGCCTAACGATCTAATAGGATTCACGACCTAAGGCTTAATTCGCGAACGTCCTACTGCTTAAGGCTTAACTCGTGAGCGACCTACGGCTTAAGGCTTAACTCGCGAGCGACCTACGGCTTAAGGCTTAACTCGTGAGCGACCTACGGCTTAAGGCTTAACTCGTGAGCGACCTATGATTTAAGCTTAACTCGTGAGAGACCTACGACTTAAGGCTTAACTCGCGAGCGACCTAACTCTGAAGTGCCAATATTTCCAGAATGACCTAAAGCCCTGCAACCTACGACTTAGCGACCTTGCGACCTATCACCGAACGAGTCAAGTGGCCAGAACGAGCTAAGTGCAGGAAATTTCCAAAAATGCTCAAAATTGGAGTTTTTCGCCAATCCAATCCAAACCAAAGGCAAATGTGCATGCAAAAGTGATAGGGAATCATTCCCAACAGTCCAATATAGTTATAGACTAGATTTGTGAGATAAAAATCTCACCTTTGCACTAAAATTTATGAAGATGCAGCTTGAAAGCAAGGAGAAGCAATCCAAAGCTTGAATCCAATTTCTTCTACTTGAATTTGGAGTTGAATGTTGGATTTGCAATTGAATTTGTGCTTGGAGTTTTAATTTCCCATTCTCTTCACCATTAATGCCAAAGCTTGAGTTAGTTAGGAAATTTATGAAGAGTGAGGAGAAGGGGGTTGGAACTTGGGCGTAATAGGCTAAACTAACCCAAAGTCCAAAGCGGAAAAAGTTAGTGAAATTCCACTAACTCCAAACCTATCAATGTTTATACTTAAAAATGTTGCAAACGGCATTTCGAACTCAATGGAAGTGGTCTCGAGTCCTAATTTGACCGTTTGCAAAAAGTAGCTTTTCGGACCAATATCCGATTAACGACAAAATATTTAAATAAAATATTTAAATATAAAATCGATAAATATGCGGGTTGTTACAACATCACAGGTATAAACTATTTTTAAAAGAATGTTTACTCGCCAATTAAAAGCAATGACAGGCTAAACTGAAAAACTGGAAGCTGCTTTGATATCTTCTGGTTTTTGTTTTCAGGTTGAATTCTGTTCCTGCTTTAGGCTTTGATCAGGTTGTTGCTTTAGCATAGTTTACGGTTTCCAAATTTTGATTTGAACCTAGGCTGGATTTCATCCTTTCTAGATTTTTACTTTTTGTTTTGATCCTTGTTTCTGGTTTATATCTTCAATTTCTAGGTTTAATATTTTACTCAGTTTGGATTTTGAGACCAAATTAAAGAAAAATAATGAAGTGTAGGGTTAAATGTGTTTATATAACTTAGTTCGTCCCCATTTTATTAAACTTAAATGAATAGAGAAATTATGGATATGTGACACTTGTTTATTCCATGTCACCATTTGGCTTATGAACTCAATAGAAAATCTCTTATGGACTCTCCGGTCCTCTGCTTTATCGAAGCCAAAGTCATCACACTCTTGGGTCGCATTATGTGGACCCTGAACTGTCTCGTGAAGCATTCTACAAGCTCGCCCCATGTTCTGATTGATCCATTCTCTAGCTGCCTAAACCAAAGCACATCCAAATCTGACAAGTATAGGGGGAAGAATCGAGCTATCACTTCCTCGGATTCTCCCAACACTTCCATGTGCCTGATGTACCTGGTAATATGTATCGTTGGGTCTGACTTTTCGTCATAAGGATCCGGCATAGGCAGTTTGAACTTTGGAGGGTTTCTTGCATTTCTGGTATTCGGAGTGAACAGACTCCGACTAACTTCTTCCAATCCTCCACTCGACAATCCTCCTCTCATGATTCGTCGCACTAGACCAATCATCCTTTCATCTCCATCTGGGGGTTGCCCCTTGTCATGTTTCTGTCCTACCCCTCGAGTCTCAAAGGGAATTCTAGTACATACTCTTATTGTGGCTCGTTAGCATTAGCGTCGGCTCTAGCTGGTTGAGCTTCATCTATAGGTCTTCTAGTGTCAGATCCTGAGGGTCTTCCCCCAAGTCCTTGTTGATTGCCTTCAGGTCCTGCATTCCGGTCTTGAACCTGACCTTTATTGTTTTCCGCAATCCTGACTCCTTGTCCTGCACTTGTAGCCACTGTAGTTGGTCCAAGGTTCTACGCACACGCTGCTCTCATCTGTTCAAAGAAATTCTGCAACATCCCATGTTGACTCTTCATCATTCTTTCATGCATTAAATTAGTCATAGCCTCCGTCTCATCCCTAGTGATGTAGATCGAAGCTTGTACTTCTCCAACTCCAGAGGAAGCTTCTTGACTTCCTTCCTGTTGGCTTCTCTTAGGCCTTTGTCTTCTACTGGTTTGTCGAGTCATTCTCTCTAAATATGAATCCTTCCAGCTTTTCAAATCTGAACATCAATCCAATGTAGCGGGTGTTAGTCCTTCTCAGTGAAAGCACCAAAGTGTTTGCGCCAAAATTGGTCACAAACCCAAAGTATCATGAAAGCACTAAATTATGAATATAAATAAGCAATATTCCAAACAAAAGCCACAGATCTAAGTAAGCAACAAACAGCAATCCAGAAATAATGAACAGAAACACAAGATTATAGTGGTTCGGCTATCTCTGGCCTACGTCCACTTCAAAGGTTTTGTCTTTTATTGATGTTCTTTGCTGATTACAAATGATTGCAGCAGTTACAACATAGGATTTTGAATATAACAGCAATGGTTCGATGCAGAATAGAATCCGACAGAGACTGGACGTTGAATCGCCAAAAGATCTTTTTTCCATAGGCTTCAGGGGGCTATTTATAGGTGTAGGAGGCTGATATCGCGCTCAAACTTCGGGAGACTTCTTCTGGCACGTGAGTGGGCCTAAGCGATCGTCCCACCAAGTTTCGACTCGATCTGCGATCGATGCTAATTGATTTTGTATCAATTAAGAAATTGTCCAATCGAGTTGAAACTTGGCAGAGACATTCTTTAGCATGTACGCAAGCTGCTGTGAAAATTTCATAGCATTTGGATCAGCGGTTTAGGAGATATGATCGATACGAGTTGTGATTTTTTGGCAGGCCGTGTACTTCGAATCGATCAATTTGTAACGATGTCTTCGAGTCGATCAAGGCACATGATTATAGGATGTAGTGTTGCGAATCTCCAGGATCGATCCATCTTGTGCGCCGATTTGACCGAGTTATCCGCTTCCTATTCCGAAGCTTCATTCGCACCGACCGTTGATTCGTATCCACTCATTTCAGCACTTCCTCGAATCAATTATCAATTCGCACCCGTTCATTGATGCCCTTGTTTGTATCGATAAATATTGGCACACTTCGCATCGATCGCTCATCGATACGAAATGAACTCACTCGAGCATGATGGATGCGAACAAGGACTCCAGTGCTACCGGTTCGAACAACCATGAACTGGATGGATACAAACTATGCTTACCTGCGACCGATGCGAACTGAACTAGCCACTGATCGATACGAAGCAGTCCTACCATATTGGATATGAACCGAAATCGACTCGACGCTGTGGCTTTTGGATCGATGCGAAGAACCTAACCCCATATGGAGTCGAACATCATCGATTTGAAATTGAGCTATATGATGGATTCGAACTTGACGATAGCTCTCTGATGGATGCGAATCTGATCGATTCGAAAAGTTCACCACCTCGATTTTCTGATGGATACGAACAGCACATTTTATCTAACTTGTATCGATCATATCTCATTCATATGAACTCCGATTAACCTGAAATTTGAAACGCTGGCTTTTATGTTTCTGCTTGTCATATCTTGTCAATTGCAATCCGATCCGGACTCGGACAAAATTCATCGATACCCATGGTTATCCTGCAATGCATAGTTGATATTCATGACTTGTTATTATTGATTTTCAGTTAACTTTTGGGTATCTCAGCTTTGCCAAAAGGTGGGATAACACTTTGCCCCCCAAAACATGCCTTTTGGTAAAAGGTGTGTTTTGATCAGTCTCAACTCGAATGCAGTGAGTTCATGTTTTATTCAGAGCTTATAGCATTTTCAATCAAGTCCATGGCTATTCGAAGCCAAGTCATTATCCATTTCTTCTAATGGAAGTTAAGAATGAAATTCTACAGTCTCCCAGGAGTATCGGTGGTCACTCCGGACCCTTGCCAAGCCCATTCCAGACTTAGCAATTGAATAGAAAGATCTCATTGCACTCCGGCTTTGCTTTCTATCCCTTGCACTTTGGCCCCAGCTAGGACATATAGCGATGTCTTGGTCATTCTAAAACCGATCATAGCCTCTCCGGGCTCTTGCTGGATCCCATCCTGTCACTCTCCGATGAAGGGGAAGCAACGTTAAGTGAGTCGATCCTGTCGCTCTCCGGCGAAGCAACTCACTTCTTGCACTCTGGTTCAGTGTATCTGAACAATAAGCGATGCCATGGCCTAAATCGTGGGCCGATCACAGCCTCTCCGGGCTCTTATCGAATCCCGATCTAATCACTCTTCGGTGATTAAAAAATGACGTTAAATGAGTCGATCCTGTCGCTCTCCGGCGAAGCAACTCACTTCATGCACTCCGGACCCCGCCTCTCTGGGTAGGGTCATAAAGCGATCAGTTTTATGTTGGTATTTAACATTCATCCTTTAACCATCCGGTCAAAGGTTTATTTCATGAAATTCAAGTTTATTTAATAAATTCAAGTCCTAAATGTTCAATCTCAAACACCAGGAAAAACTAAACATTTCCTCTCCGGGCAGATAAGTCTATCTCCATCTCAGAGCATGCCTAGGGATCTCTCAGGTTCCCATACACGAGTAGGTGGAATAGCCATTTTATTTTGAAATTAAATCTAAGAAATCTAATTGACCAAAGTTCAAATCCTGAACTTGGCCCTTGCCATAATAATCAGTTGATGATGAGTCGCAATCCCGATCCAGGATCACTTCTATTAGGTGGCGGCGGTGGTTGTTCAGGTCTTACGGCCACCATTCGTTCTCTGATATACTGTGGCAATCTTCCACTCCTGGCATGTTCTTCCACCTCATCTTTTAGTGGCGGCATTCATCGGTAGTGTGCCCATCTAGCTCATGGAATAGGCAGTATTTTCCAGTTATACGCTCCCGCTCTGTGGGATCTCTCCTAGGAGGTTTTCGATAGGGGAGTTGCTCCCAAGTTTCCGTGTAAATCCGTTCCAGGTTTGCCGTCAGATCTGTGTATTATCCGCTCTAGGCTCTTGGACTTTCTTCCGTTTATCAGGATCATCATATCTGTCATCCTACTTTCTCTTTCCTTTGTCTGCTCTAGACTGTTCTCTAGCGGTTCCTTCGCCCTGCACAGCATTTGCTTCTTGTCTCTCGGCACATGAATCTTCCAGTCGAATGAATCTCTCAGCTTCGTGATAAAATTCTCCCTGATCTTGCGGGGGATCTCTTTCCAAAGAATCTTTAAACTCGGTACCTTATGCGACTCCAGCCACTGTCGCCATCAAAATCATCGATGGATCCGGGCGATCGACCGAAGCCACTATTGCGTTGAATCTCAATAGAAAATCTCTTATGGACTCTCCGGTCCTCTGCTTTATCGAAGCCAAAGTCATCACACTCTTGGGTCACGTTACGAGGGCCTTGAACTGTTTCATGAAGCATTCTACAAGCTTGCCCCTTGTTCTGATCGATCCGTCCTCTAGCTGCCTAAACCAAAGCGTAGCTAAATCTGACAAGTATAGGGGGAAGCATCGAGCCATCGCTTCTTTGGATGCCCCCAGCACTTCCATGTGCCTGATGTATCTGGTAATATGCATCGTTGGGTCTGACTTTCCGTCGTAAGGATCCAGCATAGGCAGTTTGAACTTTGGAGGGTTCCTTGCATTTCTAAAATTCGAAGTGAACGTACTCCGACTGACTTCTTCCAATCCTCCACTTGACAATCCTCCTCTCATGATTCATCGCATTAGACCAATCATCCTTTCATCTCCATCTGGGGTTTGCCCCTTTGTTATGTTTCTGTCCTGCCCCTCGAGTCTCGAAGGGAATTTTGGTACATACTCTTCTTGTGGCTCGTTAGCATTAGAGTTGGCTCTATCCTGTTGAGCTTCATCTATAGGTCTTCCAGTGTCTGATCCTGAGGGTCTGCCCCCAAGTCCTTGTTGATTTCCTTCAGGTCCTATATTCCGGTCTTGAACCTGGCCTTCATTGGTTTCCGCAATCCTGACTCCTTGTCCTGCACTTGCAGCCGCTGTAGTTGGTCCAAGATTCTGCGCACACGCTGCTCTCATCTATTCAAAGAAATTCTGCAGCATCTCCTATTGACTCTTCATCATTCTTTCATGCATTAAATTAGTCATAGCTTCCATCTAAACCCTGGTAATATAGATCGAAGCTTGTCCTTCTCCAGCTCCAGAGGATGCTTCTTGACTTCCTTCCTATTGGCTTCTCTTAGCCCTTTGTCTTCTACTGGTTTGTCGAGTCATTCTCTCTAAATCTGAATCCTTCAAGCTTTTTGAATCTGAACTTCAATCCAATGTAGTGGGTGCTAGTCCTTCTCAGTGAAAGCACCAAAGTGTTTGCACCAAAATTGGTCACAAACTCCAAGTATCGTGAAAGCACCAAACAATGAATAAAAATCAGCAATATTCTAAACAAAAGTCACAGATCTAAGTAAGCAACAAACATCAATCCAAAAATAATGAATAGAAACACAAGATTTATAGTGGTTCGGCTATCTCCGGCCTACATCCACTTCAAAGGTTTTGTCTTTTATTGATGTTCTTTACTGATTACAAATGATTGCAGCAGTTACAATGAATGAATTCGAATATAACAGCAATGGTTCGATGCAGAATTGAATCCGGCAGAGTCTAGACATCGAATCGCCAAAAGATCCTTTTTCCATAGGCTTCAGGGGGCTATTTATAGGTGTACGAGGATGATATCGCACTTAAACTTCGGGAGACTTCTTCTGGCACATGAGTGGGCCTACGCGATCGGTCCCACCAAGTTTCGACTCGATCTGTGATCGATGCTAATTGATCTTGTATCGATCAGGAAATTGTCCAATCGAGTTGAAACTTGGCAGAGACATTCTTTAGCATGTACGCAAGCTGCTGTGATAATTTCATAGCATTTGGATCAGCAGTTTAGGAGATATGATCGATACGAGTTGTGATTTTTTGGCAGGCCGTGTACTTCGAATCGATCAATTTGTATCGATGTCTTCGAGTTGATCAAGGCACATGATTATAGGATGTAGTGTTGCGAATTTCCAGGATCGATCCATCTTGTGCGCTGATTTGACCGAGTTATCCGCATCCAATTCCGAAGCTTCATTCACACCGACCGTTGATTCGTATCCACTTATTTCAGCCCTTCCTCGAATCAATTATCAATTCGCACCCGTTCATTGAAGCCCTTGTTCGCATCGATAAATGTTGGCACACTTTGCATCGATCGCTCGTCGATATGAAATGAACTCACTCGAGCATATGAACTCACTCGCTCATCGATACGTACCAAATCGACTCGACGCTGTGGCTTTCGGATCGATGCGAAGAACGTAACCCCATATGGAGTCGAACATCATCGATTTAAAATTGAGCTGTATGATGGATTCGAACTTGATGATGGCTCTCTTATTGATACGAATCTGATCGATTCGTAAAGGTCACCACCTCGGTTTTCTGATGGATATGAACATCACATTTTATCTAACTTGTATCGGTCATATCTCATTTATACGAACTCCGATTAACCTGAAATTTGAAACGATGGTTTTTATGGTTCTGCTTGTCATGTCTTGTCAATTGCAACCCGATCCGGACTCGGACAAAATTCATTGTTATCCATGGTTATCCTGCGATGCATAGTTGATATTCATGACTTGTTATTATTGATTTTCAGCTAACTTTTGGGTATCTCAGCTTTGCCAAAAGGTGGGATAACAGGGTTAAATATTCATATCAAAAAATTGCAATAAATAGACCTATACATAGTAAAAATTTCCACTTAGTCTATCACATCGAATTGATGGAATATTGTCAAAAATAGAAGTTTCAATTCCAGTTTCAGCTTCAATTCAAGCCCTCTTTACAATGAATTAAATGATGAAATTTCTTTTTTATTTTCATATGGAATAAACTGTGTAAATTAAAAATATGTTCATATTTTATACCATATTCCTTAATTGAAACTTCACAATCAAATTAGAATTAAAGAGGAGTGGAATGGAAATTGATTTCACCAAAAACTGCAAAAAAACTACATATTCTCAAAAACTACTTATTTGTAACATTCCAAAATTTGTTAATTTAAATTTGGTAATTTATTTGAACTTTTAAAATTAATTTGAAAGGTTTCAAAAGGAATAAAAATATTATTAATTTTAATATTACAAAGATATTTGAATATAAATAAAATATTTGGTGGTTTAAGCTTTATATAAATATATATAAACAAACAAGAATTGGTGTTAAACCATAAAATAAAATATATGTTATAAATTAAATGTTGATAGTTAAACTTTGAGTAGAAATAAAATTTAGAGTTTATGTTTGTAATAAGATTATATGGTTATAAAATGACATATGAAATACATATAAGTTTGCATGTAAATTATGTACACCAGGAAACAACAACAAAAAATGTATGCAAGAAAAAAAAATCTACAAGACAAAACAAAATTGTACTTACAAAAAATCAAATAGGATTATATGTTAACTTAGATGGAAACATGAGCAATAAATGCTATATATTCTTAGCACAAAAACAAGTCAATTCGAATGTAAGAAAAAATCATTTCAGCTGAAAGAAAAAAACAAATTTGATTAGTCAACAAAGGGAAAAAAAATTGACCCAAGAGAAATAGCTGTTCCAGTAAACACCTACCTGTACAAACTATCTCCTATATATATACATATATATATACATATATATTACATTTCGTTTATCAACTTAGCAAGTCAAAGAGAAGAGAAAAATATAAGCAACATTATATTTACAAACTCAAGTATGATCTGCTGAAGCAAAAAAGAAAAAAAAATCAAAACTGCATTTATTTTCAAAACCAAAGTGTTCTGTTTCGAACTTGCTTTCAGGTGAGTAAACACATCTTTAGAAGATTCAAGCATAATTAAAACTATGTAGATGACTTATGGCAAGTGTTATGCTATATGGCTATATATAGATGAGAATTTTTATGTATGCTAATTTTATTTGTTCTGTACATAATTGTTGTCATCTGTGTGTTTTTTTTAAAAATAGTACAAGGCTAAATCAAGTTAAAAACTTTAAATTTCACTTCTCTAATCTATGATAGATTTTAATCTTCAACAAATAGGTTAGTTTGAAGATCATTTATGAGTTAAATTCTGTTTTAAACTTGAAATGAAAAAAAATTGAATTTGTAATTTGGTTTACAGTGAAAAAAGAATCATATGATAAATTCAAGTATTTTAAATCATTGATTTTATTATATAACTTGAATGAACATACAAAGAGAGGATTTTTAAAATTAATATGATGATTTTAAATTGAGTATTCCAAGAGCAGTTCACGGTTGAACAAAATTTGTTCTTTTTCCATTTTCTGATGATCGATCAAATATTTGTTGATGAAAATTGGTTTGAAGCTAGTGTGTTGATCAACGATTTCAGGAAAATTGTCGAAAAAAAATTCTATTGCGTAAATTGATGAGTCGAGTTCAATTTAGGGTTACAGCTCGAGTTTTGAATGTGCTCAATGGAAAAAGGATTGCGTCCTCTTGGTTTGATCGAGCTTCTTGAGATTCAAGGGAATGGAAGAGTGGAGTGCTGACGTGATGTGGCCGAAGTTGTGGCGTCTCTGGTGGTCTGAGAAGCGGCGACAAGGTGATTTACTGAGGGAAGTTAAGTGCCTTTTTTCGAACGAACCACTAAAATTCGATTTCGGATATAAGGGTGAATTGCGACTTGCCGAAGGTCGCGAAGCACACTGGAGCGGCGGCACGACGCCGTGCACGTGCACGACATCGTTCTTGTGTCAGGAAACTTGGGTTGGAAGAAACTTGAAGGAATAATTGAGTAGGAGGTGTGTTGGCTCGAGTGGAGTTGTCTCAACAGTTGTTTAAATTTAAACTTAAGCTAGAAAAAAAAGGAGGAAGAAGAAGAATGCGTGAAGAAAGTGAGGAATGTCTCGAGGGAAACTGGTGAGAAACTCGAGCAAATACTCGAGTAAAAACCTGGGTTGCTCGGGTTGTTTTCAAAATGGGTTAAGCCTGGTAAATCTAAGCTAATGTTGTAAATAAATTTTTGTGCTAATAAAGTGATTGTTGTTTGACAATTTAAATAAAAATTTGTTTCAAATTGTAATTAACCCAGCAAATACTTAACAATGTTTTAAAATCTAATTAATGCTTTAACTAAATAATTAATTTAAGATAAATATTAAAGTTAATTAACATTAAAACTTTTTATAACTGTAATAAATTGATTTTCAAAGTGTAAAGAGGATTTTTAAATGATAATTAAGGTAAATAATTACTATTAATTAATTGTTTGAAAAGTAACTAAGAATGATTTATAATAGTAATTTCAAATTGGTTAATTAATAATTAAATGTTTAAATTAATTTGTAAATTAAGAATTGTTAAGTAGATTATTTAAGTTGATTAATTAGATTTGGAAGTTAATTATAATAATTAATTAAGAAGTAATTAATCAAGTTAATTAAAACTTAAATTAATTTATCCAAAATTAATCATTGATTTTAAATAATCAATAAAAATAATTATATGGTTAATTTATTAAATCACACTCACACTAGAAAATAATTAACCATTGTTGTGCACTGGATTGATATTTCTGTTGTGGTTGTGATACTGTGTGATGTGAATTGTTTTGTGCTGAACTGTGATTTGTGATTTGTCTCTGTATTTATGTGAAAACCTTTTGCCCGTAAAACGGCATTTAAACTTTGATGCGATAGGGAGTCGAATTTCAGTTAGTTATCCGAAACCCACATCGAACCCTGAATATGAATCTTTGTGATTGATATATCCACGTGTTTCAAAAATTAAACGCTCACTATTCGGTTTAACCGGAAGAGGACCTCTGCGTCATATAACCCATTCCGAATGGTGATACTTCAAAATTAATAGCATTTGAAGATCGGTGTTGAAGACCTGGTGTCTTCGAAAACGATAGGATAACCTATCGAATATATCTACGCTGAATTGCTCCGGTATAAAGATCTTCATATGTGATGGGGAGTTCGATCGGGATTGTGGATACCCAGATTGCAAGGGCTTCTTCCTTTATTGGACGAAGTGCCTTCGGTTCTGTTCGAACCCGGAACGGACTTGTATGGTCATATGTTTGACACTACACTTTGGGATATAAAGCAGATTTCTTTCAAATACATATCTGTTGGTGGCGGAGAATTTATTCTCTTAGCTTGACACCCCTCTATGAGACGTACGAGCTCAGAGGTTATGTAGTTGAAGGTTATCAACGACATACTCCCAATTGGGTAGTGTGGCATGCTAAGTGTTGCTGCGTGTTGATGATCATTCATTGATCATTTGTGATCAAAGCATGGCTTTCGCGTGAAGCGTAGCTTTGTGGACGAGACCCCATCGGGCCTCACAACCCGGAATTGGTCGAAATAGGAAAGATGCAGCAAGGTTATGAAGGTCGCGCCCTTTAGGGTATGTCATTTCCTTCTGGAAAAAGGTGATGTCATGGTATGGAGCCCAGATATTTACCTATGTGGTTGCTTCGATCTCATTTACTATGTGGTTGTTGCTTTGTGATGGAGGGCCCTCGGATACAGGTCGCAAACGACCGGGAGGTGGCATACTCGAGTAGTAGTTACCTAGTTAGAGGGGTAACCCGGCCTTGTGTTGGCTGAGAGCCGAGTAGTTTCTCGGGACGTCCCGCCAAAGGCGTACCCATGTGGTAGGAAGTTCCTTAGCCTGACCATTTGTTGGAAACCCAAACAAAACAATACGAACCAGTACGGTTTTATTTGTATAACCTGCCACCTCAGGTGACACCTATAGTAGGCATAGCATAATGGTACCTATGCTGGCTAGGATTAATACTCTATTTTCGAAATGTTTTCTACACTATGCACTAGTAATAATATCAAAGAACTTTTCTCGTATTATGCATATTTGACCATCATAAGGAGAAATCTCCCCCAAGTGTGCGATTGCACAGTGTGTGTGCCGTGAGGCCTTATGGTAGTTTCATTTTCCAAAAGCATAACGAATTTTCTTTTATAAATCTTGTTTATTTAAAAGCATCTGTTTTTGTTTACTCATACCAGTCCCATGACTGACCCAGAGTTTATTGTTTGCTTTCTAAACTCTAGGTTCCCATAATTTCCACACGGGCAGCCTAGTAGCAGATTTCCGTGTTCCAGTGTTAGCAGTATTTTGGAGCCTTTACCTTGGAGATATTTTGGAAGCTTTTGGGATCTCTGGTGCTTAGTTTTTGGAAGTTCTATTGCTTCATTTCTTTGAAGACTTTTTGGATATGTGATCACTTGTTGTTCTATTATGATGTTTATTTGGAGTTGTGATATATGTATAAAAATACTCTGATGTAGTAATGGATATTATGATGATGTTATATATGTGATGTGATGCATGATATTCTTTTTGTTTCCGCTGTTTTATATTCATCTAATGTTGTTATAAGCTCCTCCGACTGGAGTTCGATGTTTGAATCTTTGGCGGTCGAATACAAGTGAGGTATTTAGTGTCAATTCTCGAACACTGGATTTCGGATCGTGACATATTCATTTACTAACCAATCCAAAAAATTCGAACAACTTTTATTACGTAAAAAGTCATACATCGATAACGACTTTCAGTTACATTATTGATTTTTCCTTGAAATAATTATTTTTGTAAAAACATTTCAGAAATGAGTTTTCCATCCTGTGTTATTATTTAAAAGGGCCAAACCAAGATTATGAAAATAAAGTTTAAAACGTTTAACAACAATTTAAATATTAAAATAATTCAGATATTTAAATACGAAGTGCTTAAAATTACGGCCCGTTATGTTCTCCCCTACTTAAAAACTTTTGTCTCTGAAATTCCAACATGATCAACTAACAAAAGAAACAAAAATATACCAATACTTAACACTTACTCAAACAAAGCTTAAGGTTTGATCAAGTTCAAAACTATCTTGATCATGCAAGGATACTAAATAATTTACTAAGCATACCTCAAACTCATCATCCTTGGGTTATTACTTAGAAGATTATTCCAACTATCCCATAACTAACCGATAAGTTATTGCCTATACTCTCCTAAGCTAACAAAACATAATGTATATTTAAGCTTGTACGGTGTGCACAGATCATCCATACACGATTTTTGATCCGATTCATTTACTCGTCTGCATAAAAACTAGTATAGATCATCGAACCTCTTTAGTGCGGACGCTGAATAGGTTCCTTGATTAGATACCTTTTGTTTTCGTTAGATATCTGTATACTAAGATAGTAGATCTCGAGATCATCTCAAAATCCATTCAAGCATTTTCTGTCAAGAATAGAGTGAAAAATTGTATTCAAACAGGTATAAATCACCGAGAAACCAAGTACTTGAATCCTAGGTCAGGAACTGTCAGGCATATAAAATGATCTACATAATTTTATCTCATTTGGACTAACTATGAAGCAAGGCTTTTAAATAATTTCTTCAAGTATACCAATTACTTATTTTCACACTCCTTTACACAAATAATATATCTTATTTAATAGTAAAATCGTTTATAAAACATTTCATAAAGACATAACTTTATTTAGAAAACATTTCATAAAAACATACCTTAAGTATATACTCATATATTGCTCTACTACAACCTAAGAGTATATACAAAATATCAAATTCATTCTATTCTTTTTTTAAATTCAAATAAAGGTTTAAAATAATTTAGGTCATATAATTGAGTCAACCTTTTCAAATTATTTATCCATTGGGTCAGCCAAGGAGCTTGGAAGAGCAGGACACTGGTATCTAACCTCAGGCCTAGAGTCTACTTTCCTTAGACACCTCTAAGGTAAAGACATTTATTTGTCCGCCTAGTTCCATTGAACAATTTAAATATAGTGGATATACACCCAATTTACAATTTGTGTTAATCTATGTCCTTCTCAATTCAAGAGTTATCTAAACTCATCTTTATATTACTTTTAAACAATTTTCTTCAAGATCTATAACAATCCATAAGTTTCAAACTATCAAAAATCACTAAAAATATATGTTTCTTTCTAATAGATGAAAACTACAAACAAACATCATACCATGATGAACATACCACACTGTCCAAATAGGATACACGCACTAATAAAATAAATTATCTAAGTTTCACTTGCTTATTAGACATACTTTACTATAAAGGGAAAATAGGAAAAGATTTTATAATTATTTGGGCTATGCCACTACCACTTAGTCTCCCTACATATCATACATACAAATCCTTTCTATGTAGAAATCTATATCAAAGTCTATATTACCAAAAATACTTTGCAGCAAACTACTTTATATTTTATATCATATTCCTTTAAAGAAAACATTAGAACTAAATATCTAGATTTTGTCTAAAATGCTTTGAAATAATAATCTATACATATATATTTTGTATATCAAATTATACTTTTTAGGAATAAACAAAAATCATTTTCAAAGTGATATCAAATACTTCATACAATAATACAGAGTATCGTGATCTTAATTTATAAACCTATTTCCCAAATATCTACTTTAAAATCTATAGAAAATATGCAAATACATCGGGTAACACCATAATGATACCAAGCAAACAGGTACTACCAAGTCATATAATATATCCCCTACTATGAAGGTGGTATTCATGAGAAGTGCTTACAAACCGAACTCTTTTCTCACCCAGTTTTAGTCATTTTGGAGTCACTCGAAACAGATAACATAAAAATACTTTGTTCTCGAGTTAATTTGTTGATTTTGAGAGCAATCTCGAACTCAAACAAATCTTATACTATTTTCAAAATATTAATACTCTAAACTACCTTCAAATATTCTTAGAAACCATTTTCATAAATATCGAGATTTAAGTTCTCAAAACATCATTTTAAATCCTCTTCGTTTATAACCATACTTTTTAAACCGTACTTATACAAAATTGCTTTTTAGAAAATTTATACTAAACTTCTTTATTAAAGTAAACTTCTAATTCAACATTATCTGTAACGACCCCGGATTTTTATGAATTTAAATTGATAATTTAAATGAATTTTTGAATTAAAATTTGTAAAAATTGATTTTAAATGATGCGAGTTTCCTCGATTCAAATAGAAAATATGTAAAGTCATATGGATTTGAAAATTTGTATATATGTGAATATATATGTATATATTGGATTTTAAATAAATTCTTAAATAAATGATTTTGAAAAAAATAAATAATATACTTTGGACACAAGTATAAAAATAAATAAATAAATAAATTGATTTAGAAATTTATAAATGATGATAATTTGAGTTATAAATAGAGATAAATTAGGCAAGTTAAAAAGTCATTTCAGAAAATATAATTGGTTATGTAAACTATAAAATGTAAAATATACACATGAAAACAAATTAGTTAAAAATTTAAACAATATATTGACAATAGAAATTTATGTTCATGTACAAGCAAAACATTAGTATAAAAATAAAATAATATATGTATGTACTTTGGGAAACTATGATTGTAAATATAAAACAAATCTTATAAAAATGTACATAAGTTTGAAGTAATTTTAAGTAAATTAAGTATTTAATAATATAAGTTAAAAATAAAGGAAAGGTAAGATTTTAAAACTTTGTTTAAGTATAAAAGTGTGTTTATACTTGAGTTAAAATTTTATAAACAAATAACTGTAACTAAAGCAAAGTACAAAAGAAGATGTACCAGGTTTGTATAAATAAAGAGTGTAGCCTGTAATGTAGTGATGCAAAGGCAAGAATAAACAAAGCAAATATATACGTTAGTTTATAAAAGGAAACAGTGCAAATACATTTATATCTATAAAACAAGACACATGCATTTAATGAAACATACCTCTAGCATTTAATGCCAGCACCTTCAACATGTTTTTGTACACAAGGAAGTAATATCACCCTGTACAAATAATACTTACAGTAAACCCATATATATCAACTTCCTTCCTCACTTCAGTTTCATCCACCATAACTGAAAGAAGAAAAGAAAAGAAAAAAAAACTAAGCAACCTCTAAAATGAATACCATCTCAACTTAAACAATGCAAATCAATGCAACTTGGAGATTTAAAGAAGGTCTCAGCAAGCAAATTTCAAAAGCCTGATTCAAATTGAAGGCTCTGTTCTTTTTTCTCAAAAACAGAGGTGAGTAAACTCTTTGACCCCTCTATACTTTAATTTGTATGTGATTACATCTGGATGGATGTTTGTGAAATAAATATGTATGGAAGTTAATATGTTTGTGTGTATACATATATATATAGATAGAAAATAGATTGAATATGTATGTCTATATATATATTCATACAGGCCTCTGCTTAACTTAAAAGGTTTTTAAAACCTGATTCAAACTTCAAAATCTTCTCCTCCATCCCCTTTTAAGATAAAATGTCTAAAAGAAATAGGTTTGAATGACTAAGATTTAAATTTTAAAAAGTTATACAAGTTAAAAACAACTTTTAATCTTCTCTAAAAATCAAGAAACCAGATTTAACTTTAAATAAGCCAAATTTCGAACTTCATGATTTATGAATTCAAGTATATAAATGAAATTATCATACTTTAATATGATTTTTAATGCAAAAATCTTGATTTTTAGTTAAGTTTTGGGATCGCATTTTTGAGATGATCAGAAATGGAAAAATCGTCAATCAACGGCGACGTGATGATTTATCGGCCATGGGATTTTCATCGGAGTTGCGTTGTCGCCTGGGGATCATCAGAAAAATGTTCAACGATTTTTTTATCCATCGTGTTGATCATTCGAGAGCAAATTATGGTTTAAGGGTCGTGTTTACTGCTTCGAAGTCGTGAGTTAATCGCGCCGTCACCATCGTGTTTCTGGCGATCGCGGGTGGGGGAATGTGGCAAGGAGGTCATGTTGCATCTCTGGTCAGGATGGCGTGCTCGCTGGTGATCGGGTATGAGGAGGCGCGGCGTTGACAGGTTTCGAAGTGAAGCTATGTTGTTTTCCAGGTTTCAAATTTTTGTTCGATTTTGATCAGCGACGTGATCGAGATGATGGATGGTCTGAGGACGATGTCGTCACAAATTGTGACTTGCTGATGGTCGTGTTGTTCACCAGAACGTCGGCGACGAGAAGTGCACGTGCACGGTGCACTCTCGTGTTTCAGGGAAGTTTTGAAGATTGGAAGAAGTAAGGGTCTCGGGGATGGTCTCGAGAAAACGATGGTTGGACTCGAAGGAAGGTGGAGCGCGAGTAACTCGAAGTAGGGCTCGTGATTTTTGTAGATTGTCTCAGGTTTGAACTCGGAGACGATAGTTGTTTATCTAGAAGCAGAAAACAGGGGGGCAAGGGTAGAAATGTTTGTAAAGGATTCAAAACCTGTTCCTGTTTTGAGATTTAAAACTTAATCTTTTAATTTCAAAACAAAAGTTTAAATTAAGTTTCAAAACAAAAGGTTTAAATTAAGTTTCAAAACAAAAGTTTAAATATAAATACAAGTTTAGGTTGAATCTTAGTTTGGAAATAATTAAGTTTTTATATTCAAAATTATTTGATAACTTTAAAGTGTTTAAGTATATTTGAATTTAAAATGAAATTTAAATTGTAAAGGAAAGATTTAAACAAAGTTGAATCAAATTTTGAAACCTGGGCTTAAATCTAAACTGGAAATCTAGATTTCGAAATAAAATTAAGTTTTAAATATAAATGTGGAAATAAGTTTTAAAATGTAAAGTATTGATTATTGAATAACTAATCAATTGAAGATAATTAATCTAGGGATTTAAGTATAATTACTCGAAGTAATTAAATCGTGATTTATTAAAACAAGTGATTTGGGATAAGCACTTATTGTAGCCAGTTAAGGATAATAAATTGAATGATGGTTAATTAAAGATTAATTAATTAATGAGTTATAATTAATTGAAGATTAATTAGTTATTACAAGTAGTTAATTTTAAAAAAATTAATTAATCAAGTGATTAAGGTAAAATTACATTTAATGTAATTAGAATGTTGATTTATTTAGAAAGAAAATTAATTACTTAAAGATGAAATTAATTAAGGTTGAATGATGTTGTAATTAACTTAAGGTTAATTTAATTAATTTATTAATTAAGAATAATTTAATTAATTTAAGAGTTTGATTAATTAATTATATCAAATGATTTGTAATTAATAAATCAAGATTGGGTAATTTATTCGTAAGCAATTAATTTACTTGGAAATAAATTGAATTAATTAGGATTATACGATTAATAAATCCTAATTATAAATGATTATTGAATGTTGCCCTACTTATAAATGATTTTATTATGAGATGCTTTGAATTGATTGTCCTATCCGATCTGTGATATTTTGTTCTGTGGATTGAGCTGTGTATTTTATTCATTTATTTACATTTGTATATTATCTGTAAATCTGTGTATAGACGATAAGCGTTATAGCTTATATCGCTTATCGACTATATTTCTGTGTTTTGATCTATGATGATTGAATGATGTTGCACTACTGTGTATAACCCCTGGACTACACCATACACACACAAATATGGATTTCACGAGGAAATCGGTTAAGTCACAGATAATTTAAATTTAATGTTTTTGAAATTAAAGTTTTAATTTCAAATGTTTTGAAAATGGATTTGGGTTAAACGGTAAAGCTTTTGGAAAAGGTTTTCACAGATAAAAGCTATTTTGAATAACTCGGTAAAATCTCCAATTTAAATAATTCAATTTGAATTTGAATTCGATATTTGGAATTGAATTCGATAATTGGAAATTATGGTTAAAAGATATTATAAACATGTTTGTATGAATTTAAACCATTTTAAAGGTATGATTTTGGGAATTTGAATTTAACCCAAGGATTTCAACTCGTATAAATGAACCAGATTTCCAAAATGAAAACTGTTGTTTTCAAATGATAAACACTTTTAGATAAGAACTGAGATTTCCAGTTAATTAGGGGAATTTCAAGATTTAATAGAGAAATGATTTTTCCTAAGTTATGAATGAATTCTTTTTGAAAGCTATGAATTAAATCTGTTTATTTTTAACAGATTTAAATTGATGATTTGTTTAAATCAAATTGAAATGAAATTGTTTTGAAGGCTATAAGTTAAATCTTTGATTTAAAGATTTAACGAGTAAATCAAATTGAAATGAAAATTGATTTGGAAAATCTGTGAATGAATCTTTTGTTTAAAAGATTAAAATGTGAAAATTGTTTAAACCGTTAAAGGTTGTGAAAATGAAATCTTTTGTTTAAAAGATTTGAAATGGTAATTGGATTAAACCATTTGAAAGAAAGTTTTTGAATTATTAAGTTGTGACTTAATTGAAATCCCATTATCCATTTGTTTTTGAAATATCGTGCTCACTATTCGGCTTAGTCGGGAAAGGACCTTTGGGTCGTATAACCCATTCCGAATATGTGATACGTCGTTATGGATAGCATTTGAAGACCGGTGTTGAAGACCGGGTATTTGCAAGAACGATAGTATGACCTATCGATTGTCTCTGCACTGAGTTGCAACGGTATAGAGACTCCTTAAGTGATGGGAAATCCGATCGGGATTGTGAATATCCGGATTGCAAGGACTTCTTTGTAAGTGCCTTCGGTTCTGTTCGAGCCCGGAACAGACTTGTATGGATTGTATGTCTGACATTACAAATTGAGATATAAAGCCGATTTCTTTCAAATATATTTCTGTTGGTGGCGAAGAATTTATTCTTTTAGCTTAACACCCTTCTCTGAGACGTACGAGCTCAGAGGTTATGTAGTTGAATGTTATCAGCGATATATTCCCAATTTGGTAATGTGAAATGCTGAGTGTTGCTGTGAAATGATCATTGTGTTGATTATTTGTGATAGGATCATTTGTTTGATCGTCTATCCTGGTGATCATTTCTATGATCATTTGTTGACCCAAAGCATGGCTTTTGTATAAAGTATGTTTTTGTGGACGTGACTTCGTCGAGCCTCACACCCCGTGAATGGTCAAAACAGGAAAGAAGCAGCAAGGTTATGAGGGGTAGCGCCCTTTAGGATATGTGCATTTCCTTCTAGAAAAGGGTGGTATCATGGTATGGAGCCCAGATACTTACTCATGTTGAAAACACTTTATGATTGTGTGAATTGATTACGAGATCTCGGATAAAGGTCCCAAAGGACCGGGGGATGGCATATTCGGTCAGTTGTTACTCAGTTAGGGGTAACCCGGCCTTGTGTTGGTAGAGATCCGGTTTGGTTCTCAGGGATGTCCATCCAGAGGCATTCTCATGTGGCAATGGGAAGTTCCTTGGCCTGATCATTCGTTGGAAATCCAAAGAAACAATACGAGACTTGTACGGTATTAGTTGTAGAACCTGCCATCTAATATGGTAGCTATAGTAGGCATAATATAATGGTACCTATGCTGGCTAAGATTTATATTCTACTTTAGAAATGATTTGTTCTACACTATGCACTAGTAATAATATCAAATGTTGCTTTTTAATGCGTATCAAGCATCTTTGACTAACATAAGAAGAAATCTCCTCCAAGTCTGCGTTTGCATTGTGTGTGTGGCGGGAGGTCTTATGGTAGTCTCATTTTTAAAAAGCATTGCGAATTGACTTTGAAAATCTTTTGTTGAATGTTTTAAAGAATAAACTGTTTTTGTTGCTCACACCAGCCCCACGACTGATCCGGAGTTTATTGTTTCTTTCCTAAACTCTGGGTGCTCATTATTTTCTACACGAGCAGTCTAGAGTTGGGTTTTTCAGATAGCTAGGTTTAGTAGATTATCTGGAGTTAGTTCAGTTTTTGGACCACACCAGTCTTGCTGAGCTTGGTGCATCATTATTGGGAGTTCGAGCTATTGCTGGATTGATTCTTGGAAATGGAGTTGCAGTTCTCAGAGTTCTCTTTTGAAGACTATCTTAGAGTTATATTGTTCCGCTGCTAGATGTTGTCATCTATTTTCTTTTCCGCTGCTATTTATTGTATCATATCTCTGATGTATATTGATATCTATTGGATCATCTGTTGTATCAGATCTGTCATCAAAGCTGTATATCAATGTATTATTCTTTTTTTCCGCTGTGTTATTTACTTAATGTTGTTATAAGCTCCGGCGAATCGGATTTGAACGGTCGAATCTATGGCATTCGAATACGATTTGAAGTATGGATGTCGATTTTCGAGCGGGAAAAATCCGCATCGTTACATTTGGTATCAGAGCTAAGGGTTGAACTTTAGCTCAGGAGTGTAACACATTAAGTAACTCATTAGAGATAGGGTGAAGTAAATCCTAGAATGAGTAATCCTTAAGATATCTGTTTGATGCCTCAGTAAATTCTCTTATTATCTACTGATAGTAAGTATGAGTGCAAGAAGAGAACGAGATAGAGGACAGGGGAATGCGACTATAATTGGTCAATACTCTGTAACAACAGTGGAAATAGCTTTCTCTATCAATTTTCTTTGATTCGTTCCAAATTCTTTTGATTTCTTCGTACCAGCTACAAGAAGAAGTTTTGGTGTGGTGATGCTCTACGAATCGTTGTAGGAAATTTTTAATTCGTATCTTCATCTGATTTCTTATCAGTTTTTGATTTAAACCTTAATGAATTTGAAATTGAAAATTTTAAATGAATTGGAAATTTTAAAATTGAGTTAAAATTGATTAATAGAATATGAAGAATGATTAGAATTGTATCGATAAAATGATTTTGTTTAAAACCAAAGTTTGAAATTTTATTATAATTTCTTGTATCTATTATTGATATTCTGATTTGGTGAGCCAAATACAGAATTGATATCCAGCTTGATTTGAAAAGATATTTCTCTATCTAGCTATCTCTGTGTTGTTTTCGTGCCTGCGAATTTCGAGGACGAAATCCTTTTAAGGGGGGAAGTTTGTAATGACCCCGGATTTTTATGAATTTAAATTGATAATTTAAATGAATTTTTGAATTAAAATTTGTAAAAATTGATTTTAAATGATGCGAGTTTCCTCGATTCAAATAGAAAATATGTAAAGTCATATGGATTTGAAAATTTGTATATATGTGAATATATATGTATATATTGGATTTTAAATAAATTCTTAAATAAATGATTTTGAAAAAAATAAATAATATACTTTGGACACAAGTATAAAAATAAATAAATAAATAAATTGATTTAGAAATTTATAAATGATGATAATTTGAGTTATAAATAGAGATAAATTAGGCAAGTTAAAAAGTCATTTCAGAAAATATAATTGGTTATGTAAACTATAAAATGTAAAATATACACATGAAAACAAATTAGTTAAAAATTTAAACAATATATTGACAATAGAAATTTATGTTCATGTACAAGCAAAACATTAGTATAAAAATAAAATAATATATGTATGTACTTTGGGAAACTATGATTGTAAATATAAAACAAATCTTATAAAAATGTACATAAGTTTGAAGTAATTTTAAGTAAATTAAGTATTTAATAATATAAGTTAAAAATAAAGGAAAGGTAAGATTTTAAAACTTTGTTTAAGTATAAAAGTGTGTTTATACTTGAGTTAAAATTTTATAAACAAATAACTGTAACTAAAGCAAAGTACAAAAGAAGATGTACCAGGTTTGTATAAATAAAGAGTGTAGCCTGTAATGTAGTGATGCAAAGGCAAGAATAAACAAAGCAAATATATACGTTAGTTTATAAAAGGAAACAGTGCAAATACATTTATATCTATAAAACAAGACACATGCATTTAATGAAACATACCTCTAGCATTTAATGCCAGCACCTTCAACATGTTTTTGTACACAAGGAAGTAATATCACCCTGTACAAATAATACTTACAGTAAACCCATATATATCAACTTCCTTCCTCACTTCAGTTTCATCCACCATAACTGAAAGAAGAAAAGAAAAGAAAAAAAAACTAAGAAACCTCTAAAATGAATACCATCTCAACTTAAACAATGCAAATCAATGCAACTTGGAGATTTAAAGAAGGTCTCAGCAAGCAAATTTCAAAAGCCTGATTCAAATTGAAGGCTCTGTTCTTTTTTCTCAAAAACAGAGGTGAGTAAACTCTTTGACCCCTCTATACTTTAATTTGTATGTGATTACATCTGGATGGATGTTTGTGAAATAAATATGTATGGAAGTTAATATGTTTGTGTGTATACATATATAAATAGATAGAAAATAGATTGAATATGTATGTCTATATATATATTCATACAGGCCTCTGCTTAACTTAAAAGGTTTTCAAAACCTGATTCAAACTTCAAAATCTTCTCCTCCATCCCCTTTTAAGATAAAATGTCTAAAAGTAATAGGTTTGAATGACTAAGATTTAAATTTTAAAAAGTTATATAAGTTAAAAACAACTTTTAATCTTCTCTGAAAATCAAGAAACCAGATTTAACTTTAAATAAGCCAAATTTCGAACTTCATGATTTATGAATTCAAGTATATAAATGAAATTATCATACTTTAATATGATTTTTAATGCAAAAATCTTGATTTTTAGTTAAGTTTTGGGATCGCATTTTTGAGATGATCAGAAATGGAAAAATCGTCAATCAACGGCGACGTGATGATTTATCGGCCATGGGATTTTCATCGGAGTTGCGTTGTCGCCTGGGGATCATCAGAAAAATGTTCAACGATTTTTTTATCCATCGTGTTGATCATTCGAGAGCAAATTAGGGTTTAAGGGTCGTGTTTACTGCTTCGAAGTCGCGAGTTAATCGCGCCGTCACCATCGTGTTTCTGGCGATCACGGGTGGGGGAATGTGGCAAGGAGGTCATGTTGCATCTCTGGTCAGGATGGCGTGCTCGCTGGTGATCGGGGATGAGGAGGCGCGGCGTTGACAGGTTTCGAAGTGAAGCTATGTTGTTTTCCAGGTTTCAAATTTTTGTTCGATTTGGATCAGCGACGTGATCGAGATGATGGATGGTCTGAGGACGATGTCGTCACAAATTGTGACTTGCTGATGGTCGTGTTGTTCACCAGAACGTCGGCGACGAGAAGTGCACGTGCACGGTGCACTCTCGTGTTTCAGGGAAGTTTTGAAGATTGGAAGAAGTAAGGGTCTCGGGGATGGTCTCGAGAAAACGATGGTTGGACTCGAAGGAAGGTGGAGCGCGAGTAACTCGAAGTAGGGCTCGTGATTTTTATAGATTGTCTCGGGTCTGAACTCGGAGACGATAGTTGTTTATCTAGAAGCAGAAAACAGGGGGGGCAAGGGTAGAAATGTTTGTAAAGGATTCAAAACCTGTTCCTGTTTTGAGATTTAAAACTTAATCTTTTAATTTCAAAACAAAAGTTTAAATTAAGTTTCAAAACAAAAGGTTTAAATTAAGTTTGAAAACAAAATTTTAAATATAAATACAAGTTTAGGTTGAATCTTAGTTTGGAAATAATTAAGTTTTTATATTCAAAATTATTTGATAACTTTAAAGTGTTTAAGTATATTTGAATTTAAAATGAAATTTAAATTGTAAAGGAAAGATTTAAACAAAGTTGAATCAAATTTTGAAACCTGGGCTTAAATCTAAACTAGAAATCTAAATTTCGAAATAAAATTAAGTTTTAAATATAAATGTGGAAATAAGTTTTAAAATGTAAAGTATTGATTATTGAATAACTAATCAATTGAAGATAATTTATCTAGGGATTTAAGTATAATTACTCGAAGTAATTAAATCGTGATTTATTAAAACAAGTGATTTGGGATAAGCACTTATTGTAGCCAGTTAAGGATAATAAATTGAATGATGGTTAATTAAAGATTAATTAATTAATGAGTTATAATTAATTGAAGATTAATTAGTTATTATAAGTAGTTAATTATAAAAAATTAATTAATCAAGTGATTAAGGTAAAATTACATTTAATGTAATTAGAATGTTGATTTATTTAGAAAGAAAATTAATTACTTAAAGATGAAATTAATTAAGGTTGAATGATGTTGTAATTAACTTAAGGTTAATTTAATTAATTTATTAATTAAGAATAATTTAATTAATTTAAGAGTTTGATTAATTAATTATATCAAATGATTTGTAATTAATAAATCAAGATTGGGTAATTTATTCGTAAGCAATTAATTTACTTGGAAATAAATTGAATTAATTAGGATTATACGATTAATAAATCCTAATTATAAATGATTATTGAATGTTGCCCTACTTATAAATGATTTTATTATGAGATGCTTTGAATTGATTGTCCTATCTGATCTGTGATATTTTGTTCTGTGGATTGAGCTGTGTATTTTATTCATTTATTTACATTTGTATATTATCTGTAAATCTGTGTATAGACGATAAGCGTTATAGCTTATATCGCTTATCGACTATATTTCTGTGTTTTGATCTATGATGATTGAATGATGTTGCACTACTGTGTATAACCCCTGGACTACACCATACACACACAAATATGGATTTCACGAGGAAATCGGTTAAGTCACAGATAATTTAAATTTAATGTTTTTGAAATTAAAGTTTTAATTTCAAATGTTTTGAAAATGGATTTGGGTTAAACGGTAAAGCTTTTGGAAAAGGTTTTCACAGATAAAAGCTATTTTGAATAACTCGGTAAAATCTCCAATTTAAATAATTCAATTTGAATTTGAATTCGATATTTGGAATTGAATTCGATAATTGGAAATTATGGTTAAAAGATATTATAAACATGTTTGTATGAATTTAAACCATTTTAAAGGTATGATTTTGGGAATTTGAATTTAACCCAAGGATTTCAACTCGTATAAATGAACCAGATTTCCAAAATGAAAACTGTTGTTTTCAAATGATAAACACTTTTAGATAAGAACTGAGATTTCCAGTTAATTAGGGGAATTTCAAGATTTAATAGAGAAATGATTTTTCCTAAGTTATGAATGAATTCTTTTTGAAAGCTATGAATTAAATATGTTTATTTTTAACAGATTTAAATTGATGATTTGTTTAAATCAAATTGAAATGAAATTGTTTTGAAGGCTATAAGTTAAATCTTTGATTTAAAGATTTAACGAGTAAATCAAATTGAAATGAAAATTGATTTGGAAAATCTGTGAATGAATCTTTTGTTTAAAAGATTAAAATGTGAAAATTGTTTAAACCGTTAAAGGTTGTGAAAATGAAATCTTTTGTTTAAAAGATTTGAAATGGTAATTGGATTAAACCATTTGAAAGAAAGTTTTTGAATTATTAAGTTGTGACTTAATTGAAATCCCATTATCCATTTGTTTTTGAAATATCGTGCTCACTATTCGGCTTAGTCGGGAAAGGACCTTTGGGTCGTATAACCCATTCCGAATATGTGATACGTCGTTATGGATAGCATTTGAAGACCGGTGTTGAAGACCGGGTATTTGCAAGAACGATAGTATGACCTATCGATTGTCTCTGCACTGAGTTGCAACGGTATAGAGACTCCCTAAGTGATGGGAAATCCGATCAGGATTGTGAATATCCGGATTGCAAGGACTTCTTTGTAAGTGCCTTCGGTTCTGTTCGAGCCCGGAACAGACTTGTATGGATTGTATGTCTGACATTACAAATTGAGATATAAAGCCGATTTCTTTCAAATATATTTCTGTTGGTGGCGAAGAATTTATTCTTTTAGCTTAACACCCTTCTCTGAGACGTACGAGCTCAGAGGTTATGTAGTTGAATGTTATCAGCGATATATTCCCAATTTGGTAATGTGACATGCTGAGTGTTGCTGTGAAATGATCGTTGTGTTGATTATTTGTGATAGGATCATTTGTTTGATCGTCTATCCTGGTGATCATTTCTATGATCATTTGTTGACCCAAAGCATGGCTTTTGTATAAAGTATGTTTTTGTGGACGTGACTTCGTCGAGCCTCACACCCCGTGAATGGTCAAAACAGGAAAGAAGCAGCAAGGTTATGAGGGGTAGCGCCCTTTAGGATATGTGCATTTCCTTCTGGAAAAGGGTGGTATCATGGTATGGAGCCCAGATACTTACTCATGTTGAAAACACTTTATGATTGTGTGAATTGATTACGAGATCTCGGATAAAGGTCCCAAAGGACCGGGGGATGGAATATTCGGTCAGTTGTTTCCTAGTTAGGGGTAACCCGGCCTTGTGTTGGTAGAGATCCGGTTTGGTTCTCGGGGATGTCCATCCAGAGGCATTCTCATGTGGCAATGGGAAGTTCCTTGGCCTGATCATTCGTTGGAAATCCAAAGAAACAATACGAGACTTGTACGGTATTAGCTGTAGAACCTGCCATCTAATATGGTAGCTATAGTAGGCATAATATAATGGTACCTATGCTGGCTAAGATTTATATTCTACTTTCAAAATGATTTGTTCTACACTATGCACTAGTAATAATATCAAATGTTGCTTTTTAATGCGTATCAAGCATCTTTGACTAACATAAGAAGAAATCTCCTCTAAGTCTGCGTTTGCATTGTGTGTGTGGCGGGAGGTCTTATGGTAGTCTCATTTTTAAAAAGCATTGCGTATTGACTTTGAAAATCTTTTGTTGAATGTTTTAAAGAATAAACTGTTTTTGTTGCTCACACCAGTCCCACGACTGATCCGGAGTTTATTGTTTCTTTCCTAAACTCTGGGTGCTCATTATTTTCTACACGAGCAGTCTAGAGTTGGGTTTTTCAGATAGCTAGGTTTAGTAGATTATCTGGAGTTAGTTCAGTCTTTGGACCACACCAGTCTTGCTGAGCTTGGTGCATCGTTATTGGGAGTTCGAGCTATTGCTGGATTGATTCTTGAAAATGGAGTTGCAGTTCTCAGAGTTCTCTTTTGAAGACTATCTTAGAGTTATATTGTTCCGCTGCTAGATGTTGTCATCTATTTTCTTTTCCGCTGCTATTTATTGTATCATATCTCTGATGTATATTGATATCTATTGGATCATCTGTTGTATCAGATCTGTCATCAAAGCTGTATATCAATGTATTGTTCTTTTTTTCCGCTGTGTTATTTACTTAATGTTGTTATAAGCTCCGGCGAATCAGATTTGAACGGTCGAATCTATGGCATTCGAATACGATTTGAAGTATGGATGTCGATTTTCGAGCGGGCAAAATCCGCATCGTTACATTATCACTGAATGTCTTATACTTAAACTATGAAATTCTAATCATAAGGTATCTTTTCAATACACCCATATATCGTCTGCCCAACATGTCATATAAAAAGTTGAATTTCTCATAAAGTAGCTAAGCATAACAATCAATAAGGGATAATAAATGCATATAAACTGACCAAGCACCATCCAATAATCAATTAGAGGTATTAAATGCTCATAAACTGGCCGGGCATAATTCAATAATTAGTAAGAGATAATAAATGCTCATAAACTTACTAAAGTACAATTTAACAATTAATAAGAGATATTATTACTCCCTACATTAATTAAACTACATCCTACAGATCATACTTCTATAAATTGCTTATATATAAGATCTTTAAATTTTCGTTGCTGGAATACCATTAAGGCATACGCTTATAACAAATATTACTATGCTTTGATATATATACAATACACTCTACTTATTTTAGGATAATGCTTACCTTATCTCGAATGAGTATTCCCACCAAAGGCAAGGTGTTCGCTAAACATTTGGTTCTGATAACAAATGTAATGACCCAAGTTTTTGACTCCTAAGGATGATACCAAATACATCTACGGTATTCATGCATCGACCACTTAAGCATCTGAAAAGCAGATTGTTAGGGTAAAAAAAGCGCAAAAAAAGGAGTAGGTAAGAATGAAAAAAATATCAATGGAACAATAGTATATAGCATCCAAAACACGATACAAAGGATTACTCTAAGATATAGAGCATTTTCAGTGTTACTATCCAAAGTACTATCATCGACCTGGACAGTCATAACTTCCTGGCCTTACAAATGCCGATATACATAATAGTAGTGCAGCAGAATTAAAAAACAAAGGTAGGTGAAAGCATCCAGCTCATCTCCTGAAGCTCCAAAGAATATCCAACGTAGCCCTGCCTTTATTGGACTATCGAGAGAGCATGCGGGGAGATAAGGAAAAAATAAAACCACAGGTCAAAAATACGTTTGGTGTAAAAAAACTCAAGAAATACATGCTTGTATAATAGTATCTTTTGAGACTAACCGAATCACCATAATGGTTTTCCCTCAAAGGCATCAAAACCATCTAATAAGTAAAATAAGGCGATATAATAGATAGTGTCTGGGGTGTAGAATATAAATTAGAAAATAGTTATGCTGCTTGCATCTCACATCATAACAGGTATATAACTAAAAACCATTAAGGATTACATTCGCATTTGGATTCCCATTGGAAGAGCCCTTAGTAGATCGAGGCGGTCTATTTGACATGGTTAGAAATTACAATTCAAAGTGGCGTATATCTTTAGATAAAATATAACTCAAAGGAAAACATGACCAGTCCATGCTCAAAAACATGATACTGATTATCATCAACTCCTGCACGCATCAATTGTAAGCACCTTTAAATATGGAGTTGATATACCTTAGGGTAAGTTAAATCCACTTGCTATGCCCCTGCTCTATTTTCTGTCATTTCCAATGTCGAAACTAGTTTTCAGCATCTCAACATAGAGCCTTCATCACTATAATAATTCATAAACCTCTCAATGGATTTTAAAAAAAGTCGTCCGACGAATGCTAACGATGTACCTCTCTTAGACTCGCCTTCAAGGTAGACAGTACAACATGATAACATGGTTCAAAATGTTAAAGCTGACCTTTCCCTTGGAGTTACCCTTAGGATTGATAGGTTAACTCTATAGCATTCCTCTCCATAACTACTTCCATAACGTATAAATAGTATATCGATTTTGAAGTGGTTTCGGTTTTTAAGTTATCTTATGTAAGTATATTCTCCCTGATGCCACACCCTTCAAAACCAAATCTATGAATTTCCAAATAACCTAATTCCATTCTTTCATAAGTAAGCGAATGATATATAGGAATCCTCCTCGAGGGATCTTGAATATACGTTCTTACAGTAAGGGATATTACATATGAATTAGTCCTTCCGTGGGACCTTAAATCGTATAAATCCGTGAAGCTTTTATATACTTCCTAAGCCAATGTTGGTAAAATTCGATAGTTGATAAATTAACTATCTAGCACCAAATAAAAACAATGGCATATGGAAATTAAATCTCCTACACTTTTCACCATTTTCGATATCTTGACATTCGGTGCTATTTATAGGAGTAAATGCCTTCTATAAACGATGAATACACAAGTATAATTAAAGCATAGACGAATTATATCCCCTTTTATCAAATAACACTTCTTCATTGCTACTTGTGTGTGTGCATGTGTGCGTAAAATACCATATAAATGGTACATGCATTTATACAACTACTTCACCATTTATTCTACTTTTTTCATTCTACTAAACATATTCAAAATCTTATCCCAAAGATATAAGAATATTCACAAATCGTTTATAAAGATTTTCCATTCAAAACTATAATAAAAGAGGTTAAAGCCAAATGTTACTCAAACATTGTTAGTGCAAACCCCTTCTCTCTTTTGTAAATTAAATCATTACCTTTTCAAACCTTTTTCCCAAAACAATTTATACTTATCATTATCTTTGAAAATGCTCTTTTTAAAGATCAAAGCATAACTTTAATTTATTTAACAAGTTAACGTACTTTTGAAATAAATTCTCAAAACAATTTATTATAAATAAATGTTATGTAAAATCCTTTTGTAAAATATTTAACTCACTTTTCCTAACTTATATATGTAGAAATACTTATAAGTATGTTTTATATAGCCATATAAAATATAATGCAAAAATACTAAATATAGAATTCATTATAAACTCTTTAAAATAGGCGTTACATATAAAGAAAACCCTTTATTTTAATAATTCATATATATTTATTAAAAATATATTTGAATATGAAGTATATTTTAAAATACACTTAAACATGTTATTAGTCATCCCTTTAAAGATTGCACAAAAATAATCAATTTAACTATTATTTTTGAACTCCTTTTAGTTATTAAATATGATAAAAACAAAAGAAAAACCGATGCTATAATAAAATCAAAAATGCTGTCGTAGGGTTAAAAGTGCGGTTGTTAAGTGTTTTCAATGATTCCTGGCTAAGAATGGTAAAAAATTCTAGAAACTTTAGCCTGTTTTCTCTATGCTACAAAGTGATTTGAGTTTTGATCTTTTTACAGCAAGTACTTTGTAAAAAAACCATAAAAGAAACCCCTAAGGATATCTTTCTAAATCATATTAAAAATACCAAAACCAGGGTATTTTCAAGTGCACATATGGTGACCTTTTGGCCTTCTAACTTTTGTAACTTTTATTGTACAATATTCTACACTTTTTCAAACCTTTTAGTTACTTTTACATACACTACTTAAGTGTAGAGCACAACCAAAATAAATTTTATAAAAATATACTTATAGATCATCACTTTAAACTTATTTAAAATCAAGGTATTATAGAGTGTACTTATAGCAACCTTTTCGCTTCAAACAAGTACACACACTTCCATAACACACACAACCAAACCAAGCATGTAAGCATCTACTTTAGGCCACATCACATGTTATAAAGGGTATAGAAGTGAATATACTACATATAAAGTTATCTTTTGCATTACACAAGAAAGAGGGTTCTAAACATTAATTAGCTAATGTCATTATTTTATACTTACACACATTTATATGCATAATATATACTTTTAAATGGTGATTTAACTCACCAAACTCCTTGCTAACTCCAAGCATAGGCCCTTAAGAACACATTAATACTTCCAACCATCACCTAAAGGAAGATGAATGTGACGACCCACCTCCTCGACCCTTAGAAATCGACACTAATACATCCTCGGTATTCATGTGCCGTAATTCCAAGTGTTAGGAGACAGATTATCATAGAGTAAAAGTAAATAAAGGTAGAAGACAAACAGAATAGAATCTCACATCGTATTCAACATTTAATTATACATATGAGTGTACATGCAATTACTTTAAATAACTCCATCAGATTTCTAGTAAGTACTCTCCAGCCAGGATAGTTATAACTGTGTATCCTTACAAGTGCCATTAGATACATCATACAAAATACAACGGAATTGATAGATAACTTTCTACAAAGGATCTAAAATGCTCCATGCTCCTTTCCAAACCACTCCATGCTACCAAACTACTTGGCTGCCTAAAAAATAGGGCACCAAGAGTTTAAGGGAAAAGAAAAATAAACCCTGGGTTAGTCATGGGACTGGTGTAAGAAACTCAAAATATAGAAATTTGAAAGTAACAGGTATCTCATAAGACCACGCTGCACATAAACATATAATGAATTTTTACCTTATCATAAATAAAATCTTTACTGTGCAGAAAATAGAGATATTATTTTTCATGACATTCTTTGCTGAAATTGTTACATAGATTATATTCCAGCATAATAGGTTCTACAACCAAGTCTAAAGGCAATTATTGGAGAATGGATTTCCATACGATGGAAAGTAAGGAATTACCTTCCGCATAGTACATCTCTAGAGGGATTTAGCAAGGATCAACATCTTTGATACCTTTGCACATGGCAAGAAGGGCCTACCCACAGACGCATTTGATGGCAGATAGAGCCGAATATGACATCACCCTAGTCGTAACAGACCTATATGTGATCCCATAGAATACATAACATATTCAACATATAAAGATTAATATAGAAACATGAAGACCATACCATAATGGCTCCGAACCACATAGCCTTACGGTGTGCCATGTTTAAGCATTTTCGGGTGATAAGGCCCAAGGTAACAATTACCTTTCAAATAGCACATTCCACTTCGAATGCCCCATTGCTAATTCCATCACACACTTTTGATTTCCACAAATGCAACAACATTTGAGCTCATACTTCTTCAGGGAAGGGTGTTAAGTATAGAAGAGTTACCTCATACACCACCAAACAATATACGTTTGTAAAAATCAATTTACTTTCATTTTATAAATGCAATGTTAGACATTCGTCCACACAAGTTGTACAGGAACAAGAAAAACCAAAGGAACTCTCCTACTACATCATTCCCCGAGTCACACTTAGGATTAGCAGCGAGCAGCCCTTGCATCGAAAATCAAACGAAGATAATACTACCACTTATAAATGATATGAGAAATTTCACCCAAGGGTCAGTGACAATAGCCCTTCGTTCCATTTATTATTATTCCATGTCTTCAATTCGAGCTAGTAAAATTGTTTGAAATGATTATCGGACTGGGATTACCCAAACTCGACCCAATTTCGTTGAAATAATCATTTATAAAAAGATGATAAGTAAATAGGTGCTTATCATTCAATTAATTACTTTCTCTTTATTAATAAAATATCTTCTATAGATATATAATTTTTAAAACATTTTTTCGGTATATGCGAAATCATTATACCTCTCTTTAACTTTGGAAATACAAAATCATTTTCATTTCTCATAAATCATATTGCAAAACCTTTTTGAGTTAAAATGGTCGATAGAAATTATACTAATTCTACTCAAAATCAATTTCCATATTCAACCTTTACCATCCCTCTAATAATGGTGAAATCACTATTTAAATTCACATGGATATACCAGTTTCTTCCTCACATTTAATACCAAGTGCAAGAAGATTATTTCTACACAATCCAAGTTGTATTAAATTTGAAAAAATTAAATCTTTTTATACTTTACTAGTTTCCGTCATTTCGAGCTTATCTATTCTAGAAAATAGACCAAGTGAGTTGGGGCACTGGTTGCCCCTGAACATCTCCTTAGTTTGAGCATGTCATAATTGGATCTCACGAATAGAAAAATCTAGTCTACTAATCGGCTTTTTGAGCTAAGATTAGATCATTTGATTATAATAGCTTTTCTTTGACTCATTTATTTAAACTCTTTAAAATAAATTATAAAACTCCACATTATCTTTGAAATAATTAATTATTTATTTGAAAATATTTATAAAAGATTTGGGAAAGAATACTTAAGTTTAAAGCCATATTTTAAAAGTTATTGAAAGTGCTCCAAAAACTGCTCTGAATAGTGTTTTCAAAGCTTATTCGATCAAAACAACCTTTACATCATTCAAAAATCAATTTTATAACTGAAATCTCTTTTAAAATATTTTAAAATATTTATAGAGTTTATTTCATTTTTTAAAGAACTAAAAATATCCATTTTAAAGTATTTGTCTCCTTGGTTTCAGAACTGCCAAGCCGCGACTACTTTGAAAAATTGATTTGCTCATATTTTAAAACCTACTAAATGAAATCTTGATTTCTTTCTTTTGTTTGAAAACTATGATTATAAGAGCTTGGAAAATTCTACGAAGAATTCCGACTCTAAATCCAGCATGTAAATGGATTTAACGTGCAATGGCGTGAAATAGCGAATTACCGCGACGGGTCGGGCCTATTTTAACTAAAATATCATATTCTTTTCAAATTTTGTCGAAACACTTTTAAATGTTTATAAACATTTCTAATTCCTTTTAAACCATTTTTAAATTTGTTTAATGATTCCATATCACCTATATAACATGATTCAGAAAGTGTTCTCCATATGTAATATTGACGTGTATTTAACATGATATTTTTACACAATTAAACACTATATTAAAATAACCAATACTTGATGACCAATGCATAGTAAAAATCCATACCAATCATATCACATCTCTATATATAACTTTACTACTAATAATATAAATGCATTGTACTAACTTCAACCGTGTCTTTTTGAATTCCACTAATGCCCTTACTTTTCCTTCCATTTTCATACGTACCGATACCTGCCCCATCGCATTCATACCTTAATTTCTCATCCTCCTCCGCAAGACTTAATCAATTTCATCCCCAAATTAGACCCACAAAATCCTCGATCCATTCATACCCCCGTATTCCATCTTGCCAGCAGCGTAGCATATGCATCACCTTTCCTTAACATCAATCTCCCTGACATGTGAATCGCCAGCTACGATCCTCGGTTCTTCAATGGCAGAGCAACCACGACAGGAGATTGATCTAATCGAAAGAGATAGCTCAACCCATGGTAGGTAACTAGATTAGTCGGAAGAAATAGCTCACCTTAGGCAAGCGACTGGAAGCCGAAATTAAATAGCTCATCGCCCACTGATCTGACAGCACATGCGATTTCTCTTACCTTCTATTTTCTTCTCTCTGAGGTATATTTTTGTACAACATATATGCTTTTATTGAACCGTTTAACCGCTTCGATTGCAGACACTTTTGAAGCCGTCACTCACTTCTCTTCACTCTCACTTATCTGTTTTCTCACTTGTGTAGAGATTCAAAAAAAAAGGGTTAAATGCACAAATATTTTCAGTACTTTTTATATATGGTTGCTGTTAAGTTAACAGAGTCATGGCGGTAGGTTTTACATGGCTGGTGTGTTTTTATTCAAATAACAACAATATATTTGGTATGAGCTGTATGTTTACAAAATTGTCTATAAGTTATTAGCAAATGGAACTTTGATGAATTGATACAGGATAGCTCATGCATACATGCTATGAAACTATTTTAGGATCTATTGCCTAGATTACTTATTTATTCATTGAAGTTAACTTCCGATTTGAATTATTATTTCACATGCACAAGGAACCACTTCATTCTCCACAATATTTCTTGGTTAATTGAAGGAGTATTTGATATCTTCAAGTTTGCATGAATTGGCAAAGTTAGTAACATTTACTGATTACCCAAAATGAGTTGATTTTTCTTATTTTTATCTTGAAGTAAAGAAAAAAATGGTGTTTCTCAAAAATTTAATAAATAATCAACTTTGAAACTCATGTTAGATCTATTTTCCTTGGGTTGTTGAGTTTATCTCACTTCCTCTAATCACATGCATTTGCTATGGCAACTTGACCTTAGGCTTTGATTTATGTGAATGTTATTTGTAGTGCTTAGCAGAGACTTCATTGATGCCTTAGGATCATTGAGATTGTGTAAATTTACGATATTAATAAGCGTTGTTGGATTAAATATTAAAACTATTAAGATATGTTATATATACAAAAATTAAGGATGTCAACGAGTACCCTAAAAATCCAAAATCCATTTGTATCCGTATCCGAAATATGAAAAATTATCTGATATTCGAAAAATGGATACAGATGCAGATATGGTCATATCCATATTTGATGATTATCCTTCTGGTTTTTATCAAGATTACAATTATTTTTTTGTGTATTTTAGTGCACAAACTGATTGTCTTTACTATTTCTCTTGAAAACAAATACATATATAGAAAATTGTGCTTAAATTTATTTTCTTAGTGTATTTATTATTTGTTATACTTTTAATACAGAAATGGATTTATAATAAATCAAAATTTTGTATTTGTTTGTTATTAGTTGTGAACTGATCAAAGAATATCCGATAAATATCCAATATCTATCCACATCTGCGGATATGGATATCCGATATTCAAAAATGATTTCGAATACGAATACGGACATGACACTACCTGAATTCGTATCCGACCATTTACATGCCTAACAAAAATTGGTAGATAGGTTATTAAATGTTCTATGTTACAAAAGATGCTCAACAATTGTTCAGATAATGATGTGCTTTTAAATTTGTTTCTTAATTTCGAATAACTATATAATTGATCTGAAATAGTTTATGGAGCATGCTACAAACCATAATTTACCGGACTCATTTCTTGGAATACACTTTTTTTCTGTTCACGCATTATGTCAAACCATTGATTAAATTTATGACCATATAACTTACTACCTATCTCATACTCACTGTCAAATTTTAATAGTTATATTTTATGTTCAATATGAAATTTAATTATTAATTTGGTAACATGATCTGTATATACAAAGGTATTTATTGTTTGTGCTTCTACCCATACTAATCGACATTTCAATTGGTATATTTATAGCAATGTGTGCATTTTTAAATTTTTTGTTGTTGCTTCCCTATCTTTTGGCTTAGTTGGATCATAAAAAACCCGATGTACTTACTACAATTACCATGTTTTTACATCGATCATATTGTTGATTAAATTTAATTCATAAGGCTTTCAAATATGTATTGCTAGGTAAACTAATTATTTATTATTATAAGCTATCGTTTATCACTTACTACCTTCAGATTTTTCTATTAATTTAGCATTGGAAGTAGAGCGATTGGGTGTTATACATTGACCTAAAGGTCACAAATGTTAGTTGGCTTTCTTCCCTGATATCTAATGTGAGTAAATTTATGATTATTGAACCGTTATTATCATTATCGTCTTCTAAAGGCTGCATGATAATTTAGTGTTACTGCAGACATGAAACACAAGTAATAAGATTAAGTAGAATGCTAATTAATTACCACCATTAATGGTGAAAGTAAAAGAAACGTAAGAAGTTATATTAGTTACTCAATTCCTTTATGGATTTGAGAAATTAATGCATAAATTAATTACTTATAATTGACATTTGATGTAAATAGTATTGTCTTCATGCAGTTCCAAAAACATTATGCTAGCAACCTCTTTCAGATGATCCTTAATTATTTTTCATTTTTTAAATATTGGATTGATGCAAATAGGAAGATTGCATATGTATTTTCTTACTTCATTTTTCAAATATGTTCGTTTACCACGTAACAACAATTTTTCGTCCATGGTACCTTTCTTTTGTTTATTTTCACTATAAATTCAGCTAATAGGTTTTCTATTTTGGATACCCTATTGTTATTATATTAAGAATACGTGACTGTAGTTGGCCTTCATTAATGGTGGTATTTAGGGTATTGTCAGAATAGGTAGGCTTTCAAGGCAAATCAAATCAAAATATCCCCTCATAAATAATAACATGTATGACGGCCATTACATACCAATTACCTAATGATAGTCATGTGAAAGTGTATTTCTCTTCCATTTCAACTTTTTTCAAATAGAAACCATGTTATTGTGCTGTGTCATATGACTCATTTATTTAATCTACAGACCAAGTTCATATTATTGACTATGAGTATGAATAGAGCTTTGTTATATTATGTAATTTTAATTTCTTAAGAAATAATTTTGTGATACATTTAATAAGATAATAAATTAAAACCATCTTTTTAATGTCACATACACAAATCAACTATAGATTAGTCTAAATCGGCATAGTCGTATTTTATTTTTATTTTAATGTCTGCAGGGATATGCGATTAATTATCGGTTTGACAACGGATTTTTTTATGCTTTGCTAAGTATGGTACTTAGTTGCAGGCGAAACAAGAGCTTTCAATTCACATTTGTGGCTTGAACTCAAAGGAAATAGATTGCATATTCTTCTTCTGCATTAATCAAAAAATGTAACCCCTCGGATATGCAACTTTGTTGCATTGGATTAGTAGAATGTACATGTCATATGTTATTGCATGTTTGGCAAGGAACTTGCTCATTTTGTATTTTTAATAGAAAAATGCATGTTAATATACAATATTCTTAAGCAGAGATATTTTTTAAAAGTCAAAGATTGAACCCACTGCATAGTATGTTGAACACTGGAAATGATAGAGGTACAACAATGACAAGGAACTTAATCCTTTGGTTTTTTATTTAGCTTTTTCCTTACTCTAAAGTTAATATTTGATCAACTAAATTTTAGTATAACTAATACTAAACGTTAACTGTATGCTTTGAAGATATGTTTTGTTTTTACTTAATACATCGGTTATTAAATTATTTATGCAATTCATATATAATTGTTCATGTATGATAGATTTATACACATAGAATCAAGACTCAAATTGAATAATATACGTTTGTTCTTTTATTTGGCCATACGAATAATAATATTTCTAAAAAAAGCTATGAAATATAATTGTAGATAAAGATATTTAATCTTATAATAGGAAATGGTGTTATGTTATGCAACAGTAACAAATAAGTGATGAATGATACAATTAGACCTACAGTACCATGAGTTTGGAATTATTTTGCTAATTAATTAATTTCTCCCCAAAATTGTACAACTTTTAGTACACTTTCGAAATACAAAGCTTCGTAAGCGAAATTTTGATGGAAATACATGGTAACGCTGTAAGCAATTGTATATGATTTTCTTTATCACTTGTTATCACCTTTTACATGAATTTTTTTGGTAAACTAATAAGATATAACAACTAGGACTCCTTTCTAATCATTGTTACAAGATTTAGACATTGTTGTATCATTTGGGAAATCTTTAGATAGAAACAATGGTTGTTATGTATAATGGAACGAGGAAGAAAAAGATAAAAATATGAATATTTTCCATATGTATCTATGTGATATATTTATATATTATGTCAAAGTCGGAAAATAAAGTATATAAATAAATCATTGAAGCTTTTCTAATATGATAAATGAAGGAATTACATTGCATTACTAGAAACAATAGAAGCTTATGGTATAGATATTCATATCTAGAAATATTGATAACCTTATTTCATTATTTTATGAAATTTTTATTTTACAAGTTCATAACCTATCTCCCTAACCAAAGAAACATGTATTAATACTAAACTGAGAGTAGGGACCAAGTTTAGCTAAATGAAAGCGTACTTTTCCAATTAGCATATATTTTTTCTACTTCACACCACTAAACTAAAACAATTGCTCACTGTCACATCTGTGCCATCGGCATGGGCTACATACTAGAATATATAGTTTCTCGCTTGATTTTTGGTCGAACTAATTTTAAAATGGTTATAGCCCCGCTATCTCAAAATTGAAGCTCACAACTACTAGCACAAATGCTCCCTAGGGGGTTCGATCCTGGTCTTGGAGGCTTGAAAGGGCTTGTCCTTGCTTGGTAAGTGGTGGTGAAGGCCCATGCTTCACACGGCCCTGGTGGAGGAGAAGGATGAGATCACTAGCTTGAACTTTGGTTTGAAGTGGTATAGATTTTGATTGATTTTGGTATAATTTTGTTTTGATTTTGTAATATTTTCTTTCTTAAGCTATAAAAGCCATTAATGTAGAAAAAAGATGATGAAGAGCTTAGGAATTTTATGGAAGAAGATCGAATGAAGTGAAGATGGGTGGTGGTATTTATAGGAAAAAAAGCGAATCAAAATAATATGATATTTACTTGTCGTTTCATCACCATTGCCATACCGCCAAGCCCCCCATCTCACTTTATCATCCATAATCGAACACAACCCCATGTATGTAGATATATGCTTATACTTAGGGTGTAAGAGGCTGATTTTGGGTTCAAGGATGAACTTTTAGGAAATATCTTGGATATTTCGTAATATATATATATACTAGTGCGAACCCGTGCTTCGCATACGGGTATGGCCAAATAAATTTTGTTGCACATAGAAAATTAAAATATTTTTAAAATAATGTAGAAAACCAAAAACATCACATATGTAGTATCTTAAACCAATGTTATAACAGCATCTTGCTAAAACCAAATAACCTTTAGTAATGTTTGAAAACTGTATTCTTAAATTATAAATACATCAAGTAGATAGACTGTCTATGTACAGAACATTTCAAAAATGTCTATTGAAATAGTGCATGGGAGCGTTTGGGAGGGAAAATTGAACAGGTCTGAAACGAACATATTTAAACAGTGGTCAAAGCTATTTTATTTTTGGCAGGCGGTGGGTTAACATGACAAAGAAAGGAAGTGTATATAAAGGATAAGTAACAGGCAATAGAATTAACAATTTACTGAGTTAACCTTTAGTAATATGAAGCAAAAAGTTTTGGAACAAGAAAATATTCTACAACCAGACATAGCGTCAAGAAAATCGACTTATAAGAGAATATCAGTGAGATCTGTACTGTCATCAAGTCTATGTCCTTACGCATTGAAAAAATTGAAGAAGGATACACAGAGCATGGGATGGAAACATTTTTATTCACCACAGAATACTGAACTTGCTATAGAAAATTCCACGAATTTTAGACTTGTGATTGCAATGCTGCAATTTGGAAGCGATTAAGAAAAAACCTACAATTTAATGCAGTATCATTAATATACAGGCCAAAGTACAATATACATAGGAAAATCTGAACACATCATGGCGCACAGTTCATAAATTTATATGACATGACTTGTTTAAGCGTTAGTTTTAATATAGCAAATAAGCAAGTTTAGACATGTGAATTATGTGTATGTGGAACGCACCATAAGTAGCAAAAAAGACTTTAGTTTTCCTTATCAATATACTGACTAAACATTTAATACTTTTGATTTCTGTGAATTATGTCCACTTTTGATTTCTATGTCAGTATTATGAATTGCCTTGCAACAGAAGCAGCAAAAATAAAGAAGACTGGTCATATCCAGCTGAAAACATTGGAATAAAATAGAAAACCAAGATAAAAGTCAACATTAAGGGGAAAAGGCTGAAACCGGGTAGTTTAGCAGAGCACTACAGTAGAGAGCATCCAAATATTGAAGAATGAATCAATTTCATAAAATCCAAAATCTTAAAGCTTAAATATCCAAATTAGATGTTACACAACGTATATTATAATCTTAAGATAAACAAAATAACACCAAAGATGCTTGCTCAGATCCCCATTTCTATTCCACTAAGAAGAGAACCATCTGTAATAGGAATATAAGGTCATGTATTTGCAGTAAATTTCTCAAGGTAAAACATGAAAAAGATGTAATTCTAAATAACATGGTGTATTTCGACAACATTAATTGAATCACTCATATAACATAAGCATAAATTAATGTAATTTTAAACTCCTTTGAATATTGGTTATACAATACACACACATACTTATATACTATGTGTATGCACATCTCTGTACATACATGTACAGAGATAGACTGCGCTGTAGTTGAAATACCATTCCACAAAGATGAGTGACTTGGCGGAATTAGCAGTCAATATTGCACTTTTTGCCTGCTTTTCATTTTATTTTCCATTTCGTGGAACAATCAAACTCAATTGTTAGTATGATTATAGTATATAAATAACGATGGTTGAAAATAATAGTCATGGTTGAAAAGAATATTAAATAACGCACATAGAGTGTGCATTAAACTCTCTATTTTAGAAATTAACCTTTTAAAATGTTGAATTATCCATTGTTGGACAACCACCAACCAAATAAGAATCAACGATAAGCTTTTATCATTAGTCATTTGCATGAAAAACATGTTGAACTATTTCTGCTAACCATATCAGTAAAATAAAAATGTTGAAAACCCACAATGATAGTCGATATGAAGGGATGTAGCATAATTCATCAGAACCAGTACATGAGTATCATCAATCTTGAATTGTAGAATATCAGAAAAAATACCATCAAATAAGCTAACACTGAGTATATTGTCAACATTACCAATGCACCCAGGTCATTATGTAAATAGGAAAAAACCACATACAAATGAATATATATATATATATATATATATATATATAGCTTTCTTAGAAGTAGAGCTATGCAAGCAAGCATCCTACCATGATATGTCTCTTATCAAAAAAAATTGAAAGCTTTACAAATCTCATACTATATTAATTACTCGCCATTAGCTTCAGTGAAAAATTGTAAGATGTTGTAGGAAAAAATTCATCAATTAAGTTAATGTATAAAGAATTGAAAATAATTTTTTTTTGTTGCAATATAAATTATCTCCACATTCTAGTAGATTAAATTTGGAAAAAAATATGGTGGAAAAGGTAATTGATGCAACTAACCCAAGAAACGCCTAACTTCCCCTTACATGTACACGGTATAAGCATAATGCTGAGACCCTTTTTTAGTGAGAGAAGAATCAATTTTTACCAACCGTAAAAAAACCTAAATGTAAAATACCGAACGGCAGGAAAGTAGGTTGAGAAAGATTTTGTGTGTGTAGACGACATGCTAAAAACCTGATTTTTAATTCAAAACTCATTATTTCGCTAGTTATATCAATATTTTCTTACATGTTGAGTCAATATTCATTCTATTGTCATGTGATATGTCATTCAATTAAACATTGTGTCAGGATTATGTTTTTAATACTCGCATAACAAAGTCTAGTATAACTATTTATAGTTGCGGTCAGTGGAATAAGATTTATTTTCACTAACCAATTTTTGAATATATATATATATATATATATATATATATATATATGGAAGTACACATCCTAAGTTGTATTGTAGCTTTTGTGCTCAATTATGTAGGTATTCGACTAAAAGACGATGATAAAAAAGAAGTATTAGATATACTTGGTTCTATGTTGCTCTCAAATATTGAGCAAGAAAAATAATTTTTAATAAGCATAATCCATATGAAAATTTTGAATAATACTTTCCTTTTGACCTACTAACTATAAGTTTCCAATCTACTAAAAGCTTTTATCAACTGTCAATCATTCCTTTAGATTGTTATACTTCTCTTTTGCAACACTTGATTTACGCCACTCGTTGAATTTTATTTTGGTACATGCATACAAATCAAATATAAATACTACACAAATCAAAGTGCTTGTTGTAACAGTGTACTCCTAATAGTACTCCTACACATATTATAATAAAATGAAAAGAAGGTTTGAAAATCTAAGAACCCTAAGTTAAAAGATTTTTTTTCCCTTGAAAACACATTTTTAAACTTTGTCGACATATAATCCTAATTCCAAAATGATAAAAAAAATAGAGGGAGAAGCAGAAGAAAGCTTAAATGATAAATGGAGGAAAATATTTATTAGCTAATCTAGAAAATAAACTAAATCAGAACCAGAGTCTAAAAGGGAAGAAATTATTGGATTTCAGTTATTTTGTATGGTCTAATGAGGAAAAGACTAATTCTGAAACTGAAGCTTATGGCTCATACTGAAATAATAAATGTTTGTGTAGGCAAATACAAATGCTATATTAGGAATTAATAAACTTATAAATATATGAATGGAAGTAAAACTTCCTAAATTATATTGCCCTTTGTACCGAATTGTGTAGATATTCAACTAAAATATGATGGTAAAAAAACATAAGTATTAAATATACTTAGTTCTATGTTGCTCTCAAATTTTGATAAAGAAGAATAATGTATCCTAAGCATGATCCATATGAAAATTTTGAATAATACTATTTTTTTAACCTACTGATTATAAGTCCCCATAACATTGAAAGCTTTTCAACTGCCAGTCGTACTTTAAGATTGTTATGCTTTTGTGTTGCAACACTTGATTTACGCTACTCGTCGAATTTTATTTTGGTACTTGCATACAAATGAAATATGAATAATACACTATTTAATAGAAATATAAATAGGGTAAAAAAAATAAATTGCCCGATTTGCGATGTATTTTAAACATGTTAGATTATTCAAATTAACCAAAATTCCATGAAGATGATCCCGAGGGATGTAAGAACATATTTATGATAAATTATCCAATTTCAAACTATCTAGCTTTAAAAATAATAATGTTTATAAACGGAGTATATCAAAGAAGGATGTAATAGAACTTTTCCATATTCATACTTGCATACATAGATACACTTATCTTTGATCTTTCAAATTATTATAGTTCACATTCCAACTTAAAACCATTGTAATAAAAATTTAGAAACATGATTTTTAAATTTTCAATATAATAAAAAAAGGCTGCAAGAAGCTATATCTGCATTACATTAACGCAAGGAAATTTGATGAGAGTATGGTAGTTTGAATAAAACAACATATTGAAATAACGTGCAACATTCATGAAAGACATTAAAGTAGGTACATATAAAATTTTAATTTACTACTCAGCATGTAGTACCTTGCTTGACTTATCAACTTCTATTGAAGTCATCCTATTATTCATCGACTACAGCAGCTGGTATTTTTTAAGATTTGTAATCTGTACAAACTACCACAGAGCAACAAACAAAATGACTTTGTTCTAAAATTGGTAAAGGTGCATAGGTTGAAAACGGGACTTAAAAAACAACAATGTCAATTACCTTCAATATCACCTGTTGTCCTCTAGCTATTTCCCACATCAGCAGCCCATGTAGCTGGGTCTTCTTGACCCCTGTATAATATCGTATAATATTGATTCATCACATTAATACCCATGCTTTAAATTTTGCCAATCAATATGTATTTATTTATTTAGTGTGTAAACTTACCATTCACAGAAGGAGTAAAAGATGCTTCTTCTAAAGTTTTGCAGATTGTTTCCCATCTTGACATACCTATTTAGATATTCCAGTAATCAAATATTTATGCTCAAGTGCTATATAACCACTTATACTATTACTTACCCTGTATGTGGATCAATGTTCTAGTTGTTACAATTATCGTATTTCAAATAATCAACTTCCTGGAACAATACAATACTCAGGTATCAGTTTTTTTATATATTTTGATTCTTCACATGAATGATTATTTACAGACTTATTTACCTAGAAAGTGAAGGTCTTTGCATCTTGCTCTTCATGGTTTAGTGACCCAGGCATTGTATTGCTGCAAATTTGTGACATGAAGGAGAGAAAAAAGGATAGAAACTGATTGAGTGGAAAAGATAGGTGATACTGGTAGAAGTATACAACTGTTTTTTTTTTTTTGAAAACCAATCTTTTGATTTATAGTTGATGCATGTAAACTCGGTAAAGAAACAGAAATAGCTAAATCTGAGCTAACACAATCATACACTAAAGAAACTCAATAAACATCAATATTCATGAACATAGAAAAACGCAGTCACAAGAAAATAAAATATTGCTGCATCTTTAAAGGTTCAAAACATGTTAACGCACAACAAAGGGGTAGGCTGAAATACCTAATCCTCAAACAAAATCAAAAATGGAACATTGAGCGAAGGTGAATTGGATGTGAAAGCGGGCGCAATAGAAAGTGGACAGCAGTACGACTAATCAGTAAAAATAAAGGAAATTAAAACCTTAAGATGGGAAAGAGAATTTACCTCAAATGAAAATGATGTAATGAAATCAAGAAAATAAAGCGACAGTCGGCTGGAATAAATACCGTTCAATTCCCTTAAATTGGAATTAGGGTTAGGAGGTACCAGAGTTAAAAGGGACTAAAAAATTTATTTGATTAGGAAATGAAAGGAGGCTGCAGAACCAAAGAAACTTAGTTGTCATCTAACCTCTGGCGAAGAATCGGACTGTACTTGGACGGAGATGGCGGCGGGAGGGATGGACAACGGTGGAAGCATGGAAACGCTCAAATCGAGTGGGAAGCTATTAGGTAGGTTGGACAAAAATGGAGGAAGAAGAAAGAGCGAGAGAAAAAGAAGGAAAGTAGAAACGCCTGATTGAGGCAATAAGAAAAGAGAGTAAAGGGATATGTGTTTAGAGACGAAAACCTAGCTCTTTCGTCTTGGAGCACAGAAAGAATCAGAGAACTGATTATAGAAAGGAGAAGAATCGATATATGACAGGAGAGAAAGAAACATAGAAACGAATATATGAAGGAGCCGCGACTCTTCGTTTCTAAAATTTCTCAAATGCTTCTGCGCTGCTGAAATCTAACTCACTAATAATATAATAGTATAGATGTAGATACGTGTTCATTGCATGTGAATGTGTTCACGTATATGTACATGTACATGTATGTGTGCATATGTATACCTCAAACGATTTACAATGTTGCACGACTTTTTACGTTGAACCGTTACGTATTCCTATTTTGATTTCTGGTCATATTTCCACTACTTAGTTTATATATATAAGTAAAAAAAAGTTTGATAAAAATATTTCTATCATTATATAATAATTAAAAGGGCTTATTCAATGATCAAAATAATTACTAAATTATTTAAACTCTATTTAAATTCAAAAATACCAAAATACTAATATCATTGATGTGTCATGAGGAGATCTTATAAATAAAATAAATAATTTCATTACATATTCTCACACACACACACGCACACGCGCACACACACACACGCACACACGCGCACACACACACACACACACACACACACACACACATATATATATATATATGAGCATATGTATCTAGCTCCGTGCACGAGTTAGATGATTAAGAGTTATTTATTGATAAAACGGTTTTCGGTCATTTTATTGATATATCTTATAAAGTATATATTTTTGTAAATATTTATTCGTAATAAGCTTGCCAATATTATTTACTGTTAAAAACATTACCATTTATGTTAGAAATCTTATATTTGTATATTTAAAATTTTCCGTAGTGATGAATTTGCAGGTCGTTACATACTTCCCCCTTATAGAATTTCGTCCTCGAAATTTAGGATAAAAAGAAAACGTCTTGAAAAGGAATATATATGTTTGCGCCAAAATTGGTCACAAACCCCAAGTATTGTGAAAGCACCAGTGTTGGAATATAAATCAGCAATATCCAAACACAAATCACAGATCTAAGCAAGCAACACACAGCAAAATAGAAATTATGAACAAGAACACACAATTTATAGTGGTTCGGCTATCTCCGGCCTACGTCCACTTCAAAGGTTTTAACTTTTATTGATGTTCTTCGCCGATTACTCTTGATTACAGCGGATTACAGTTGATGATGGCCTTGAAATCTGAATACAACAATGATAATGAAGTATGTAATTCAATCCGGCAGAGTCTGGACGTTCAATGGTGGAAGCTCCCAAAGGTCCTTTTTCTGTTGGCTCTGGGGCTCTATTTATAGGCGTTGGAGGCCCAGATCTCGCTCAAACTTCGGGAGACTTCTTCTGGCACGTGAGTGGGCCCACGCGACCGACCCCACCAAGTTTCGTCTCGATCTGACATCGATTCGAAGTGATTTCGAACCCATCAAGAAATGGTCCAATCGAGCTGAAACTTGGCAGGAGCAATCCTTATCTCGTATGTAAGCTACTGTGAAAATTTCGTTGCATTTGGATCAGTAGATTGGAAGATATGATGGGTTCAAAATGGGTTTTATTGCATGGCTGTTTGGTTCGAAACCATGCTTTCGAACCGATGGTTTCGAATCCATGGTGGCACGTATCTTCGTGTCGACGTGGAGCGCACACTTCGCTTCGATCCGGGTTTCGCTCCGAGTTGAATGCTTCGACTTAATATATCTCGGCGCATTCGAACCGATGGAAGACACGTCATCATGGTTGGTTGACCCAGTGGGTTCGAACTGGACTTCGTGATGGGTTCGAACTGGACCTCGTGATGGGTTCGAACTGGACCTCGTGATGGGTTCGAACTGGACCTCGTGATGGGTTCGAACTGGACTTCGTGATGGGTTCGAACTGGACTTCGTGATGGGTTCGAACTGGACCTCTGTGATGGGTTCGAACTGGACTTCGTGATGGGTTCGAACTGAACCTCGTGATGGGTTCGAACTGGACTTCGTGATGGGTTCGAACTGGACCTCTGTGATGGGTTCGAACTGGACTTCGTGATGGGTTCCAACTGGACCTCTGTGATGGGTTCGAACTGGACTTCGTGATGGGTTCGAACTGGACCTCCGTGATGGGTTCGAACTGACCTCGTGATGGGTTCGAACTGGACCTCGTGATGGGTTCGAACTGGACCTCGTGATGGGTTCGAACTGGACTTCGTGATGGGTTCGAATTGGACCTCTGTGATGGGTTCGAACTGGACTTCGTGATGGGTTCGAACTGGACTTTGTGATGGGTTCGAACTGAGCAATGTCCATCCTTCTTAACTCGAATCCATCATAACTTGAGCATACGAACTCGGATTGACTTGAAATTTGAAACGCTGGCTTCTGTAGCTTTGCTCATCATGTCTTGTCAATTGTGGCCCGTTCCAGACTCGGACAAAATTCATCGATATCCATGGTTATCCTGCAATGCATGGTCAATATTCATGAATAGTAATCATTGATTTTTAGTAAATTTTGGGTATCTCAACTTTGCCAAAAATTGGGATAACAATATATATTTGACAAGGGGAAACATATACAAGATATAACAAGCGACCACACAATAGGCCACATGCAAACTATACATCAATCCTAAACTCAAGATAAGCTTTCCTCTCTCTATCTTATATTTCGATCCAACATGCTAGGATCTACATAGATGACCATATAAAGCTTCGTACGATGTCATGCTAATACTTACCTGCTTGCTGTTATTGTAGGAGAATTCCACAAGATGAAGATAGTTTTCACATGAACCTCCAAAATCTAAGATAAAAGCTCTCAGAAGATCTTCTAACACTCGATTTACCCTTTCAGTTCGCCCATCGGTTTGGGGATGGTATGCGTTGCATATACTCAGCTTCGTTCCTAAAGCTCTTTGTAACGCCTCTTAAAACTTACTAGTAAAGATTGGATCTCGATTACTGACTATCCCGCTTTGGACACCATGAACTAGAAAACTTACCTCATGTATATCTCTACAAGACTTGTAGCTATTCTCGTTGGAATTAATAGAATAAAGTTTGGGCTTTTGGTCAATCGATCTACGAAAACCTAAATGTCTTAATTTCCCTTTCTTGATCGATTTAAGATGTCGATGAAATCCATCGATATTTTGTCCTATTTCCAAATCGGAATTTCAAGAGGTTGGAGTAATCTAGCAGTCAATTACTGATCGCTTTTGATCTGTTGACAATTTGCACATCCACTAACACAGATAGTGATATCCCTCTTCATGCTTTCCCACCAAAGTGTTCGTTTTATGTCTTTGTACATATTGTTAACTCTAGGTTAAATATTAAGCTTGGATTGATGGCCCTCGGTCAACACTTCTTGTCTTAAGTTTTCAATATTGGGAACACAGATTCTTCAATTTAGTAGTAATACCGCATGGTTATCTACTTCATAGTTTGAATTCTGCCCTCTGATTATAACCTTAATATTCTTCCTTATACACCGATCTTCTCTTTGTTTGCTGCCAATTCTCTCTAGAAGAATCGGAGTCACTACTAGATATGCTATAATGACATGCTTCTGCTTAATGCATCTGCTACTACATTGGCTTTCCCCGGTGTATATAGAATATCTTAATTATATGACGCGGGTATGTCCAACCAACGTTGCTATGTCATTTAAAGTCATTCTAAGTGAAAAGATACTTTAAAGATTTGTGATCTGTGAAGAGTTCAAACTTTTCACTTATTTAAAGAAGGAATATTATTTACCAGTGTCAAACAAATTTTATCAAAATAAACTATGAGAAATTCTTACCTAGTAAATATATCTCTGAATCTTTAGTGCGAACACAACACCTAATAGTTCTAAGTCATGTGTTGCATAATTTCACTTATGCGTCTTTAACTACTTACTAGCATATGCGATAACCTTCCCATGTTGCATCAGAACTGCACCTACTCCTCCACAAGCATCTATATAAATAGTTAAACCATCACTTTCATCAATAATAGTCAAGACTAAACCAGTAGTTAATCTTTTCTTAAGTTCCTATAATGCTTCTTTACATTTCAACGTCCATTCAAATTTAACATCCTTCATAGTCAATTTCATTAGGTGATAGGAAATCTTGGAGAAATCCTAAATAAATCTCCGGCACTATCCCGCCAATCCTAAGAAGCTGTGATTGTCCTTCAAAGTCTTTGGTTGCTTCCAATCGAGAATGGCGGTAGTTTTTCCAGGATCAACTGAGATTCCTTCCTTTGGCACAACATGTCCAAGGAACCTTACCTTTTCTTTCCAAAAGTGGCATTTTTGAGAACATAGCCTTGATCACATTCCTTCTCAATATTTCTAGTACAATCTCTAAGTTCCTTTCATTTTCTTCTTCGGTCTTTGAATATATAAGAATATCATCAATAAAAACCAACATGAATTTATAGGGCACATCTCTGAATACTCTATTCATAAGGTCCATAAAATAAGCAGGAGTATTGGTAGCCCAAAAGGCATAAACAACCACTCATAAAAAAAATTTGGTCCTCTAAATGTAGTTAAAGGAATGCAACCTTATGCATCCTTAATTGATGGAATCTTATAGTCAGGTCAATTTGGAGAATATTCGAGCACCACGAAGTGAATCAAAAATATCTTCAATACTGGGTAGAGGATACTTGTTTTTAATCGTTTGCTTATTTAAGTCTTGAAAGTCTACATAAAGTCTTAGGAAGCCGTTTGATTTTGCTACAAAAACTACTATTGAGCTCCATCTTGAGCAACTTGGTCTAATTAGTTCTTTCTTTAATAATCCATCCATTTGACTCCTTAATGCATTTAACTCCTTAGGGCCCATTCTTCGAGAGGAGTGAAAAACAGACCTTGCATCGGAAATCCGAAACTCAATTTCCCTATGTGGTGGTAAACTTTTTGCTTCCATAAAAACATTTGAAAATTCCTTAACAATTCATATTTCTTCTAGAAACTTTTGAAATGAATTTAGGGCATACATAAAACTATCCATTATTGGACTTAATTCTTTACACATTATTTTAAAAGGTACACTTCTTTTATTTTCTAAATGCACCATCCTTTTAACACAATCAAGAATAGCCTTATGTTGAAATAACCAATCTATACTGAGTATAATCTCAAATCTAAAAAAAATATAGGATGATTAGGTCGCATAAAATTTTTTGGGACACGTAAGCAACTTGTACTTTTCACAAATGATACCAAGATTAGTTTTACCACCTATAGGGTTAGAGGCACAGATAGAAGTATCTAATATTTTTTTGGTAAGTTTCAATTTATCAACCAATTCTTTAGAAATAAACCGTAGGAAGCCCCAGCATTAAATAATACTCCTACTAAATTTTGATTAATTCAGATATTACCTTCTAGAACTCTTTTCCTTCACATCGGTAGAAGTTGAGGGTTCATCTTTAATGGCAGAAACTACGACTTGTTCTCCTTTCTTTATTAATAGGAAATCTTATTTTGGGGCCCTGGTTTGTAAAATTTTTAGCAATTCCTATGCTAAGCCTTAGGATCTTATAAGGGGTGGAAAAATGACTATTCTGTTGGCAATTATGACAAGTAATATCACTCGAATTTTTTCCTTACGGTCCTCCTTTTGGCTTGCCTTGCTATATCGGTTGATTGAATTTTCTCTTTTACCAATTATTGTTGCCAGTATGAGTTTTCAGCAGATTCTTCTTATCTAGAGTTTCATATTAGAAATCCATGTTTACCAAATCTAGGAAGGTTTCCTTAATATGCCCAGTCACACTGTCCTGATATTTGCCCTTTGTAACATCCTGCTATTTTCAACCATTCGCATCCGCACATGTCGGACTTGAATTGCTCAAAATATCAAATTGTTAATTTATAACTGGCAAAACTCAGCATATACGGTAAATAAAAATCATAGAATCACAAACACAGAGTAATATAATAATGAGCGGCGGTAACAAAACGAATAGTAGTTCATGAAGTTAATAGATATATATATATATATATATATATATATATATATATTTAATAGAGTCAAAACAAGATACAACATAAGTCTCGAATACATAGAAGTCATAATACAATAGTCAAATACAAAATTTGAATGCATCACTGGAATCAACTGAAAAAGTAAAAGTTGAATTGATAGTTGGATCTTCAAGCGAAGCTCCAAACTCCAAAGGTGAATCTCGAAAGCTGTGATACTCAGTCTAGCTCATGCGCAAAGAAAAAGACAAAATACTCGAGTCAGGATTAATATTCTTATATCAATAGATCCAACTTAAGTGAAATATCAACTGAAATACAAGTAACTTAAAGGATGTTCGGGATAACCATCCTCTAAGGATCCATGGAACTATCTACTATGTAGCAATATAGGCTATTATAATAATGTCTATAGTAAAGTAAACTATTAAAATAGCGTTAAAGCGTTACCGATATCCCCCTGAACACAATTAATATATTCCCATAGTCTATACAGCAGCGTAGTCTCCCACGTATTGGGCATCATTAGAGGGCACTCCATAGGTATGGTACAAAACAAACTCGTAGTGGTCTCGATAAGGTAGGTGACACGGCACAACTAGGAAATGTCAGGGTAGATATACCAATTACACTTCTGGGATGATGGTAACGCATAGTCGCAGATACCACCCACCTCGAGCCACACTCCCAAATCAATGGTGCGCACCAAATCAATCACAAAGTAATAGAATGGCAATCGAAGAAGTATGTCTGAACGAAGGAGCTACCTCACTTGGCCCGTCAATTGCTCCTGTTTTAGCCACCTTATGCCAACATATGGGAGTCAGGTCCATGTATATACCTCATATAGGATCGTTGCCACCATCCTACTTCATTCTCGAATCTCCACCGCGTACATAGCTGTTAAATTGGTTTTCGGTATTGGAAGAGAGTACGACAATATCTGATCCTGGTCTCTTTAACAACCACTTGTTATTATAACACCACGGTCATTTCAAAATAGTTATACTTTAAAACCAAAATATCATTTCCATTTCAAAAACCATATCAATACGATATCATTTCCGTTTCAAAACCAAATCAATATAATATCATTTCCATTTCAAAACCAAATCAATACGATATCATTTCCATTTCAAATATTCACTTCCAAAATCATAGTACTTCCAAAGTTATAACACTTTCGAAACCAAACAGTTGAAATTATAACACTTTGGAAATCATAGCACTTTGAAATCATAGCACTATGGAAATCATAACATTTGGAAATCATAACATTTTCCTTTAAACTGTTTAGATATTAATAACAGGATATATAATAAAATAGATTATAAAATAAAATAGTTTACATAAAAATAGTTATAAGTTGAAATAATTTAAAATAAAATAGTTAGTGTATTAAAAATAGTTTATATTAAAATCGGTTATATTAAAATAGTTTATATCGAAATAATTTATATTAAAATATAAAATAGTTTAAATATAATTTTAAAAATACTTTATATAATAAAATAGTTTCCTTAAATTTCACAAATCGATTCAAATCAACTCGAATTCCAAAATTCAACTTTAATTCAATCTTAATTCATCAATTTCAATTCAATTCAGTTCCACAATAAACCATTTCAAATTTTATCGATTTCAAATACAGATTTAAACCAAGAACTAAACCATTTCAATTTCAGTATATTTCAAAGCTTTATATATTCCACAATTTAAAAAATAAATTTGATAATTTTATACATATCTTATTTTAACTTTATTGTTATTTAGTTTTGAAACATTCACTTAATAAGTCCAATATCATTTAAATAAAACCTCAAATTACAAATAGACTAAATATTTCCTTTAATTTATTTAAACATGATATATTTATTTAAATCACCTTAAACCAAAATCAAGTTATAATCATATGCCTTAAAAATATCAAATTCAATAAGTTTCAAATTGATTTAATTAAATAAAATTATTAATTAAATACCATTTCAAATTATATTCAAATCTTTCTTCCCAACCTTAATTTATTAAAAATTATTATAAACTCTATTTTTGAAAATATAATTTAAATAAATACTTAAGCATATTATATATAAATTAATCCAAACCCTATTAGATTAAATCTTATTATCAAACTTATTTATAATAAAACTAATTTATACATATTTTAAAATAATAAAATTATAAGTAAATTCTTAAAATTTATAATTCCAAAACTAACTTATAATTTTAAAATTTCAGAAAATATAATTTTATAATCAAGATTTTAAACTTTATAAAATACATTTATATATAATATCTGAAATCAATATTTATAAACAGTATATTTCTTTCTGAAACCATAGAAATCATTTCAAAATATATACATATATATAGATCAACGGTGTCTGTATAAAGTTTCCTATCTTATGGCAAGTGATACTGATATATATCATTTCATCCGCAATTTAAACATATATACAGGTATATATCATTTTAACCCGCAATCCCAAATACAATTGAAATGAAAACCGCTTGGGTTTATTATTTCAACCCATGACAATTTTCTCCTATTCTACAGATCGTTCGGGTATGTATCATTTCAACACATAAGGAAATCTATACTAACACGGAACTTACAGAGGATAACAGATATAATAATAATAATATAACAGGCATACATCATCAATATAAATAATAGATAATGGTGTCAGATGTCACAGGTGAACAGATAACTAACATCAACATATTTCAATTGTTGTTTCAATTGAATTCAAATTTAATAAATGTAAGAACGTTAATAGTGAGTGATTGCTCATCTTTTAAGGCTAGAGAGATTCGACGATAGAATGAGTTATGAATTTAAGCACGAATTCCAAAGCAAGGTAAGATTGGCACAAATTCAATGAACGGAGCTGATAAATAGAATTAATAAGAATAAATCAAATTGGCTTGATATAAACTGAACAAAATGTATACTATTATTATTATAAATTTCCTTAAAACAAATATTCAAATTTAAATACATATTTAAAATGACATATTTACACATTACATTTAAATTCATGTCAAAGCTTCATAATATACATACATACATATATATATATGTATGTATGTATGTATGTATGTATGTATGTTATAAAATCATATACAGACATATACACACACTCTAGTCAAACAAAGAATATATATATACATATATATATATATATCATATAATATATGAACTTATATAAACCTTTACCTATATAAACCGAACCTGCATATATATACATACATAAGAATCAATACTACATGTAATCAAATATATGTATAGGAAAATATATATGCAGACTATATATATATATATAATTACAACTAAATGTACAAATTGCATGCTATATATATAGCAAAAATTGTATATGGCTCACCAAATCTTGCAGACTCCTAAATGAATACAAAGATTACCCATATATACCTAAACTGCAATATAACACTTCTATTATAAACTTAAAGTAAACATATTTATATCACCATAACCATTTATAATATAACATACTGCAACATATATTGTAACGGCCCGTAAATCCATACCCTTTTAAGTCGACAATATTCTCTATCAGTTCAACTCAAATTTGACGAAAATGACAATCATTAGGGTTAAAGAAGGAGGTAGAAGAAGAAATAGAAGGCAACATCAAAATCTCACAATCGCAGCGGAATAATATGTAATAGATAACAACCGATCTTTATACAAAAAGAATTATTTCCGTTTTATACATTACATCATCAGAATACGACATCAAACAATAATACAATACTGGACAGTTATAATAACTTGTCCTCACAAAGCTAAATATACAGCATACCGTACACAGCAGAATATAAGTCCGATATGTGATATACGTCTCCGTCATCCAGCTCGTCTCCTGAGCTCCTAGCGTCCTATCCTGTATCTGTAATACTCGGTCTGACCTGAGCATTATAGTAAAATAACACCCGACTCAATATGGAAAACCAGCATAAGAAAACATACTCATTTGGATTATTACAGTTTACAAAATCCCTTAAAATCAAAAGTATCTCGTAAGACCACGCCACAGATAAACATGGCGGGTTTTTACCTTACAATATCCAAAACATTTTTTATTAATTTGTAACGACCCATGTAACGACCCAGAATTTTATTAAATTAAAATTTGAATATTTAATTAATTTTAAATATTTATAAGTGAATTTTTAAGTCAAATAAATTTTTATTTGAATTTTTGGATTTAATTGGATAATTAAATCGATAATTTAATATGTTAAATTATGGAAATAATTGAAAATAGAGTTAAATATGATAGAAAATGATTTTTAAAATTTTATTTAATCATACTGAGTTATAGAAATATTTTAGAACTTTTAAAATCGAATTAAAAGTTAATTTGTGAAAATTGAATATTTTAATATTTAATAATCAACTGTAAAATAGTCAATTTTTGAACAGTCTCAGAATTGAACGAAACCAGTTCCATTGGATCCGTAATAGTTAGTTATTACCGGATTTCAATTTTCGTGTCAATCGGAGCTATCGTTTGATCGTGGCAGCTCGAAACGCATCGAATTATTTTTAATTTAAATTTGGCGAGTCAAAATAGCCATTTTTCAAAAAGTCTCGGATTTCGACGAAACCAGTTTCATCGGATCCGTAATGTGATATTATTGTAAGGTTTCAAATTTCAAGTCAATTGGATTTACCGTTTGTCCTGTACAAATTAAAACGCCTAGAAATCGATTTAAATCGGTTTAATTCAAATTGAACGTTTTCAGCCATAACTCGCACATACTTCCGAATTAGCTTCCGAAACTTGTTCCATTGTGTCCGGAACGCGGGATAAACCCTAGGTACGCTGGTTACGGCGTCTAAATTGGAGTTCGGAATTCCCGGGATGAATAGTGTTTACGCTAGCTTTTTCTATAAATAGGAGTTAAAATCTAAAATAAAAAAAATATGTAAAACCCTAATTCCATCTTCTATCAGCCGCCACTTTTGAATGGATGGCCAGAAACTACTCCACTTCCTCCCTCAATCACTCACAATCCATCGACAATTAGGCGAAGTTGTCAACATGAAAGTTGGAGAGGGGAATGAGAGCTACGATGTGAACGGTTGAGATCGAGTTTGGAGCATCGGAGGAGGAGCTAGGTGGGGCCGACTTTGCTGCCGTGTGCACGAAATTCGAGGGCCATCTTAGGGCCGATCTCAGCATGGTGGCAGGTGGAGGTAGCTTGCGTCGTGCTCTTCGACGTGGTGGTAGTGTGATGAGGTATCGTCTAGTATAAAGGTCGAAATATTTAACCCTAAAATTCAAAATTGGGTTCGGCTTGCATATGGGTTACTGGAGATGGTAAACGAAGAAGAAAGGTTGGAAGGATGGACGGGCCTGATGGGTTGGGGTGGAAGTGGACGTTCTGGATTAAGTTGGGTTTAAAAAAATTTATTAAGTTATGTGAAATTTGTTTATATAAATCGTGTTTAAACTTCAAAAATTCATATCTTTTTCATACGAGGTTGAAAAAATGCAAACTCAGTTGCGTTGGAATCGTATGGACGAGCACTACGCGATGGAGTTGGTTTGGAGTCGTTTGGAGTTAGTGAGAATTTTGGGTAAAATTAAACGCGCGTTTAATTTTATTCGAAATAAAAGCTAAAACGGAAATTAAAACCAAGGTGAGAATTTCTCACTCAATCGAATAGATTTCGATTTTATTTTAAATAGTTAGATTTAAAATATTTGAATGCATGTTTGAATGATGACTGTAAATTATTGATTGTTAAAATAGACATTATGCGCCGTTAGTAAGCGGATGTTATTTATTAAAAACATATACCGAGAATATTTCATAAACAGTGAAATTGGTATTATATATAATATCAATATATATATATTGGCATATGTATATATTGCAGTTGATTTATTTCCCGCATTTTTTGTTTAGCGGATGAGACCCTATTACGCCGTTATTAAGCGGATAATATTTAATAAGAACATGTACCGCGATAATTTCGTACTGGAGCGAAATTGGTATTGTGCTAATGTTTTGGATGCAGGAAACAGGTTGGAGGGATCCAACAGGATTCCTCAACAGTTTTTATTTGATTTCAGATATTTTGATATTTGATTGATTATCATATACGATATATGATGGATCGTTGTAGTCGTGATTGACTATTTGGTGTGTAGCATCATTGGACCCAGATTTTGGGATTTTAAAATGATTTTAAAAGTGATTTTGAAAATATACTATATTTTTGGAATTTATCCATTATAAATAAATAACGTTACAATTTTTAAAGTTATAAAAATTATAGTTTTTGTGAAATATAGTTAAAAGCTGATTTTTGAGAAATATGAATTAATGACCTTATAAATAGTTAAATTGGATTTTTGAATATATGATAAAAGTTTAAATATAGGATTTATAAAATTTGATTATTTTATAAATCGAAATGATGAAATTATAAAGGAATTTAAAGACGTTTTAGAATAATAATATAAACTGATTTATATTAAGAGATTTATAAATAGATATTTATAAATCGAAATATTGACATTATAAAACGAGTTTTTATAAGTGTTTTAAATGAAGTGAAAAATGAATTTCATAATAGAATGAAATTTATAGAATTATAAACTGTGAAGTTATAAATGAAATTTATAAATAGTAAGATTTATAAATTTGGTGAAATTATTTGAAGAATAGATTTATTAAATAAATAAATCTTATAAGTTATAAGGTTTATAAATTAAAAAGTCTTTAAAAAGAACGATTTTGTAAAATAATCGTTTTATAAGCAATTGACTTATAATATGAACTTTTAGTTTATAATTGAGATATAAAATGGAATAGGTTAATAAAGGAATTTATAAAAAAGAAGTTTTTATAAATAAATAGAAATGGAATTTATAAACGTTGTTTTATGAATTCGCAAACGACCTATTTTGATAAGTTAATTGTTATAACTTATAAATGGAGTTATATTCACGTTTTTAACTGTGAATAATTCTTTGAGTTTAAAATGAGTAAAAGAATGAAAGTTGTTAACGTAGTATATTCACGTTTTTGAATAGTGAATAATACGTTAAAGAAAATGTTTAGAATGTGATGTTTTAAATAGAATTAAAACGATCTAACGATGTTTTAAAAGGTGTTGAGATTCGAAACCATAGATTTCCACAATTATTGTTGAAATAGACGTTTCGAGAAATAAAAGGAAATGGTGGACTATAACACTGTTGTTATAGTAAATGATTTCCGAAAGGAAATGTTTTGTATAGTATTGGGATTTATATATCTATTTTAATTTCGAATCCCTATACTAGTGATTTTGGGACGTTGTAACGATGTTTTACGCAACATTCGTTTTTGGCCCAAATAAATATGTTAAGTGAATGATTTCCTTAAAAGAATGAAAGATATACTTAATTTGATTTAAGTATATTGAATATTTTCTAAGTGTTGAAAATAAAAGAGATTTGTGAATTACTTGTGAATAAATAAGTATGGAAACGTTTTCCAATATGAAGTGAATATTTAGAAATTATCTTTTTGAAGATAAATTGAAATGAATTATTGAAATCGTATATGCACGAATATTTTGAAATATAAATTCATTATGGAATTTATATGTGAAAGGTGAAATTGGTTAAAAATAAATATTGATTTATTTTTGAAGTGTTGAAATTATATATATCTTGTAAAGATATTTTGGGAAAATAAATAATTTGGAAAATTATTTGGAATCTGGTGATGTGTGCATATCCAGTGATAGTTCAATAACCGACTATCAGTATTTCCCTTTTGAATGGGTATTTGATGTGAATTGATTGAATTTGAATGCACACTTATTTTTGAATAAGCGCTCACTATTCGGGTTAACCGGGAAAGGACCATGGGGTCGTATAACCCACTCCGAATATGTGATACGTCGTTGTGAATAGCATTGAAGATCGGTGTTGAAGACCGGATATTTGCGAAAGCGATAGGATGACCTGTCGATTGTCTCTGCACTGAGTTGCAACGGTATTGAGACTCCCTAAGTGATGGGAAATCCGATCAGGATTGTGGATATCCGGATTGCAAGGACTTCTTTGTAAGTGCCTTCGGTTCTGTTCGAGCCCGGAACAGACTTGTATGGATTGTATGCCTGACATTACAAGTTGAGATATAAAGCCGATTTCTTTCAAATATATTTCTGTTGGTGGCGGAGAATTTATTCTTTGCTTAACACCCTTCTTTGAGACGTACGAGCTCAAAGGTTATATAGTTGAAGTTATCAGCGATATATTCCCAATTTGGTAATGTGACATGCTGAGTGTTGCTGAAATGATCATTGTGTTGATTATTGTGATAGGATCATTTATTTGATCGTCTATCTTAGTGATCATTGTGTTGATCATTTGTTGACCCAAAGCATGGCTTTTGTATAAAGTATGTTTTTGTGGACGTGACTTCGTCGAGCCTCACACCCCGTGAATGGTTAAAACAGGAAAGAAGCAGCAAGGTTATGAGGGGTAGCACCCTTTAGGATGTGTCCATTTCCTTCTGGAAAAGGGTGGTGTCATGGTATGGAGCCCAGATACTTACTCATGTTGAAAACACTTTATGATTGTGTGAATTGATTACGAGCGCTCGGTGATAAAGGTCCCAAAGGACCGGGGGATGGCATATTCGGTCAGTTGTTACTCAGTTAGGAGTAACCCGGCCTTGTGTTGGTAGAGATCCGGTTTGGTTCTCGGGGATGTCCATCCAGAGGCATTCTCATGTGGCAATGGGAAGTTCCTTGGCCTGATCATTCGTTGGAAATCCAAAGAAACAATACGTGACTTGTACGGTTTTAGTTGTAGAACCTGCTTCCTCAGGAGGTAGCTATAGTAGGCATAATATAATGGTACCTATGCTGGCTATGATTTATATCTTTACTTTCGAAAGGATTTGTTCTACACTATGCACTAGTAATAATATCAAATGTTATTTTAAATGCGTATCAAGCATCTTTGACTCACATAAGAAGAAATCTCCTCCAGGTCTGCGTTTGCATTGTGTGTGTGGTGGGAGGTCTTATGGTAGTTACATTTTTAAAAAGCATTGCGAATTGAATTTAAAAATATTCTTCTATTTTGATTTTAAAGTTAAATAAACTGTTTTGAGTTCTCACACCAGTCACATGACTGACTCGGAGTTTATTGTTTTCCTTCCTAAACTCTGGGTGCCCACCAATTTCCACACGGGCAGTTAAGAGTTAGGTTTATCAGGATATTTCTGGATATTCAGGAGTTGCTGGAGGCAAGAAGGATGGCATGACATATTACTTATATAGTATTTCTTTTTCCGCTGCACTGTTTGATGTTGTTGATGTTGTATACTCTGATGATATGATGTAATGAAATGTAATGTATAAAATGTAATAACTGATAGTTCTTTGTTTAAAGATTATTCATTTATTATTATATGTTGTTCCGCTGCGAATTGTGAGATTCTGATGTTGTTCTGTTGTTGTTCTTTCTTCCCGTTCTATTTTCAAATTCTCTTTTTCTATAAAAAAAATTCTCTGTTTTCTAAAAATCGTCTATCTTCTTTCCTCTCTATTTCCTATCTTTTCTCTCTTTCTCTTTTCTTAAATTCTTTTTTTTTTAAAACCCCATAACTATTCGGTTTTTCGGCAACGAAAATCCGTTCTCGTTACATTTGGTATCAGAGCTCTGATGGTTAAGCGACAACCATGGTTCTGTTGGGTATTACTCGTTAGAGATAGAGTCAGTAGTACTCTAGAATGAGTTTGAGGGTAATAATAGCTATGAGAGCGTATTTGTTAGTGAATATAAAAATTGTTTTATATTGTGATGATTGGTTTATTGAGTGGTATATGAACTTTCGTCAGCGTGGTCCGCAAGACTATGCCGAAGGGGTTTCTAAACACTTGAATAGAACAATTCGACATAATATTGTTTTAAATTGGGTAAATGAAATAATTTTACCTTGAGTATATTTTATATATGAAGAAATAATTTTTCAAAATTATTAAATTGTATATATAAGTTGATTGTTAGGTTGTTTGAATAATCCAAATAAAAGAATAATTGTATAAGCAAAAGAATTATAAGGATTGAATTATAATTAAAATGATTTACAATTGTGAAATAAACTTATATATACAAGAAGTAAAATTATATGAATATGAGTTGTAAATAAAAATGAATATAAGGTTAAATGAAATATAACTTAAGTGTTGTTGAATGGAATTGATTTTGGTATCGAAGTAAATAATCAAGTGGATTAAAAGAAATGTGAACTTAAGTTATGTGAATGAAATTCAACTTTGGTAATTGAATTGAATAAATGAATTGAATTGTGAATCAATTGAATGGAAAATTAAATTGATAAGAAATAATGGATGTACGTGTTAATTCATTAAAATCTAATGTTATTGGAAGTTGAATAAAAAAAATGAATGAATATAAGCAAAGGAATTTGGTTGAAATTAATATACATTGATTGTTATATGATTGTTGATTGATTGTATATAATTCATTAAGTGTTAATGAAATTGAAAGCTATGAAATTGAAATTCAAATTGAAAGTAAATAAATTTGAATAGAATTGAAAGTGAATTGGATTTAATTAGTGAATGTAAACTAATTGAATTGAGAATGAATGTTAGTAAATCCAATGTAATAAATCAAATATGATTTAAAGTGAAAACCATTTCATTTAATATTAATGAGAATATGAATGAATGTTTATTGGATATGGATGTTAGTTGGTTGATGGTTGAATATATATTGCTATTGAATGCATTGCTATGTGACATATATAGTTATTATGTTGCTACATGTTGTATATTGAGATTATTTGCATATATGCATGTTCTCATGTTGTTTGTTGAGTGATTAGTAGGTGCGGATCGCGTTTGCTTCGCACTTGGAGTTCGCTTTTGCGCTATATTAGCCGTATATGCTTGCTAATAAAATATAAGGTACATATCTCGGATTAAATATCGCACTTTTACACTTTTTTCCCTTCGGGATGCCTCATTACTTGATGAGATGTATATTTGTGATATATATACTGTCATTTTTTTTTTTTTTTTTTTTCGGATCGAGCCGCGCAAAGGAGACATGGCGAATTTTTCCGGAAATTTAAGGCGTTAGAAAAATTTTGAGAAAATTTAGAAAATTTTGGAAACTATAACTTTGATTTTGGAATTGAAAGTTAAATGATATAGTTTGTTTTTGAAAACATAACTAAGTATGATTTGAAAACTTAGTAAAGAATTGTAAGAAGTTTAACTATGAATTTTGGGAAAATTAATAAATTCTGTAACTTTTCTACTTGGTAATTTCGAGGACGAAATTCTTTTAAGGGGGAAAGATTGTAACGACCCAGAATTTTATTAAATTAAAATTTGAATATTTAATTAATTTTAAATATTTATAAGTGAATTTTTAAGTCAAATAAATTTTTATTTGAATTTTTGGATTTAATTGGATAATTAAATCGATAATTTAATATGTTAAATTATGGAAATAATTGAAAATAGAGTTAAATATGATAGAAAATGATTTGTAAAATTTTATTTAATCATACTGAGTTATAGAAATATTTTAGAACTTTTAAAACCGAATTAAAAGTTAATTTGTGAAAATTGAATATTTTAATATTTAATAATCAACTGTAAAATAGTCAATTTTTGAACAGTCTCAGAATTGAACGAAACCAGTTCCATTGGATCCGTAATAGTTAGTTATTACCGGATTTCAATTTTCGTGTCAATCGGAGCTATCGTTTGATCGTGGCAGCTCGAAACGCATCGAATTATTTTTAATTTAAATTTGGCGAGTCAAAATAGCCATTTTTCAAAAAGTCTCGGATTTCGACGAAACCAGTTTCATCGGATCCGTAATGTGATATTATTGTAAGGTTTCAAATTTCAAGTCAATTGGATTTACCGTTTGTCCTGTACAAATTAAAACGCCTAGAAATCGATTTAAATCGGTTTAATTCAAATTGAACGTTTTCAGCCATAACTCGCACATACTTCCGAATTAGCTTCCGAAACTTGTTCCATTGTGTCCGGAACGCGGGATAAACCCTAGGTACGCTGGTTACGGCGTCTAAATCGGAGTTCGGAATTCCCGGGATGAATAGTGTTTACGCTAGCTTTTTCTATAAATAGGAGTTAAAATCTAAAATAAAAAAAATATGTAAAACCCTAATTCCATCTTCTATCAGCCGCCACTTTTGAATGGATGGCCAGAAACTACTCCACTTCCTCCCTCAATCACTCACAATCCATCGACAATTAGGCGAAGTTGTCAACATGAAAGTTGGAGAGGGGAATGAGAGCTACGATGTGAACGGTTGAGATCGAGTTTGGAGCATCGGAGGAGGAGCTAGGTGGGGCCGACTTTGCTGCCGTGCGCACGAAATTCGAGGGCCATCTTAGGGCCGAGCTCAGCATGGTGGCAGGTGGAGGTAGCTTGCGTCGTGCTCTTCGACGTGGTGGTAGTGTGATGAGGTATCGTCTAGTATAAAGGTCGAAATATTTAACCCTAAAATTCAAAATTGGGTTCGGCTTGCATATGGGTTACTGGAGATGGTAAACGAAGAAGAAAGGTTGGAGGGATGGACGGGCCTGATGGGTTGGGGTGGAAGTGGACGTTCTGGATTAAGTTGGGTTTAAAAAAATTTATTAAGTTATGTGAAATTTGTTTATATAAATCGTGTTTAAACTTCAAAAATTCATATCTTTTTCATACGAGGTTGAAAAAATGCAAACTCAGTTGCGTTGGAATCGTATGGACGAGCACTACGCGATGGAGTTGGTTTGGAGTCGTTTGGAGTTAGTGAGAATTTTGGGTAAAATTAAACGCGCGTTTAATTTTATTCGAAATAAAAGCTAAAACGGAAATTAAAACCAAGGTGAGAATTTCTCACTCAATCGAATAGATTTCGATTTTATTTTAAATAGTTAGATTTAAAATATTTGAATGCATGTTTGAATGATGACTGTAAATTATTGATTGTTAAAATAGACATTATGCGCCGTTAGTAAGCGGATGTTATTTATTAAAAACATATACCGCGAATATTTCATAAACAGTGAAATTGGTATTATATATAATATCAATATATATATATTGGCATATGTATATATTGCAGTTGATTTATTTCCCGCATTTTTTGTTTAGCGGATGAGACCCTATTACGCCGTTATTAAGCAGATAATATTTAATAAGAACATGTACCGCGATAATTTCGTACTGGAGCGAAATTGTTATTGTGCTAATGTTTTGGATGCAGGAAACAGGTTGGAGGGATCCAACAGGATTCCTCAACAGTTTTTATTTGATTTCAGATATTTTGATATTTGATTGATTATCATATACGATATATGATGGATCGTTGTAGTCGTGATTGACTATTTGGTGTGTAGCATCATTGGACCCAGATTTTGGGATTTTAAAATGATTTTAAAAGTGATTTTGAAAATATACTATATTTTTGGAATTTATCCATTATAAATAAATAACGTTACAATTTTTAAAGTTATAAAAATTATAGTTTTTGTGAAATATAGTTAAAAGCTGATTTTTGAGAAATATGAATTAATGACCTTATAAATAGTTAAATTGGATTTTTGAATATATGATAAAAGTTTAAATATAGGATTTATAAAATTTGATTATTTTATAAATCGAAATGATGAAATTATAAAGGAATTTAAAGACGTTTTAGAATAATAATATAAACTGATTTATATTAAGAGATTTATAAATAGATATTTATAAATCGAAATATTGACATTATAAAACGAGTTTTTATAAGTGTTTTAAATGAAGTGAAAAATGAATTTCATAATAGAATGAAATTTATAGAATTATAAACTGTGAAGTTATAAATGAAATTTATAAATAGTAAGATTTATAAATTTGGTGAAATTATTTGAAGAATAGATTTATTAAATAAATAAATCTTATAAGTTATAAGGTTTATAAATTAAAAAGTCTTTAAAAAGAACGATTTTGTAAAATAATCGTTTTATAAGCAATTGACTTATAATATGAACTTTTAGTTTATAATTGAGATATAAAATGGAATAGGTTAATAAAGGAATTTATAAAAAAGAAGTTTTTATAAATAAATAGAAATGGAATTTATAAACGTTGTTTTATGAATTCGCAAACGACCTATTTTGATAAGTTAATTGTTATAACTTATAAATGGAGTTATATTCACGTTTTTAACTGTGAATAATTCTTTGAGTTTAAAATGAGTAAAAGAATGAAAGTTGTTAACGTAGTATATTCACGTTTTTGAATAGTGAATAATACGTTAAAGAAAATGTTTAGAATGTGATGTTTTAAATAGAATTAAAACGATCTAACGATGTTTTAAAAGGTGTTGAGATTCGAAACCATAGATTTCCACAATTATTGTTGAAATAGACGTTTCGAGAAATAAAAGGAAATGGTGGACTATAACACTGTTGTTATAGTAAATGATTTCCGAAAGGAAATGTTTTGTATAGTATTGGGATTTATATATCTATTTTAATTTCGAATCCCTATACTAGTGATTTTGGGACGTTGTAACGATGTTTTACGCAACATTCGTTTTTGGCCCAAATAAATATGTTAAGTGAATGATTTCCTTAAAAGAATGAAAGATATACTTAATTTGATTTAAGTATATTGAATATTTTCTAAGTGTTGAAAATAAAAGAGATTTGTGAATTACTTGTGAATAAATAAGTATGGAAACGTTTTCCAATATGAAGTGAATATTTAGAAATTATCTTTTTGAAGATAAATTGAAATGAATTATTGAAATCGTATATGCACGAATATTTTGAAATATATATTCATTATGGAATTTATATGTGAAAGGTGAAATTGGTTAAAAATAAATATTGATTTATTTTTGAAGTGTTGAAATTATATATATCTTGTAAAGATATTTTGGGAAAATAAATAATTTGGAAAATTATTTGGAATCTGGTGATGTGTGCATATCCAGTGATAGTTCAATAACCGACTATCAGTATTTCCCTTTTGAATGGGTATTTGATGTGAATTGATTGAATTTGAATGCACACTTATTTTTGAATAAGCGCTCACTATTCGGGTTAACCGGGAAAGGACCATGGGGTCGTATAACCCACTCCGAATATGTGATACGTCGTTGTGAATAGCATTGAAGATCGGTGTTGAAGACCGGATATTTGCGAAAGCGATAGGATGACCTGTCGATTGTCTCTGCACTGAGTTGCAACGGTATTGAGACTCCCTAAGTGATGGGAAATCCGATCAGGATTGTGGATATCCGGATTGCAAGGACTTCTTTGTAAGTGCCTTCGGTTCTGTTCGAGCCCGGAACAGACTTGTATGGATTGTATGCCTGACATTACAAGTTGAGATATAAAGCCGATTTCTTTCAAATATATTTCTGTTGGTGGCGGAGAATTTATTCTTTGCTTAACACCCTTCTTTGAGACGTACGAGCTCAAAGGTTATATAGTTGAAGTTATCAGCGATATATTCCCAATTTGGTAATGTGACATGCTGAGTGTTGCTGAAATGATCATTGTGTTGATTATTGTGATAGGATCATTTATTTGATCGTCTATCTTAGTGATCATTGTGTTGATCATTTGTTGACCCAAAGCATGGCTTTTGTATAAAGTATGTTTTTGTGGACGTGACTTCGTCGAGCCTCACACCCCGTGAATGGTTAAAACAGGAAAGAAGCAGCAAGGTTATGAGGGGTAGCACCCTTTAGGATGTGTCCATTTCCTTCTGGAAAAGGGTGGTGTCATGGTATGGAGCCCAGATACTTACTCATGTTGAAAACACTTTATGATTGTGTGAATTGATTACGAGCGCTCGGTGATAAAGGTCCCAAAGGACCGGGGGATGGCATATTCGGTCAGTTGTTACTCAGTTAGGAGTAACCCGGCCTTGTGTTGGTAGAGATCCGGTTTGGTTCTCGGGGATGTCCATCCAGAGGCATTCTCATGTGGCAATGGGAAGTTCCTTGGCCTGATCATTCGTTGGAAATCCAAAGAAACAATACGTGACTTGTACGGTTTTAGTTGTAGAACCTGCTTCCTCAGGAGGTAGCTATAGTAGGCATAATATAATGGTACCTATGCTGGCTATGATTTATATCTTTACTTTCGAAAGGATTTGTTCTACACTATGCACTAGTAATAATATCAAATGTTATTTTAAATGCGTATCAAGCATCTTTGACTCACATAAGAAGAAATCTCCTCCAGGTCTGCGTTTGCATTGTGTGTGTGGTGGGAGGTCTTATGGTAGTTACATTTTTAAAAAGCATTGCGAATTGAATTTAAAAATATTCTTCTATTTTGATTTTAAAGTTAAATAAACTGTTTTGAGTTCTCACACCAGTCACATGACTGACTCGGAGTTTATTGTTTTCCTTCCTAAACTCTGGGTGCCCACCAATTTCCACACGGGCAGTTAAGAGTTAGGTTTGTCAGGATATTTCTGGATATTCAGGAGTTGCTGGAGGCAAGAAGGATGGCATGACATATTACTTATATAGTATTTCTTTTTCCGCTGCACTGTTTGATGTTGTTGATGTTGTATACTCTGATGATATGATGTAATGAAATGTAATGTATAAAATGTAATAACTGATAGTTCTTTGTTTAAAGATTATTCATTTATTATTATATGTTGTTCCGCTGCGAATTGTGAGATTCTGATGTTGTTCTGTTGTTGTTCTTTCTTCCCGTTCTATTTTCAAATTCTCTTTTTCTATAAAAAAAATTCTCTGTTTTCTAAAAATCGTCTATCTTCTTTCCTCTCTATTTCCTATCTTTTCTCTCTTTCTCTTTTCTTAAATTCTTTTTTTTTTAAAACCCCATAACTATTCGGTTTTTCGGCAACGAAAATCCGTTCTCGTTACAACCCAGAATTTCTGTCAATTAAAATTCATATATTTAATTAATTTTAAATATTAATAAGTGAAATTTATAAGTTGAATAAATTTTATTTCGAATAATTGGGTTTAATTGGATAATTAAATCGATAATTTAATATGGGAAATTACAGAAATAATTGAATAACGGGTTAAATATGATTGAAATTGATTTGTAAAATTTTATTTAATTATATTGGAGTTAGAAAGATGTTATGGAACTTTTAAAATTGAACTTAAAGTTAATTTGTGAAAATTGAATATTTTAATATTTAAATCGACTAGTGAAATTAGCCCTTTTTCGAACAGTCTCAGAATTAGACAAAACTAGTTCCATTGGATCCGTAATAGTTTGTTATTATCGGATTTCAATTTTCGTAGCAATCGAAGTTTTCGTTTGACCATGGCAGCTCGAAACGCATCGAAATTGTTTTAATATTAATTTGGCGAGTTAAAATAGCCATTTTTTCAACAGTCTCGGATTTCGACGAAACTAGTTTCATCGGATCCGTAATGTGATATTATTGTAAGATTTCAAATTTTGTGTCAATCGGATTTACCGTTTGTCCGAGGCAAGCTAAAACGCCTAGTAATTTGATTTACCGATTTAATTTTAAATCGAACGTTTATTGCCATAACTCGCACAGATAATCGAATTAGCTTTCGAAACCTGTTCCATTGTGTCCGGAACGCGAGATAAACCTTAGAAACGCCAGTCACCGCGCGTTAATCGGAGTTCAGAAAACCCATAATGAATAGTGTGTTGAATATTTTTCTATATAAGCACTTCATTATTCTCATTTTCAAGAAAACTAAAACCTAACCCTAATTTGAACCTTCAGCCGCCGGCTACCATATTCAATGGCCGAAAGTTCATCCCTTTCTCCTCCAATTTTCTTCCAATCCGTAACTCATTTCGAAAATTTCTCAACTACAATATGGTAGAGCACTCCAAGTTCTATAAATCCAACGGCTACGATGTGATATGGAGTGGAGAATTGGTGGCGACTGGCGTTCAAAGCCGGCCGTGTGTTCTCGTTTCGCGCGCAAGAGGGGGTGACCTAGCTTGCCGTGGTTTCAGGCGTGGGTAGAGGGGAGCTAGAGCTTCCAAATGGAGGTGGCCGATCGTTATGTAATGCCCTGTGGTGGTAGCGGCATCAAGCCCTAGGGGGGCGGCGTATGGGTTGTGTTCGCGTGCGTATTACTGGAAAGGAGAAGAACATGGGGAGCGGCCAGATTTGCACAAAGGAGATCGTGCGGCCCTGATCAACTAGGTTTAGAAAATAAATAAAAAATGTTGTAAATTTATAATTATAAATTCGTGTAACTTTAAATATGCATATCTTTTTCATACGAGGTCGAAAATGCACGATACAAGTTGCGTTGGGTTCGTACGAACGAGCACTACGCTATGGAATTCGATTGGAGTCGTTTGGAGCTAGCGAAAATTTCGTGTTTAATTTTATTCGAAATAAAAGATGAAAACGAAATTGAAAGCGATGTGAGAACTTCTCACTCAATCGAATCGGTTTCGATTTTAATTTTAAATAGTTAGATTTAAAATTCTTGATTGTATGTTTGAATGATGATTGTTATCTATTGATTGTTAGAATAGACATTATACGCCGTTAGTAAGCGGATGTTATTTATTAAAAACATATACCGCGAATATTTCACAGTACAGCGAAATTGGTATTATTTATGTACTTGGAGTTGATTTCCCGCATTATATAGCAGATGAGACCCTATTGCGCCGCCTATTAAGCAGATAATTTTTAAATCCTATATACCGCAATAATTCCGTACTGGAACGGAATTGGTATTGTGCTAACATTTTTGGATACAGGAAAACAGGTTGGAGGGATCCAACTGGACTCCTCGATAGTATTTAATTGATTATGGATATTTTGATATTCGTTGATTATCATATACAGATATATGATGTCGTTGTTGTCGTGATTGACTATTTGGTGTGTAGCATCATTTGGTCAATTTTGGAATTTTAAAAGGATTTTTAAAATGATTTTTGAAAGTATACGTTTTATAAAATATTTTTGGAGTTGATTCATTTTAAATAAATAAACGTTGTAATTTTAATGTTATAAAAATTATGATTTTTGAGAAATATAAATAAAAGTTGATTTTTGAAAATATGGGGTTAATGATTTTATAAAATAGTTTAAATTGGGATTTTTGAATTTATTACAAAATGTTTAAAATATAGGATTTATGAAATTTGATTATTTTATAAATCAAAGAAAATGGTGAAATTTATAAACGAGTTTAAAGACGTTTTAAAATAATAATATAAATTGATTTATATAAAAGATTTATAAATTGATATTTATAAATTAAAAATATTTTAATTAGAAAATGAGTTTTTATAAGTGTTAGAATGAATTGTAAATGAATTTCATAAATGAATGAAATTTATAGAATTATAAACGGTGAAGTTATAAACGGAATTTCATAAGCGGCAGGTTTATAAAATTTGTAAAGTTATTAAAAGAATAAATTTGGGTAAATAAATGAATCTTATAAGTTATAAGATTTACAATTTGGGAAGTTTAAAAGAACGATTTTGTAAATAAATAAATTGTAAGTATTTAAGTTATAATTTGAACTTTTGGTATATAATTGAGTTATAAATTGAAATAGGTTAATAAAGGAGATTTATAAAAGGAAGTTGTTATAAAATAAATAGAAATGGAATTTATAAACGTTGTTTTATAAATCCGCAAACGACTTATTTTGATAAGCAAATTGTTATAGCTTATTAATGGAGTTATATTCATGTCTTAGACAGTGAATAATCCTTTAAAATAAAATGTATAGAAATGATGAAATTGGTTAACGAAGTATATTCATGGTTTTGGATAGTGAATATTATGTTAAAGAAAATGTTCTGGATGTGATGTTTTAAATAAAATTAAAATGATCTAACGATGTTTTTAAAATGTGTTAAGATTCGAAACCATATATTTCAACATTCATTGTTGAAATAGACGTTTTCGAGAAATAGAAGGAGATGGTGGACTATAACACTGTTATTATAGTAAATGATTTCCGAAAGGAAATGTTTTGTATAGTATTGGGATTTATATATCTATTTTAATTTCGAATCCCTATACTGGTGGTTTTGGATTGTCGTAACGATGTTTTGCGCAACATTCGTTTTGACCCAAATAAATATGTTTAAGAGAATGATTTCCTTAAAGAATGAAATATATACTTAATTTTGATTTAAGTATATTGAATATTTTCCAAGTGTAGAAAATAAAAAGATTTGTGAATTACTTATTAATAAATAAGTATGGAAATGTTTTTCCAATGTGAAATGAAACGTTTTGAGAATTTATCTTTTTGAAGATAAATTGAAAATGAATAATTGAAATCGTGTATTCATAAATATTTTGGAATGTAAATTCACTATAGAATTTATAAATGAAAAGGGAAATTGTTTAAAAATAAACGTTGATTTATTTTTGAAGTGTGGGAATTAATTTACGGATTTGGAACGTAAATATAAAGTAAATCGTTAAGGATTTATTTAATTGGTTTTAATTAACCATGTTGAAATGAAAGTATTTCCGCGTAAGGAAAATGATTGAAAATGGTTTTCAAAAGTGGTAAATGTGAAAAGTGATTTGAAAATTGTTTTCAAATGGTTGAATTGTGAAAATTATATATCTTGTAAAGATATTTTTGGAAAATAAATAATTTGGAAAATTATTTGGAATATGATGATGTTGTGCATATCCATTGATAGTTCAATAACCGACTATCAATACTTACCTTTGAATGGGTATTTGTTGTGATTTGCTTGAATTTGAATGTCACATTTATTTTTAAATAAGCGCTCACTATTCGGGTTAGCCGGGAAAGGACCTTGGGGTCGTATAACCCATTCCGAATATGTGATACGTCGTTATGAATTGCATTTGAAGACCGGTGTTGAAGACCGGATATTTTCAAAAGCGAAAGGACAACTCGTCGAATGTCTTTGCATCGACTGGTCCCCAGTATAGAGACTCCATATGTGATGGGAAGTCCGGACGTGATTAGTGAACATCCGGATTGCAAGGACTTCTTTGTAAGTGCCTTCGGTTCTGTTTGATCCCGGATCAAACTTGTAGGATAGTATGTATGACATTACAAATTGAGATATAAAGCTGATTTCTTTCAAATATATTTCTGTTGGTGGCGGAGAATTTATTCTCTTATCTTAGCGCTCTTCTCTGAGACGTACGAGCTCAGAGGTTATGTAGTTGATGGTTATCAGCGATATGTTCACAATTTGGTAATGTGACATGTTGAGTGTTGCTGTGAAATGATCATTGTTTGATCATTTGTGATATGATCATTTGTTTGATCAGTTATCTCTGTGATCATTACTTTGATCATTTGTTGACCCAAAGCATGGCTTTGTACCAAAGCGTGGCTTTGTGGACGAGACTTCATCGGACCTCACACCCCAAAAATGGTCAAAACAGGAAGGATGCGGCAAGGTTATTAGGGGGTAGCGCCCCTTTAGTGTATGTCATTCCTTCTGGATAGAGGTGCTACCATGGTATGGAGCCCAGATACTTAACCTATGTTGTTGCTGCAAACTTATTACTTTGTGGATGTTGGAAATCGAGGATCCTCGGATGTAGATCGGTTACGATCGGGGGATGACATATTCGTGTAAGTAGTTACCCAGTTAGGGGTAACCCGGCCTTGTGTTGGCAGAGATCCGGTTTGGTTCTTGGGACGTCATTCCAGAGGCTTTTCCATGTGGCAATGGGAAGTTCCTTGGCCTGACCATTTGTTGGAAATCCAAAGAAACAATACGATCTTGTACGGTTTTAGTTGTAGAACCTGCCATTTACTTATGGTGGTCACCACTGTTTAGATGGTAGCTATAGTAGGCATACGATAATGGTCGTATGTTGGCTAAGATTTATATCTTTACTTTCGAAATGATTTTTCCTACACTATGCACTAGTAATAATATCAAATGTTTCTTTTTAATGCGTATCAAGCATCTTTGACTATCATAAGGAGAAATCTCCTCCGATTATGCGTTTGCATTGTGTGTGTGTGCGGGAGGCCTTATGATAGTCTCATTTTTAAAAGCATTGCGAATCTATTTTAAAATTTTCCTATTCTTTGTTTTAAAGATAAACTGTTTTGAGTTCTCACACCAGTCGCATGACTGACTCGGAGTTTAGTGTTTTCCTTCCTAAACTCTGGGTGCCAACCAATTTCCACACGGGCAGTCTAGAGTCAGGTTTATCAGAATATTCTGGAATTCAGGAGTTGCTGGAGGCAAGATGGATGGCATGGCGTATTCACTAGAATATATTATTTCTTTTCCGCTGTTTTTTGTTGTTTGATAGTTGTACACTCTGATGATGTAATGAAATGTAATGTAATGTAATAACTGATATAGTTCTTTGTTTAAAGATTATTCATTTATCTATTATATGTTGTTCCGCTGCGATTGTGAGATTCTGATATTGTTCTGTTGTTTTCTTTCTGTTCTGTTCTATCTTTTCTCTCTTCTTCCGCCTTTTTATTTTTTCTTAAAAACCCTAAGTGTTCGGTTTTTCGGCATTCGAGTGCTCGGTAGTTGATACAGTGAACGTATTGATGTCGGTTTTCGGAAGTCGAAGAATTGGGTCCTTACAATGTGGTATCAGAGCATATGGTTAAGCGACAACCATGGCTCTGTTGGGTATTACTCATTAGAAATAGAGTCAGTAGTACTCTAGAATGAGTTTGAGTGTAATAATAGCTACGAGCGCATGTTTGTTAGTGAATATGAAATTGTTTTGTATTGTGTTGACTTATCGGTTGATTGTTTATAGATTCCGGTCGATGTAGTCTGGCTAACTATCGTAGATAGGGGCTTCTAAACTCTTAAACAAGATAAACCGGCACGATATTGTTTTAAATTGGGTGAATGAAATAATTTTACCTTGAGTATATTTTATAGATAAAGGAATAATTTTTCAGAATTATTAAAGTGTATATAAGTTGATTGTTTGGTTGTTGAAAATGTAAGAATTTATACATAAGTTAATTAAAAGATGTTTGAATAATCTAAATTAAGGAATTATTGTATAAACAAATGAATTATAAGTATGAAATTATAATTAATGTGATTTACAATTGTGAAATAAACTTATGTATATAAGAAGTGAAACTATATGAATATATTTACGAATATGAGTTGTAAATAAAAAATGAGTTTGAATAAGAGATGAAATTTAACTTTGGTAAAGGTTAAATAAATTTTACTTTAGAATTGGAATCTGAATTGATTTATAAGTGGGAATTTAAGTTAAGTAAAACCAAATAATGTTTAAATGGAATATAACTTAAGTGAAGTTGAATGAAGTTGATTTTGGTATCAAAGTAAATTAATAAAGTTAAGTGATGGATGTAAACTTGAGTTATATAAATGAAATTCAACTTTTGCGGTTTAATGTATTAGCAATTGAATCAATTAATGGATTGAATGTTAATCAATTTAATGTAAATAATTGATATGAAATAATGAATGTAAGTGTTAATTCATTAAAATCTAATGTTATTGGAAGTTGAAAAATTGAATGAAACTCAATTTAATTAAACCAATTGAAAGTAAAGGTGTTAAACCAAAATGAATGAATAAAAGCAAAGGAATTTGGTTGTAATTAATATACATTGGTTGTTATATGATTGTTAGTTGATTGTATATAATTCATTAAGTATTAATGAAATTGAAAGCTAAAGTAATTGAAATCCAATTGGAAATTAAGTAAATCTTAAATAGAATTGAATTTGATTTGGAAGTGAACCAACTTGAATATGAATTAGTGAATATAAACTAATTGAAAATGAATGTTGGTAAAAACATCCACCGTTAATGAATCAAATGTGATTAAAATTGAAAACCTATTTCATTGAATATTAACGAGAATATCAATAAATATTTATTTGTTAAGGATGTTAGTTGAATGTTAGTTGGATAATAGTTGGTTGATGGTTGAATATATTGCTTTTACTGCATTTGCTATGTTGGCATATATAGTTATTATGTTGCTATATGTTGTATCAATACTATTGTCTATTTACATGTTTCTCATCTATTTGTTGAGTGTTTAGCAAGTGCGGATCGCGTTTGCTTCGCATTTGGAGCTCGCTTTCGCGCTATATTAGCCGTATATGCTCGCTAATAATATATAAGGTACATATCTTGGATTAAATATCGTACTTTTACACCTTTTTTTCCCCTGTGGGATGCCTCATCACTTGATGAGATGTATATTTGTTATATATATACTATCATTTTTTTTGGATCGAGCCGCGCAAAGGAGACTCTGGCGAATTTTTTCGAAAATTTAAGGCGTTAGAAAAAATTTGGGAATTTTTGGGAAAGTTTGTGAAAACTAAAATTAGATTTGGAATTGAAAGTTAAACAATAGTAGTTGTTTTTGAAAAGATAACTAGGTATGATTTGAAAACTTAGTAAAGTTATTGTAAGAAGTTTAACTATGGATTTTGGAAAGTTAATAGATTCTGTAACTTTTCTTACTTGGTAATTTCGGGGACGAAATTCTTTTAAGAGGGGGAAGATTGTAACGACCCAGAATTTCTGTCAATTAAAATTCGTATATTTAATTAATTTTAAATATTAATAAGTGAAATTTATAAGTCGAATAAATTTTATTTCGAATAATTAGATTTAATTAGATACTTAAATCGATAATTTAATATGGGAAATTACAGAAATAATTGGATAACGGGTTAAATCTGATTGAAATTGATTTGTAAAATTTTATTTAATTATATTGAAGTTAGAAATATGTTATGGAACTTTTAAAATTGAACTTAAAGTTAATTTGCGAAAATTGAATATTTTAATATTTAAATCGACTAGTGAAATTAGCCATTTTACCAATAGTCTCAGAATTGGACGAAACTAGTTCCATTGGATCTGTAATAGTTTGTTATTATTGGATTTCAATTTTCGTAGAAATCGGAGTTTTCGTTTGACCGTGGCAGCTCGAAACGCATCTAAATTGTTTTAATATTAATTTGGCGAGTTAAAATAGCCATTTTTCAAACTGTCTCGGATTTCGACAAAACTAGTTTCATCGGATCCGTAATGTGATATTATTGCATGGTTTCAAATTTCGTGTCAATCGGGTTTATCATTTGTCCGGGGCAAGCTAAAACGCCTAGAAATTTGATTTACCGATTTAATTTTAAATCGAACGTTTATTGCCATAACTCGCACAGATGATCGAATTAGCTTCCAAAACCTATTCCATTGTGTCCAGAACGCTGGATAAACCTTAGAAACGTCGGTCACCGTGCGTAAATCGAAGTTCAGAAAACCCAAAACGAATAGTGTTTTGAATATTTTTCTATATAAGCACTTCATTATTCTCATTTTCGAGAAAACTAAAACCTAACCCTAATTTGAACCTTCAGCCCCCGGCTACCATATTCAATGGCCGAAAGTTCAACCCTTTCTCCTCCAATTTTCTTCCAATCCGTATCTCATTTCGAAAATTTCTCAACTACAATATGGTAGAGCACTCCAAGTTCTATAAATCCAACGGCTACGATGTGATATGGAGTGGAGAATTGATGGCGGTTGGCGTTCAAAGCCCATCGTGTGTTCTTGTTTCGCGCGCAAGAGGGGTTGACCGAGCTTGCTATGGTTTCAGGCGTGGGTAGAGGGGAGCTAGAGCTTCCAAATGGAGGTGGCTGATCGTTGTGTGATGGCCTGTGGTGGTAGCGGCATCAAGCCCTAGGGGGCGGCCTATGGGTCGTGTTCGCGTGCGTATTACTGGAAAGGAGAAAAACATAGGGAGCGGCCAGATTTGCACGAAGGGGATCGTGCGGCCCTGATCCATTAGGTTTAGAAAATAAATAAAAAATGTTGTAAATTAATAATTATAAGTTCGTGTAAATTTAAATATGCATATCTTTTTCATACGAGGTCGAAAACGCACGAAACAAGTTGCGTTGGGTTCGTACGGACGAGCACTACGCTATGGAATTGGATTGGAGTCGTTTGGAGCTAGTGAAAATTTCGGGTAAAATTAAACGTCCGTTTAATTTTATTCGAAATAAAAGCTGAAAACGAAATTGAAAGCGAGGTGAGAACTTCTCACTCAATCGAATCGGTTTCGATTTTAATTTTAAATGGTTAGATTTAAAATTCTTAATTGTATGTTTGAATGATGATTGTTATATATTGATTGTTAGAATAGACATTATATGCCGTTAGTAAGCGGATGTTATTTATTAAAAACATATACCACGAATATTTCACAGTACAGTGAAATTGGTATTATTTATGTACTTGAAGTTGATTTCCCGCATTATATAGCGGATGGGACCCTATTGCGCCGCCTATTAAGCGGATAATATTTTAAATCCTATATACCGCGATAATTCCGTACTGGAATGTAATTGGTATTGTGCTAACATTTTTGGATGCAGGAAAACAGGTTGGAGGGATCCAACTGGATTCCTCAACAGTATTTATTTGATTATGGATATTTTGATATTCGTTGATTATCATATACAGATATATGATGTCGTTGTTATCGTGATTGACTATTTGGTGTATAGCATCATTGGGCCAATTTTGGAATTTTAAAAGGATTTTCAAAATGATTTTTGAAAGTATACGTTTTATAAAATATTTTTGGAATCGATTAATTTAAATAAATAAACGTTATAATTTTAATGTTATAAAAATTATGATTTTTGAGAAATATAGTTAAAAGTTGATTTTTGAAAATATGGGGTTAATGATTTTATAAAATAGTTTAAATTGGGATTTTTGAATTTATTATAAAAAGTTTAAAATATAGGATTTATGAAATTTGATTATTTTATAAATCAAAGAAAATGGTGAAATTTATAAAGGAGTTTAAAGACGTTTTAAAATAATAATATAAATTGATTTATGTAAAAGATTTATAAATTGATATTTATAAATTAAAAATATTTGGATTATAAAACGAGTTTTTATGAGTGTTAGAATGAATTGTAAACGAATTTCATAATTGAATGAAATTTATAGAATTATAAATGGTGAAGTTATAAAAGGAATTTTATAAGCGGTAGGTTTATAAAATTTGTAAAGTTATTAAAAGAATAATTTGGGTAAATAAATGAATCTTATAAGTTATAAGATTTACAGTTTAGGAAGTTTAAAAGAACGATTTTGTAAACAAATAAATTGTAAGTATTTAACTTATAATATGAACTTTTGGTATATAATTGAGTTATAAATTGAAGTAGGTTAATAAAGGAGATTTATAAAAGGAAGTTGTTACAAAATAAATAGAAATGGAATTTATAAACATTGTTTTATAAATCCACAAACGACTTATTTTGATAAGCAAATTGTTATAGCTTATTAATGGAGTTATATTCACGCTTTAGACAGTGAATAATCCTTTAAAATAAAATGTACAGAAATGGAGAAATTGGTTAACGAAGTATATTCACGTTTTTGGATAGTGAATATTATGTTAAAGAAAATGTTCTGGATGTGATGTTTTAAATAGAATTAAAACGATCCAACGATGTTTTTAAAATGTGTTAAGATTCGAAACCATAGATTTCAACATTCATTGTTGAAATAGACGTTTTCGAGAAATAGAAGGAGATGGTGGACAATAACACTGTTGCTATAGTAAATGATTTTTGAAAGGAAACGTTTTGTATAGTATTGGGATTTATATACCTATTATAATTTCGAATCCCCATACTATGGTTTTGGGTTGTCGTAACGATGTTTTGCGCAACATTCGTTTTGACCCAAATAAATATGTTTAAGTGAATGATTTCCTTAAAGAATGAAATATATACTTAATTTTGATTTAAGTATATTGAATATTTTCCAAGTGTAGAAAATAAAAATATTTGTGAACTACTTATTAATAAATAAGTATGGAAATGTTTTTCCAATGTGAAATTAAACGTTTTGATAATTTATCTTTTTGAAGATAAATTGAAAATGAATAATTGAAATCGTGTATTCATAAATATTTTGGAATGTAAATTCACTATAGAATTTATAAATGAAAAGGGAAATTGTTTAAAAATAAACGTTGATTTATTTTTGAAGTGTGGGAATTAATTTACGGATTTGGAACGTAAATATAAAGTAAATCGTTAAGGATTTATTTAATTGTTTTAAATAAACCATGTTGAAATGAAAGTATTTCCGCGTAAGGAAAATGATTGAAATTTGTTTTCAAAAGTGGTAAATGTGAAAAGTGATTTGAAAATTGTTTTCAAATGGTTGAAGTGTGAAAATTATATATCTTGTAAAGATATTTTTGGAAAATAAATAATTTGGAAAATTATTTGAAATCTGGCGATGTTGTGCATATCCATTGATAGTTCAATAACCGACTATCAATATTTACCTTTGAATGGGTATTTGTTGTGATTTGCTTGAATATGAATGCCACACTTATTTTTAAATAAGCGCTCACTATTCGGGTTAGCCGGGAAAGGACCCTGGGGTCGTATAACCCATTCTGAATATGTGATATGTTGTTATGAATTGCATTTGAAGACCGATGTTGAAGACCGGATATTTTCAAAAGCGAAAGGACAACTCGTCGAATGTCTTTTCATCGACCGGTCCCCGGTATAGAGACTCCATATGTGATGGGAAGTCCGGAAGTGATTAGTGAATATCCGGATTGCAAGGACTTCTTTGTAAGTGCCTTCGGTTCTGTTCGATCCCGGAACAAACTTGTAGGATAGTATGTCTGACATTACAAATTGAGATATAAAGCTGATTTCTTTCAAATATATTTCTGTTGGTGGCGGAGAATTTGTTCACTTATCTTAACGCCATTCTCTGAGACGTACGAGCTCAGAGGTTATGTAGTTGATGGTTATCAACGATATATTCCCAATTTGGTAATGTGACATGCTGAGTGTTGCTGTGAAATGATCATTGTTTGATCATTTGTGATATGATCATTTGTTTGATCAGTTATCTTTGTGATCATTACTTTGATCATTTGTTGACCCAAAGCATGGCTTTGTACCAAAGCGTGGCTATGTGGACGAGACTTCGTTGGACCTCACACCCCGGAAATGGTCAAAACAGGAAGGATGCGGTAAGGTTACTAGGGGGTAGCGCCCCTTTAGTGTATGTCATTCCTACTGGATAGAGGTGTTATCATGGTATGGAGCCCAGATACTTAACCTATGTTGTTGCTGCAAACTTATTACTTTGTGTTTGTTGGAAATCAAGGATCCTCGAATGTAGATCGGTTACGATCGGGGGATGACGTATTCATGTCAGTAGTTACCCAGTTGGGGGTAACACGGCCTTGTGTTGGCAGAGATCCGGTTTGGTTCTCGAGACGTCATTCCAGAGGCGTTTCCATGTGGAAATGGGAAGTTCCTTGGCCTGACCATTTGTTGGAAATCCAAAGAAACAATACGATCTTGTACGGTTTTAGTTGTAGAACCTGCCATTTACTTATGGCGATCACCTCTGTTTAGATGGTAGCTATAGTAGGCATACGATAATGGTCGTATGTTGGCTAAGATTTATATCTTTACTTTCGAAATGATTTTTCCTACACTATGCACTAGTAATAATATCAAATGTTTCTTTTTAATGCGTATCAAGCATCTTTGACTATCATAAGGAGAAATCTCCTCCGATTCTGCGTTTGCATTGTGTGTGTGTGCGGGAGGACTTATGGTAGTCTCATTTTTAAAAGCATTGTGAATCTATTTTAAAATTATCCTATTCTTTGTTTTAAGATAAACTGTTTTGAGTTCTCACACCAGTCACATGGCTGACTCGGAGTTTATTGTTTTCCTTCCTAAACTCTGGGTGCCCACCAATTTCCACACGGGCAGTCAAGAGTCAGGTTTATCAGGATATTCTGGAATTCAGGAGTTCCTGGAGGCAAGATGGATGGCATGGCGTATTCACTAGTATATAGTATTTCTTTTCCGCTATTTGTTGTTGTTTGATAGTTGTTCACTCTGATGATGTTATGAAATGTAATGTAATGTACTAACTGATATAGTTCTTTGTTTAAAGATATTCATTTATCTATTATATGTTGTTCCGCTGCGATTGTGAGATTCTGATATTGTTCTGTTGTTTTCTTTCTGTTCTGTTCTATCTTTTCTCTCTTCTTCTACCTTTTTCTTTTTTCTTAAAAACCCTAAGTGTTCGGTTTTCCAGCATTCGAGTGCTCGGCAGTTGATACAATGAATGTATTGATGTCGGTTTTCGAAAGTCGAAGAATCGGGTCCTTACAAAATTCGTCTGATATTATAATAGTGTCTATAGAATGTAAAATAGAATCTAGCTGAAATGCTTGCAGCTCACGTTCCAGCATAATTAGGCTTAATTAAAACCGTACCGGGGCTTAATGGAAAATAGATTCCATACAATCGCAGGGCTACTGGGGGTACCACCCTCACAGTACATGGTCTAGATCAAAGTACCGAGAACCACTCTCGATCCCCTACAACACTAGACCGGAGATACCCCTTATTGGATAGTCCGAATAAGATCACCCCGCGGTTGGGATCAACAACCGCCCACACAATCGAGATCAAAAGGGACTCTACATAGGGATGACCTTACCCTAATTAGGTGCTATCCACTTGGCCTTACTGCACCTCCCCTGTTTTAGCCATTCTTGGTTGATGAGGCTTGAGGCAATGTGTTACTTTTTAGAAAGCATTCACTTAGAATGCTCATCGCCCTCCAATGACGATGGCCTGATAGCATTCATCCATACAAGTTGTCCTGGGTCTAGACAAACCGAATCACCATCTTCATCATCTTCACGGTATTTATTAGCTACGATCAGACATGATCGAAGTGGTTTTCGAATAATCAAACCCGATCCCGGTCTCGTCGAAACGATCAGCACATTGGCTAATATTGATAGTCGGTTATTTAACTATCAAATTAAACAATCATTCAACCGATTATTTTATTTCCACTGAAAAACACCAAGTCTTATTAAATTTAGATTTTAAATAAATTAAATCACTTTATCCAAAACTATACACTTAATACAAAATTCTATAACAACTTCCTAGGTAAAACTGTAGCCAAAAACTACTTCTAAAATAAAACTATTATATAAGGTATAAATATCTAATGGTTATCCTATAAATCATAATACTAATGTAACCTCTAAAAGTAATTAACTACTACCATTAACTCAATTAATATTTACTTTAAAATTTTTAAAACAACTAACTAATAAATTTTTCTAAACATTATTTTAAAATCGCTTTTAAAACTTCTAATTTATACTTAAAAATCTTTCTTTGAAAAATACTTAGCCTTTCAAGAAAATACACTTCCCTTCCAATATAGCCCATCTAATCATTTATAAATCCTTCTTGATTCGTCCCAATTTAATTTACGTCCAAATCCCATAAATTTTATTTTCCACACTTTTTTCTATAAAACCTTTGTTTTTTTTAAATGATTTACTCATTCCATATAAATTCCCACCATAAATTTATAACTTCAAATTATCCACTGATAAATATACACTTTATTTATAAACCCAGTTTATAAATTCCATAGTCTCGTTCTCCTTTAATCACTATTTTCAAACACTTAAATGATTCTCAAATTGATTTTTCTGAATTAAATTCCCTTTAAAATTTATTTCTTGATTTATCCAAATTGCCTTTCAAATTTACTCGCCTCTTTTAATTTAAAAATCTTATTTAAATTTGAAATATCGACTTCATACTTTATTTCAAAATTCTCCTCTTATTTTTCAAACTCATTTACATCTAGAATTTAAAATAAAAATTTTAATTCTTAAACAATATCGCTTAAGTCCTTAAACCTCGTTAATTCACATTTATTCAAAATCTCTATTTTCCCATACCTCGGAATTTATTAAATAGGATTTCAAAATCAACTATGTAGCTTTTTCCAAATTCACTGTTTTTATTTATTCAACCCCACTATAAGTACTTTACTTAAAAATTTCCTTTTTTATTATCTCTCATAACCCAATATTTATATTTTGATATTTCAAAATGCCAACAGTATATCATAGCATCCAATAATTTAATTTCTCCTTATAACCTTTCACAGATTATCAAATGAATCATATCACTGAATATGAAAATGAATTTCAATATTTTTGAGGAATCCAGTTGGATCTCTCCAACCTGTTTCCCTGCATCCACAGATGTAAGCACATTATAAAAATACCAATCCTACTTCGAGGGGGATATCCCTGTATATAGGGTCATCCGCTATTATGCAGGGGCATAGGGTCTCATCCGCTATATAATACGAGAATATCAATCACTCCAATATATATATATACATAAAATATATTCCATCCAGACTTATAATAATTATCAAACTTAATCATTCAACCAATAATTAATTTTATTACTTAAAAATTAATTACAGGAATTCCAAGTTGAGTGAGATTGACTCACCTATGACTTTTATTTGCAAACCGTTTCTATCTCGACTTGTTACTTTCACTCGAACCTTGTATAAATGAAATTTTAGAATTCATTAGTATTTGCCATGATTTTAAACTACCATTAATATTCACCTTTTTTTAAATTTAAATATTTTGGGTTAATAGAATTTTAACCACTTTAATGTTTAATTTCCCGATAAATGACATATTAAATCAAAAAATTAAATTACCCATTTTTAAAATTAAGTAACTTTTAAATTAAAATGTTATAGAATTAAATTACCTTATACATAATTTTTCTTCTTCTTTTTCTTCATCTATATATATATATACTGAACTAGGTTCGTATCTAATGAGTGAAATAATACACCTTGTTGTTTTACATATATAAAGTTGATTAAATTTAAAACAAAACTGCTTTATCTTGCTGTTAATTTCTGAGAAGTGAAATAATAATCAATAATTAATTTAAAAGTTTTAACTCAAGTAACATTAAATTGAAAACGTTTGAAATTAAATTACCTTAACGTGTTGGAAACAAAAAATCAACTAGTTCTGCACTCAAGCTATACGCGGGATTTTCTGACCTCGTTGAACCATCGCCACTCGTTCGAATCCCTAAATTGCCAATGCTCCACCATCCTAGCTCACGTGCATGAATGCCAAAGATGAGCCAAACCCCTACGTCGTGAAACTATCCGCATCAAGCTACTGCGTTTCTCCCTCACGCCGTCGCTCAAACAAAAACTCGTCGATGACAAGCCTTGCGAAACAATAGGCCTCGCCACCCTCGCGATCTTCCCACCTTCATCCTCCTTTCTCTCTAAACTTCCACTCAAAAACGAACAGGGATGAGTCGACGAATTTTGGTTGAGTTTCCCTAGGTTATTTATTTTGATTAGAATTAGAAAGAGAGTGAGGCCATTTTTATGAACGAACATGTTATTATTTTCTTTTCGTTGATCGATTTGTTCTGAAGGTTTTGAAACGAAGGTATCGAATTCTCTGATTAGTATTGATGGTAGGGAAAAGGACGAGGATATATATAGTGAAGGAGACGTGATTTTTGAAAGGGGTTGCCGTGTTGAACCAACTTGCTACAGTGATTGAAGAGAAGTGAAAAAGATCTGATGTGAATGGCATTTTGACCCGTCAACAAATATAAATTATATTTAAATTCAAATCGTCATGAATATGAAACTTAAAATTTTTAACCTCCTATCGAGGTATGCCGCAAGGTGTTTATAATGTTATACCCTTATTCCGAACGCAATGGAAAAGATTTCCAGTCCTAATTTTATGGAGAAGATAGCTTTTTGGACCCAGTTATTAAATTGATTTTTCAATATAAATTTCAGCGCTTACATACCGTACGACCAAAATGTTATGAAATTTGAAATTCGATAGTAATCCACGATTACGATCCAATGGAACTGGTATCGTCGAATTTTGAGACTGTGCCACACAAGGCTATTTTTAAATGTCAATATAAACGATACATTTTTGAAACTGAAAAAATCATTTCCAGTTTCATTACCTTTAGTATTGTTAATATAAATTTTATAAGCCTTCAAATTATTTTTAACAAGCTTTAAAACCAAGATTCAATATATTACCCAATTTCCACTATTAAATTCAATAATTTAATTATCAAATAAATATTGATATTTGAAATTCAAATTGAAGATTAAATTTTAAATATTTAAAATAAATTAAATATTCCAATTTCAAGTATACAAAATTTTGGGACGTTACATTCCTACCCTTTTATAAGAATTTCGTCCCTGAAATTGCTAGTTAAGAAGAATGGTCCAATACCCGTTTACAATTTCCCAAAACCACACGGTTTCAACGACTTTCCAAAACAATCTTTTTAATAAAAACACTCACTCATACAACTTTCCAACTCACTAACAGGTTCCAAATAATATTACCTATGCAACCATTTAAATTATAATTTAAAACCAAATTCTAAATTATCAAAATCTTCTCAAAATTTATCTAACTCCTTAAATTATTGAAAAATTTCGCTAACGTCTCCTCTGCGCGGCTAGATCGGAACAACTACAAAATGCCTCTACGGACCCTAAATTTTCTAAAGAAAACAAATGCCAAGTGGCTAGATAAGAAAATCATCAAATTTCATATGACAATTTGAAATACATACCTTTCTATCAAGCAATTCAAATTTATCTTTTGAAATCAACAACACAAATTTTCCTTTGCTATTAAATATCGGTATCTTGCTTAGCAACAATATCCCATCATAGAATTTAAAATCATTTTATTCACTTCTTTACAAAATTTTCAATATTTGCTTTTTTAAGCCCATACGATATACATATACCATCCATACGCAATACCAAATCCGATCGCTCGCTCGATCACACAATTTCACTCCCAAACTAGTATCATCCACCCGACTTCCTAGTGCGGACTCAGATCTGGTTTCTTGATCAAAACTATCATTCTCCTTGCAGAGTCGCATACTATGATATAGAATTTCCAGAATCAATCAAAAATCCATATCTAGGTTCGCCGTCGAAAATCGAGTGAAGTATCCAAACTCGGATCGATATAATTATCTCGAAATTCTGTGCTCAAATCTTGATCAAATTGCTATGCGAATAATAATATACCTACATCCTACGTATTTACCTCAATTGATTATTAGCTATATCAGTTCTCTTTTTATTCACATTTATTTTGATTTCCGTTTACTTATTCACAATTTTCCCCTTTCACCACTTTTATTAAATCTTCATTCAAATACTTACTCAATATTTTCCACATACCAATTTTACTTAAGAATCTCTCAATTTTCTTTAGTTTACTATAAATATCTTATACAACCTTCTATATTTATTTTTCTACTTCACCACTGAAGTTATATCCATTTTTATTTAATTTAGAATTTCAGTTCCATTTATTTTCAATTTTCCTTCCAATTACTAATTTATTTCCAAATTAAATCAAATATTGACTTCTTTTATCGGCCACCTCTCAAACCACATTTAATTAATCAATTCCCTTAATTAGTTCCATTAACTAATTTATGTATATCCCAATCAATTTTTATTTCCAAACTTTTTATTTTTTTGGCACATACGAACTAATTTTCCGACTTCACTTTACTTACACAATTTATATTAAATATCATTCGAATATTCAATTTCAATTCATTTGCTTACCCATTAAATTAATTAGTTTACTTGCTAATTTTGTTTTCAATCCTTTGTTTTGTTTGGTCTAATTTGGGCTAAATTTCCAGATCTCTCTTAGTTCAAGTTAATTCCCTTTTTAGTTAAATTTTCAAATTTTATAAGTTTAAACTTACTGATATTCTATTCACTCATTCCTTTCCATTTTATTTCACTTAATTGGTTTATTTTACTCATTTATTTTAATTCAAATTTAAACATTATTCGACCGCTCAGTTCCAATTTCCATTTAGTTACATAAATTTGTTCCTTCAAAAATTATTTCAAACTTGATAAATTTTTATTCAATAATTATTTCTAGTTGACCTACTTAGGCTTAATCACTTAAATCCACTTTAATTCATATCTTATAAGTCTTCAAACTTATTGATATTCTACAAACATTTTTAGACCGACTCCAGAATCTTTAAACAATCACTTAAGTATCTCAAAATCATTTTTGAAATCAAATGTATCCAAAATCCTTTGGTAAATTCAATTATTCCTATGCAATTCAAAATCAAAACAGTTTTTCCAACCCAAATTTCATCATTCACAACATTTAGGTAGCAATTCCTCCCTTGGAAACTCGAAAATGAATATCGATGATGCTGCAGTCATTACCGAAATTATTTTCCAGCGACCGAAGTAAGTTTAGTGCTTTTACTCTTAAAAATATTTTTAATTCCAAATCCCGCCAGATTTCATATCCAATTCAGAAATATTTTCGAATAATATCACCATTATTCCTCCAAAGCCTTTGAAATCATTGTCAGACCCAAAGGTAATTAATTTTTTCCAAATTTTCGAATTTCAAATCCTTCCAATCTATATTCAAATATTACCCCGGAATTTTATTTTTTTCAATTATAAATCAAATTTATATTTCACATTTATAAATTCCATTCTGGTATATGAACTAATTTCTTAAATTTTGGTTATAATATCATCTTTCATTTCAACTGCCATAAAACAACAATAATAATTCAATATTATCATTTTCTAACAACCAAGCAACCATATATAACTATAATAATTTAAGAAAAATATTCTTTTTATATATAAATATAATTTGTGTAAAATTATTTCATTCACGCCATTTAGACAACATTATGTCAAATTGTTCTATCCGAGTGTTTAGAGATCCCTATCGATAATGTTAATTATTAGTATTGACCAGAATCCATAAGCCACTCAACAAACCAATCAACACAATATAAAACGATTTTATATTCACTAACAAATACGCGCTTATATCTATTTATACACTCAAACTCATTCTAAGGTACCACTTATCCCATCTCTGATGAGTAATTCCCATCAGAACCAAGGTTCTCGCTTAACCTTCAGCTCTGATACCAAGTGTAATGGCCCACAAATCCGTACCCTTTTGAGTCGATAATATTCTTCATCAGCTCAACTCAAATTGGACGAAAATGCAAATCGTTAGGATTAAAGAAGAAGGAGATAGAAGAAGAAATAGAAGGCAACATCAAAATCACACAATCACAGCCGAACAATATATAAAAGATAACAACTGATCTTTACACAAAAAGAAATATTTCTATTTTATACATTACATCATCAGAGTGCGACATCAAACAATAACACAATACTACACGGTCATAATAACTTGTCCTCGCAAAGGTGAAGATATACCATACATGGCGGAATATAAGTCAGATACGTGATATACGTCACCGTCATCCAGCTCATTTTCTGAGCTCCGTAGGTTCCTATCCTGTATCTATAGTATTATGTCTGAACCGAGCATTATAATAAAATAACACCCGAGTTAGTTTGGAAAACCGACGTGAGAAAACGCACTCAATTGGATTATTAAAGTTTTCAAAATCCTTTGAAATCAAAGTATCTCGTAAGACCACGTAAAAAATAAAAATGCAGGGTTTTACCTTGCGATAACCAAAACATTTTTATTAAGTTCGTCTGATATTATAATAGTGTCATGGAAAGTAAAATAGAATCTTCCATAACTTCTGGCTCGTTTAGGGTTACGGGAGCCATAACCAGTCAGAACGAAGCTCTCTGTGAGTTCTACGACTTTGACAGCTTTCAGCCGTCAATGGATAGTTTAAAGCCCAAAAACGACTATCTGAATCTCAATCGGGTCTCAGATGTTTTTTACCCATCGTTTTTTCGACACGAGGATTTTTACAGTAAAACGGGATTACCGAGGCTGGCCTTCGATTTACCATCGCTGGAGAGTGGTGCACCATGTTACTGTTCCGTTTCAAATCCATGCACGCATTTCTAGAAGTTGTACGGCACTGTTTCGCCATTTCGGACGGATGTTGCACCTTGCACCGTGGATGTTGCACCCTATACTGAAATGTTGCATCTCACGTTCCAGCATAGTTGGACACAATCAAAACCGTGCAGGCGCTTAATGAAAAATGGATTCCATACAATGGCAGGACTACTGGGGTACCGCCCATCATAATACCTGGTGTAGATCATAGTACCGAGGACCACTCTCGATCCCTTACAACACAAGACCGGAGCTACCCCTCACTGGATAGTCAGAATAAGACACCCCACGGTTGGGATCAGCAACCGCCCACACATTTGAGATCAAAAGGGACTCTACACAGGGACAACCTTAACCAATTGGGTACTACCCACTTAGCCTTGCTGCACCTCCCATATTTTAGCCATTCTTGGTTGATGAGGCTTGAGGCTATGCGTTATCTTTTTAGAACATATTCACTTAGAATGCTCATCGTCCTCCAATGATGATGGTCTGATAGCATTTGTCTACACAAGTTGTCCTAAATCTGGACAAACCGAATCACCATCTTCATCATCTTTACGGTATTCTTTAGCTACGATCAAACAGGATCGAAGTGGGTTTCGAATAATTAAACCCGATCCCGGTCTCTTCAAAACGATCAACGCATTGGCTAATATTGACAGTCAGTTATTTAACTATCAAATTAAACAATCATTCAACCAATTATTTTATTTCCATTGAAAACACAAATTCTTATTAAATTAGATTTTAAATAAATTGAATCACTTTATCCAAAACTATACACTTAAAACATTTAAAATAAAGCTACTTAAATTCTTTATTCAAAATAATACTTATGAAATTCGTTAATAACTTCCCAAGTAAAACTTTAGCCAAAAACTACTTTTAAAATAAAACTGTTATATATTTATCCTATAAATCATAATACTAATTTAACCTTTAAAAATAATTAACTACTACCATTAACTCAATCAATATTTACTCAAAAATTTTAAAACAACTAAATAATAATTTTTTCTGAACATTCTTTTAAAACCACTTTTAAACTTCTAATTTATACTTAAAAAACTTTCTTTGAAAATATACTTAGCTTTTTAGGAAAATACATTTTGCCCTCCAATATAGCCCGTCAAATCATTTATAAATCCTTCTTTATTTATCCCAATTTAATTTACATCCCAATCCCATAAATTTTGTTTTCCATACTTTTTTTATAAAACCACTCTTTTATTTAGTTTTAAACGATTCACTCATCCCCTTATAAATTTCCACGGTGAATTTATAATTTCTAATTATCCACTGATAAAAATTCACTTTATTTATAAACCTAGTTTATAAATTCCATAGTCTCATTCTCCTTTTAAACACTATTTTCAAAACACTAAATCGATTTTCAAATCGATTTTTCTGAATTAAATTCCCTTTGAAACATATTTCTTGATTTATCCAAATTACCCCAAACCTTACTTTCAAATTTACTCGCCCATTCTAATTTAAAAATCTTATTTAAATCTATAACTTCAACGTCATGCTTTATTTCAAAATTCTCCTTTTATTTTTTTCAACTCATTTATATCTTGAATTTAAAATAAATTGTGACGACCCAAAATGTCCAACATTTGAAAATTAAAATATTTAATTGATTTTAAATGTTTGAAAGTTATTTTAACTTGAATTTCAAATATCAGAATAAATTTGGCAATTTAATTATTAAATTTAATTTATTGAGATTAGGTAAAAAAATTGAATCTTTAGTTTTAACCTGTTTAAAAATATTTTCAAGGCCTAGAAAATTTATATGAATAATACTGAAGATGATAGAAGCTTCGGAATTGAATTTGAAAGCGATTTAATCAGTTTTAAAAATATATCGTTTAAATCGATATTTAAAAATAGCCTTACGGGGCACAGTCTTGGAATTCGACGAAACCAGTTCCATTGGATCCGTAATATTGTATTGTTATCGAATTTCAATTTTTGTAGTGTTTGGAGTGATCGTGTTACAGTACGATAAGAAAACGTGCTGAAAATTAAATCGAAAATCGATATCACAACTGTTTCAAAAGGCTATCTTCTCCATACGATCGAATTTGGACTCGAAACCTTTTCCATTGCGTTCAGAGAAGATGTATAACCTTATGAACGCCTGGCGGCACGCCTCGATTGGAGGTAGAAATTTTCAGCTCGATTTCAATTTGTTTAAATTCAAATTTCAAATTTAATTTGATATTTAATCAGTAAAGAATAAATACTGTTGATTCAACACGTTTCATCATTTGGATATCTGGCTTCTTCTCTCTATGAAATTTGAACATGCATTTAAAATAAAAATAAAAAATATATGAGATAGACATCTCGTTCGTAAGAAGGAAAGCAACGAAAAAAAAATTATTTCATACAAAAAGATTCATATTACAGCCTCTCTAAAAATTGAAATCGAAATAGCCTCCTTCCCAAGCCGATCGAATCCTCTTCAGCAGATAAAAAACAAAATCGAAAATGGTGGCCATCTCCTATTCAAACCAAAATCGCTTCAATTAATTCTTTAACCGAAATCGATTCGTTCCATAAAGAAAGGGCAGAGATAATCGCGACGGGATTGCTAGCACTAAGGGAATGGCATCGCAGTGCATTGCAGCTGGAGGAAGAGCAGTCTTGTGCAATCGCGATTTCGAGAATGGGGCGACACTTGATTCGCGTTGGAGGCAGGCGACATCTCGACATTGTGGGTCGCATGGAGTTTTGGGTCGGCAATTTGGGAAGCTCGAGCATCGTGCGAGGTCAAACAAGTTTCGATTTGATGTAGATCTTGAGGCGACAACTTTGGGTTCGATTTCGAGCGTCGCGTTCGAGGCGGCGCGGCGTCTCATGATGGGAACAGGCATGCGTGAGTTTGGATCGTGATAGTGTTCACGATGGATGAAGTCTAGGGCTCGGCATCGACTTCTAGGGCAGAGGTCGATCGGCGAGAAGTGGGATCGTGGTGGCTGAGGGTTTGCCATGATTGTCAGAGAGGTACGATTTTATTTTTTTACATGTTTATATATATAAATTCAGAATACAGGAAACAGGAATTATTTTATATAAGTAAAGTTTGAAAAATAAATAAATATAGATATTAAATTTATATAGACATTTTCAAAGAAAAGGATAAAATATTTATATATACACATATATAGGATTTAGGGATATAAAAGTTTATACAAAAAAAAATTGATTTTCAATGTCTATAAATAGATTTTCAAAATAAATAAACTTATACATATTTTTAAATCTACCTGTTTAATTTAATTTTTTTTACTATGAAGATAAATTTAATTAATAAACGTATTCAATTTATTTTAGTTATCCAAAATTATTTAAAAAGGAAATTCAGTTTTTAAACTTAACTTTTAGTTGAATAAACTGTTAAAAAGGATGTGTTTAGAAATTAAAAGTACTGGTTTAAAATTAATCTATTTAATTATCTTAAGATACTAAAAGGGGATTTTGGTTTAGAATTAAATTAATAAAATCATTGGATAATTAAAGTACCAAATTGAAAATTGATTTTGGTTTAGATACTAAAAGGGGATTTTGGTTTAGATTTATTTCGAATATTAATAAATTGTATAATTGTTTATACAAGGTTTAAAGATCATGAAAAACAAACTGGAATGGAAAATGGATTGTACGCAAAGCAAAGGTGAGATCTTCTCACTCAATCAAATATTTCTCTGATTTAAATTTTGAATAGTTAGATTTGAAATTGAATGTGCTTGGATGATTGATTTATTATCAGTTATATTAGTTGAGACCCTAAACGCCGCATAATAGCGGATGATATTATATTAAACCCATATACCGCGATATTCTACCTCGAAGTGGAATTGGTATTATATATGTATTTGGATTTGTTGATTTCCCGCATTATATAGCGGATGAGACCCTATGCACCGCATAATAGCGGATGATATTTTATAAATTCAATATACCACGATATTCCACCTTGAAGTGGAATTGGTATTTAATTGTTGTGCTAATGTCTGTGGATGCAGGGAAACAGGTTGGAGGGATCCAACTGGATTCCTCAAAACATTTTGATTTGAATTCAAAATTTTATGTTGATTATTTACAATCTATGTGTGACTATTTGTGATCGAAACCATTGACGGCTAAAATTTAATCGAATATTTTTAGAATCTTAGGATACCAGAAATATAAAATTGGATTTTTGGAAATTAAAGTAGAAAAGCCTAAAACATTACAATTAAAGTATTAAAGTTGATTTTTACAATCCGGTCGAATTAATTCCAAAAAATATGGGAAAATATTTTAATAAAGTAATTTCGAATAATATTTTTTAATAGTTGAAGAATTTATTTAAGATACGTATTTTAAATAATTGGAAGAGATAAAGGAATTTATTTTAAAAGGAAATAAATTTAGAAATTAAATTTGGAATTTAATTTGGAATTGAAATTAATTTTAGAAATCGATTCGGGAATTAATTTGGAGTTAAAATACATCTTAGGAATCGATTTGGAAATTTGATTTGGTGTTTTGGAAATAAATTGGGAAATCGATTTGAAATTAATTTGGTGTTAATAAATAAAACATTGGGAAATTGATATGAAAATTTATTTGTTGTTTGAAATAAATTTAGAAATAAATTTAGAAATAAATTTGGAATTGAACTTGGTAATTGAAATAATTTAAAAATCAATTTGAAAATTGATCTGGTGTTGAAAGTGAATACTTGGGAATCGTTTTGCAAAATCGTAAATTAATAGATATTTAAAATTTAAATCCACAATGAGAATTTTATAAAAGAAAGAGAAATTTGTTTTAACAATAAATATTGTTTTATTTTCAAAAAAAGTTGGAAAGGAATTAATAGATCCTGGACGTAAATTTAAATAAATCCAGAAAGATTTACAAATTGATTTGAATGAACCCTTTTAGAATGGAAGGTGTACTTTCCCTGGAAAGCCGAATATATTTTTAAAATAACTTTTGAAATAAAATTAAAAGTTCTAGTTTGGTTTCAAAATAATATTGTTGGAGAAACTATTTTGGGAATTGTTTTAAAACTTTAAAGTAAAGATTTATTTAAAGAAGTATAGAAGGAATTATTTTAAAAAAAGATTAAATTGATATTTGATTTAGAAAATAGTTATTAGAATACTTATACTCTATCTACTAATTTTATTTTAAAATTAGTTTAGACTTGAAGTTTTTTTTATAAGATATTGATATAAGTCATAACTAATATTTTAAATAGGTTGTTACAAAGTGGTTCTTATTTTAGATGTTTCCAAATATATGTTTTTGGACAAGTGATTTAAATTTTTGAAAAGTATTTGGACTTGGCAGAATTTCAGTGGAAATGAATATGTGTTTGGGATATACTCCGCATAAAGAAATTGATTTGAAAGTTGTTTTCAAATGGTTGAAGTGTTAAAATTATATCTTGCGAAGATATGTTGAAAATAAAAAATTGGGGAAAATTATTTGAAATCCAGTGATTGTTGTGAATGATGATTGATACTTAAATAACAAACTATCAATATTGGCCTTTAATCGGCAATTGAATTTCGATGCGACCAGGAGTCGAATTCCAACTGGATATTCGAAACCCACATCGAACCTTTGTGATTGTGATGGATCTTTTGTTTAAAAGATCAACGTGGAGATTGTTATTATTTGTTTGAAAACAGAATGAACACTTATTTTTAAAAATAAGCGCTCTTTATTCGGATTTGCTGTGAGAGGACCTTGTGTCATAAAACCCATTCCAAATAACGATACGACGAAATAGGATTGCATTTGAAGATGGTGTTGAAGACCGGGTTTTTTCGAAAGTGAAAGGATTACCTGTCGAATGTCTCTGCACCGGGTTGCTCCGGTATAGAAATTGTAATGTCCCACCTTTTCGCACGCTTTAAATCGACACACATGCCAATTCAAACCATACGGAAGGGCGGATTGTTATGGGGTAAATAAGATAAACATAGAGAAGATTAAGAAAGAAGAAAAAAACAAAATAGAATCTTGCAGCGGAATGATAAAATATAATATTAAATACATTTCATAAAACTGTTTACAAAACATTTGATTTTTCATTATACAATAAATATCAGAGTTTACATACTAATAAATATCAATAAAGTGGAATCAAATGGTGTAGTGGAATAATATAATAGATAATAATACTACAAATCTTCGTCTTCGTCCTCCATAATAAAATCTTCAAATCCTGACGGACTGGCCCGAGCGGATTGAAAAGACAAAACACTCGAGTCAGAACTAAAAGATCTTATGTAAGTTAAATCAACAGAGATAAATATGAGTGCAGTAATGTGACGCCCCACCTCTATACCCACACTAGCCAAGAACACTACGGTCTAGTGCTGTCAACTAACATGGAGAATAAGGCTGTTGAGGAGCGACCATCCATGTAATTGCTTATCACACGGTGGCTATAAATAATCTTCGGAAACAAACATAGAAATAATCATAACACAAATCAGTCACAGATATCCATATCACAAGGGCGGAAGAAGATATGAATATATAACTAACACATGAAAGTGTACATCAGAGTAGTGGTCAGTAAGATCCACGATAATACAAAAGAATAGAAACATGTGCTATACAAAAGAATACAACTATGAGTCTATATCTCAAGTGTATACAACAAAAAGTGCTAATCTAAATAGTTAGCCAAAAGTCAGAGTGATGAATCCCTGGGAAGAAGTCAAGCAGAAGCACCTGTAACATCTCGGTCTGACCCGAGTATTATTTAAGAAAATAATAAACAGGTCAGTCTAGCTATAAATATCAGATGACATGATATAACATAAAAGATATGGCATAAACATAAAATATCCATAATGACATACCACTATAAGTATGTAAATAATGATCAACAAAAGATCAATCAATAAGAGATAATCAATATCACAAGAATCTTCTCAAAGATTCGGAAAGGGCATCATACCCCCAAACTTGTACTCATAACAAGTCAATGACATAAATTCTAGAAATCAATGCAAGAAGTCCAGAAATCATAGAAAAGAGAAAGAGGCCTATCACATGACGGTCCGAAGACCAAGGGGAGCTACCCCACATGTGTGAATGGAATCACACAGATTAAGGTCCAGACTAACCAAAAAGCAAAAAGGTATGTGTGAGTGGAATCACACAAGTGGTGTCTAGTCTAACCTCGCAACAAGAGACATCGCACAGTTGCTAGTCTAAATCATCAGAATGATCGTCATGATCAACGAGAAGTGTCAATTACACTAAGCTAGTAAATATAGAAGTTTAGCTTCGTGTCCCATAACCACTTGCTTAACTTAAATATTTACAAACAAACTGTAAATCTTCACTAATAAAATTGTCACAAGAGGTTCAATCGAACAAGTCCAAGAATTAACCGACGAAGTGAACGCAAGCGTTTCATACCACTTGTTTTACTAAGTCGTTTAATTAGATTTCTCATCCGAGTGAGGTAAAGGTTTGTATATACTAATAGATTGGAAAACGGTTTAAGAAAAGAGCTTTGTTATTAAAAATAGAGTTGAAATTGTTTGTTAAAAGAGTTTTGATATTTACTACTAGTATTGAAACCTTTATATTATAAAGTGACAAAACACAGAAGCAATTGTAGAAACAATCAGTCACAAAAATCGCATACGGAGATGTGAATAAAATCCAAGGAAATCATCTCAATGTTTTTCAGATAAGATCCCCTACGGAGGGGGGGTCCAGGGGGTGGCAACCCCCCAAGGTGGGGGTGCGGGGGCAACGCCACCGTTTACGGGGTTCGACCTGCCCGGTCAGGTCGCGGGGGTCCAGGGGGCAGCGCCGTCGGCAGGGTGCGGGGCAGCGCCCCGACCAAAACGGTACGACCTAGTGAAGGGAGCGACCTATCGGGATAAGGTCCAACGACCTACGAGTTAAGGGTCCAACGACCTATAGGTTCACGCGACCTAGGTGGAACACGACCTACGAGATAGGCAAGTGGAACGACCTAAAGATGAATGGGTCGAACGACCTAACGTGAGCACAGGTGAAGCGACCTATCGGTCCAACGACCTAAGGGGAAAAGGCAACCTAGGTCTAACGACCTAACTGCTCACGACCTAAGGGTCTAAAGGCCACGCGACCTAGAGGAAAACAAGGTTAGGCGACCTAAGTGGGTTCACGGCCTAACGACATAAACAGTCGAGCGACCTAACGACAAAAAGGGGCGAACGGCCTAATAGGTGCGCGACTTAAAGCCATCGCGACCTAACGACCTAACAAGGTCATACGATCAAGTGGTTTCCAACGACCTAACGGTGCAACGACCTAAGGCCAAACGACTTAAGGGTTCCAGTAGAGATCGACCTAAAGGAGACGCGACCTAAAAGAGGCGCGACCTAACTCAAACAAGCATTTCGATGACCCAGAGTCATGCCTAGCGACCTAGACCCAAACGACCCACGACCTAGCGACCTTGCGACCTACGACCTAACTCCGAGCGAGCCAAATCCGGGCAGAACGACTTAAATGCAAGAAATTCACCAAAACGCTAAAAATTGGAGTTTTTTCGCCAATCCAATCCAAACCAAATGCAAATGTGCGTGCAAACATGATAGGGAATCATTCCAAATAGTCCAATATAGTTATAGGCTAGAATTGTGAGATAAAATCTCACCTTTGCACCAAATATCAATGAAAATGAAGTTTTAAGCAAGCAAGAATCAATCCCTCTTCTATCTAAGCACAAGAAACTTGAATCCAATGCCGCCTTCTTGAATTTGGAGTAGAAAGATGGATTGCAATTGAATTTGAGTTTTGGAATTTTAATTTCGCATTCCCTCCACCATTTTTGAAGAAGCTTGAAGGCTTAGGCAAATAGAAATGAAGTTATGAAGAGGAGGGGTGAAGGTTGGGTCTAATAGGCTAAAAGCCCAACCCAAAGTCTCAAGTGAAAAAGTAGCGAAATTCTACTATCTCCAATAATATCAATGTTTATACTTAAAAATGTTGTAAAGAGCATTTCGAACTCAATGGAAGTGGTCTCGAGTCCTAATGTGCCCGTTTGCAAAAAGTAGCTTTTCGGACCAAAATCCGATTAACGATTTAATATTTAAATAAAATATTTAAATATAAACTCGACAAATATGCGGGTTGTTACAAGTAACTTAAGAGAACTCGGGATTTACATCTCCTAAGGATCCATTAAACTATCTACTATGTAGTATATTTCGCTATTATACTAGTGTATAATTTTAAAATAAACTTACTTTTAAATAGCGTTAAGGCTTTACATTTTCCACCTTAACACAGTTATATATTCCCATAGTCTATACAGTACCGTAATCTCCCCCGTACTGGGCGTCATCAGAGGGCACTCCATAGGTATGGTACAAAACCAAAATCGTATAAGGCGCGCTAGGGTAGGTGACACGGCACAACTAGGCAATGGCAGGTTAGATATACCAATTGCTATCTGGACTGGTGGTAACGCATAACTGCAGCTACCGCCCACCTCGAACAAACACCCCTCCAAAAAAAAAAAAGGTAGCCACCGAATCAATCCAAAGTCAGAGTATAGTATCGAAGGGATGTGTCCGATAAATGGCGCTAACCCCCTTGGCCCGAGAATCGCTCCTGTTTTAGGCACCTTATGCCAACTCACGGGAGTCGGGTCCACGTATTTACCTCAAAGGAAACGCCGCCACCATCTTACTTTGTTCTGGAATCTCCACCGCGTACACGGTTGTTAAAGTGGTTTTCGGAGTTGGCAGAGAGTATGACAACTTCCGATCCCGGTCTCTTCAAAAACCAAACGTTATTATAACACCGCGGTCTTATCAAAATAGTTTTACTTTCAAAACCAGAATATATACCCATTTTAAAACCATATAATATGATACCATTTTTCGTTTTAAAAACCAAATAAATTTGATATCATTTATAAACCCAAATCAGTATAATATCATCTTTATTTCACATATATCTTTTCCATAATTATACCGCTTTAAAATTTATAATATCTGAAACCCAAACATTTGAATTATAACTTTCAAAGCATAATACTTCGAAATTCATAGCTTTAAAACCATAACTTTCAAAACTTAAATGGTTTGGATATTCAACAGTAGATAAAATAAAACAGTTGAATTTAAAATTTCTTTATAAAGTAAATAATTTCCATGCCTTTACGATTTTATTTACTTTAAATTCAGTCTAAACCCATAACCTTTAGATTCACTTTCAATTTGCATAAAAACACATCGATTTCAATATTTTCAAACTTTGAGTATTTAATAAATTTCAAAACTAAGGTTGGGAATTTCTATTCAACAATTCATTGTCTTATTATTAAGTTTTGAAACTTTTAGATAATAGATCCATAACCATTTAAAATAAAACCCAATTTATTAACACTATATATTTTCTTCCATTTATTTATACCAGATATTCATTTAATTTATCTTGAATAAAAATCCAGTTATAAATATCATACCTTTAAAATTTCCAAGATTAATAAGTTTACACCAACTTGTGGAGTTTAATTTTTAAATAAGCCCAATTCCAAATAAATTTCCAATTTAATTTCCAATCTTGATTGATTTGAACTATTTCAAACTCTATATATATACACACAATATCTTAAACCTGTACTTAATCATAAATATAAATTATTGAATTCTGTTTTTCAACTTATTTATTTTCATTTAATAAATTCATACATAGCTTAAATTCAATAAATCAACTATATATGTATATATAAAATAAGATTTTATATAAGCTCAAAATTAATATTTATTAAACCGCATCCTATCCAAACCATAGAAATCATTTCAAAACTAATTTTATATATATACCGCGGTGCCTGTATATAATTTTCTATCTTATGGTCAAGTGATATGGATATTTATCATTTCAATCCGCAAATTTAAAAATAAAAAAAATGCGGTTGTATCTCATTTCAAACCGCAATCCCAATGAAATGAAAATGCATAATACCTTGCAGTTTATGTAATATAGAACACACCATCCATTCACCCAATATCAATCATCAACCAATTTTATTTCATTCATCATCAATTTAAACAAACATCAATAGAGCATATAAAATATAACAGGTATCAACGAACAGTTTATATTCAAAATAAATAAATAAATAAATAAATAAATAAATAACTGTTTAACGAGCAGTTTATATGCAAAATAAATAAATTTTAACTGTCAATTTATATGCAATAATAAAATTAATTAACAGTTAAATTAAATAAATGCGATTTAACTGAGATGATAAAAAAAAATATGCAAAACAGTCATAAATAAATTCCTACTCATATCTCAAATCAATTTAACAAACATAAGAAAACTTAAAAGTTGTGAGTGGGTTAAAACACTCACCTTTTGAATTTAAATTGAATTAAAATTCAATCTAAACCCAAAAAGTGGACAGTCTCCAAATTCGTCCAAACCAACGTCAAAAGATCCAGAATTTTATTATGATCCTAGCAAAAAAATCGCGTGTGAAACGGAGTTCGTATGAGAAAGTTACACGCGTTAAATCGCTTAAAAACAAAATTAATTTAAACAAAGAAATAAACATACCTAACAAAAATATAAGCCACGTAAGCAAAAGCTTTAGCAGGCTACAGGACCTCGTTCTTCTCCAGTACGAAAAATGAAGAAAAAAAATCATTTTTATAAAAGAATGCTTTCGGAGTTGCAAAAATAAGAGCTTTTGAATATGAGGTGTTAGGAGAAACAAAATGTAGAAGAAGAAATAAGATGTAGGTTATTTATAATTAGAAAATGAATGTGGAGGGACAAAAATAAATGTCACGCTTTATTGTTAAAGCTTCAGGCATTAATAATAGATAAGGGAATGTACGTAGGAACGGCAAAGTTTGCAAACGAAAGTAGAATTTTGTACGCATTTAGGTTTTTATCTATGCAAAATAAAATATTTATAATTACCTTAGAAATGAGAACGTTCAATTTTGTTTTCTCAAAATGATCTTTTATTTCCATTAAAACACGATTTTTGTTTAACACAAAACGTGTGTTTCTTTTATTAAATCTATTAATTGCAATCAACGTTTCCTTTCTTTTTAATTGAAACATTTGAATTACATTAATTGCAGTTACTTACGAAGTTAGATTTTAAAATAGACAACTAAAATGGATAAAGAATTAGAACAATTGTTTATTTAAACACGTTTATAAATTTATTGTTTATACGCAAGCGTAATAAATAAATTATTTTCCTATTCTTGTAATCAATCCGTAAGCTAAAACACAGTTCAAATAAACATATATTTCTTTCTTTAAAATCAATCTTTATGTTCTAATTTTGATAAAATTAAACGTACATTCACAGATGAAACATTCATTTTATTTGATGTAAAATTTTCCTTTTATTAAATCAAACTTTCCATATATTTTCACAAAATGTATGCTGCTTTTATTTACACCTATTAATTTACAATTAGTATTCCCTTTCCTATTAATTGAAATTTTCAATTACATTAATTTCAGTTGATTAAGTTTCAAAATGGACTAAATGAATGTAATGAGAAGTATAACAATTATTTCATATCTAATAGTAATTTAAACATATTAATACACTATTCGCTACAAACAGTAATTATACATATTCCTTACTAAATAATAGTTTCTCATCTCTACAATCAATATTTCAGTTGTCAAACATTTTTACTAAATGAATGTTTACTCTTTTACTAAACTTATTCATTCTTATTCTTTATTAACATTTATTATTATAGTCACCGTCATTAATTACATTCAAAAAATGTCATTAAATACACCTGATGTATGTTGTCATTTTTTTTAATGTTACTGTAATACATGTTATTAGTAGAAGTTCAAATTAAGATTATAAATATATCTCTTAACATATGTTAACAGAAATAAAATCATAAATTTTTATTATTCTACCATTTATATTCCTTAGTACAATTAGCCTTTGGTATTCCTATCCATTAATTACACAAATAACATAGTTAATATTTGTTTGTCCTTCACCACATTAATACTTCCATATACATCTTAGATTTGTATCAGTGGTTATTTTTTTTCAAAATGTGAACCTTATCAATTTTACGCGTATTAATTATGGTTTAAACTCAATTAACAAAGTTTCCTAAGTCCAATCCCTTTTGACAATCCCTAACCATTCGTACTACATTCCCTATAAATATAATATTTAAAAGATTTTATTTCAAATTAACGTACAACTTAATTTTCCTTAATTGAGATCTGATTCCCAAATTTTATTTAACATACTAAATGAATGAATAACCTAAATAAAGGGTCACCTACTCACTTTCTTTCATTTATAAGTTTACTACTTGCCCACCCAGGTATAAATCCCATATATAACACTAATTAATTTCCAATAACACTGCATTATCCAATTATCATAAATTTCTTCGATATATACTCCTTTTCACCTATAAATAATTTATGTTCTCTGTAAATTCTCATTCACTCTTCCGTTACTAAAATTAAAAATCATTAAGTAACGTTTCCTCCATAACAGTATTAAAATTACTTAACATTCAAGAGGACTTTATTTCAAATAAATTGATTGACCAATAAATTATGTTATATATAATAATTGTTATTATACCCTTAAGATTTACGCTTGTTCTCTTCTATTTGGTTTATAGCCTAAGATAATATAACCAATCTAACTCCATAAATAAACTTATTTTATTACCCAAATTATACATAAATTTATTACCTTTTACATCCCGCTATAAATCAGTGTAACCATTAACACCATCCATATTATCATTCCTTACACAATACTGATCTTATTTAATTACCATTAACTATCTATTTTGTACAATAACTAAATGTTTACATTTGTTACTTATATTTAGTTTTATAACCAAATGCATCATGCTTAAATAAAATGAATTGGAGTTTCATTTAGATTGTTGACAATTGACTTGTATTAACATTGTTTCAGTCTAAATTTAGTTATCATTCCATTATAAAATTGCAATATTTTATTTCTTTCAATATTAACTCGTAAAATATTATTAAAATAACAAAAATTTAACATCGAAAATTTATGGGTCGTTACACTCTCCCCCACTCAAAACTTTTCGTCCCCGAAAAGGAAAAAGGGAAAAGAAGAAATAAAAACAATACATCTTATCAAAACATTAACTTTATAAACAATTAAATTTACAAAATTAATTAATTTAAATAAGATATCCTAATTTATAACTATTTAAACTTTTATATTTAAATATTTAAAGTTTGGAAAAAAAAATTGTATGTCCGAAATTTTCGGAAATTTTCGGTAGAGTCTCCTTTGTACCGAGAGGCTCGGAAGAAAACAAAATATTAATTATAACAATATGTATCATATATTTTCAAAATAGTATATATCCCAACACGGTTAAAAAAACAAAATAATAACGCTAAAACCCGTAATCCGAAAACGTACCTATTTGTCGGGTAATAATGCTTATTTTATGGAACCAAAAGCAGTAGCAATTGCTTCCATAACCTGCATTTTACTTATATAATCCAAAGGGTTAACAATTTATAAAAATGAAATATTTAGGTGGTTTCAATCACTAACAACAAATAATACAACAACCATCAATTTCAACTAACAGCATACACAATACAAAATAACCATTCAATTAAACAAACAAATAGTTGTTCGGGTTCAAAACTTTTAAATTGCACGGAATGATGAATAAACTACTAGCGTATCATTTACTCAGCAGCCTTAGATAAAACTAAATAGATTATTCATTCATCCAAATCTAAATTTAAAGTATCTTACCCCAAACAACCATAAACCGAAGAAGCAACAATTCCAAATAATAAATCAAGCTCATTCTTATAAATTTCATTTACTACTTTACATTTATTTCTTACAACTTTTATCTCCATTCATCAATTTAGTGTTTATTACACTTGTTTGCACTTATACTTATATATATAATTCATTTTTCTCTTTTCATTTCATATTGCATAACTTCATTTGTTTATAGTATTCATGTGCAAATCAATTTCTTAGCACATTAATACATTAATTTAAGTCTACACTTATATATTTACTGCATTCATCTTTTCTTCTTATTTTATTAATAAATAGCTTCAATCCTTTAGTTAAGTTTATTATCTTCCATATATACTACTTAATTTTATTTGTTTTCTTCCATTTATAATACCTACCTTTCTATTTCAATTAGTAGTCTTTTCAATTACACTTAAGATTATAATATCACAACATCAAATTACTATCTATTAAGGAATTTCATTAATTACTTTCATTACCTCAAGTTTATTACTTGTACAATATCTATTACATTTTCTTATTAACATTTCAACTTTTAATATTTGGTAAGTTATATATATGCTTTTAAAGAATGTAATTGAAAGTTATACAAGTTTTCTCATTTCTTTTAATTAATTCATTGTTCAATAAAATTTTACCTTTTCCTTATAAGTTACAATTTTCAACTTCCTTTTTATTTCCTTTATAACTTAGCCTTAAATCTCTTACCTAAATTATAGGTTTCAATTATTAATTACTTACCTTTCATTTCACTACAATAATTGAAACAATTATTTAATGGAAATTTAAGAATTTAATACCGGGTTAAAATTTTAATTTATTTTAAAACAATAGATAAATATATACTTACAACCTATATATATCCCTTTATATTTAAAACAACTCAAAAAATTTATATTTGTTTTTTTATCAAAAATGAATCTGCAGTAAAACTACTACAGTGGCCTTCCCCTTCGAAACTCGAAAATGAAAGTTGATGATGCGGCCGCCATCACCGAAATTACTTTCCAGCGACAGAGAGGAAAGTACAAAACTTATTTTTCAAAATCTTCTTTAAAACAATTCTTCCGAACTATATTAAAATATTTATGTTAGAAAATACTTATAAACAATATTATTATATTCCAAATTTATTCGAAAGAAATTTCGAAACCCCGGAACTTAAGTTCTAAATTTTCAAATTTCATTTATTTTATTTATCAATCTTGTTTCTATTATTATTTATACACTTTATTACCTAAAAACCAATCTATTTCAGCCAAATATAGATATCATTTGAAAAAAATTATTTTATATATAGAAAATATAATAGGAAAAATTATTTCATTCACCTATATAAAACAAATATTATGTCGGTCTGTCCTATTAAGTGTTTAGAAATCCCTATTGATGTCACAGCATCCCATGCACCAACCAGAATTTATAAATACAAAACGGAACAGATTAACACAATATTAAAACCTGTTAATAACACTAACAAATACGCTCTCTCATATATACATACTCTCAGAGACTTCCATAGGGTATTACTACCCTATTAATAAAGAGTCAAACCCCACAAGCTAAGGTTTATCGCTAGACCTCGCTCTGATACCACGTTGTAACGTCCCGCCTTTTCGCACGTTTTAAATTGACACACATGCCAATTGAAACCATACAGAAGCGTGGATTGTTATAGGGTAAATATGATAAACACAGAGAAGATTAAGAAAGAAGAAAAAACAAAATAGAATCTTGCAGCGGAACGATAAAATATAATAATAAATATACAGTTCATAAAACTATTTACAAAACATTTGATTTTTCTTTATACAATAAATATCAGAGTTCACATACCAATAAATATCAATGCAGCGGAATCAAATGGTGTAGTGGAATAATATAATATATAGTAATACTACAAATCTTCGTCTTCGTCCTCCATAATAAAATCTTCAAATCCTGAAACGCTCGGACTGACATGAGCGAATTGAAAAGACAAAACAATTGAGTCAGAATTAAAAGATCTTATGTAAGTTAAATCAACAGAGATAAATATGAGTGCAGTAACTTAAGAGATGCTCGGGATTTACATCTCCTAAGGATCCGTTAAACTATCTACTATATAGTATATTTCGCTATTATACTAGTGTCTAATTGTAAAATAAACTTACTATTAAATAGCGTTAAGGCTTTACATTTTCCACCTTAACACAGTTACATATTCCCATAGTCTATACAGTACCGTAATCTCTCCCGTACTGGGCGTCGTCAGAGGGCACTCCATAGGTATGGTACAAAACCAAAATCGTATAAGGCGCGCTAGGGTAGGTGACACGGCACAACTAGGCAATGCCAGGTTAGATATACCAATTGCTATCCGGACTGGTGGTAACGCATAGTCGCAGCTACCGCCCACCTCGAACAAACACCCCCAAAATCAAAAAATAAAGGTGGCCACCGAATCAATCCAAAGTCAGAGTATAGTATCGAAGGGATGTGTCCGATAAAGGGCCCTAACCACCTTGGCCCGAGAATCACTCTGGTTTTAGCCACCTTATGCCAACTCACGGGAGTCGGGTCCACATATTTACCTCAAAGGAAACGCCGCCGCCATCCTACTTCATTCTAAAATATCCACCGCATACACGGTTGTTAAAGTGGTTTTCGGAGATGGCAGAAAGTATGACAACTTCCGATCCCAGTCTCTTCAACAACCAAACGTTATTATAACACCGCGGTCTTATCAAAATAGTTTTACTTTCAAAACCTAAATATATACCAATTTCAAAACCATATAATACGATACCATTTTTCGTTTTAAAAACGAAATAAATTTGATATAATTTATAAACCCAAATCAGTATAATATCATCTTTATTTCACATATATCTTTTCCAAAATCATACTGCTTTAAAATTTATAATATCTGAAACTCAAACATTTGAATTATAACTTTCAAAACATAATACTTCGAAATTCATAACTTTAAAACCATAACTTTCAAAACTTAAATGGTTTGGATATTCAACAGTAGGTAAAATAAAACAGTTGAATTTAAAATTTCTTTATAAAGTAAATAATTTCCACGCCTTCACAATTTTATTTACTTTAAATTCAGTCTAAACCCATAACCTTTAGATTCACTTTCAGTTTGAATAAAAACACTTCGATTTCAATATTTTCAAACTTTGAGTATTTAATAAATTTCAAAACTAAGGTTGGGAATTTCTATTCAACAATTCGTTGTCTTATTATTTAGTTTTGAAACGTTTAGATAATAGATCCATAACCATTTAAAATAAAACCCAATTTATTAGCACTAAATATTTCCTACCATTTATTTATACTAGAATTATTCATTTAATTTATCTTGAATAAAAATCCAATTATAAATATCATACCTTTAAAATTTCCAAGATTAATAAGTTTACACCAACTTGTGGAGTTTAATTTTTTAATAAGCCCAATTCCAAATAAATTTCCAATTTAATTTCCAATCTTAATTGATTTGAACTATTTAAAACTCTATATATATATATACACACACACACACACACAATATCTTAAACCTGTACTTAATCGTAAATATAAATTATCAAACTCCATTTTTCAACTTATTTATTTCCATTTAATAAATTCGTACATAGCTTAAATTCAATATTTCAACTATATATATACATAAAATAAGATTTTATATAATATCAAAATTAATATTTATTAAACCGCATCCTATCCAAACCATAGACAAGTGATACAGAAATTTATCATTTCAATCCGCAAATTTAAAAATAAAAAAATTACGGTTGTATCTCATTTCAAATCGCAATCCCGAATGAAATGAGAATGCATAATTACCTTGGAGTTTATATAATATAGAACACACCATCCATTCACCCAATATCAATGATCAACCAATTTTATTTCAATCATCTTCAATTTAAACAAACATCAATAGAGCATATAAAATATAACAGGTATCAACGAACAGTTTATATTCAAAATAAATAAATAAATAACTTTTTAACAAGTAGTTTATATGCAAAATAAATAAATTTTAACTATCAATTTATATGCAATAATAAAATTAATTAACATTTAAATTAAATAAATGTGATTTAACTGAGATGATGAAAAAACAATATGCAAAACAGTCGTAAATAAATTTCTACTCATATCTTAAATCAATTTAACAAACATAAGAAAACGTAGTAGTTGTGAGTGGGTTAAAACGCTCACCTTTTGAATTTTAATTGAATTAAAATTCAACCTTAACCCAAAAATTGGACAGTCTCCAAATTCATTCAAACCAGCGTCAAAAAATCCGGAATTTTATTACGATCCTAACAAAAAAAATCGCATGTGAAACGGAGTTCGTATGAGAAAGTTACACACGTTAAATCGCTTGAAAACAAAATTAATTTAAACAAAGAAATAAACATACCTAACAAAAATATAAGCCACGTAAGCAAAAGCTTTAGCACGCTACAGGACCTCATTCTTCTCCAGTACGAAAAATGAAAAAAAAATCATTTTTATAAAAGAATGCTTTTGGAGTTGCACGAATAAGAGCTTTTGAATATGAGGTGTTAGGAGAAACAAAATGTAGAAGAAGAAATAAGATGTAGGTTATTTATAATTAGGAAATGAATGTGGAGGGACAAAAATAAATGTCATGTTTTATTATTAAAGCTTCAGGCATTAATAATAGACAAGGGAATGTACGTAGGAATGGAAAAGTTTGCAAACGAAAGTAGAATTTTGAACGCATTTAGGTTTTTATCTACGCAAAATAAAATATTTATACCTACCTTAAAAATGAGAACGTTCAATTTTGTTATCTCAAAATGATCTTTTATTTCCATTAAAACACCCTTTTTGTTTAACACAAAACGTGCGTTTCTTTTATTAGATCTATTAATTGCAATCAATGTTTCCTTTCTTTTTAATTCAAACATTTGAATTACATTAATTGCAGTTACTTACAAAGTTAGATTTTAAACCAGACAACTAAAATGGATAAAGAATTAGAACAATTGTTTATTTAAACACATTTATAAATTTATTGTTTATACACAAGCGTAATAAATAGATTATTTTTCTATTCTTGTAATCAATCCGTAAGCTAAAACACAGTTCAAATAAACATATATTTCTTTCTTTAAAATCAATCTTTCTGTTCTTATTTTAATGAAATTAAACGTTCACAGATGAAACATTCATTTTATTTGATGTAAAATTTTCTTTTTATTAAATCAAACTTTTCCTATATTTTCACAAAACATATGCTGCTTTTATTTACACCTATTAATTTACAATTAGTATTCTCTCTCCTATTAATTGGAAATTTTCAGTTACATTAATTTCAGTTGATTAAGTTTCAAAATGGACTAAAAGAATGTAATGAGAAGTATAACAATTATTTCCTATCTAATAGTAATTTAAACATGTTAATACACTATTCGCTACAAACAGCAATTATATATATTTCTTACTAAATAGTAGTTTCTCATCTCTACAATCAATCTTTCAGTTGTCAAACATTTTTACTAAATGAATGTTTACTCTTTTACTAATCTTATTCATTCTTATTCTTTATTAACATTTATTATTATAATCATCGTTATTAATTACATTCAAACAATGTCATTAAATACATCTAACGTATGTTATCATTTTTTTTATCTTACTGTAATACATGTTATTAGTACAAGTTCAAATTAAGATCATAAACATATCTCTTAACATATTCTAACAAAAATAAAATCATAAATTTTTATTATTCTACCACTTATATTCCTTACTACAATTAGCCTTTGGTATTCCTATCCATTAATTACACAAATAACATAGTTAATATTTGTTTGTCTTTCACTACATTAATACTTCTATATACATCTTAGATTTGTATCAACGGTTATTTTTTTTTAAATGTGAATCTTGTCAATTACGCGTATTAATCAAGGTTTTAAACTCAATTAACAAAGTTTCCTATGTCCAATCCCTTTTTACCAAATTTGACAATCCCTAACCATTCGTACTACATTCCCTATAAATGTAATATTTAAAAGATTTTATTTCAAATTAATGTACAACTTAATTTTCCTTAATTGAGATCTGATTCCCAAATTTTATTTAACATACTAAATGAATAAATAACCTAAATAAAGGGTCACCTACTCATTTTCTTTCATTTATAAGTTTACTACTTGCCCAACCAGGCATAAATCCCATATATAACACTAATTAATTTCCAATAACACTGCATTATCCAATTATCATAAATTTGTTCAATATATACTCCTTTTTACTTATAAATAATTTATGTTCTCTGTAAATTCTCATTCACTCTTCCGTTACTAAAATTAAAAATCATTAAGTAACGTTTCCTCCATAATAATATTAAAATTACTTAACATTCAAGAGGACTTTATTTCAAATAAATTGATTGACCAATAAATTAGGTAATATATAATAATTGTTATTATACCCTCAAGATTTACGCTTGTTCTCTTCTATTTGGTTTATAGCCTAAGATAATATAACCAATCTAACTCCATAAATAAACTTATTTTATTACCCAAATTATACATAAATTTATTACCTTTTACATCCCGCTATAAATCAGTGTAACCATTAATACCACCCATATTATCATTCCTTACACAATACTGATCTTATTTAATTACCATTAACTATCTATTTTGTACAATAACTAAATGTTTACATTTGTTACTTATATTTAGTTTTATAACCAAACGTATCATGCTTAAATAAAATGAATTGTAGTTTCATTTAGATTGTTGATAATTGACTTGTATTAACATTGTTTCAGTCTAAATTTAGTTATCATTCCATTATAAAATTGCAATATTTTATTTCTTTCAATATTAACTCATAAAATATTATTAAAATGACAAAAATTAAACATCGAAAATTTATGGGTCGTTACAGAAATTTTGTCACCCTTTGTGATGGGGATTCCGGACGTGATTAGTGAATATCTAGATTGCAAGGGCTTCTTTTGAAGTGCCTTCGGTTCTGTTCGATCCCGGAATGTACTTGTATGGACGTGTGTTTGACGTTACACTTTGTGATGTAAAAGTGGTTTCTATCAAATACATTTCTGTTGGTGGCGGAGAATTTATTCTCTTAGCTTAACACCCTTCTCTGAAATGTACGAGCTCAGAGGTTATGTAATTGATGGTTACTAGTGATACATTCCCAATTTGGTAATGTGGCATACGAAGTGTTGCTGATCATTTGTTGGTCAAAACATGGGTTTTGTGAAAAGCGTATCTTTGTGGATGAGACTTCGTCGGACCTCATACCCTTGAATGGTCGAAACAGGAAGGATGCAGCAAGGTTATAGGGGGTAGCGCCCCTTAGGGTATGTTCATTTCCTTCTAGATAGAGGTGGTATCATGGTATGGATGCCAGATACTTAACCTATGTTGTTGCTGAAAGTTTATTACTTTGTGGTAGTTGGTATTGAGGATCCTCGGATAAAGGCTGTTTACAACCTGGTGATGGCATACTCGTGTCAGTAGTTACCTATTTTTGAAGAGGTAACCCGGCCTTGTGTTGGCAGAGATCCTGTTAGGTTCCCGGGGCATCCCTCCAGAGGCGTGCCCATGTGGTAGTAGGAAGTTCCATAGCCTGACCATTTGGTTGGAAATCCAATCACCAATACGCACCTTGTACGGTTTTAGTTGTATAACCTGCCATATAATATGGTAGCTATAGTAGGCATACTATAATGGTACGTATGATGGCTAAGATTAATATTATACTTTCAAATGTTTTCTGCACTATGCACTAATGATAATATTAAAAAGATTTTACGTATTAAGCATGTTTGACTATCATAGGAGAAATCTCCCCCAAGTGTGCGATTGCATTGTGTGTGTACCGGGAGGCCTTATGGTAGTTTCATTTTCCAAAACCATTGCGGATTTCCTCTAAATTCCTTTGTTTTCTTTTGGTTAAAAATAACTGTTTTTAAAGATCTCACACCAGTCCCATGACTGACCTGGAGTTTATTGTTCCCTTTCTAAACTTTGGGTGCCCGTAATTTTCCACACGGTCAGCCTAGAGTCAGGTTTTCAATTATTCTAGAACAAAGTCAAGAAGTTGCTGCGGAGATCAGGAGTTGAAGCTGGATGGCGAGGCGTATCACTTATATGTGTAATATTTCTTTTCCGCTATTTGCTGTTGTAAACTCTGATAATGTGATGTATAAACTGATATAGTGTTTTTGTTTTAAATATTATTCTTTTATCTATTATATATTTGTTCTGCTGCGAAATGAGAGATTCTGTTATTGTTTATGTTCTTCTTCTATCTTCTTCTTCTTAAACCCTAACGGTTCGATTTTTCGGCATTCGATTGTGCGGCGTTTGATACAGTGGACGTATTAATGTCGACTTTCGAGCGTCGTAAAATCGGGCTGTTACATGTGGCATAAGAGCATTTGGTTAAGCGACAACCTTGGCTCTGTTGGTTGTTACTCATTGGAGATAGAGTCAGTAGTACTCTAGAATGAGTTTGAGTGTAATAATAGATATGAGTGCGTATTTGTTGGTTAATATAAAATTTTTTTATATTGTGATGATTGGTTTGTTGAGTGGTATATGGATTCTGGTCGGTATAGTCCGTACAACTTTATCAATAGGAATCTCTAAACATTTGTACAGAGCAATTCACCACGATTGTTTTGAAATAGATTAAATGGAATTATTTTACTCAAACTATTTTATGTACAAAAATAAATATTTTTTTGTATGGTTGCTTGGTTGTTAGGAAGTGATAATATTAAATTATTATCATTAAAGTTGAATAAGAAATTGAAATCATAACTTAAAGCTGAGAAATAAAATTTATGTACAAATGGGAATTGTAAATGTAAACGTGATTTATAATAAAATTCCAGAGGAATGTTTAAAAGAATTTGAAAGGATTTAAACTTTGAAGATTTGGGAAAGATTAAATTCCTTTTTAGTTTGGAAATGATTTTCAAAGGTTTGGAAAATGTTTTGAAGGGATAAAAGCTCTAAATTCTTTTCGGTCGCTGGAAAATAACTTCGATGATGACTGCAGCATCATCGGTGTTCATTTTCGGGTTTCCAAAAGAGGGATTGCTGCCAAAATTGTTTTAAATGAAAGTTGTTTGAAAAATTGGTTTGGATTTTTGATTTCAAAGAATAATTTGAATTGCTTTCAATAATGATTTTTGAAAGGTTGAAAAGACTCTGAAATGTTATATAAAATAGTTATGCAATATCATTAAGTTGGTAACTTGTAAAGTTTGAAGTCGCTAAAATAAAATCTAAATTAAGGAGAAGTTAGAAAAACGTAAATATGGAAACAAAATAAGTTGGAAGGAAAATTTAATTCAAGTGGAAAAAAATGAAAATTGAATAAAAGAATTGAAATTGAAGATTTGAGTTAATTTGAATAAATATGAATTTGAGAAGTCTTATAGACCAAATGATTGGAATAAAATATATAAAGGTGGAAAATAAAATTGTGAATGAATGAATAAATTTGCAATTACAATTAAATGAAAGAGAAATTGAATATTAAAATTCATTTCGAATTTGTAAGAAAATAGAACTGGAATTGGAATTGAATTTGATTTGTAAATCAGAGTACTGAAATAAAATTAGTAACTGAAACTAATAGAAGGAATGATAAATTTAGATATGGCTTGAAGTGAATTGAATTCAATACTTATAAATGAAAGGTAAATTAAATTCATATGGAATTTGAAATCCTGTTTAAATATAAGCGGGTATAAACCAAAATAGTGAATTGAATTGTGTTTGGGAACGAACAAAAGAATAAAACTGGAATTGAAATTGAATATTGAAAACCAATTTGAATTGCGTGAAATAAAATAAAGTTGTAAAATTAGTTCGAAGTGAACTAAAGATAATAAAGGTGGAAATGGAAAAAATGGTTTGAGATGAAATGAATTAGAACTTGTAATGAATTAGTAAAAGAAAGTAATTTAAAATAGTAAGATGAATCAGTTGTGAATGAAAGATAACTGATAAAATTCAATATTCAGAAGGTAATTGAATCCAAATATAATTGAAATTGCAAATTGAATTCAGATGAAATTGAAAATGTAAGATTGAATGAAAATGGATATATAACTTCAATAGTAAAGTAAAAATGGTATAAGAACTTTATATTGAAAATTTTGTAAAGGAATATGCAAAATAAATTTGAATGTTGTAATTGGATATTATGGCTAGCAGGATATATAGGTGTATTAAAGGAAATGGAATTAAGATTTTGATTTCAAAGATAAAATTTAATTGCTCGACAAAAAGGTATGTATTTAAATTTCAGTATGGAATTTGATGACTTTCTTGTCTAGCCGCTTGGCTCTTCGTTTTCTTCTTTGAAATCTAGGGGGCGTGGTGCCATTTTGATAGTCGTATTGAGCTAGCCGTGCAAAGGAGACGCAGGCAAATTTTTTCGAAAATTTAAGGAGTTAGAAAAATTTTGAGAAAATTTGAAAATTAAAATTTGAATTAAAATTTACATTTGAATTGCTAAGAAAACAATGTTGTTTGGAAGTTATGGAAGGTTTTGAAAAGTTAGTTGAAATGATAATAGGTCTCCAATAAAAAGATTTGTTTTGACAAGTTGATAAAACTGTTTGGTTTTGCGAAAATGATGAATGGGTTAAGGATCATTCTTCTTAACTAGTAATTTCGGGACGAAATTCTTTTAAGGGGGCAAGGATGTGATGACCCAACATTTTGGAAACTAAAAAATTTAATTGATTTTAAATATTTTATATTTATTTTAACTTGAATTTCAGATATCAGAATAAATTTGGCAATTTAATTGTTAAATTTAATTTATTGAGATTGTGTAAAAAAAATTGAATCTTCAGTTTTAAGCTGTTAAAAATATTTTCAAGGCTTAGAAAATTTATATGAATAATACTGAAGATGATAGAAGTTTCAGAATTGAATTTGAAAGCGATTTAATCAGTTTTGAAAATATAACGTTTAAATCGATATTTAAAAATAGCCTACCGGGGCACAGTCTCGGAATTGGACGAAACCAGTTCCATTGGATCCGTAATATTGTATTATTATCGGATTTCAATTTTCGTAATGTTTGGAGTGATCATGTTACCGTACGATAAGCAAACACGCTGAAAATTAAATCGAAAATTCGATATTATAATTGTTTCAAAAAGCTATCTTCTCCATACAATTGAATTTGGACTCGAAACCTTTTCCATTGCATTCATAACAGAGGTATAACCTTATGAACGCCTGGCGGCACACCTCGATTGGAGGTCGAGATTTTCAGCTCGATTTCAATTCGTTAAAATTCAAAATTCAAATTTAATTTGATATTTTAATCAGTCAAGAATAAATACTGTTGATTCAACACATTTCATCATTTGACATCTGGCTTCTTCTCTCTATGAAATTTGAACACGCGTTTAAAATAAAAATAAAAATTATATGTGATAGACAACTCGTTCGTAAGAAGGAAAGCAACGGAAAAAAACTTTATTTCGTTCAAAAAATTCATATTGCAGCCTCTCTAAAAATTGAAATCGAAATAGCCTCCTTCCCAAGCCGATCGAATCCTCTTCAGCAGATATAAAAAAGAGACCAAAATTGAAAATGGTGGCCATCTCCTATTCAAACCAAAATCGCTTCAAATAATTCTCTAATCGAAATCAATTTGTTCCACAAAGAAAGGGCAGAGATCATCGCGACGGGATTGCTAGCACTAAGGGAATGGCATCGCAGTGCATTGCAGCGTAGAGGAAGAGCAGTCCTGGGCAATCACGATTTCTGGAATGGGTCGACTCTTGATTCGCGTTGGAGGCAGGCGACATCGTGACATTGTGGGTCGCGTGGAGTTTTGGGTCGGCAATTTGGGAAGCTCAAGCATCGTGCGACGTCAAGCGAGTTTCGATTTGAGGCAGATCTCGAGGCGACAGCTTTGGGCTCGATTTCGAGAGTCGCGTTCGAGGCGGCGAGGCCTCTCGCGATGGGAACAGGAAAGCGTGAGTTTGGATCTTGCTAGTGTTCGCGATGGATGAAGTCTAGGGCCCGGCATCGATTTTTATGGCAGAGGTCGATCGGCGACGAAGTGGGATCGTGGTGGCTGAGGGTTTGCCGTGATTGTCAAAGAGGTACGATTTTATTTTTATACATGTTTATATATATAAATTCGGAATACAAGAAACAGGAAATATTTTATATAAGTAAAGTTTGAAAAATAAATAAATAAATAAATATATATATATATATATATATTTAAATTTATATAGATATTTTCAAAGAAAAAAGTATTTATATATATATACATGTATAGGATTTTGGGATATAAAAGTTTATATAAAGAAAATTTGATTTTCAAAGTTCATAAATAAAATTTTCAAAACGAAATAAATAAACTTATACATATTTTTAAATCTACCTGTTTAATTTAAATTTTATTACCATAAAGATAAATTTAATTAATAAACGTATTCAATTTATTTTAGTTATCCAAAATTATTTAAAAAGGAAAATCAGTTTTTAAATTTAACTTTTAGTTAAATAAATTGTTAAAAGGGATGTGTTTAGAAATTAAAATTATTTGTTTAAAATTAATCTATTTAATTATCTTAAGATACTAAAAGGGGATTTTGGTTTAGATTTAAATTAATAAAATCATTGGATAATTAAACTACCAAATTGAAAATTGATTTTTCGATTTATTTCGAATATTGATAAATTGTATAATAGTTTATACAAGGTTTAAAGATCGTGAAAAACAAACTAGAATGGAAAATGGATTTTATGCAAAGCAAAGGTGAGATCTTCTCACTCAATCAAATATTTTTCTGATTTAAATTTTGAATCGTTAGATTTAAATTTGATTGTGCTTGGATGATTGATTTATTATCGGTTATATTAGTTGAGATCGTATGCGCCGCATAATAGCGGATGATATTTTATTAAACCCATATACTGCGATATTCCACCTCGAAGTGGAATTGGTATTATATATGTATTTGGATTTGTTGATTTCCCACATTATATAGCGGATGAGACCCTATGCACCGCATAATAGCGGATGATATTTTATAAATCCCATATTCCGTGATATTCCACCTCGAAGTGGAATTGGTATTTAATTGTTGTGCTAACGTCTGTGGATGCAGGGAAACAGGTTGGAGGGATCCAACTGGATTCCTTAAAACATTTTGATTTGTTTTCAAAATTTTGTGTTGATTATTTATAATCTGTGCGTGACTATTTATGATTGAAACCATTGAAGGCTAAAATTTAGCCGAATATATTTTATCGTAGGATACCAAAAATATGAAATTGGATTTTTGGAAATTAAAGTAGAAAAGCCTAGAACATTACAATTAAAGTATTAAAGTTGATTTTTATAATCCGATCGAATTAATTCCAAAAAAATATGGGAAAATATTTTAATAAAGGAATTTCGAGTAATATTGTTTAATAATTGAAGAATTTATTTAAGATATGTATTTTAAATATTTGGAAGAGATAAAGGAATATATTTCAAAAGGAAATAAATTTAAAAATTATATTTGGAATTTAATTTGGAGTTGAAACTAATTTTAGAAATCGATTTCGGAATTAATTTGGAGTTAAAATAAATCTTCGGAATCGATTTGGAAATTTGGTTTGGTGTTTTGGAAATAAATTGGAAAATTGATTTGAAATTAGTTTGGTGTTAATAAATAAACCTTCGGGAAATTGATATGAAAATTTATCTGTTGTTTGAAATAAATTTAGAAATAAATTTTGAATTGAACTAGGTAATTGAAATAATTTAGAAATCAACTTGAAAATTGATCTGGTGTTGAAAGTGAGTACTAGGGAATCAATTTGCAAAATCGTAAATTAATAGATATTTAAAATTTAAATCCACAATGGGAATTTTATAGAAGAAAGAGAAATTTGTTTTAAAAATAAATATTGTTTTATTTTTAAAAAAAGTTGGAAAGGAATTTACAGATTTGGGACGTAAATTTAAAATAAATCCAAAAAGATTTATAAATTGATTTGAATGAACCCTTTCTAAATGGAAGGTGTACTTTCCTTGGAAAGCCGAATATATTTTTAAAATAAATTTTGAAATAAAATTAAAAGTTCTAGTTTAGTTTCAAAAGAATATTGTTGGAGAAATTATTTTTGGGAATTGTTGCAAAACTTTAAAGTAAAGATTTATTAAAATAAGTGTAGAAGGAATTATTTTAAAAAAAGATTAAATTGATATTTGATTTAGAAAATAATTATTTGAATACTTATACTCTATCTACTAATTTTAATTTTAAAATTAGTTTGGACTTGACATTTTTTTTATAAGATATTGATATAAGATTTCATAACTAATATTTTAAATAGGTTGTTTCAAAGTGGTTCTTATTGTAGATGTTTCCAAATGTATGTTTTTGGACAAGTGACTTAAAGTTTTGAAAAGTTTTTGGACTCGGCAGAATTTCAGTAGAAATGAATAGGTATTTGGGAATATGCTCCTCGTAAAGAAATTGATTTGAAAGTTGTTTTCAAATGGTTAAAGTGTTAAAATTATATCTTGTGAAAATACGTTGAAAATAAATAATTGGAAAAATTATTTGAAATCCGGTGATTGTTGTGAAGATGATTGATAGTTAAATAACTAACTATCAATATTGGCCTTTAATCGGCAATTGAATTTCGATGCGATCGGGAGTCGAATTCCAACTGGATATTCGAAACACACATTGAACCTTTGTGATTGTGATGGATCTTTTGTTTAAAAGATCTACGTGGAGATTGTTGTGATTTTTTTGAAAAATGAATGAACTCTTATTTTTAAAAATAAGCGCTCGTTATTCGGATTAGCCGGGGGAGGACCTTGTGTCAAAAAACTCATTCCGAATAACGATATGACGAAATGGGATTGCATTTGAAGATGGTGTTGAAGACAGGGTATTTTCGAAAGCGAAAGGATTACCTGTCGAATGTCTCTGCACCGGGTTGCTCCGGTATAGAAATTTTATCACCCTTTGTGATGAGGATTTCGGACGTGATTAGTGAATATTCGGATTGCAGGGGCTTGTTTTGAAGTGCCTTCGGTTCTGTTCGATCCCGGAACGGACTTGTATGGATGTGTATCTGACGTTACACTTTGAGATGTAAAGGTGGTTTCTATCAAATACATTTCTGTTGGTGGCGGAGAATTTATTCTCTTAGCTTAACACCCTTCTCTAAGATGTACGAGCTCAGAGGTTATGTAGTTGATGGTTTCTAGGAATACATTCCCAATTTGGTAATGTGGCATACGAAGTGCTGCTGATCATTTGTTGATCAAAACATGGCTTTGTGAAAAGTGTAGCTTCGTGGACAAGACTTCGTCGGACCTCACACCCCGAAATGGTCGAAATAGGAAGGATACAACAAGGTTATAGGGGGTAGCGCCCCTTAGGGTATGTTAATTTCCTTCTGGTTGGAGGTGGTATCATGGTATGGAGCTCAGATAATTAACCTATGTTGTTGCTGAAAATTTATTACTTTGTGATTGTTTCTATTGAGGATCCTCGGATAAACGTTGTTTACAACCGGGGGATGGCATACTCGTGTCAGTAGTTACCTATTTTTGCTGAGGTAACCCGGTCTTGTGTTGGTAGAGATCCGGTTAGGTTCTCGGGGAGTCCCTCAAGAGGCGTACCCATGTGGCAGTAGGAAGTTCCTTAGCCTGACCATTTGTTGGAAATCCAATCACCAATACGCGCCTTGTACGGTTTTAGTTGTATAACCTGCCATCTAATATGGTAGCTATAGTAGGCATACTATAATGGTTCGTATGCTTGCTAAGATTAATATTATACTTTCAAATGTTTTCTGCACTGTGCACTAATGATAATATCAAAAAGATTTTGCGTGTTAAGCATGTCTGACTATTAAAAGGAGAAATCTCCCCAAAGTGTGCGATTGCATTGTTTGTGTACCGAGAGGCCTTATGCTAGTTTCATTCTCCAAAAAGCATTGTGGATTTCTTTTAAATTCCTTTGTTTTCTTTTGGTTAAAAATAACTGTGTTTAAAGATCTCACACCAGTCCCATGACTGACCTGTAGTTTATTGTTCCCTTTTTAAACTCTTTGTGCCCATAATTTTCCACACGGGCAGCCTAAAGTCAGGTTGTCAATTATTCTGGAACAAAGTCAAGAAGTTGTTATGGAGATCAGGTGTATCACTTATATTTAAAATTTTCAAAATCGTAAATTAATAGATATTTAAAATTTAAATCCACAATGGTGAGGCGTATCACTTATATATGTAATATTTCTTTTCCGCTGTTTGCTGTTGTAAACTCTGATAATGTGATGTATAAACTGATATAGTGTTTTTGTTTTAAAGATTATTCTTTTATCTATTGTACATTTGTTCCGCTACGAAATGAGAGATTCTGTTATTGCTTCTGTTCTTCTTCTTAAACCCTATCGGCTCGATTTTTCGACATTCGATCGTGCGGCATTTGATACAGTGGACGTATTAATGTCGACTTTTGGGCGTCATAAAATCGGGTTGTCACATAGATCCTTTAAATCTTAAACAATATCGCTTAAGTCCCCAAACCACGTTAATTCACATTTATTCAAAATCTCTATTATCTCATACCTTGGAATTTATTAAAAAGGATTTCAAATCAACTATTTACCTTTTTCAAATTCGCCCTTTTTATTTATTCAACTTCACTATAAATATTTTACTTAAAAATTTCCTTTTTATTTTCTCTCAAAACCCAATATTTATATTTCGATATTTTAAAATGCTAACAGTATATCATAGCATCCAATAATTTAATTTCTCCACATAATCTGTCATAGATTATCAAATGAATTATATCAATGAATATTAAAATAAATTTAAATATTTTTGAGGAATCCAGTTGGATCCCTCTAACCTGTTTCCCTGCATCCACAGATGTTAGTGCACTGTAAAAATAGCAATCCTACTTCGAGGGAGATATCACGGTATATTGGGTCATCCGCTATTATGCGTGAAGCATAGGGTCTCATCCGCTATATAATACGGGAATATCAATCACTCCTATACATATATATATATATATATATATATATATATATATATATATATATATCACATCCAGACTGATAATAAATATCAACAATCAATCAACCAATAATTATTTTTACTACTTAATATTAATTGCGGAAATTCCAAGTTGAGTGAGATTAACTCACCTGTGATTTTTATTTATAAATCATTTCCATCTCGACTTGTTTCTTTCACTCAAAACTTTTGTAAATGAAATTTTCGAATTTATTAGTATTTTCCATGATTTTAAACTACCATTAGTGTTCTCTTTTTCTTTAAATTTAAATCTATTGGGTAAATAGAAAAAATCACTTTACTGTTTAATTTCGTGATAAATGAAATAATAAATCAATAAATTAAATTATCCGTTTTTAAACCTAAGTAACTTTTAAATTAAAATGCTATAAAATTAAATTACCTTAGATATAATTTTTTTCTTCTTTTTCTTAATCTATATATATACTCAACTCAGTTAGTATCTGATGAGTGAATTAATATACCTTGTTTTTATATATATATACAACTGATTGAATTTAAAACAAAAATGCTTTATCTTGCTGTTAATTTATGATAAGTTAAATAATAGTCAACAATTAATTTACAAGTTTAAACTCAAGTAACATTAAATTAAAAACGTTTCAAATTAAATTACCTTAACGTGTTGGAAACAAAAAAAGAGTTCTGCACTCAAGCTATATGCAAGACTTTCTGACCTCGTCGAACCATCTACACTCGTTCGAATCCCTAATTCGCCATGGCTCCACCTTCGTAGCTCGCATGCGCGAATTCCAAAGACAAGCAAAACGCCAACATCGCGACACTATCCACACCAAGCTGCTGCATTCCTCCCTCTCACCGTTGCTCACACAAAAACTCGCCGACGACAAGCCTCACCAAGCCACATGCCTCACCGCCCTCGGGAGCTTCCCCCTCGATCCCTATTTGTTTCTTAGCTTATAATCAAAATCGTACAGGGATGAGGCGATGAATTTCGGTATGGTTTCCCTAGGTGATTTATTTTGATTTGAATTAGAAAGAGAGCGCGACCATTTTTATGAACGAACGTATTATTATTTTCTTTTCTCTGGTCTATTTGTTCTAAAGGTTCAAACTAAGGTATCAAATTCACTGATTAGTATTAATGAGAAGGAAAAGGATTAGGTGATTTAAAATAATGGATAGGTGATTTTTGAAAGGGGGTGGCAAGTTGAACTTGCTTGCTTCAGTGATTGAACAGAAGTGAAAAATATCTGATGTGAACGGCATTTTGACCAGTCAACGAATATAAATTATATTTAAATTCAAATCATCTTGAACACGCAACTTAAAATTTTAATCTCCTATTAAGGCATGCCACAAGACATTTGTAATGTTATACCCCTATTCTGAATGCAATGGAAAAGGTTTCGAGTCTTAAATCAGTCGTATGAAGAAGATAATTTTTTAGACCTAGTTATTAAATTCAATTCCGATACGAATTTCAAAGCGTTTACATACCGTACAGCCAAATGATAACTCCAAACGTTACGAAATATGAAATCCAATAATAATCCACTACTACGGATCCAATGGAACTGGTTTCGTCAAATTCTAAGACTGTGCCTTGGAAGGCTATTTTTAAATGTCAATTTAAACGATATATTTTAATACTGAACAAATCACTTCCAATTTCAATTTTAAAAGTTCCATTACCTTAAGTATTATTAATATAAATTTTAGAAGCCTTCGAATTATTTTTAACAAGCTTAAAAACAAGATTTAATATTTTGCCCAATTTCCACTATCAAATTCAATAATTTAATTATCAAATAAATATTGATATTTGAAATTCAAGTTGAAAGTTAACTTTCAAATATTTAAAATTAATTAAATACTCCAATTTCAAACATACAAAATTCTGGCTCGTTACATATATTTCACTTACGACTTATATATACAAATCGCACATTCAACTATCCAAAATAAACTTTATAACTTGAATATGAAAATAAACTTAAATACATATAAATAAACTTAACTATATAACTACAAAATGAATATACACTTAAATATGCTCAACAACAAAATAAAATAAATATACATAAAACTTATCAGGCAAAACACATAAATGGGCTAGTCAACATGCTATTATGCTCGGCCACAAGATGAATAGGCCCGGCCACCTGATGCTTTGGGTCATGACAAGGCTAGGCAAGAAAAGTGGGGTTTAGGAAAGAAACATATCCTGGAACTGGGAAGTTTTGGTAAGGAAAATCACGACATAGCCAGGAAAAGGCCATGAAAGCTCGGCCATGATGGAGTTCTGGTTAGGCAAGACTCGACTGGGTGCTTCATGTCACTGCAAGGATAGGTGGAGGTTGAAGGCATGTGGTGGTCACGGTCATGAAAGCTAATGGGTTTGGCCATGTTTCGGTGAGGAGGTGGCCAATCAAATGGTAAAGGGAAAAGGAGGATCGGTCATTTGCAGTTGGTGATGGTGGCCGATCATATGATGGTGGAGACGAGGAGAAGAGGTCGTCTTTGGTTGGAGAGGAAGGAAGTGGGGCAAGCATTGATGGTGGCCGAACTCAATACGAGAAGGGAGAAGAACTAGAGAGAAAAAAATGGAAAAAAACCTGCTATAAAATTTTTTGGTGGAAGAAGAAAGAATGAGAAGATGAAGGAAGTCGGTATAATAAATCTGAAAGTGAGAGGGACGAGAAAAATGAGACGTCGGGCAAACAAAATGAACATGAATTTCAAACGAATATATCCTTTAATTTAATGGATGGCCATTCATTTTTCCTAACATCAATTTGTGTGACTTTTAAAACACCAAGCCCTTTAGTCTACCCAAAAATAAATAAGCCAAATACAAAAAAAATTCAAACCCAAAAACAAAAATAAAAATATAAAAAAAATATGAAAATAAATACGTGTAATACACTGAATATATATTTGAAAAGTATAAATCAGAATTTAACGAAACGAAAAGGCAAAGGTAGCAAAAGGTCTAATTGCGGAACCGATATGGTCATCGTTTCGATAGATTTCGCCATCTCCAGGGAACCAAAACACACAACTTAATATGCCACGGAGATCAGCATGACGAGATGATCAAAACGGTATGCAGATATCAACGATATGATGAACCTATCAAAAATTGATAATCGATACCAAAAATGCTGCTAAAATGCTGAAATTAAGATAGATGGAGCAATAGTAGTCCAAATTTGAAGAAATGAAATATGACTTCTCACTCTAAAGCTGATGTACAAATTTATTGTTTAAAATATTCAGGTTTGGAAAACATTTTATTATCATCCAATATTAACTGATGTAAATTTAAATAAAATTACACAATAAAATAAACTTCAATATTATCCGATGAAAATTTACCATTAGCTATGTTTAATTAGATGTATTCCAAATATAAAATTTTTATTTTCAAATTTAATTATTTAAAATTTCTCCAAAATTCAATAAAATATGTTTATAAAATTATTAAAAAATTTCGGGTCGTTATACTCTCCCCCAGTCAAAACATTTCGTCCCTGAAAAGGAACGAGGTAGGAGAATAGCAACCAGAAAGGAAAATATATTGGAAAACAAAATAAAATAATTAATTTAAAATCATACAAATTAAATTTAAATTAATTTAATATTCAATAATTTGGTTTAATCCATTCTACTAAATCAATAAATAGTCACTAAATTCAAATTTGTTAGGTCAACTGTCAATTCAAATCATATAATTTCATTTAGTTTTTAAATTGATTTCTATTCAATTATTTCAAGTTTTAAATATTTGTTCAAAAATTTGGCTTCATTTATAATTGAAATTATCTTTGAACCTAAAATTTAAGAGTTAAATTTCTGATCAACTTCAAACCATTTAGAGATAATTGTATACATATATATATATTCAAATCAAATCACATCCCAGATATTCAAATCAAAATTATTTTACAAACAAAAGTGTAGCAAGGCTGCTAAATGGTCTCTCCACTTTGAAACTCGAAAATGAATGTTGATGATGCTGCAGTCATCACCAAAATTATTTTCCAGCGACAAAAGAAGAGAATACTAATTTAAAACCTTAATTTTTTTTGAAAACAATTTCTATTTGAAAATACTTTAAATAATATACATTTTAAAACTTTAAAACCAAAGTTTGAAATCACTGAAAATTCGAATTCTCAAATTCTTAATTTAAAGTTAATTCAATTCTAAATAAATTTATGAACCAAGTTTTATATTTTCATTTGTTTAGTTTACAAAACAATAAATGAAAATCAAATATCATCATTTCTAACAACCAATTCAGTTAACTATTTAATTTCAGAAAATTATAATTATATGTGATATATAAAAAATTATTTCACTTACCAATTTTGAAAACAATATTGTGTTAGTTTTCTTTGTTCAAGTGTTTGGAATCTATTTCGATAACGTTGATCAAGCGAATCTATCGGAACCCCAAATCAACATTAGCAATTCAAACAACAAACTGTTAAAACATTTTTTATATATTAGTTTACAAATACACTCCCTTGCTCGAATATTCCAGAATGGATTTAAAACAAGGATAGAGATTAAAATGAGGGACTCTAGTCATATAGAATTCTAACTTGTAGACAAGTTCAAAGCGGATAAGATAATTCAATAACAAAAGAGAAGAGATGGATAGACTTACATAAATCACGGGCGACCTTAACTGGGTCAACCATGACTTCAAGAATTGGGTTAATGTAGAATTCTGAGGCAAATCAACATCCGGTCATGTAAAATCCCAACTCTTTGTACGCTTTAAACAGACACATATGCCGACTCAAACCATGTAGAAGGGCGGATTGTTATTAGGATGAATAAGAAAAAGTATAGAAAGAAAAAAATAAAACAAAATCTCGCAACGGGATGATAATATATAATAATCAAGTAACAGTTCATGAAGCTGTATGCAAAAATTTTGTTATAATTACATAATAAAAAATCAAAGTTATTCATATCAGAGATAAATAAATAATAACGTAGCGGAACAATGTAGTAAATAATAATAATAATAAAATCTCCATCTTTATCCTCTAGAAATAAGGTCATCAAACCTGAAATGCTCAGGCTGACCCGAGCGAATTGAAAAGACAAAACACTTGAGCCAGAGCTAAAAGACCTTATGTAAGTTAAATCAATGTTAAATACGCATGCGACGGCGTCAGAGATGTTTACGGGGTGTGACATCTCCTATCCAATGTCTAACGTGTGTGTAGTAACTTAAGAGATGTTTGGAATTCACATCTCCAAATGATCCGTAAAACTATCTACTATGTAGTAATATATGCTATTATAATAATGTCTATAGTAAAGTATACTATTAAAACAGCGTTAAGGCGTTACCCATTTCCCACTTAACACATTTTATAATGCCAATTGTCTATATAGTACCGTAACTCCTCATAAAATGGGGCCGCCAGAGGATACCCTATAGTTGCAACATAAAACAAACTCGTAGAAGGCACACTAGGGTAGGCAATACGGCAAAACTAGGCAATGCCTGGGTAGATATACTAATTACACTTCCGGACTGTTTGTAATGCATAGCCGCAACTGCCACCCAACTCGAAACGCACTCCCGAGTAAAAATCAAAAGGTGGCCACCAAATAAATCAAAAGTCAGAATATAGTATCGATGGAATGTGTCTGATTGGAGGAGCTACCTCACTTGGCCCACCGATTGCTCCTGGTTTAGCCACCATAAGCTAACTCATGGGAATCAGGTCCACTTATATACCTCATATACGATTGTCACCACCATCCTACTTCATTCTGGTATATCCACCGCATACACAGTTGTCAAAGTGGTTTTTGGTATTGGTAGAGAGTATGACAACATCCATTCTTGGTCTCTTTAACAAACAATCACTTATTACACACCGGATGGTTCTTTACATCTCCAAAATCATATCATAATTGACATCAAAATATCATATTCGATTCAAACCAAATCACTTTCGAAATCATTACCTATTTTCGAAATTATATTCGCCTTTGAAATCATATTTCGATAATTATATTCCCTTTCAAAGTCAAATTCACAACTTATATCAAAATATCGTGTTCTCAAAAAAAACTATATCACTTCCAAATCATATTTCTTTCAAAAATCATATTTCCAAAATAGGTTAAGTACTTGCTTCAAAATCATCATTTCGATTTATTATAACATTCAAAATTCCAACATAGGTTATAACGTCATTTAACCTTATTCTCTTTTTACCTCAATTGATATGAATTTAAACTCTTCCACGTACTTAGTTTGGAAATTTAGAAATTAGTTTAAATAGTTCTAAATAGTTAAAATACTCTAAATAGTTTAATTATAGGTAAAGTACTCTTAATTTGATTTAAAAAAGTTAAATAGCTTAAATTCAGATTTAAATATAATTAAAATAGATTTCATAACTTTCAAATAGATTAATTATATTTAAAATGAATTAAAATATTTTAATCAATTTAAAAATAAATCAAATTGGTTTTAAAATAGATCAAAATAATTTTATAAAGTTAATATTAGTTAAATAGTTTAATAAATTTGAAAATCTTAATAATTAGAAAAATTAAAATAGTTTACTTCAAATACGAGTTTGAAATTTATACCAAATTAAACTACTCATTTCATTCCAACATATTTGGACCATTTCAAATTTCAATAAACAATCGAATTTCATATTGTTTTAGCTGATGTTCAAATATCAAATTTTGGATTATTCTAATTTCAAAATATTTCAAGTTATACTTCGAACAAATTCTGTAACGACCCAACTTCCATACTCCAGGAAGTTGCATCGCTAAGAAGAAAGAAAGGGATAGAAGAAGAAAAGATAGAGAAAGAAGAACACAAACCACATCAGAATCTCACAGCGGAACGAATAAAATATAATATATCACATAATACTTTACATAGTATCATATACATCAGAGTTTTACAGCCAATACAACACATACTAGACAGTTATAAACACCTGTCTAGTTATACTACTTAAAACAGTACAAGAACAACTCAGAGAGACGACTCAGAGATACCAACACAGCGGAAAATAGATAACTACAACGTAGAAGCCTCCTGCTCCATTTGCTCCTCCATAACTCGTCAAAGCAACCCTGAATCACTTGACTACTCATACATAATATGAGTACCCAAGAGTTTAATAAAACAGAAAATAAACACTCGGGTCAGACAGGGGTCTGGTGTGAGTAAATAGTTTACAAGTTGCTTAACTTTTAGAAAATCCTTTGAAACAAAAGGTATCACGTAAGACTTCCCACACATAAACATGGAAAAGTTTTTACCTTACGCTAACCAAAACATTTGATAGGAAATCCAGTGATATTATAATAGTGTCTAGGGTTTTCAAGTAAATATGAAATAGCCGAAATTGTTACATCTATTAAATTCCAGCTACTAGCCACAAAAGTGGGTAATACAAACAAAACCGTAGGGTCTCGTAGGGAAAATGGGTTTCCATCAATGGCAGGGCTACTGGGGTACCGCCCGTCACAGTACGTGGCCTAGATCACCGTACCGAGGAGCCACCCTAACTCCCCTGCAACACAAGGCCGGAACCATTCCTTACTGAATAGTTCCGAACAAGATAACCCCGACGGTTGGAGCTCAAAAACCGTCCACACAGCCGAAATATAAAGGGACCTCTAGACAGGGGTAAATCTCGCTCTCCAGTGGGCGCGACCCACGAAGCCTTGCTGCACCTCCCCTGTTTTAGCCATTCCCGGTTGATGAGGCTTGAGGCTGCGATTACCTTTAGAGAACACATCTATCTTAGAATGCTCATCGTCCACCTGACGATGTTCTGAAAGCATTCAATCCATACAAGTTCGTTCCGGGTTCGAACGAAACCGAAGGCATTATCTCGTTACACTCGTATTGGAATCACCCTCAGAGTTAACGACGATAACCCTTGCACTCTAAATCACCATCTCGAATCTATAAGTACTATTCCGTCAAACTCATTACGGAATCACCCACAGAGTTATACTGACGTATAGCCCTTACACCTCGAGTCTTCACTTGCTCCACTTGGATTAACGACCTATCGTTTAATTGGAATCGATGTGGTTTTCGGATATCCAAATATGGAAACCCGATCCCGGTCTCACCGAAACCAAACGCCATTTTAATGTCCAAGTTATACTTAAGGGTTTTAAACAATTAACTCATTTTACTTTTATCTATTTCACTCAGATAGATAAACTACATATTCACATCATAATAGATAACTCATAACATTATCACAACAGATAATCATCACAACAGTCAAACATCACAACAACAACCATCACAACCAAATAATCCATCATACTATAACTAAGCATCCATATCCTATAGATACTACTCATCTCATTTCTGAGATCACAACATCCAAAGGTATAACAATATCATCCATAAGTAATGATATATTATCCATCACTTATAATTAATTTAAAATGAATTAAATTAATTACTTCCATCCTTAATTAATTTAAATAAATTAAATTAATTATCCACCTATAAATCTTGCTTATAAATCCATTGATTAATCAACCTAGTTAATTAATCATTCATTAAGTATTCAACTTGATTAAACATCTATGATTAATCATTCACTAATTACAATAAGTAATTAGTCTTAAATTAATTTTATAAAATAAATTAACCTTAATCATAAGTAATTAACATTTAATTACTTAATTTATCAATTAACTATAATTAATTACATTTATCCTTAGTTAATTACAATTAATTAATCACTTAATTAATTAATTAATTCTTAATTAAACAATTCTTAATTACATCATTAATTATAATAATTAATGATCTCTAATTAATATTTAAATTGATTACTCAATTAAAAATTAATTACATTTACTAATTAAATTAAATACCATTATTAATCACCTTGATTAATACTTAAAATCCAGTAATTAACTACCTTAATTACTCATTTATAAATTAATTATCCAATAATTAATTATCTATCTTAATTTATCCTTGATTAATTACAAAAGTAATTATCCAAATTACTTTTAAATAAATCACCTTTCCTTAATTACATTCCAGTAATTATTACTTCTCTAAGAAATCCTGCTCCATAAATTACATTAAGTAATTATTATCATTTAATTATTAAATTATTCTTAAATTAATTAAACTAAATTAATTAATTTAACAAAATACATTATCAGAATTAATTACAATATGTAATTAATCCCTTAATTACTTTTATAAAGTAATTAACAAATTACAATTGATTTTCTTAAAATAATTAATCTAATTAATCCATCAAAATTAATTACATTAATTAATTATCAATTATCCTTAGATAATTAACAACATTCCATTAATTCCTTACTTGAATTAATTATACATTAATCATTTTTAATTATAAATTAATTCAAGTTATTATTTAAAAATCAAATAAATAAGTAAATCCTTAATTACTTCCCAAAATAATTTATTTACTTATTTATAACTTAATTAATATTCAAAATGTATTTAAACAATACATTTCTAAAATTTAATTCAACTTTCATTTTAAATTTAAAATTTTAAAAAAAAAATGTTTAACCATATAAACATTTCCAAATTTAAATAATCAAACATTTACAAATAAATAGATTATTTTAACTTTCAATTTAAAGTTAAACTTATCATAATTTTATTTAATACTTAAAAGAAGAAATCTTTTAAATTTAAACCTTTGTTTGAAATCAAATCCATATTTGAATTCTACTTAATAACATTTTTGTTCAATATTCAAAACTTTTCAAACTGATTTGAATTAAAACAGGTTTTAAAGTAAAAACTGAAATCATATTTGAATTTGATTTCTAACCCAATTTTTAAATCTTGCATATCATTCAAATGTTTCATTTTGAATTCAAAGTATTCCTGAATCTGATTCAAATTTAAACCTGAATTTGAACCTAAATTTTAAACATTGAATTCCTTTCAAAATTAAAAAAAAAACAAAACTGTTTTTAATTAAAATCTGGATTTAAAACCTGAAAACTACATTTACTGTTTTCCCAGATTTAAAATTTAAATCTTCCTCAAATTTAAGTTATCATTTAAACTTCCTGAATTCAAAACTTACTTGAATTCAATTCAAACTATACTTGAATTTTAACTCATAGCTTTTAAACATTTTAAATTTCCAGATTTTTAAAAAAAATAAAAAAAAAAAAAAAAAAAAACAACACTGCACAGATTTATCACCTGCACAACTAACCCGAGACACCATCCATTTACTTCGGGTTAAATACCTACTTACTTCGAGTCACAACATAGATTGCACGGGAGTGACTTCGAGTCACTCCAACCCTGCACCAGCCAATGTTCACCAGAGACTCAACTCCACTGTGCAAATGCACCACCACCCCGGCGACTTTCCAGTTACCTCCACCCACTTCTCCAAGAAGCAATCCAATCCCCAACTTGACAATGGTCATCATCACAACCCTCTGCAGCTCAAACATTTAGAATCAAGAAATCAAACAGCCTGGAAAAACTTCATCAATCACAAACCCAGACCTGTCAACTCCTACCACAACCTATTTCTGCCATTCTATGACCTCAAATCTCTGGCCATTTCTCCACCTATATACCCTCTGCCTAACCCCAAAACCTTAGTCCACTTAAGCCACCACAGAGTTCAGAGACTTACAAAATCTCTGCTACATAAAAACTGGGAATTCAAACTTGAAAGAAACTATTCTTGCCATCCCCATTACTCTCTGACCACCTGCCCTTAATTTCCCCCACTCTCTCCATAATTTTAAATTCCAGGCAGGAATACAGATTCAAAAAAAAAATTCATTTTATGTTTTGATATTCCCAAATATACCAACTTCTGCACAGACCTTCTGCACAGTCTAATTTACTAACCCACAAAAGCTTTAAAACTGATGCTTGTTTTTAAATAATCATGTTTTAATATCCATGTTTTAAACATGCATTAAAGCTTTAACTAGTCTTAATAATTTTAAGATGTTGACAACTTACTCCTTGAAACTGTTTCTGTGGTGATTGATTTTAGAAGTAACAGAGTTTTTTTTTTCTTTCTGAACTAAAATTTTCCAAACCTAAACTATACTGAACACACACTATATTTACACAATATTCTCTAACCATGATTCAGTCATAAAGAAGTGAATTTGAATTTGTATCCAAATAAGAACATAAGCATGACTGTTAAAACAAATTATACCACTCTTTTCTGCACATTCAAGAACATATGCAGAGTATCATCTCACAACAGTCAACAAGCACATGCACATATGGAATTTCAAACAAACTATATATAGTTATGTTGCTTCTAAAAGAAAGAACAGAGAGTTATTATTTGCCTCAGTTTAAATTATCTTATTCAATGGTATTTTGAATTAAACTTTTAAGTTTTGCAGATTTTGTTAGCATGGTTTAAACAAAGAAACTGTTTTTAAAACATTAATTTACTCACCTTAAAATTGAAAAAGAGCATGCATTCCAAATGCCAAACATTCCCCTGCAACCTGAATTCCTTGCATGCTTGAATCAGAGCTTGCTCCTAGTTGAAAATGGTATTAACTTGATGCTTGCAGGCCCTTTTGAATATGCATTTGATGATGCCATGATGCTTCAGGCTTTGGAATTGCATGCAGACCCCTTCCATCATTGCTTGCATTGATCTTACAGATTGAAGATTTGAATCTACAGGTTGTATACATTTTGCTTGCAGGTTACAGGATCTACAGATTTGTGAATTTTGGATTTCCATTTTGCAGAGTTAAAAGAATTTCAGATGTATTCTTTTGCAGGTTTGGGTTTTAAATTTGCAGAGTTTAAAAGAATGTGTTTGCAGATCTTAATAAATATGATTTGCAGATTGAGTTTGCAGATCTTATTGAATTTGGGTTGAGGGATTTTGAGAGTGAATTGGATTTTAGTTTTCTCAGATCTGAATTTTGATTTATTAGGAGAAGATAAAAAAAAATGTTTGAAACAAAAGAGATTTGTTTTAAGTTTTATCTAAAATAAATAATTCAATATGATTTAGAAAGGCCACTTGTTGTTTGAATGTAAAGATTTATTTACAAGTGTCAAATTACAAACATGAAACTTAACACATGTAAGATTTAAATATAAAATAAATTCTATGTTTACAAATGTTTTTAATTAAAGATAAAACCAATTCTAATTTAAATTTAAGATGTTTATATATGTTTATATATATTTAGTCTTTACAAATGAATTATCCAAACATATACAAATATTTGTTTGAATATTTTAAGAATTATTTAAAACAAATTTCAAAAGAGAAACTTTTTAAAAAGAAAAGAACAAAGTTGAATTTATTTTATTCAAGAGTTTTCAAATTAACATATTCTAATATAAATAAACTAAATTTATTTCAAAACAATTTTAAAATAAAACAAAATAAACTTTATTATAAAAATACAATTCTTAACTATATATATTTATAACAAAATATTTACTATAATTACTATTGAAAATACAAGATAGATTTATTAATTGACTTAAGAAAAGTTCAATACTATTTTCAATTTAATATAAATCAATCCATAAATTATACACCTATATATATTATAAATTTGAAAAGATCCTTTATTAAATTTAAAATTAAAATTTAAAATCAAAACTCCTATTTACAATGTATACACATATATACATTATAAATAAATATTTTTAAATCAGCTTAGAAAGGAAATTTTATCATAAAAATATTTTCAACATTTTAAAACAATAAGATTCTCAAATTAAATCATGATTATAAATTTTCAAAAGAATATCATTTATTAACAAAATAATTATAAATTTTCAAAAGAAAATTATGTTTGAATTGGATTATTAAATCAATATTTCACATTTTAAAATAATTATTAATGAAATTATTAAATAAATATTGCTCAAATTTCCGGGACATCACATTCCTCCCCCCTTAAAAGAATTTCGTCCTCGAAATTTAAAAGCAAAGGTAATTTAATAATCTCTTTAAAGATTTATTTAAAACACAAGCATATATCAAACATATGCTAACAATCAAAACAACCAATTCAACCAATCAAACAAATCTAATTATCCAGACAAATTCTGGATAAAATTCTATCGAGTTTCCCCGCATATATATATATATATACCGGGATACTCGCTCTAGAGAATCCAAACAATGAATACTAAGAAGCTCCAAAACTCCTATACAACTATATCTACAACACTAGACAAGTTATCAGACTGCAAACAAGTCTGACTCAACAACCAAAATTCCAGAACTGCTGGTTCTACAACCAGAGATAGATCATACACGCATTCCCTCAGAGATACGTGAAACTCATCGCATCCCAGTTATCCAAACTGGCAATCCAATCCTGTAGATCAATCACTTAACCTTTAAGAGAAAACAAAAAGGTCCAATCTCTTATCCACAAATCTTTCCTGTCGATCCTGGGCTGCCTTCAACTTCTAGATCTATCCAATCCATCACACAAACTCTACCACAGATATCAGAAGACTTCAGATAAACTACACTTATTCGGAAAACAGAACAGATGCACAAGACATCCAAGTCTCCAGATTAAAGTGAATTTCCCATAGAAATCCTCTGATCCAAGACAAAACACAAATCCCAATGAATCGGGTGCTCCTATTCTGGAATAGCTGCCACCATGCTTCCACTGCGTAACTCTGATTCGAGAATGCTGTTGATGAACACAGGTACAACTTGATCAACTTATCCCGAAAACATTGTTCATCAAATCCCATAAAATCTCAAAAAAACCAAGTCGAAACAGAACTCAATCTCCTGATGCGGATGCAAAACTTAACTCCTTCGAAGACATCCAGAAAATATCAAACCACTTCGATAACTCAAACATCTTCTAGAGATGCCTCAATCCAAACAAAGGTTACTCAGGAAACTTCCGGATCATCGCAAGTCACTTTTGCGATTCAACTCAGTTCAGATCATTCTCTCTTCAACAAACAGAACAGCCAAAGCCTTCAAATCAAAAGGGAAACCAGTGGTCCACCTTCAACCACAAACATCACACCCAGCTGAGCTTCCAGAAGAAACGGACAAGCTTCACCATCTGCCCGGCCTACTGACAAAAGAATCACAGAGACTTCAGAACCAATGAAGAAACAGGCCACTCACGGCTGCTACTGCTGCCAAAAACTTTCTTACCAAAAACTCATCGAATCTCAAAGCTACACCTGCCACTTCCACAAAAGAGCCTTCAAAAGACAGATATCCCTCAGGAAACTCGCCTTCAAACCAAGCACAAAACACTCTTCCAAACTGAGTCTCATACTCAAATACAGACAGAACTCCTTCCTAAGGTTGCCAAAATACCATTGCTGGCTTCAGTACTCCAAACTGATCCAGACTCAAGAAAAATCCACTCACACGAGTGAGATCAAGCTTAAAATCCAAAGATACACTCCAAATCTTAAAAAGATTCTCCTTCAGAGATCAGAAAAATCCTTCACATCAAACTGCCAAACTACTCAAGATGCCCAACACTGCCCTAGCAGATCTCTTCCAAGCTCAAACACTCAGAACTCCAACCATTGGTAGTTGTGTTACACACACCACTACCCCATCTACCTTTATTACTTATATTGGAAAACCTGAACAAGTAACCCAACAGATAGGTAGAATTAAATATATTTATATTTAAAATTACAAGTACGCTCTCTCGAGAAAAAGACACCACTACAGAGCCTAGGTATTCACTCAACCTACTGCTCTGATACCACGTTGTAACGACCCAACTTCCATACTCCAGGAAGTTGCATCGCTAAGAAGAAAGAAAGGGATAGAAGAAGAAAAGATAGAGAAAGAAGAACACAAACCACATCAGAATCTCACAGCGGAACGAATAAAATATAATATATCACATAATACTTTACATAGTATCATATACATCAGAGTTTTACAGCCAATACAACACATACTAGACAGTTATAAACACCTGTCTAGTTATACTACTTAAAACAGTACAAGAACAACTCAGAGAGACGACTCAGAGATACCAACACAGCGGAAAATAGATAACTACAACGTAGAAGCCTCCTGCTCCATTTGCTCCTCCATAACTCGTCAAAGCAACCCTGAATCACTTGACTACTCATACATAATATGAGTACCCAAGAGTTTAATAAAACAGAAAATAAACACTCGGGTCAGACAGGGGTCTGGTGTGAGTAAATAGTTTACAAGTTGCTTAACTTTTAGAAAATCCTTTGAAACAAAAGGTATCACGTAAGACTTCCCACACATAAACATGGAAAAGTTTTTACCTTACGCTAACCAAAACATTTGATAGGAAATCCAGTGATATTATAATAGTGTCTAGGGTTTTCAAGTAAATATGAAATAGCCGAAATTGTTACATCTATTAAATTCCAGCTACTAGCCACAAAAGTGGGTAATACAAACAAAACCGTAGGGTCTCGTAGGGAAAATGGGTTTCCATCAATGGCAGGGCTACTGGGGTACCGCCCGTCACAGTACGTGGCCTAGATCACCGTACCGAGGAGCCACCCTAACTCCCCTGCAACACAAGGCCGGAACCATTCCTTACTGAATAGTTCCGAACAAGATAACCCCGACGGTTGGAGCTCAAAAACCGTCCACACAGCCGAAATATAAAGGGACCTCTAGACAGGGGTAAATCTCGCTCTCCAGTGGGCGCGACCCACGAAGCCTTGCTGCACCTCCCCTGTTTTAGCCATTCCCGGTTGATGAGGCTTGAGGCTGCGATTACCTTTAGAGAACACATCTATCTTAGAATGCTCATCGTCCACCTGACGATGTTCTGAAAGCATTCAATCCATACAAGTTCGTTCCGGGTTCGAACGAAACCGAAGGCATTATCTCGTTACACTCGTATTGGAATCACCCTCAGAGTTAACGACGATAACCCTTGCACTCTAAATCACCATCTCGAATCTATAAGTACTATTCCGTCAAACTCATTACGGAATCACCCACAGAGTTATACTGACGTATAGCCCTTACACCTCGAGTCTTCACTTGCTCCACTTGGATTAACGACCTATCGTTTAATTGGAATCGATGTGGTTTTCGGATATCCAAATATGGAAACCCGATCCCGGTCTCACCGAAACCAAACGCCATTTTAATGTCCAAGTTATACTTAAGGGTTTTAAACAATTAACTCATTTTACTTTTATCTATTTCACTCAGATAGATAAACTACATATTCACATCATAATAGATAACTCATAACATTATCACAACAGATAATCATCACAACAGTCAAACATCACAACAACAACCATCACAACCAAATAATCCATCATACTATAACTAAGCATCCATATCCTATAGATACTACTCATCTCATTTCTGAGATCACAACATCCAAAGGTATAACAATATCATCCATAAGTAATGATATATTATCCATCACTTATAATTAATTTAAAATGAATTAAATTAATTACTTCCATCCTTAATTAATTTAAATAAATTAAATTAATTATCCACCTATAAATCTTGCTTATAAATCCATTGATTAATCAACCTAGTTAATTAATCATTCATTAAGTATTCAACTTGATTAAACATCTATGATTAATCATTCACTAATTACAATAAGTAATTAGTCTTAAATTAATTTTATAAAATAAATTAACCTTAATCATAAGTAATTAACATTTAATTACTTAATTTATCAATTAACTATAATTAATTACATTTATCCTTAGTTAATTACAATTAATTAATCACTTAATTAATTAATTAATTCTTAATTAAACAATTCTTAATTACATCATTAATTATAATAATTAATGATCTCTAATTAATATTTAAATTGATTACTCAATTAAAAATTAATTACATTTACTAATTAAATTAAATACCATTATTAATCACCTTGATTAATACTTAAAATCCAGTAATTAACTACCTTAATTACTCATTTATAAATTAATTATCCAATAATTAATTATCTATCTTAATTTATCCTTGATTAATTACAAAAGTAATTATCCAAATTACTTTTAAATAAATCACCTTTCCTTAATTACATTCCAGTAATTATTACTTCTCTAAGAAATCCTGCTCCATAAATTACATTAAGTAATTATTATCATTTAATTATTAAATTATTCTTAAATTAATTAAACTAAATTAATTAATTTAACAAAATACATTATCAGAATTAATTACAATATGTAATTAATCCCTTAATTACTTTTATAAAGTAATTAACAAATTACAATTGATTTTCTTAAAATAATTAATCTAATTAATCCATCAAAATTAATTACATTAATTAATTATCAATTATCCTTAGATAATTAACAACATTCCATTAATTCCTTACTTGAATTAATTATACATTAATCATTTTTAATTATAAATTAATTCAAGTTATTATTTAAAAATCAAATAAATAAGTAAATCCTTAATTACTTCCCAAAATAATTTATTTACTTATTTATAACTTAATTAATATTCAAAATGTATTTAAACAATACATTTCTAAAATTTAATTCAACTTTCATTTTAAATTTAAAATTTTAAAAAAAAAAATGTTTAACCATATAAACATTTCCAAATTTAAATAATCAAACATTTACAAATAAATAGATTATTTTAACTTTCAATTTAAAGTTAAACTTATCATAATTTTATTTAATACTTAAAAGAAGAAATCTTTTAAATTTAAACCTTTGTTTGAAATCAAATCCATATTTGAATTCTACTTAATAACATTTTTGTTCAATATTCAAAACTTTTCAAACTGATTTGAATTAAAACAGGTTTTAAAGTAAAAACTGAAATCATATTTGAATTTGATTTCTAACCCAATTTTTAAATCTTGCATATCATTCAAATGTTTCATTTTGAATTCAAAGTATTCCTGAATCTGATTCAAATTTAAACCTGAATTTGAACCTAAATTTTAAACATTGAATTCCTTTCAAAATTAAAAAAAAAAAAACAAAACTGTTTTTAATTAAAATCTGGATTTAAAACCTGAAAACTACATTTACTGTTTTCCCAGATTTAAAATTTAAATCTTCCTCAAATTTAAGTTATCATTTAAACTTCCTGAATTCAAAACTTACTTGAATTCAATTCAAACTATACTTGAATTTTAACTCATAGCTTTTAAACATTTTAAATTTCCAGATTTTTAAAAAAAATAAAAAAAAAAAAAAATAAAATAAAAACAACACTGCACAGATTTATCACCTGCACAACTAACCCGAGACACCATCCATTTACTTCGGGTTAAATACCTACTTACTTCGAGTCACAACATAGATTGCACGGGAGTGACTTCGAGTCACTCCAACCCTGCACCAGCCAATGTTCACCAGAGACTCAACTCCACTGTGCAAATGCACCACCACCCCGGCGACTTTCCAGTTACCTCCACCCACTTCTCCAAGAAGCAATCCAATCCCCAACTTGACAATGGTCATCATCACAACCCTCTGCAGCTCAAACATTTAGAATCAAGAAATCAAACAGCCTGGAAAAACTTCATCAATCACAAACCCAGACCTGTCAACTCCTACCACAACCTATTTCTGCCATTCTATGACCTCAAATCTCTGGCCATTTCTCCACCTATATACCCTCTGCCTAACCCCAAAACCTTAGTCCACTTAAGCCACCACAGAGTTCAGAGACTTACAAAATCTCTGCTACATAAAAACTGGGAATTCAAACTTGAAAGAAACTATTCTTGCCATCCCCATTACTCTCTGACCACCTGCCCTTAATTTCCCCCACTCTCTCCATAATTTTAAATTCCAGGCAGGAATACAGATTCAAAAAAAAAATTCATTTTATGTTTTGATATTCCCAAATATACCAACTTCTGCACAGACCTTCTGCACAGTCTAATTTACTAACCCACAAAAGCTTTAAAACTGATGCTTGTTTTTAAATAATCATGTTTTAATATCCATGTTTTAAACATGCATTAAAGCTTTAACTAGTCTTAATAATTTTAAGATGTTGACAACTTACTCCTTGAAACTGTTTCTGTGGTGATTGATTTTAGAAGTAACAGAGTTTTTTTTTTCTTTCTGAACTAAAATTTTCCAAACCTAAACTATACTGAACACACACTATATTTACACAATATTCTCTAACCATGATTCAGTCATAAAGAAGTGAATTTGAATTTGTATCCAAATAAGAACATAAGCATGACTGTTAAAACAAATTATACCACTCTTTTCTGCACATTCAAGAACATATGCAGAGTATCATCTCACAACAGTCAACAAGCACATGCACATATGGAATTTCAAACAAACTATATATAGTTATGTTGCTTCTAAAAGAAAGAACAGAGAGTTATTATTTGCCTCAGTTTAAATTATCTTATTCAATGGTATTTTGAATTAAACTTTTAAGTTTTGCAGATTTTGTTAGCATGGTTTAAACAAAGAAACTGTTTTTAAAACATTAATTTACTCACCTTAAAATTGAAAAAGAGCATGCATTCCAAATGCCAAACATTCCCCTGCAACCTGAATTCCTTGCATGCTTGAATCAGAGCTTGCTCCTAGTTGAAAATGGTATTAACTTGATGCTTGCAGGCCCTTTTGAATATGCATTTGATGATGCCATGATGCTTCAGGCTTTGGAATTGCATGCAGACCCCTTCCATCATTGCTTGCATTGATCTTACAGATTGAAGATTTGAATCTACAGGTTGTATACATTTTGCTTGCAGGTTACAGGATCTACAGATTTGTGAATTTTGGATTTCCATTTTGCAGAGTTAAAAGAATTTCAGATGTATTCTTTTGCAGGTTTGGGTTTTAAATTTGCAGAGTTTAAAAGAATGTGTTTGCAGATCTTAATAAATATGATTTGCAGATTGAGTTTGCAGATCTTATTGAATTTGGGTTGAGGGATTTTGAGAGTGAATTGGATTTTAGTTTTCTCAGATCTGAATTTTGATTTATTAGGAGAAGATAAAAAAAAATGTTTGAAACAAAAGAGATTTGTTTTAAGTTTTATCTAAAATAAATAATTCAATATGATTTAGAAAGGCCACTTGTTGTTTGAATGTAAAGATTTATTTACAAGTGTCAAATTACAAACATGAAACTTAACACATGTAAGATTTAAATATAAAATAAATTCTATGTTTACAAATGTTTTTAATTAAAGATAAAACCAATTCTAATTTAAATTTAAGATGTTTATATATGTTTATATATATTTAGTCTTTACAAATGAATTATCCAAACATATACAAATATTTGTTTGAATATTTTAAGAATTATTTAAAACAAATTTCAAAAGAGAAACTTTTTAAAAAGAAAAGAACAAAGTTGAATTTATTTTATTCAAGAGTTTTCAAATTAACATATTCTAATATAAATAAACTAAATTTATTTCAAAACAATTTTAAAATAAAACAAAATAAACTTTATTATAAAAATACAATTCTTAACTATATATATTTATAACAAAATATTTACTATAATTACTATTGAAAATACAAGATAGATTTATTAATTGACTTAAGAAAAGTTCAATACTATTTTCAATTTAATATAAATCAATCCATAAATTATACACCTATATATATTATAAATTTGAAAAGATCCTTTATTAAATTTAAAATTAAAATTTAAAATCAAAACTCCTATTTACAATGTATACACATATATACATTATAAATAAATATTTTTAAATCAGCTTAGAAAGGAAATTTTATCATAAAAATATTTTCAACATTTTAAAACAATAAGATTCTCAAATTAAATCATGATTATAAATTTTCAAAAGAATATCATTTATTAACAAAATAATTATAAATTTTCAAAAGAAAATTATGTTTGAATTGGATTATTAAATCAATATTTCACATTTTAAAATAATTATTAATGAAATTATTAAATAAATATTGCTCAAATTTCCGGGACATCACAAATTCAATTGCCCGACTTCGATCGAATTTCATTTCAATTTAAAATTAAATTTTAAGCCACAATTTCATTTCTTAAAGCGATTCCTTTAAACCTATTCACATTTCAACATAAAACTTGATTTTTCCAAATTACTTCAATTTATGTAAATCAAATTTCATTTCAAAATATCATTTAATTAAATTCAAAAATTTAAGGGTTTTAAAATCATTTTATTTAACCAATCCGGTGTCCATATATAAATTTCTGCCCTAGGGTCAAGTGATACGGATACTTATCATTTCAATCCGTAATTTAAACATTTAACGATTGTATATCGTTTGAGACCGCAATCTCGAAATAAATAAAAATCCATAACGAACTTGTAATTTATAATGGTATAAAATACAATATCCATTCAACCAACATCAACAATCAGCATCCATCACAATCATCACCCAAAACAATCAATCAATAACAACATTGAAATGGTAATCAATAACATGTATTTAATTGGAAATTTATATTCAATAATAAATTAAATAGCAATTTAATTCAAATAAATTCAAATTAACTAAAATGATGGTTAAAATATACCTAACAGAATAAATAAATTTCTAATCACATCATAAATTTAATTTAACAAACATAAGAAATTTTAGAAGTTGTGAGTGGGTTAAAACACTCACCTTTAGATTTTAAATCGATTTAAATTCTGATTTAATCCAAAAATTCGAACAGTTCTAGAATCTATCTAAACCAGCATCATAATGTCCGAAATTTCAATACGATCCTAACGCAAGAAACCGTGCACGAATCGGTCCTCGTATGCAAAAGTTATGCAAGTTAGAACATTTGAATTTCAAATTTAAATTAAAACGAAATACCCGAAGGCAAAGCACATCACCAGGACAATTCCTCCACCTCGCCCCTTATGTGTTCAACTATATATTTTACACGACATCGCCCTTAACCAAAACCCTATCCAGCCGCCACCAATTGCCATGTGTTCGCGCCACTTCCACCTGATCAGGCGACAATGCCGTTTTAGGCAGCTCGAGCCGCATCTATACCTGGGTCGGCGTGAGATCCGGCCCATTAGAAAATCCTCCCCGCCGTGACGAATGCGTCCTCTTCCAAGCCAAAATATGGCGAACTCCAAGGCGTTCTCAACCAACGAACGACATGGATCGAAGCTTCTCGATATCCACTGCAGTGTAGCAATCTCCGATCGGTCTATCGACAAAATTAACAATAGAATAGAAATTCTAGCAAAGGACAGCCGGAAATAAATGGCCAATTTCAGATCAAATGGTGGCTCGAATTGAGAAACGAATTTCAAATCTGAGTTGCGCTCGTCGAGATCTTCAAATCAATATATAATTTGATATAATTTGAGGAGTTTAAATTTTGATTTGATTTTTGATTTGAAATGAATTGGGAATTTGTTTGATTTGTCTGCCATTGAGAAGGATGAGTTGAGAAGGAGATGTACGTACAAACAAATAAGAATAAGGAGGCTAAGGTTTATAACGAGGTATTTATAGGCAGAACAAAATAAAAAAGATGGGATTGATTTATTTGGAATGTTGAAGGATGCACAACCTGAAAAACCCGTTTCAACCCCGGAACGAAAATTGGTCAACCCATTATCGAAATAGATGTTTTCAAATATTTTAAACTCAATAGAATAGGTTTCAAGTCCTAATTCCATCGTATGAAGAAGTTAAATTAAAATCAACTTATTTCAAATTGATTTCAGTTGAATTTTATTTAATTGATTTCTAGGCGTTTCGAGTCCGTACGGTCAAACGACAAGTCCGATCGTTACGAAACTTGAAATCCTATAATAATTCACCGTTATGGATTCGACGAAATTGGTTTCGTCATAATCCAAGTCAATGGCCAAAATTGCCATTTTCACATTAATTAAATAAATTAATAATCAAATTAATTAAATCATATTTTCAATTTCAAATTCTATAATTCAGGAATTTATCATTTTTGATTTCTTAACAATTACTATACTTTAAACAATTTAGATATTAATTTAAAGTTAACTAATCTACCAATTGCAGTATTTAATTTTGATTTTAGTAAATTCATTTATTGTCAATTGAAATTTCAATAAATCCATTTATTTGATTTTAAATCTTATTATATCAATTGTCATCTCATGGGTACAATCAACACTGGTTTATGTCTTGGTATGTTAATATTCTCAAATTTTATATTAATTTCAAGCAACGTAATATTTAATTTCATTTTAATCATAATTGATTTCCAATTCAATTTAATGGACTACATAAATTGGTAACTTATAATAATTGCCACCATTCACTTTTACTTTATTTATAAGTTTATTATTTACAAAAAAACGTTACCATAAGTTTCGTAACACAAATCTCGTTCAAGTACTATTAATCAATGGATTATTTCCTTGGTTAACTGAATATTTAATTTTATTTTTTATATTAAATTTATAACCAAGCATAGCATTTAAATTACAATGAATTGGAATTTCATACACATTGTTAATAATCAACTTACATTAACATTGTTATACTTTATTTTAGTGTTCAATTAATTATTGAATTACAGATTTTTATTCTTCAATATTAAATTCCCAAAATCTTATTAAATTAACAAATTTAATTATTATAAATTTATGGGTCGTTGTACTCTCTCCCACTTAAAACTTTTCATCCCTGAAAAGGAAAAAGGAGGGAAAGAAGGAATTAAGCAATCAATATATCTTATTCAAAATATTAAATTTATAAACAAATAAAATTACAAAATAAAATAACTTAAGTAAAATATATTAATTTATAGCAATTAAATCCTTTTATATTGAAGATAGTAAGAGTTTGGAAAATATTCCATAAAATCTCTAAGTCCAAAATTTACGAAAAATTTATGCAGAGTCTCCTTTATACGGAGAGGTCTGGAAGAAATTATAATAACAATAAAAACATTATATAGCTTAAATTTTCCAAAAATAACATGTCCCAACAGTGGGAAAACAAGATAATATCGCTAGAAAATTATAATCTGAGAATGTATCTATTTTTCGTGCAATTAACACTTACTTTATGAAACCAAAAGTTGTAGCTATTACTTCCATAACCCTGACTTCACTCGTATAATCCAAAAGAGTTAATAATTATATAAAATGAAATATTAAAATTGTTTCAACCACTAACAAACAAATCAATATAAAACAACAATCACTTGCAACCGCAACATACAATCATCATATGAAATCTATACAAATTAGTTATCCATCCATATCAACTAAACAAATAGTTTGTTCGAGTTAAGACACTTTTAATCACATAGAATGTCAAATAACTACTAAGCATATCATTCAACAGTCCTAGATAAAACTCAATAGATTATTCATATATCCAAACAATTAGAAGTATAATTTCCCAAACAATCTATAAGCTAAACAACAACACATTCCAAACATTATTTAGGTCCATGTTAACCTAATTCTTTTCATACCATTTATAAAATGGCTCATTTCTTAAATTTATATTTATTTCTTAATTTTATATATATTGCTTTCAAAAGTTCAATTCCAATTCATTCATTACTTAATTCCATTTATATACATTCATTTATTTATACTATTCATGTTCAATTCAATTACTTAACATATCAATTAACTAACTTAATTTTATAATTATTTACTTGCCATACTTACTTTCTATTATATTTGACTATAGCAACATTTCAATTATAACTGTAGTTTATAACAACTATAGCATCAAATTCTTATTTACAAATGTAATTCATTGAACATTTCCATTACATAAGTTTTACTTGTAAAAAAGATTTCCATTACATAATCTTTTAACATTTCAACTTTTAAAATTGGTAATATATATATATATATAAATTGGTAAGTTATATATATATACATATATATGTCTTTAAGAATGTAATTAAAAGTTATATAAGTTTGACTTACTTATTTTAATTAACTTAATGTTCAATAGTTAACAATTCTCATTTTCATATCCTTTTTATTTATAGGTTACAATTTCAAATTTCTTACATACTTTAGTCATAATTTAACATTTAATTTCTTATTTTCATTTAGAAGTTTCAATTATTAAATAGTTATTCCATGAAAATAATTGAAATCTCTAATTTATAGAAATTTTAGAACTAGATGTCGGGTTCCATTTCTAATCATTTAAAATAACATATACATCATATCTTTTATATGTATCAAATCATATTTAGAAATAAAATTTATATTTATTTATCAAAAAAAATGTGTAGTAAAAAACTATAACGGTCTTCCCACTTCGAAACTCGAAAATGAATGTCGATGATGCGTGCACTCATCACCGAAATTATTTTCCAACGACAGAGAGGGAAGTGCAGAACTTATTTCTTTCCAAAAATCCTTTAAAACTGTTCTTTCAAATTATGTTGAAATATGTATATCAGAAATACTTTCAAATATTATTATTATTATAATCTAAAATTATTCAAAAAAAATTTCAAAACCTCGGAACTTAAGTTCTAAATTTCATATTTTCATTTATTTTTCAAATCTTAATTCCAACCAATATTTACAAATTTCACTGTCTAAAAACCAACATATTACAATCAAATGTAATTTATAAAATTTATTATTTTATATATAAAATGTATAATAGGCAAAATTATTGCATTCACCTATATTCCAAAACAGTATTATGTCGGTCTGTCCTATTAAGTGTTTAGAAATCCCTATCGATGTCATAGCATCCTATGCACCAACCAGAATTTATAAATACAAAACAGAAAAAAATTAACACAATATAAAAACCTTTTTATAAACTAACAAATACGCTCTCTCATATATATACATTCAGCGACTCATCATAAGGTATTACTACCCTATTAATAAAGAGTCAGACCCCACAAAGCTAAGGTTTTCGCTAAAACAAAGGTCTGATGCCACATGTAACATCCCATCTTTTTGTACGCTTTAAGAAGACACACGTGCTGACTCAAACCATACAGAAGGGAGGATTGTTATTAGGGTGAATAAGAAAAAGCAGAGAAAGAAAAAAACAAAATAGAATCTCGCAGCGGGATGACAAAATATAATAATCAAATAACAGTTCATGAAGCTGTACACAAAATATTTGATTATACTTATACAATACAAAATCAGAGTTACACATATCGGAGATAAATAAATAATAATGCAACTAAACAATGTAGTAAATAATAATAATAAAAAATCTTCTTCTTCGTACTTCATAAATAAGCTCTTCAAATCCTGAAATGCTCAGGCTAACTCGAGCGAATTAAAAAGACAAAACACTTGGGTCAGAGCTAAAAGATCTTACATAAGTCAAATCAATGGTAAATATGCGTGAGACGGCGTAAGAGATATTTGCGGAGTTTGACCTCTCCTATCGAGTGTTGAACGTGAATGTAGTAACTTAAGAGATGTTTGGGATTCACATCTCCTAAGGATCCGTTAAATTATCTACTATGTAGTAATATACGATATTATAATAATGTCTATAGTAAAGTAAACTATTAAAATAGCATTAAGGCGTTATCCATTTTCCCATTAACACATTTTATAATGCCAATAGTCTAAATAATACCGTAACTCCCTGGAAACTAGGGCAGCCAGAGGATACCCCATAGGTACGACATAAAACAATCTCATAAAAGGCACGCTAGGGTAGGTGACACGACACAACTAGGCAATGTCAGGGCAGACATACTAATTACACTTCCAGACTATTGGCGATGCATAACCGCAACTATCGCCTAACTCGAAACACACTCCAGAGTAAAAATCGAAGGGTAGCCACCAAATAAATCAAAATTCGAAATATTATATCAATGGAGTTTGTCCGATCGGAGGAGCTACCTCACATGGCCCGTCGATTGCTCCTGTTTAAGCCACCTTAAGCTAACTCATGGGAGTTGGTCTGTTAACGCTTAAAATTGAACGCTAACACCCCGGTGTAAGTAGAGATTAAGTGAAAGCACCACCCGTCAATACGGGAATTAGAAGCAAGTAGAAAAGTCACAAAAAATAGTAAAAAGACAATAGTTTTATAGTGGTTCGACTTCAAGTTAAGCATACGTCCACTTTAATCCTCTTTATTGCTGAATCAATCACAACTTTACAACAATCTTCGATTACAATACTACTAGGACAAATAAATAGAACTCCAATGTGGAAGAACTCTTTGAATCCATGTCGAATGTGTTAGGTTTCTTCTTGAAGTAAGTTGAGATGTCTTTCGTATTTGGAGTGTCGAGTGAGTCGAGAAATCAGCAGAGTATAGGCGTCCCAGAAATAAGCCCAAAAGATCCACTTTTAGTTGGAGAAAGTGGGATATTTATAGGAGAATTCTGAATTAGGTCGTAGGTCGTGAGCGACCTTGGATAGGTCGTGAGCGATCTAGTGGATGCGGTCTTCGGCTTAACAAGAGCGTACTTTATCACTTTGAATAAACCGGCAAGTCATAGGTCATCAACGACCTAAGGAGGAAGCCGCATTAGAAGTTACTTTGGTATTGTTTAGGTCGTGAGCGACCTAGGGGAGGACGGTTGGCGACTTAAGGTTGGAGGCAGCCTATAAGCAAGTGGCTTCATTCTGTGATAACTCGCTAGGTCGTTGGATCTTTTAGGTCGCTAGGTCACTAGGTCGCTTTAGTTCATAGGTCGTTAGGTCGCAGATCTCTTGTACCTTTAGCCAGTTAAGTCTCTAAGTCTCTCTATTGTGATATGTAGTTGCCCTGTGTTGATGGTTAGGTCGCTAGGTCGTGATATTTTTAGGTCGCTAGGTCGTTGGAGGTCTTTAGGTCGTTCATACTTTAATTCTTTCAGGTCGCTTATTTCCTTGAGTCGCTAAGCCGTGGAATAGAAGATTTAACATTTGCCCCTTGAAGTATACGCCTATACCATAGGTCATGTGCTTCGACTTAACTCTGCTAGGTCGTGAGCGACCTAAGGGATAAGCTAACTCGCGTGTCCATTCGCCTTTCTCTTTTCCCTCTATATAATCCGCTAAGTCATTTCTTCCTCCTTACTCGCTTCAGCTTTAAAAACGCCATTGAAGAAACTTCCAACCTGAACTCACCGGCCATCGATCATCCTTGCAATTTCATCACGTAAGTGAATCCGTTCTCTGTTCAACTTACGATCATCATTAAATCACGCTGGATTCTTGTCTTTAACCTCTAATCCAATTTCATATTCTTATGTTTCATCGCGAACCATGCCACGATCGATATCCTGATGGAATTGAGGTGGCTTAATTCGGTTTTGGGTGATCCTTGATGATTTTGAGGAGGAGATGGTGGATTATAGTGCCTCGAGTTAACTGTTTTGTGAGTTTGGAGGATGTGAGAAGGTTCTTAACGGGTTGATGGGTTATTGAATTCCAGGTCTAATTGTTGCGCTCCTGGTGATTGTGAGGTAATGGACACGTGGCTGCATTCGAGTGGAGGACAGGCCCTGGGTCTATTGGTTTAATCGTGAATCATACGATCTTTCTTGCTTATGACCTAACTTTTTGCGACCTATCATACTTTCGACCTATCATACTTGCGACCGATCATACTTGACCCAGCCGCTCGTGGCATCGCCCTTTGCGACCTATCTTCCTGCGACTTAACTTTAAGTCGCGTGTACGTTTGAGCGACCAAATACATAGCCGAATTCGCACTGCCTTTTCCCGAAGCTTTATGTCTTGAACTTGTTGGAATGACATGAAATTTTAAAGCAGAGCGACCTAGGAGATTGATGACTTAACTTTTTGCGGCATAGGTCGTAGGTTGCGTACGTATTTGAACGACCTAGGACTTAGCTTATCCTGCATTGCCTTGAACTCCTTTCAACTTGAATGAACATGACATAGCTGAATTGAATTCCCAACTTGAACTGCCGAGATAACATGCTTGAACTTGTTGTACTTCTTTACAGATTTCATTAATTTTAACGCTAATAACTTGTTAAATACAACATTTGCAGAAAAATGGGACGAATATACTGCCACTGATCGCCCACATCGAATGACAGATTAGTCGATAAAAGATAATCAACTTAAAGAAATTATATAAAATGCTGTGAATCAACAAACTCAAGTGAAGTATTAAAGCAAAGCAATGTTAATCAATTAAAACTGATTTGTTTGCATCGACACTGCACTTGTATTTGGACTTAAAACAACAAGCCCTGAAACTTTAAAATTGACGAATGCATATTAGTTTAATTTCAGTTACATTTGCTTGTCGTTTTTATTGGTTTTGCACAACACTTCACACATTTAGGAAATGTGCACCTTCATATTTGAATATCCAGTTCCTTGTGTAGAATGTCTTTTCAAGAAGAGATAATAGAGCAAGCTGAAGGGGTCTTCACGATAGCCAATCCATTGGATAATCCTCCTGAAAGAACTCCAACTATCCGGAGTAAGTGGGCGTTCAACCAACTACGTATTCAGTTTGAAATTTTCTGAAGCAGATGCTTTACGTCCTGGGCTAAACGATACTGCTGATAGGCCACCTCTCGGTTTTATCGCTGTCAACCGTCAGATGTGCCTATGTGGTGTCATTCCTCCTTTTAATGACTTTCTTCAACGACTCCTTCTCCGAATGACTATCTCTCCTTTCCAATTGCATCCCAATGGACACGCCATCCTAATGGGACTTTGTGTGCTGTTCAGAAGGACGCTCAATCGTCTTCCGAGCTTTGAAGAAATCTGTTACTTGTGCACATTCGCAAAGAACAAAGATCATCCCTCTATCACACTCGTGAGAAGCGCCAGGAACCGTAGATTGATCGTCGATCTTACGGAAAGCGCCCACGGGTTCTTAAATCAATTCTTCTTCATTCGTCGCCCTCCAGGATTTTACGCCATCTGGAGAGTACGAAGTAAGATTTCTCACTCCCACTTTTCCCATTTGAGCTTTTCAAATTCCGAGTTGCTAGGTGCTAATTTCGTTCTTTTCTTTTACAGCACTTTCTCCTCCCTCTAAAGATCCCAGCCACAAGCCGACTTTTGAAAGATTAAGTACCATAGCGTTTGAGGAAAGAAGTATTAAATTTTTGCTGAAAGATGAATTTCTTCACCAACTCGAACTTCTGCACCCTTCCCGATCTACTCAGCCTCATGAAGTCCCTGATTCTCCAGTAGAGACACGGATGCCCCTGTTCCCGTCGGAGAACTTACACCGAAAGAACATACTGTTGAGGCTTCACTGGTGAAGTGCTCTGCTTCTATTGACGTTGCGGGGTCGTCCGGCAAACTTGCACTTGCCCCGGTCATTGAGGAAGAGGAACCTCCTCACCAGTTCGGAAAGACTGATGATGAAGGAGTTGAGGGCAAGGGTCCCGTCGGGAACAATGGTGACGACATTTTTGAGGGGTTGAGAGACTTGATGATCACTTCACAAAAGCTTTTTAAAGATGATACCGCTGCTACTAAAGTTATTTCTCCAGTAGTTGAAGCAACATATGTCTTGCAACAAACTCCGTCGGCCCAAGAGTCGACACTTGCTGTAAAATCCATCATCACCCCCCAACCGAGGAGTGGTTCGTAGTTTGACGCGCGTAGTTTGCACGTTACGCACACTTAGGATTTTTCGGCACTTGTATGCATTCAACTTCCTTGCTTTGAAGATTTCTGAATTTATCTTTTCTTCATTTTCAAGTTCTCCAATGGGACGAAGTGGCTCTTACTACGATGATTTCCAGCGTTATGGGAGATGCGGCTCTTATGACCCCAAGAGGTATCTTCCTACTTCCTAGAAAACCGAGAAGAAAGAGCTGCGAGGAAAGCTCGTGAGAAGCGTGCTTATGAAGAAAGCTATGAGAGAAGGGATGAATGACATGATTCTTCTCAGAGAGAGGATGATTCCCACAAACGAAAATCCCGTGATGATAAAGGTAAAAGTCATGTCGTTGAAGATCCGAGCAAATGCGCCAGACTTGGCGAGAAATCGACATCTGAAATTTCTGAAAAACCCGATGCTCCCGTCTCTTTGGAAATTCCTTCCAGCTCTCCTGCCCTTCAAAGAGCTGATATTCAAACAGTCATCAGTAGGCCCCCGTATCAAGTTGGGCAGGGTCCGGCTACTCTTCAAAGTCGGTTTCCGCACTGGTGCTTAAAGGGAGTGCGTTTCGACCTTGACTTGGTACCAATCGATAAGCAAGCCATGTTGCGAAATCTTGATGCCGTCAAACTCGAGATCGAGAGAATGTCTGGTAGGCAGAAGCTTGTTGATGAGCTTCAAAGAGTAAATCGCGCAAACCTCGAAGCCATGCTGACTATGGAAAATGACAAATCCGAGTGGCAGAAAACACTCGATCCGCATGATGCAGAGATGAAGAGTATTTCCGCTTATAATGAGAAGCTTGAAGCGGAAGTTGAAAAACTTAAAGAAGAGCTTGCCACTTCTTACACTTCCTATTCTCAAAGAGAAGAGGTGCTTCAAAAGCAGGTTAGAGATGCTCACGCTGCACAGAGAGACGCTGAAGCTAAATTTGAAGCACAGCAGCAAGCTGTAGAAAGCTACCGAGCTGACGTTGCTCAACTGCCAGAAAAAACCAGCTCCCAGAACTTGAAAATTGAACTGCTAAAAGCTCGACTTTCTGAAGCTGAAAAGGAGCATGATGAAGCTATTGCCAGCAAAGTAGCAGCCGAGGAATCTCATATGGCAACTAAAGCCGAAGTCAGCTCTACTTTATTCGAGTTTTACATTCATAGTGTTCTGGGGCGCGGTAGCCTTAGATTTTTGGTACCGGAGTACGAAGTCACTTTGGCCAAAGTGTGGGAAGCCGCACTTGATATGCTTGAAGGAGCTGGATATGCTGAAGAAGATTTAATGGCGCACTATCTAGATGACGATGCATGTGCTGCTCCTGCCAGGGGAAAGGAGCAACTCGCTAAAGAGAGAGCTGAAATAGCAGAAGGAGAACATTTAAGGAAAGCAACTTCGACCGACCCAGTTCAACCTTCGGTTTCGGCTGACATCGATATTGTTGGCTCCAGTTCCCATTCTCCACCTCCTGCTAAAGCTGTTATTGAAAGTGCATCTGCCCGCACTGGAGATGAGACTCAAGAAAGTACTGAGGCGCAGGACTTTGAAGTTGACATAGTAAAGCCTACTTCTCCAGGTAACCTTAATGCTGATCTTGCTCAAGTGGACTGCTTGTTTTCTTCACATGAGCTTGATGAACTTTTTGATTATTACTTAAATCTTGACGCGCCACTTTCTCCTCTTTTTATGAGAGATACTAACTTTAACTTCTCTTCTCCTGTAGTAAAAGCGCCTAGTGTAGTTCAGCCTTCCCCTCTTCCAGCTGTTCCCTCTCCGCCTCTTCAGATTACTCCTCCTTCCGTTTCTCAACCGGGGTCACAAGAGGAGCAGATAGAAGCTCTTCAAGGCTTGGATGACCCGGTTGTTTCACAAGAACAGAAGGCCGAAGAACCTGAAGAAGGTGAAAGAACCCCAGAGCAAACTATTTCGGATGACATAAAGTTGTCTGCACTTTTCACCCCGGGCAGTGAGTCTTCTTCAAGGAAGAAGGGGAAGCGTGGAGTCTCAAAGAAAAATAGGGAAGCTTCTGCCAACGAAGAAAAAGCAGAAGAAAGTCCAATTGCACCCCTTCCTCTTTCTTCCCCTACTCTCACAAGCCGACCCAATAAGTTAATCATCCGGCCAGGCGAGGGCTCGAAAGGTGGCAGGAAGAAGAAGTGATGGGTTTGGTCCTATGATTTTCGTCTCGCTTTTTGCTTTTTTGCTTGTATATATAAAGACTTGTGTTGACCGGAGATTGTGCGGGTACCGGTCCCCGCCTTCTTTTGTTTTGAAACCTGCACATGTATAAAAATTTCATAGTATGGAATAAAATGATTCTTTTACTTGTACAAACTTCTGTCTGTATTTGAGAATGCATTTATTCTTCTTTTTCATACAAGTTTCTTTATTTTCTCTGTGTGATGTTGCAGTAAACCTATGGTATGTTGCTTGAGAATTGCTTTTATTTTTGTAACTATATTATATTGCCCCCATACCATGGTATATTGCAATATCTTTCACATTGGCAAAATTTTGGAGAACAACTCTTCTGTTTCGAGAAGACTTGTACTCTTTCTTTAGAGAAAAACTTTTCCATTTGAAGGAGTTTTGCATCTATACTTTAGAGAATAATTTTTCCTGTTTAAGGAAATATTTTTCTGATTTAGTAGAATGCGCCTCGTATTGGAGAAGTCTTCTCTTTCTCTTTTTTTGAAGAAGCTTTTACACTTCACTTTCGGAGAAAGTCACTTTTATTTTTGGCAAGTGAATTTTCCTACGCGGTAAAGCGGGCCTCCGAAAAAGGGCTTTGACCTGTTTGTGCCTCCGAAGAGGGCTTTTGTTTGATTGTGCCTCTGGGAAGAGGGCTTTTTTGTGTGTGCCTCTAGGGAGAGGGCTTTTGTTTTTTCCCTGTACGCGGGGAAGTGGGCCTCTGAAGAGAGCTTTTTGTTTCTGCCTCGGGGGAGATGCTTTTGTTTTTTCCCTGTTTGCTGGGAAGCGGTCCTCCGAAGAGAGCTTTTTGTTTCTGCCTCTGGGGAGATGCTTTTGTTTTTTCCCTGTTCGCTGGGAAGCGGGCCTCCGAAGAGAGCTTTTTTTTCTGCCTCTAGGGAGAGGCTTTTGTTTTTTCCCTATTCGCTGGGAAGCGGGCCTCCGAAGAGGGCTTTCCACATTTCGACTCGTGTGAAGTTTTATTTCAGATCACGGTGAATGTGTGCCTCTGAAGAGGTCTTTTAGCATTTCAACTCTGGTGAAATGGGCCTCCGAAGAGGGCTTTTCAAATTCCAACACTTATGAAGTTTTATTTCAGATCTCGGTGGAATGCGTGCCTCCGAAGAGGTCTTTTCACATTTCAACTCGTGTGAAGTTTTATTTCAGATCACGGTGAAATGTGTGCCTCCGATTAGGGCTTTTCCTTGGAAGTTTCTTTCTCATGTTTGGATGGATTCACGGGGCGGACACAAGTTACTTGGATGTTTGTTTGCACAAACGTTCTCAGCTAGTTAACGAGTGCCCTGTGCCTTCCACTTGGGAAGGTTCCACTGGTCATTCCACCAATCCTTTTTGGTTGAGAAAGAGAACTTTCTTTTTCTGGCAAGTCTCATTAGAGGTATTAATCCTCCGAAAAGTTGTGCCTCCGAAGAGGGCTTGTGCCTCCGGAGAGGTCTTTGGATGTTTCTTGCCTGCTCGCCCATGTCTTTTCGCCATTTGCCCATATCAGCGATTCCCTATTATCATTTTAAAGCATACATTCCTTTCTTTTGCAAGTAACTTATTTTATCCAAAGAAGTGTACTTCATTGTTAAATGAGTTCGTAGGGGCAGACATAGGCTAGTTAATCGGATGTTCGTTTGCACAAACGGTCACAATTAGTTAGAAAGGGCCCACCTCCGGTGGAACCACTAACTGATTGTTTGAAGCACTTCTTATATAGGATTTGAGTCTGGAATTTTTGTGGCTGAACATTCATTTGTTGAGTGATGTCAGGGATCGCTTGGTCTTGTGATGGGTAAGCTTTGTTTTAATGGCCTGCAATATTAAATCGACATTTTAGCAATACAATTAAAGTACTTTATATATCGAAATAAAACAGGCAGTTTATAATAGTAGAGAACACAAGATTTATAGTGGTTCAGCCAAGAACAGGGCTTACATCCACTTTGTAGTTCTTATTATTCACTTGCACTGGCTTTATAATGGCTTTCAATACAAGAATCATACATCCATAATTCTTTTACAATATTTCAGTAAAGCTTTTAAGTAAAATATGGGCGCAAGTGATTGCTGTTCCAAGCCCTTATAATTGGATCTCATTCGACAGTTGTCAGTTTGAAAGTGCCATCAAGAAGTTTTTTGCCTATGATATACGGCCCTTCCCAGTTTGGCGCAAACACTCCTGTCACGTTCCTTTTCAAGACTAGATCCCCAATCTCAAAGCTGCGTTGGCGAACTTTGGAATTGAAGTGCCTGGCAATTCTTTGCTGACGGGCTGCAATTCTGAGCTGAGCCTCTTCCCTTTTTTCATCAAGGAAGTCAAGTGCTTCAAGTTGAAACTCTTCGTTTTCATCTTGGTTGAAATGAATTCTTCTATGTGAAGGGACTTCTGTTTCCACCGGAATCATTGCTTCTGATCCATATGCCAATGAAAATGGAGTGTGCCCAGTCGCAGTTTTTTGGGTAGTTCTGTATGCCCATAGTGCTAGTGGTAGCTTATCGACCCAACCACTTTTCGCTTTTTCCAGTTGTTTTTTGATGGTTGATTTGATAATTTTGTTTACCGCTTCCACTTGCCCGTTTGCCTGCGGATGAGCCACTGCTGCGAAGCTTTTTCGGATCTTGAATCGCTTGCAAAAATCTTGGAAATCTTCACTTTCAAATTGGGTTCCATTGTTTGTGATTATCTATTGAGGTACACCATACCTGCAAATGATATTCTTAGTTATAAAGTTAGAGGTAATAGTAGCTAATGGTTCAGATTCAGCCCATTTAGTAAAATAATCAACAGCAACAATAGCATATCTGATTCCGGACTTGGCGGTTGGCAGAGGTCCAATGAGATCTATTCCCCAAATAGCAAATGGCCATGGAATGACCATCTGTGTTATCTCGATGGACGGTGCTCTTGGGATTTTTGCAAATCTCTAGCATCGGTCACATTTTCGGGCGTAGCTTGCAGCATCACGATTAATGTCTGACCAAAAATACCCATAATGGAGAATTTTCTTCGCCAGAGTTTGACCGCCTAAATGATCTCCACACTCTCCTCCGCGTACTTCAGCTAGAATTGTCTTAGCCTCTTCCTTGGTCACACATCGGAGTAATGGCATTGAGAATCCCCGCCTGTACAATCGGCCATCTTGAATTATATATCTTGAGGCTTTTCTTAGCAACTTCTATCGTTCTTTTGAATTTTCTGGTAGAGAACCGTTGAGCAGATATTCCGTTATCGAAGTCATCCATGATTCTTGCTCTTCAGGAACAGTCATGACCTAATCAATCTCCATTTCATCAATACTTGGGGCTGACAGGACTTCCACAGGAACTAATCCCAATAATTGAGCTTCACCAGTGCTTGCGTACTTTGCGAGAGAATCTGCCTTCATGTTCTCTTCCCGGAGTATATGACTTATCGTATAATGATCGAAATCATCGAGAAGTTCCCAGGTTCTTGACAAGTAAGCAGGCAGATTTCCTCCTTTAGTTTGAAAGTCTTTCTTGACTTGGCATACAATAAGCTGCGAATCACTGAAGATCTGCAACACTTTGACATTCAGTTCTTTAGCAATCTTCAAGCCGGCAATAAGAGCTTCATATTCTGCTTCATTGTTTGTCAAAGGGAATTCCAATCTCAATACATAGCACAATGACCGCCCTTCAGTGGTTTCAAGCACAACCCCAGCTCCGGAACAGTAATCGTTTCTTGCACCATCAACATATAATTTCCATCGAATTAGGGTATTATCAGTCACCTCTTCCTCACTGTCACCTTTGTCTGTACATTCTGCGATGAATTCTGCTAAAGCTTGTCCATTGATTGCTCTCCGAGAATGATAAGTGATGTCGTATTGGCTGAGTTCAATATTCCACTTCAGACGGCGACCCGAAGTCTCAAGGCGAAACAGGACTTGCTTCAGAGGTTGATCAGTGAGGACTTTGATAGGATGAGCTTGGAAATATGGCCTCAATTTTCTTGATGCAATCAGTAGACAATAGGCAAGCTTTTCCAGCTTTGAATAATTCATCTCTGCCCAGTGAATCTTTTGCTGATATAATAAACCGTGCGTTGGATTTTTGCGTTTTCCCGTACCAATGCTGCACTGAGAGCATGAGATGAGATTGCCAAATATAAGAAGAGATCTTCAGCATCGTCGGGCTTAGAAAGTATTGGAGGCGTTTCCATGTGACGAATCAACTCTTCAAAACCTTTCTGGCAATTAGGAGTCCAATCAAAAAAATTCCTTCCTTTCTTTAGAGCATCAAAGAATGGAATGCATTTATCAGTAGCTTCGGAAATGAATCAACTCAAGGCAGCGACTTTTCTATTAAGACTTTGCAATTCCTTCTTTTTTCTAGGAGCTTTGACTTCTCTTAAGGCAGCAATTTGAGAAGGATTAGCTTCAATGCCCCTAGCACTCAAAATGAAACCCAAGAACTTTCCGGACTCCACCCCAAAGGAACATTTCAAAGGATTAAGTTTCATTCCGTACTTTTGGAGGACAGCAAACATTTCTGTCAAGTGATCCATATGTTCTACCGCCTTCTTTGATTTTACCAGCATATCGTCAACATAGACTTCCATAGTTTTTCCAATCTGTGGCTTGAACATAGCATTGACCAGTCTTTGGTAAGTTGCCCCAGCATTCTTAAGTCCAAAGGGCATGACTCTATAGCAGTAGAGACCAACATCGGTAATGAAGCCCGTGTCCTCTTGATCCAGCTCATGCATCATGATCTGGTTGTATCCGGAGTAAGCATCCATGAAAGATAACAATTCATGCCCCGTTGTTCCATCCACCAACTGATCTATCCACGGTAACAGGAAGCAGTCTTTGGGGCAGGCTTTGTTTAAATCTGAGAAGTCGATGCATACTCTCCACTTTCCATTAGCTTTCTTAACCAGTACTAGATTTGAAACCCAATTCGGATAAGTAGACTCCCTGATGAAACCATTCTCCATGAATCGGTATACCTCTTCATTCAACGCTGCTGACCTTTCAGGACCCTGGGTTCTTCTTTTTTTCTTTACCGGTGTAAACTTCGGATCAATATTCAGGGTATGTACTGCAATTTCTGGGGATATTCCACACATATCAGCATGAGTCCAAGCGAATACGTCCAAATTTGCTTTCAAAAATGATATCAAGGAATTTTGAACCGTCATACTAAGTTGCGAACCCACATTCACCAATTTGTTCGGATCTTTCGGGTCAACAGGTACTGGCACCGTTACTTTCACTCGCACCACTCTATTCTCCCCTGAACTGGCTTTTCTAGGATCCATCTCTCTTCGTGCCCTGCTATGCTCGCCAGTGCAGGGTCCACCCTGTAATTGCTACAAGGTTGGTTTTTTGAACTGGACTGGGGCTGCCGCATCTTTTCCCAACTCTCTCTTCCTTGCTTCACGCAACTCTATAAGATAACATTCTCGCCCAGCATTCTGATCCCCATTAATAACACCAACTCCATTATCCATGGGAAATTTCATAGTGAGGTACCACGGGGCGAGAATTGCCTTAAAAGCCGCAAGAGTTGGTCGGCCTAGGAAGCCGTTGTAGGCAGAAGATTCATCAACAATTACAAAAGTCTGTTTTCGAACCACCTTTTTCTGCCCCTCTCCAAGCTCGACGAACAATTCAATAGTTTCAATTGGCTGCTTCGGTTCCCAGTAAACCCAACAATCTTCTGAGGTGAAGCTTGAACATCAGCCATCGGAATTTTCATTTGATCGAATGTCTTTCTGAAGAGAACGTTGCAAGAAGCGCTGCAATTTACAAGCACTCTTCTCATAATAGCCGGCCCAATGCCTGCAGAGATGACCAAGGGATCCATGGTTGGGGCTTCAATGCCCATAGAGTCCCTGGCTCTGAACACAATACATCATTAAAAGTTCTATGCTGCTTCAAAGGTGCAGCATCTTCTAGCACAAAAACACTTTCTTCTACTGGTGTGTATTTGAAGGCACGTGCATATCTTTCCATCTCGCCCCAGCTTCTGCCTGCTGGGTAAGGACCTCCCGTAATCACATTAATAACGGGCCTTTCTGATTCAAGCGCCGTAGTCCTCTCGCCCAAGCCAGATGGATGAGTAGGAAGTTGCTGACCCTTAGTAGATGATGTTGGGTCATTCCTATTCCTCTTCACAAATTGCTGCAACTTGTTCTCTCTCAGCAATTCTTCAATCAAACTTTTCAGATGGCAACATTCGTTGGTATCATGACCGGGTTGATTATGAAACTGACAAAATCTCCCACTTTGAAGAGCCTTTTTCCCAACTCTCATCTCAGGTGGTTTAGGATATTCCACCACATATTTGGAAGCAAAAAAGATATTCTCCGGGGTGTCGGTTAAAGGAGTGAAATCTAAAGGTTTTAAGAAGCGAGGTTTCTTCAAATCCTTCTGTTTCTTCCCGCCATTATTCTCCCTTTTCTGACTCCCGGACTCTTTTTTGGTAGGAGCAGCAGTGTTAGTCTTGACCTCTGTCAATGCCACTTTAGCCGGTGCTTAAAGGCTTTCCAAGCGCATGAATTCATCAGCTTTCTTATAGAATTTCTCAAGCGAATTCGGTTCTTTCATATTCAGCCACTTCCCAAATTCACTTGATTTTTCGATTGCCCTCATCAAGTATGTCAAGACCATCCGTGGCTTTGCATTGTCCACTTCAGTCAAAGCTATGTTGAAGCGGTTCAAGAAAGATCTAATTGATTCCCCAGGTTTCTGTTCCAGGCTTGACAGTGACATAATATCCTTTGCCTTCGAAGCATACAACCTGAATTGTTCTTTAAACTTCCGAGTCAAATCAGAGAACTGGTCTATGGATCGGACCGGTAGCTTTGTGAACCAGAGTAGAGCCACTCCTTCCAAATATAAAGGAAAGTACCGGCATTTGATCTCATCAGATGCCCTAGCACCAGTCATGTGCCAATCGTACTTATACAGGAATTGATTAGGGTCGCTTGTTCCCTTATAAGCCGGGATGGTAGGAGGAACAAACTTCCTTGGAAATTCAGCTTTCAAAATCTTTTCAGTGAACGGAGTCTTGCTCGGAGCGAATCCCCATTCTTTTTCATCTTCATCCCCCTGCATGCTCTCTTTCATGATTTGTCGCACCATGCCCGAAAGGTATTCCTCATCATTTAAAGGCTCTGCAGGACAGACTTCAGCCATTTTCTCGAAAGTTTGCCCGGACAAACGTTCGCGGAGAGTTGGTTGTGGTCTCAATCCTCCAGCTTGGGGAGGTGTTTCTTTGGCGGGGCTAGCTGCTCTTTGAGGAATATTCCTTTCTTCAGGATTATGAGCATCATCAACAAGGTTCTCTTCATTATTCACCGGTTGACGGTTAGCTCCGAGCAAAGCATTTAACCTATCAAGCATTAAAGCATTCTGAGTTTCCATCTACTGGTATAACCCAGATACTGCAGCATCTAACTCCGCTCGTGTAATTCCAGCACTTGGTGCTACTTGACTTGACGAAGGAGAAGTGGCAGTAGTCTCTCGAACATCACTTGGTCTAGTAGATCCGCGCTTTCTTCCAGGAGCCATTATATCTGATAGACTTCTAGTTTTGAGAGATATTTTTTCAACAAACTTTTGTGAAGCAATGAAGAAAGTAGCCTGAGTTGGGTTCTCAGTGAAAGCACCAAAAATGTTAACGCTTAAAATTGAACACTAACGCCCCGGTGTAAGTAGAGATTAAGTGAAAGCGCCACCCGTCAATACGGGAATTAGAAGCAAGTAGAAAAATCACGGAAAAACAGTAAAAAAACAACAGTTTATAGTGGTTCGGCTTCAAGTTAAGCCTATGTCCACTTTAATCCTCTTTAATGTTGAATCAATCACAACTTTACAACAATCTTCGATTACAACACTACTAAGACAAATAACTTGAACTCCAATGTGGAAGAACTCTTTGAATCCATGTCGAATGTGCTAGGTTTCTTCTTGAAGTTAGTTGAGATGCCTTTCGTGTTTGGAGTGTCGAGTGAGTCGAGTAATCAGCAGAGTATAGGCATTCCAGAAATGAGCCCAAAAGATCCCCTTTTAGTTGGAGCAAGTGGGATATTTATAGGAGAATTCTGAATTAGGTCGTAGGTCGTGAGCGACCTTGGATAGGTTGTAGGTCGTGAGTGACCAAGCGGACGCAGTCTTCGGCTTAACAAGAGCGTACTTGATCACTTTGAATAAACCGGCAAGTCATAGGTCTTCAACGACCTAAGGAGGAAGCGGCATAAGAAGTTACTTTGGTATTGTTTAGGTCGTGGGCGACCTAAGGGAGGACGATTGGCGACTTAGGGTTGGAGGCGGCCCATAAGCAAGCGGCTTCAACTGTGATAACTCGCTAGGTTGCTGGATCTTTTAGGTCGCTAGGTCGCTTAGCTACTAGGTCGCTAGGTCGCTTTAGTCCATAGGTCGTTAAGTCGCAGATCTCTTGTACCTTTAGCCAGTTAAGTCGCTAAGTCTCTCTAGTGATATGCCGTTGCCCTGTGTTGACGGTTAGGTCGCTACGTCGTGATATTTTTAGGTCGCTAGGTCGTTGGGGGTCTTTAGGTCGTTAGGTCGTTCATACTTTAATTCTTTCAGGTTGCTTATTCCCTTAGGTCACTAAGCCGTAGAATAGAGGAGTTAACAGGGTCTATGTATATACCTCATATAGGATCGTCGCCACCATCCTACTTCATTCTGGAATCTCCACCGCATACATAGTTGTCAAACTGGTTTTCGGTTTTAGCAGAGAGTATGACAACATCTGATCCCGGTTCTTTAATAACCAATTGCTTATTACATTTCCAAAATCATTTCATAATTGATTTCAAAATATCATATTCGATTCAAAACCTATCACTTTCAAAATCATTACTTACTTTCGAAATCATATTCTCCTTTGAAATCATAGTTCGATAATTATATTCCCTTTTAAAGTCAAATTCCCAATTTATATCAAAATATCGTGTTCTTAGAAAAAAATATACCACTTTCAAATTATATTTCTTCCAAAAATCATATTTCTAAAACAGGTTAAGTCCTTGCTTCAAAATCATCATTTTGATTTATTATAACATTCAAATTCCAACTTAGGTTATAATGTCATTTAACCTTATTCTCTTTTTAACCCAATTGAAATGAATATAAACTCTTCCATATACTTAGTTTGAAATTTAGAAATTAGTTTAAATAGTTCTAAATAGTTAAAATGCTCTAAACAATTTAATTATAGGTAAAGTACTTTTAATTTGATTTAAGATAGTTAAATAGACTAAATTTAGATTTGAATATAATTAAAATAGATTACATAACTTTAAAATAAATAAATTATATTTAAAATAAATTAAAATGGTTTAATTAGTTTAAAAATAAATTAAATTGGTTTTAAAATAGATTAAAATAATTTTACACAGTTAATATTAGTTAAATAGTTTAATAAATTTGGAAATCTTAATCATTAGAAAATTTAAAACGGTTTACTTAAAATATGAGTTTGAAATTAATACCAAATTAAACTAATCAATTCATTCCAACATATTTGACCATTTTAAATTTCCAAATCGACAAATCAAATTTCAATAAACTATCGAATATCATTTCAGTCCATGTTCAAATATCAAATTTTGAAGTATTCCAATTTCAAAATATTTTAAGTTAAACTTCGAACAAATTCAATAGGCCAATTCTGATCGAATTTCATTTCAACTTAAAATTTTAATTTTAAGCCTCATTTCTTAAGCAATTCCTTTAAACCAATTCAAGTTTCAACATAAAACTTGATTTTTCCACAATAATTCAATTTATATAAATCAAATTTCAATTTAAAATATTATTTAATTGATTCAAAAATTTAAGCGTTTTAAAATCATTTAATTTAACCAATCCAATTTTCTACCCTAGGGCCAAGGGATACGGATATTTATCATTTCAATCCTCAATTCAAACATTTTACAGTTGTATATCATTTCACACCGCAATCCCAAAATAAATAAAAATACATAATGAACTTGCAATTTATAATGGTACAAAATACAACATCCATTCAGCCAACATCAACAATCAACATCCATCACAATCATCATCCAAAACAATCAATCAATAATAGTATTGAACTTGTAATCAATAACAGGTATTTAACTGGCAATTTATACTCAATAATTAAATTAAATAACTATTTAATTCAAATAAATTCAAATTAACTGAAATGAGGGTCAAAATAAACCAAAATGCTATAAATAAATTTCTAATCACATCATAAATTTAATTTAACAAACATAAGAAACTTTAGAAGTTGTGAGTGGGTTAAAACACTCATCTTTGGATATTAAATCGATTTAAAATCCGAATTAGGACATAAATTCAAACAGTTCCAGAATCTGTCCAAACCAGAGTCAAAATGTTCGAAATTTTAGTACGACCCTAATGCAAGAAACCGCGCATGAATCGAACCTCGTATGAAAAAGTTATGCAAGTTAGAACATTTGAATTTCAAATTTAAATTAAAACAAAATACCAGAAGGCAAAGCACATCCCTAGTACAATTCCTCCATGTTACCCCATACGTGTTCAACTCCATCTTTTACACGACATCGCCCTCGACCAAAACCCTATCCAGCCACCACCAATTGCCGCACATACGCACTACTTCGACTTGATCAGGCAGCACCGCCATTTCAGGCAGCTCGAGCCGGATTTTTGGGCATCAGATAATGTATTGGGTTATTACTTAATGTGATTTATTTAATAATGGAAGCAATTAAGAATTAATTACGTAGTGTGATTAATTAAAGGATTGATAAACTAAGATAATTAATTAAAAAGTTTATTTAATTAATGAATGAGATTAATTAAAAGATAATTAATCAAAGAAAATGATTATAGGATGATTAATTTAATTAATTGAGGGTTAAAGAAATTAGTTATTAATAATTAATTAAGATGGTAATTAAAGGATTATTTAATGTGATTGGATTGAGGATAATTAATTTTTGTAATCAATTAAGGGCTAATTACTTAAGATAATTAAAGGAATTTATCAAGGATGATTAATTTAGAAAATAATTAAAGGATGATTAATTTGGATAATAATTAAAGGATGATTAATTTGTGGTAATTAATTATGATTAAGTAAATAGGATTTAAAAGGGGATTGAAGTAATTAATTTAATTTATTTTAATTAGTTAGAAGAGGTATGACTAATTAATCTTGCTTATGGATGATTGGTTGATATCTCTGATATGAAATGTTTTGTGATATGATATGATTGAGTTGAACAGTGATAATGTGGATATCCATCGAGATGTATTGCTATGTTATGTGACATCCTGTATTTAATGTTTGAATTGTATTCCATTCGAATATTTTAGGTTAAGATGACATGGGACTCGAAGAGACCGAGGTTGGGTATTAGTACATATCCGAACCACATCGATTTGAAATCATCTATAATTTTTTATAGGTTTGATATGTGTAATCAATAGGCTGGAATGAAATAATTTGAGTGAACCGGACCATTGAAACTAAGTAAGAGTACTTAGGGGTTGATTTGTGAAATAAGTATTGACTATAACAAGTTAAGAACTGCATTGAAGTACGAGTTACCTCGGTTTTTTAAATAGTTTTATACCTGGTATTTTTTGTTAGATGGGCTTACTCACGCGGATTTCCAACCTGACCCGGGTTTTACTTTGATGTAATGCCCGGGTCAGACCGAGTATTATAGATTTTCAAGTAAGGACGTTCTGGAGTTCAGGAGGCGAGCTGGACGGCAGGAATGTATGGAATGTTTTCCGCTGTGATATATTGTAATTTATCTAGGACAAGTCATTTTAACTGTCAGTGATTGTGAAATGTTGTAACTCAGATGTACTAATGTAAACTAACTGATATAGTTTTTTCTTGTATAACTGTTATTTTTTTTTAAATTATATTTTGATATGCTGCCAATGTGAGATTCTGTGTTTCATTTCTGCTTCTTCTTCTATCTCTTTTCTTCTTTTGCTAACTATCTGCAATTTTCGAAATCGAAAATTCTGGGTCGTTACATTTGGTATCGAGTTGAAGGTTAAGTGAGAACCTTGGCTCTGGTGGGTTTACTCATTAAGGATAGGGTCGGTGGTACCCTAGAATGAGTTGAGAGTATATATATATGAGAGCGTACTTGTTGTTTTCTTATATAAAGATTTTAAAAATGGTTTTAATGAATGATTTTTATAAAATCTTATATTTTATATATAAAGCTATAATTAGTTGTTAGATATTGAAATTGGATAAGAACTAAGTGATGAATATATATATATATATATATATATATATATATATATATATATCCAAATAGGAATTGGATAAAATGAACTATACAAATAAGATGAATTACAATTGGTTTCAAACCAGAAAAAAAATGGTTATTGTGTTTAATATTGGGATGATTGTTTTTTAGTAAATATTGATAAAGCAAAATGAAATGTGTTAAGGAAGTAAACTTTTAGATGAGTATGACGTGTAAATTAAAATGGTTTTAAATTGTGAAGTTTTGAATTCCAAGTCTGGAAATATTTGAAATTGTTTCAAAATGATAAAAGAAATAATAATTAATATTATTCAGAATATTCTTTAATGTAATCTTATTTTAAAATAAGAAGTTGTTGTAATCTGTTTTAAATTAAAACCAAAGGCGGTTTAAATTTTAAAATTTGGCTTGGTGGGCCAAGAAGTAAATATGTATATATGTGTGGATATACATAATATCAAAGATGATTTGAAATAAAACCCTAAGTGTTGGGTTTTAAATTTTACTTGGAATGTGATGTGAAAACCCAAAGCGAAATAAATTTTTGAACTTTTAAGTGATAGAAATTTGAAATCTGAAGTGGGAATTCAAATTTGAGTAATGTTAACGGAATTAAATTGAATTTAATTTGGAGGAAGTTAAATAAGTTTGAATGAACATCCTGATTTTGAAATTTCAAGATGAAATTGAAATTTAACTTAGGGAAATTAAATGAGTTGTTTTTAATAAGAATTATGCATGATCTCAAATGGGTTTGAGATTTGGGAATGGGAAATAAACGCTATTTATGGATATTTTACATAAGTAGGATGTTTGTTCATTTTGACACATTCTGCTATCATCCTGTTGTTATTAATAAATCTATGGAACTGTGAGTCGAATTGTTTGAAATAAATTAAGAAATGGATTGAAATAGTATACATCCATTGTAGATAAGTGGAAATAAAAACTTAAATTGGGAATTATTTAGGTAATTTTCATTTTTAGAAATAAAAATTTAACTTGTGAAAATGAAATCATTTTGAGCTTAAGATTTGAATATTTAGAATGAACTTACAAACTGAAATTGTTGAAATTGACTTCAAAAATTGAAATTGAGTTATAAATTGAATTTCAAAGGTTAAATTGTTTAAAAAGGATTTGAATTATTATTTGAACCTAGAGATAGGTTTATGGAGAAGTAAAGATAATTTTAAATGGAATTTGAAATTTGTACTCAGAATTAATTTGTTTAAAGGTTTAGATTGTTGATTTAAAAATAAATATTAATTTGATTTTGGGGATTAAATCAACATTGAAAATTTAACTCGAATTTATATAATTCAAGACGATTTAAAGTGAGATTTAATTTGAAATTAGTTCAAATTGAAATTTGATTTATATGATTTGGATTTGCGATTAAAGTTGAATAGTTTTAAATTCAAATGGGATTTGATTGGAATTTGGAAAGAATCTAATTCAACTTGAATTGGGGTTAAATCAGTTTCAATGGAAATTGAATTTATTTAAATTGGAATTGAGTCAATTTAAATGGAAGTGGGAATTTAAAATGTGGGAATTTAAATTGAATTGATGGGAATGGAGATTGGGAATTGAACAGTTTGGCTATGGACTATTTCCAAAATAAATTATTTTAATATAAACCTATTTTTCTAAGCTATTTACTATATGCAACCTTTCTTTTTAAAGCCAAACTATCTTATACTTATTTTATAATTATTTTTTTAACTACTTAACTATTTTACAACTGTTTTATAAGCTAATTACTATTTTTCAACAACTTTATAATTAATTACTATTTTACAACTATTTTGCAATTATCTAACTATTTTATAACGATTCGTCTATATTATAACTACTTAACTATTGTACAGCTATTTTTCAAACTTATAATTATTTATCAACTACTTATCTATTTTAAACCTTTTCAAGCTATTTGTACATTTAAGTTGGTCAGAGTACAAACTTTTTCTAATTGAAGTGATAACTCAATGGGAAATGGAAGCAATTGAGAATAAGTGAATATAATTGAAGGAAATGTGAATAGAAAGGAGAAATTGATTTCGCTAATAATCAATGGAGATAAATACGTAAGATGTACGTATATTATTCTTTCGCATAGTGATTTGATCCAGATTCGAGCACAGAATTTCAAGGTAGTACATCGATTCGAGTTAGGATTTTTCACTCGATTTTCGATGGCGAACCTGGATATAGATTGTTGATTGGTTCTAGATATTCTCTATCATAGTTATGGCTATGCAAGGAGAATGATGGTTTCTGGTCAAGAAACCAGATCCGAGTCCGCATTAGGAAGTCGGGTGGACGAATAGTTTGGAATTGAAATTATGTGATGAGTGAGCGATCTGATTGATAATGCATAGGATGATATGAGTACATCGTACGGGGTTGAATGAAAGTAATGTTGGAAATTTGTGGATGAAAACTGTAAAATGATTTTGAAATGGAAAGGTATATTTTGAAAACTAAATGATGAAATAAAGTGGAAACTGGATATTTCTATGGTAGAAATTTGCTTTATGGACGTAAGTAATTTGGTAAGTGACTTTATAGAGTAATTTAGTTTAAATATTTGATTTGAATAAACGAAGTTATATATCTTTGTTATATAAGATTTGTTGAATATGTTGCTAGAAGAAAAGGGTTTTTGAAAGTATTTGAAGTATAAAAAAGGAATTTATACAAGTATGAAGTGATCCAAAGATTTTTTAAAAAATCTATATATATCTATATATATAAAGGATCTTATGAGAATGATTTTGAGGAAAGTATTTTGGAACCTATGGATTTTGGAAAGGCTTTTGATTTTTGGGGAACAATCAATTTTAGAAATTTGAAAAGCCTAGTTAGAGAATTATCGATTTTGAGATAATCGATTTTGAGAAAAGGAGATTTATAGGGGATTCATACTAGGTGTATGATTTGGAAGATACTATATCTGTATGGTATAAAATGTTTTGAAAATGGCTCTGGAGATAAAGGCGCTCCCTTGAAATGAACTTCTCAAGAGTAACATTGGTTGGTGCTGCCTTGAACCCCAAAGGGGGAGGCTCTAAAGTGGTTCCTGTGAGGAAGTCCGGACAAACTGAAGTTCCTGAGGATTATTGGGCAGCGAAAATCGAGGGCGCTGATGCCTACATCGGCATTTGGGTTATGTTGTGACGATAGTGTAACTCGATGTCGCTGCGATCTACTATGGACCGTAGTGAAATCCTGTGGAGGTGAGTGTCAACGGTCTATGCTTGATGTTGCCAAGAATGCAATGTAACATCAGTAGACTGCGATCTATGGTCTAGTGGAGTGGTGAAGTTTCATTTTTTTTAGCAGCGGAATTCGAGGGCGGTGATGCCTATAGTTATATGGGTTTTTACTGTGATAGGAACTTAATCTCGGTTGCAGCTGCGATCTTTAGCGGGCTCTATGGCGTAATCATAGGGCATGGAGTGCCTACAGTTATCTATGGATTTTGCCAGGATGACAATATAACCATAATTGCGACCATGGACGTGGGTGATGATTTCTAGAGCATTCTCACCAAACATGTTTCCTCTATTTCAAAAAATTATTTCTATATTTTCAATAAATTATTTTCCAAATATTTTCACTGGATGTTGGAAATGGGTTTACCAAGTACTTGTAGATTTTCAGTCCGACGCGTGATCAACGTATGACCGAATTTCCGTGAGAACGAGGATGGACTTATTGAAACATTGAGTTATAAAAAAAATTATAAAACTATTTTGGTTATATTATATAGATTTTGAAGTGTTTTAAAAAAAATGTTCAAAGAGAAAATTTAACTAATATTAAGTATTTGAATAAAATTCTGGTTTCGTTCCTTTTCAAGGACGAAAAGATTCAAAGGGGGGAGGAATGTGATAACACGGATCTTCGGGCATCGGATAATTGGATAGTTATCTGATTTAACTTTTGAAAATACTGATTTATAAATTGAACAAATTAATTTGATAATCTCCTTTATAATTATTTAAATTGGAAAAATTCATTTGTTTTCAAAAACAAACAAAATATGTAATTGATTATGGATATATATATATATATATATATATATATATATATATATATAATGTAAAAGAGAATTTGAATTTGAAACTCAAATGTAAACATCCTAAAAATAAATTGGATTTAAAATAATATGTATATATGATTTATATCATTGTCTTCAAAAGGTTTTATAAAGGATATATTAAACTTGTATAATTATTTTTAAATATGTAATTGGATTTTATATCATCTATTTTAAAAAGTTACATGTAATTAAACAAAGAGAAGTTTGATTATTAAACACGCTTAATACATTATTAATATAAAACTAAAATTTAACTATAATAAAAATATGTAAAAAATTATAAAATATATAAAAAATTATAAAACACATTAATACATTATAATTACAAATGTAAACCTATTATTACATGCAAACACAAGTGTAAGCAACCTATAAAATGCTAATTACAAGTGTCCTTCATTTTCTTTTATTTTAAAATAAATAAAAGTTGTATAAACATATCTCTATTTCTCTCTTTCATCGTTTCTCTTATCTTTCATTTTCAAAAACAAAGGAATAAAACCTAAGATAGTTAACCAAAGAAAGATTTATCAACAACAATCAACTTTCTCAAAATACAAATTGAAGCAAACCTTTACAACCCATAACCTGGAAGCTCAAGGAAAGACCAGATTTTGATTCAACATCAAAGCAGCTAAATTCTGATTAGAAAAACTGAAATTTAAAAAACTTATTGCATTACAAACTGAATCAAGAAGAGATCAGAACATTCAAACCTAGATCAAGATTTCAAGTTCAAACTAAATCCTAATTTTGGGCTTCTCTATTTTTTTTCTTTTTCACAGAAAGGCGAGTAAGCAAATATCTATTTAAAGGTTTTAAATTTGTTAAAAATCTAGATCCATGCATTGATTACTTGGAACAAAGTATAATGAATGTTTGCATGGTACTTAATATGGATTGCGTGTGTGTGTGTGTATATATATATATATGAATGTGACTAAATGAATGTGTATATCTGTATACCAGGTGAATACTCTGTTAATTTTAGAGATTTCAAACCTTGATCAAAATTCAATATCTTCTTTCCTGATTTTTTTAGAGATTGATATTTAAATAAAACTTGTTTGGAGTGGAAAATATTTGATCTAAAAATATTTCCAAGCAAGCTTTCAAGACAGTTTTTTAACAAAAAGAAGAATTACACTAAAAGCTTGAACATATCAAAACCTCGAAGTAAATAAATTGTGGATTCATTTATACAATCAGATTTGATATCGAAAGTGATGATTTTTAAAAATCAAATCTTGATTTTTAGGCTTTTATTTTAAGTGATAACGTTTGTCAAACGAAAATTAGTTTTTCTTTGATTTTTGGGGAACAAAGAGGATATTATCCTCTAGATTGTGGTCAGAGGGAGATCGTGGGTAGGAGAGCTCGGTAGAATTGGTAGGTGAATTTTTAATTCACTGTGGAGGAGCGGTAAAGGGTTTTAGGGTTTAGCTTGAGTTTTTGGGTCCGGGATGTTCATGGGTTGACCTTATTGTCAAGCTTGCATCGGGAAGGACCAGAGGTGGGAGAGAGGAAAGGTGGAAGTATGGCGAAGGTTTGCGCAGAATTGCGTGTGCTCCGGTGATCGAAGGCGAATGGCGAGAGTGTATTTTTTTCTGATTGAACATGGTTCCAAGATGGTGATGATCTGCTCGATTTTGGTTGCTGACATTTTCGTCGGATATGGGAGGTGGAAACACTAGCAGGGATCATCGTCGTCTTGTGGGTCACTCGGCTAAGGTCGGAGTTGGTCGATTCCGGTGGTTCTCGTGCATGCGTCGGCATGTGTGTTTGTGTTGTTTTGGGATGATGGGAAGATGAATATTTTCTCGGGTCAGTCTCGTAGAATGGGCGGTTCGGCTCGAAGTCTAGTCAATGCAAGAATTCTTGGGGTTATCTCGGGAATTGTATGGGTTTGGCCAGGGTTTATTTGAGTTGTTGTGATCTATTAATTTAGGCTTATCCAAAATGTGTAAGTTCAAAGAAAAGGTGAACCAAGTTTTTTAACAAAGTATTAACGGGTTTAAAATGAGTTTCCAAAGTTTTAAATATTTTCAAATTTGTTGTAATTAGGTAATTATGTGATAGTTTAAAACTTATATTTTTTTCAAAGGTGAATTAAAAGATAGAATTTAATAAAGTATTAAATATTTAATACGGATGGCTAATTGATTAATGTAATCAATTAAGGAATATATTTAATTATCTTAATTTTTAAGATAATTAATAAAAGACAAATAATTTGTGAAATCAATTTATAAGGTTGATGTATTAATGTGATCAATTAATTAAGGTAATTAATTTAAAGGATGATTAATTTATTAAGAGTTAATTACTTAACAAAAATTAATTAGAGATAATAATGAAAGCAATTAAAGAATAATTACTTTATGTAATTAACTGAGAAGGGTAATTAATGGGTTATTACTTAATCTGATTTATTTAATAATGGAAGTAATTAAGATTAATTACTTAGTGTAATTAATTAAAGGATTGATAAATTAAGATAATTAATTAAAAAGGTTAGTTAATTAGTGAATGAGATTAATTAAAGGATAATTAATCAAATAAAATGATTAATAGGATAATTAGTTGAGGGTTAACGAAATTAATTATAAATAATTAATTAAGATGGTAATTAAAGGATTATTTAATGTGATTGGTTTGAGGATAACTAATTTGTGTAATTAATTAAGGGCTAATTAATTAAGATAATTAAAGGAATTTATCAAGGATGATTAATTTAGATAATAATTAAAGGATGATTAATTTGTGGTAATTAATTAATGATTAAGTAAGCAGGATTTAAAAGGGGGATTGAAGTAATTAATTTATTTTATTTTAATCAGTTAGAAGTGGTATGACTAATTAATCTTGCTTATGGATGATTGGTCAATATCTCTGATATGAAATGTTTTGTGATATGATATGATTGAGTTGAACAATGATAATGTGGATACCTATCGAGATGTATTGCTGTGTAAAGTGACATCCTGTATTTAAAGTTTGAATTGTATTCCATTTGAATATTTTGGGTTAAGATGACATGGGACTCGAAGAGACCGAGGTCGGGTATTAGTACATATTCGAACCACTTCAATTTAAAATCTTCTATAATTCTTTATAGATTTGATATGTATAATCAATAGGCTGGAATGAAATAACTTGAGTGAACTGGGCCATTGAAACTACGTAAGGGGACTTAGGGGTTGATTTGTGAAATAAGTGTTGACTATAACAAGTTAAGAACATGTATTGAAGTACGAGTTACCAAGGTTTTTTAAATAGTTTTATGCCTCGTATTTCTTGTTAGAAGGGCTTACTCATGCTGGTTTCTAGCCTGACCCGGGTATTACTTTGATGTAATGCTCGGGTCAGATCGAGTATTATAGATTTTCAGGTAAGGACATTTTGGAGCTCAGGAGGCGAGCTGGATGGTAGGAATGTATGAAGTGTTTTCCACTGTAATATATTGTTATTTATCTGGGATAAGTTATTATAACTGTCCAGTGATTGTGAAATGTTGTAACTCTGATGTATTAAAGTGAATTAACTGATACAGTTTTTCCTTGTATAACTGTTATTTTATTTGATATTATATCTTGATCCGCTGTGAATGTGTGATTTTGTGTTTCATTTCTGTTTCTTCTTCTATCTCTTTTCTTCTTTTCCTAACTATCTGGAATTTTCAGAATCGAAATTTCCGGGTCGTTACACGCACCTATGCCTGGATCGGTGTATGTTCGGGCCCACCAAAAAATTCCCCCCTCTCCCCATCCGCGGCCATGACGAACGCATCCTCCTCCAAGCCAATATATGGCGAACCCCAAGGCGATCTCAACCAACGAATGACATTGATCGAAGCTTCTCAATGTCCTCTACAGTGCAGCTCTCTCTGATCGGTCTATCGGCAAAAATCCACCATCGAATAGAAACTCTAACAACGGACAAAATGGCCAATTTCTGATCGAAAGGTGGCTCGAATTGAGAAACGAATTTCAAATCTGAGTTGCACTCATCGAGAGCTTCAAATCAATATATAATTTGATATACTTCGAGGAGTTTAAATTTTTATTTGATATTTGATTTGAAATGAATTGGGAATTCGTTTTATTTGTTTGCCATTGAGAAGGATGAGTTGAGAAGGAGATGTACATACAGACAATTGAGAATAAGGAGGCTAGGGTTTATAATAAGGTATCCATAGACAGAACAAAATACAAGTAGATAGGCTTGATTTGTTTTGAATGTTAAAGGATACACGACCCGAAAACCCATTTCGACTCCGGAACGAAAATGGGTCAACCCATATATTGAAATAGATGTTTTCAAATATTTTAAGCTCAGTGAAACAGGTTTAAAGTTGTAATTCCATCATATGAAGAAGTTACGTTAAAGTCAACTTATTTCAAATTGATTTCAACTGAATTTAATTTAATTGATTTTTAGGCGTTTCGAGTCCTTACGATCAAACACAAGTCCGATCGTTATGAAACTTGAAATCCCATAATAATTCACCATTATGGATCCGACAAAACTAGTTTCGTCAGAATCCGAGTCAGTAGCCCAAATGGCTATTTTCATGTTAATTAGATAAATTTATAATTGAATTAATTAAATCATATTTTCAATTTCAAATTCCATAATTAATGAATTTTATCATTTTTGATTTTTTAACAATTACAATACTTTGAATAATTTAGATATCAATTTAAAATTAACCAATCTACCAGTTACATTATTTACTTTCGATTTCAGTAAAGTCATTTATTATCAATTGAAATTTCAGTAAATACATTTATTTAATTTTATGTCTTGTTATTCAAAAAATTGTCATCTTATGGATACGATTAACATTGGTTTATATTTGGTATGTTAATATTCTTCAATTTTGTCTTAATTTCAAGTAACATAATATTTAATTTCATTTTAATCACAACTGATTTCCAGTTTAATTTAATGGACAACATAAATTGGCAACTTATAATAATTGTCACCATTTACTTTTACTTTCATTTATAAGTTTATTACTTACAACAAACATTACCATTAGTTTCATAACACAAATCTCATTCAATTACAATAAATTAATGGATTATTTCCTTGGTTAATTAAATATTTACTTTTATTTTCTCATATTAAATTTATAACCAATCATAGCATTTAAATTACAATGAATTGGAATTTCATACACATTGTTAATAATCAACTTACATTAACAATGTTATACTTTATTTTAGTGTTCATTTCATTATTAAATTAAAGGTTTTTATTTCTTCAATATTAAATTACCAAAATCAAATTAAATTAACAAATTTAATTATTGAAAGTGTACGGGTTGTTAGAGATCACAAGAGATAGAATTTGGGTATAGTAAGAGATAACAGCATCTAAACCGACGGTACAGAAATCTTTGGTGAATCAATGCTGTTATAAAGGAGTTTCACCCTATTACAAATCATTTTGGAGTTGGCGAAACTTCCGATTCGTTGTAGATATCATTTGAAGTGGAGTTATGGGATACTTCCGAATCAAGAAGAATATGAATAGGAAGTCAAGGATGGATTTTAGAATGAATGGGGAAGTTCCAAATGTGATGGCTCGGATTTTTTAACGTCGGATAATTGGGTAATTAACCGGATTAAATCATTAGAAATACTAATTTATAAGTCAAACAAATAAAATTTCGATAGTTAGAAAATATTAGGATATATATGTTGATTTAAACTATAATAAATGTTGAGTTATAAAATCTCTGAAGATGATAAATTTTATAGTCAATAACTAAATAATATATTTCACCATTTAAATTCAAGATAAATTATCCATAAATATACGAATAGATACATAAAAGCTTTGTAGTATATATAAGCATATAATGTGTATATGCCTATATGAAATAATATACCTGAAAATGTGTGTGCGTGTGTGTGTGCGCATGTGATTAAGAATATACAAGCTTATAATGTTTGATAATATATGTAAGTATATAAATATGTATATGTGTATAAAGCTCTACCTTATTAACATTCAATATAAATATATATAGAGATAAGTATAAATTAAATGATGATGCTTAAGCTAGAAAAAAATGTAAACGTATGTTTTAGTAGGAATAAAATTATATAAGTAACTTGTAACGACCCAATTTTTCGATGCCCGAAAGTCGACATCAATACGTCCACTATATCGAATGTCGAATAGTCGAATGCCGGAAAACCGAACCGTTGGGGTTTAAAGAAGAAGAGGTAGAAGAAGATGAACAGAAACAATAACAGAATCTCAAATTTCGCAGCGGAACAAATATAATAGATAAATAAATATCTTTAAACAGAATCACTATATCAGTTATTACATTACATCACAATGCACTATCAGAGTGTACAACAACAAACAATGGAAAGAATTATTACATATATAAGTGATACGCCTCGCTATCCAGCTCCAACTCCTGATTTCCACAGTAACTTCTTGACTCTGCCCCCGAATAACTGCTAACCTGACTCTAAGCTGCCTGTGTGGAAAATTATGGACACCCAGAGTTTAGAAAGGGAACAATAAACTCCATGTCAGTCATGGGACTGGTGTGAGATCTTAAAAAAACAGTTATTTTCACAAAGAAAATAAAAAGAAATCCGCTATGCTTGTCGAAAATGAAACTACCATAAGGCCTCCCGCCACACATACAATGCAAACGCAGAATTGGAGGAGATTTCTCCTTATGATAGTCAAACATGCTTAATACGCAAAATCTTTTTGATGTTATTATTAGTACATAGTGCAGAAAACATTTTGAAAGTATAATATTAATCTTAGCCAGCATACAACAATTATTGTATGCCTACTATAGCTACCATGTTCAATAGCAGGTTCCCGCCACATTCCATGGCAGGTTATACAACTAAAACCGTACAGGGCGCGTATTGTTTCTTTGGATTTCCAACAAATGGTCAGGCTAAGGAACTTCCTACTGCCCACATGGGTACGCCTCTGGAGGAACGTCCCGAGAACTTAACCAGCTCTCTGCCAACACAAGGCCGGGTTACCTCTGTAACTAGGTAACTACTACACGAGTATGCCATCCCCTGGTCTTTTGGGACCTTTATCCGAGGATCCTCTACACCAACAACCACAAAGAAAAGTAATTTGCAGTAACCACAAAGGTTAAACATCTAGGCTCCATACCTGACACCACCCTTTTCCAGAAGGAAATGCTAAAGGGCGCAGCCTCATAACCTTGCCGTATCTTTCCTGTTTTGACCATTTCCGAAGTGTGAGGTCCGACGAGGTCTCGCCTACAAAGCTACACTTTTCACAAAGTCATGCTTTGATCAACAAATGATCAGCAGCACTTCGTATGCCACATTACCAGTTTGGGAATATATCACTAGTAACCATCAACTACATAACCTCTGAGCTCGTACATCTCAGAGAAGGGTGTTAAGCTAAGAGAATAAATTATCCGCCACCAACAGAAATATATTTGATAAAAACTAGCTTTACATCTCAAAGTGTAATGTCAGATACACATCTATACAAGTTCGTTCCGGGATCGGACGGAACCGAAGGCACTTCAAAGAAGACCTTGCAAATCCGGATATTCACTAATCACGTCCGGAATTCCCATCACAAAGGGTGATAGAATCTCTATACCGAAGCAACCCAGTGCAGAGACAATCGACAGGTAATCCTTTCACTTCCGAAAATACCCGGTCTTCAACACCGTCTTTAAATGCAACCACATTTCGTCGTATCGTTATTCGGAATGGGTTTTATGACACATGGTCCTCTCCCGGCTAATCCGAATAACGACTGCTTATTTTTTTTAAAATAAGTGTTTATTCAGATTCCAAACAAATCACGACAAATTCCACATTGATCTTTTAAATAAAAGATCCCTCACAATTACAATGGTTCGATGTGGTTTTCGGATATCCACTTGGAATCCGACCCACGGTCGCATCGAAATTCAAATGCCATTTGAAAGGCAAATATTGATAGTCGGTTATTTAACTATCAATAAATATCCACTACAGATCTAAATAATTTTCCAGTTGTTATTTTCAAAATATTTTCGCAAGATATATATTTTTAACACTTCAATCATTTGAAAACAAATTTAAAATTACTTTTCACTCACGGAATAAGATTCCCGATATTATTTATTTCCACTGAAAGTCTGCCGAGTTCAAATACTTTAAGATACTTTAAATCACTTATTCAAAATATATATTTGGAAACATTTAGATAAAATTATTTTAAAACATTTATTTAAACATTAGTTATGGAAATATTGTATAAATATCTCATATAAATTCCAAGTCCAAACTATCTTTACAATAAAATTAGTAGATATGGTATAGTTATTTTAAATACCCATTTTCTAAATCAAATATCAATTTAATCTTTAAGTGATTACTTCTATAATTAATTAAATAAATTCTTACTTTAAAGACTTTTGAATAACTTAAGAAAATAATTTCTCCGAAATATTCTTCCAAATCAATTTCTAGAACTTATAATTTATACTTCAAAAGCTACTTTAAATATATTCGGCTTTCCAGTGAAGAATTCTCTTTCCATTCATATCAATTGATAAATCTTCTCAATTTATTTTAATTTACATTCCAAATCTGTAAATTCCTTTCACATCTTTAAAATATAAAACAATATTTATTTTTAAAAACAAATTTTCCTTTCTTTTATAAAATTCCCATTGTGAATTTAGATTCCTAAATATCCATTAATATACGATTTTTCAAATCGGTTTCTAAATATTCATCTTCAGTATCGAATTAAATTCTGAATTGATTTCCAAATTTATTTACAAATACCAAATCAATTTCCAAAATTTATTTCTAAATTTATTTCAACACTAAATTTATTATCTTTTGAAACAAATTCCTTCTTTCAAATTTATTCAATTTTCTAAAATTAATTTGCTACAAATTTCTACTAAATTTCAGAAATCCAATTTCATCTGTTTCTGGTATCCTATGATACCAAAAATATATTCGTCTAAATTATAGCCTTCAACAGTTTCAATCACAAATAGTCACAGACAAATTTTAAATAATCAACACACAATATTGAAACTAATTAAATATTTTAGGAATCCAGTTGGATCCCTTCAACATGTTTCCTTGCAGCCACAGACGTTAACACAACAAGTAAATACCAATTCCACTTCGAGGTGGAATATCACGGTATATGGGATTTATAAAATATCATCCACTATTCTTCTCAGAGAGAGGATGATTCCCACAAACGAAAATCCCGTGATGATAAAGGTAAAAGTCATGTCGTTGAAGATCCGAGCAAATGCGCTGGACTTGGCGAGAAATCGACATCTGAAATTTCTGAAAAACCCGATGCTCCCGTCTCTTTGGAAATTCCTTCCAGCTCTCCTGCCCTTCAAAGAGCTGATATTCAAACAGTCATCAGTAGGCCCCCGTATCAAGTTGGGCAGGGTCCGGCTACTCTTCAAAGTCGGTTTCCGCACTGGTGCTTAAAGGGAGTGCGTTTCGACCTTGACTTGGTACCAATCGATAAGCAAGCCATGTTGCGAAATCTTGATGCCGTCAAACTCGATATCGAGAGAATGTCTGGTAGGCAGAAGCTTGTTGATGAGCTTCAAAGAGTAAATCGCGCAAACCTCGAAGCCATGCTGACTATGGAAAATGACAAATCCGAGTGGCAGAAAACACTCGATCCACATGATGCAGAGATGAAGAGTATTTCCGCTTATAATGAGTAGCTTGAAGCGGAAGTTGAAAAACTTAAAGAAGAGCTTGCCACTTCTTACACTTCCTATTCTCAAAGAGAAGAGGTGCTTCAAAAGCAGGTTAGAGATGCTCACGCTGCACAGAGAGACGCTGAAGCTAAATTTGAAGCACAGCAGCAAGCTGTAGAAAGCTACCGAGCTGACGTTGCTCAACTGCGACAAAAAACCAGCTCCCAGAACTTGAAAATTGAACTGCTAAAAGCTCGACTTTCTGAAGCTGAAAAGGAGCGTGATGAAGCTATTGCCAGCAAAGTAGCAGCCGAGGAGTCTCATATGGCAACTAAAGCCGAAGTCAGCTCTACTTTATTCGAGTTTTACATTCATAGTGTTCTGGGGCGCGGTAGCCTTAGATATTTGGTACCGGAGTACGAAGTCACTTTGGCCAAAGTGTGGGAAGCCGCACTTGATATGCTTGGAGGAGCTGAATATGCTGAAGAAGATTTAATGGCGCACTATCTAGATGACGATGCATGTGCTGCTCTTGCCAGGGGAAAGGAGCAACTCGCTAAAGAGAGAGCTGAAATAGCAGAAGGAGAACATTTAAGGAAAGCAACTTCGACCGACCCAGTTCAACCTTCGGTTTCGGCTGACATCAATATTGTTGGCTCCAGTTCCCATTCTCCACCTCCTGCTAAAGCTGTTATTGAAAGTGCATCTGCCCGCACTGGAGATGAGACTCAAGAAAGTACTGTGGCGCAGGACTTTGAAGTTGACATAGTAAAGCCTACTTCTCCAGGTAACCTTAATGCTGATCTTGCTCAAGTGGACTGCTTGTTTTCTTCACATGAGCTTGATGAACTTTTTAATTATTACTTAAATCTTGACGCGCCACTTTCTCCTCTTTTTATGAGAGATACTAACTTTAACTTCTCTTCTCCTGTAGTAAAAGCGCCTAGTGTAGTTCAGCCTTCCCCTCTTCCAGCTGTTCCCTCTCCGCCTCTTCAGATTACTCCTCCTTCCGTTTCTCAACCGGGGTCACAAGAGGAGCAGATAGAAGCTCTTCAAGGCTTGGATGACCCGGTTGTTTCACAAGAACAGAAGGCCGAAGAACCTGAAGAAGGTGAAAGAACCCCAGAGCAAACTATTTCGGATGACATAAAGTTGTCTGCACTTTTCACCCCGGGCAGTGAGTCTTCTTCAAGGAAGAAGGGGAAGCGTGGAGTCTCAAAGAAAAATAGGGAAGCTTCTGCCAACGAAGAAAAAGCAGAAGAAAGTCCAATTGCACCCCTTCCTCTTTCTTCCCCTACTCTCACAAGCCGACCCAATAAGTTAATCATCCGGCCAGGCGAGGGCTCGAAAGGTGGCAGGAAGAAGAAGTGATGGGTTTGGTCCTATGATTTTCGTCTCGCTTTTTGCTTTTTTGCTTGTATATATAAAGACTTGTGTTGACCGGAGATTGTGCGGGTACCGGTCCCCGCCTTCTTTTGTTTTGAAACCTGCACATGTATAAAAATTTCATAGTATGGAATAAAATGATTCTTTTACTTGTACAAACTTCTGTCTGTATTTGAGAATGCATTTATTCTTCTTTTTCATACAAGTTTCTTTATTTTCTCTGTGTGATGTTGCAGTAAACCTATGGTATGTTGCTTGAGAATTGCTTTTATTTTTGTAACTATATTATATTGCCCCCATACCATGGTATATTGCAATATCTTTCACATTGGCAAAATTTTGGAGAACAACTCTTCTGTTTCGAGAAGACTTGTACTCTTTCTTTAGAGAAAAACTTTTCCATTTGAAGGAGTTTTGCATCTATACTTTAGAGAATAATTTTTCCTGTTTAAGGAAATATTTTTCTGATTTAGTAGAATGCGCCTCGTATTGGAGAAGTCTTCTCTTTCTCTTTTTTTTTGAAGAAGTTTTTACACTTCACTTTCGGAGAAAGTCACTTTTATTTTTAGCAAGTGAATTTTCCTATGCGGTAAAGCGGGCCTCCGAAAAAAGGCTTTGACCTGTTTGTGCCTCCGAAGAGGGCTTTTGTTTGATTGTGCCTCTGGGAAGAGGGCTTTTTTGTGTGTGCCTCTGGGGAGAGGGCTTTTGTTTTTTCCCTGTACGCGGGGAAGCGGGCCTCCGAAGAGAGCTTTTTGTTTCTGCCTCTGGGGAGATGCTTTTGTTTTTTCCTTGTTTGCTGGGAAGTGGTCCCCCAAAGAGAGCTTTTTGTTTCTACCTCTGGGGAGAGGCTTTTGTTTTTTCCCTGTTCGCTGGGAAGCGGGCCTCCGAAGAGGGCTTTTCACATTTCGACTCGTGTGAAGTTTTATTTCAGATCACCGTGAAATGTGTACCTCCGAAGAGGTCTTTTAGCATTTCAACTCTGGTGAAATGGGCCTCCTAAGAGGGCTTTTCAAATTCCAACACTTATGAAGTTTTATTTCAGATCTCGGTGGAATGCGTACCTCCGAAGAGGTCTTTTAACATTTCAACTCGTGTAAAGTTTTATTTCAGATCACTGTGAAATGTGTGCCTCCGATTAGGGCTTTTGCCTGGAAGTTTCTTTCTCATGGTTGGATGGATTCACGGGGCGGACACAAGTTACTTGGATGTTTGTTTGCACAAACGTTCTCAGCTAGTTAACGAGTGCCTTGTGCCTTCCACTAGGGAAGGTTCCACTGGTCATTCCACCAATCTTTTTCGGTTGAGAAAGAGAACTTTCTTTTTCTGGCAAGTCTCATTAGAGGTCTTTATCCTCCGAAGAGTTGTGCCTCCGAAGAGGACTTGTGCCTCCGGAGAGGTCTTTGGATGTTTCTTGCCTGCTCGCCCATGTCTTTTCTCCATTTGCTCATATCAACGATTCCCTTTTATAATTTTAAAGCTCACATTCCTTTGTTTTGCAAGTAACTTATTTTATCCAAAGAAGTGTACTTCATTGTTAAATGAGTTCGCAGGGGCAGACATAGGCTAGTTAATCGGATGTTCGTTTGCACAAACGATCACAATTAGTTAGCAAGGGCCCACCTCCGGCGGAACCACTAACTGTTTGCTTGAAGCACTTCTTATATAGGATTTGATTCTGGAATTTTTGTGGCTGAACATTCATTTGTTGAGTGATGTCATGGATCGCTTGGTCTTGTGATGGGTAAGCTTTGTTTTAATGGCCTGCAATATTAAATCGACATTTTAGCAATACAATTAAAGTACTTTATATATCGAAATAAAACAGGCAGTTTATAATAGTAGAGAACACAAGATTTATAGTGGTTCAGCCAAGAACAGGGCTTACATCCACTTTGTAGTTCTTATTATTCACTTGCACTGGCTTTATAATGGCTTTCAATACAAGAATCATACATCCATAATTCTTTTACAATATTTCAGTAAAGCTTTTAAGTAAAATATGGGCGCAAGTGATTGCTGTTCCAAGCCCTTATAATTGGATCTCTTTCGACAGTTGTCAGTTTGAAAGTGCCATCAAGAAGTTTTTTGCCTATGATATACGGCCCTTCCCAGTTTGGCGCAAACACTCCTGTCACGTTCCTTTTCAAGACTAGATCCCCAATCTCAAAGTTGCGTTGGCGAACTTTGGAATTGAAGTGCCTGGCAATTCTTTGCTGATGGGCTGCAATTCTGAGCTGAGCCTCTTCCCTTTTTTCATCAAGGAAGTCAAGTGCTTCAAGTTGCAACTCTTCGTTTTCAGCTTGGTTGAAATGAATTCTTCTATGTGAAGGGACTTCCATTTCCACCGGAATCGTTGCTTCTGATCCGTATGCCAATGAAAATGGAGTGTGCCCAGTCGTAGTTTTGTGGGTAGTTCTGTATACCCATAGTGCTAGTGGTAGCTTATCGACCCAACCACTTTTCGCTTTTTCCAGCTGTTTTTTGATGGTTGATTTGATAATTTTGTTTACCGCTTCCACTTGCCCGTTTGCCTGCGGATGAGCCACTGCTGCGAAGCTTTTTCGGATCTTGAATCGCTTGCAAAAACCTTGGAAATCTTCACTTTCAAATTGGGTTCCATTGTTTGTGATTATCTTTTGAGGTACACCATACCTGCAAATGATATTCTTAGTTATAAAGTTTATCATCTTTTTAGAGGTAATAGTAGCTAATGGTTCAGATTGAGCCCATTTAGTAAAATAATCAACAGCAACAATAGCATATCTGATTCCGGACTTGGCGGTTGGCAAAGGCCCAATGAGATCTATTCCCCAAATAGCAAATGGCCATGGAATGACCATCTGTGTTATCTCGGTGGACGGTGCCCTTGGGATTTTTGCAAATCTCTGGCATCGGTCACATTTTCGGGCGTAGCTTGCAGCATCACGATTAATGTCTGACCAAAAATACCCATAATGGAGAATTTTCTTCGCCAGAGTTTGACCACATAAATGATCTCCATACTCTCCTCCGTGTACTTCAGCTAGAATTGTCTTAGCCTCTTCCTTGGTCACACATCGGAGTAATGGCATTGAGAATCCCTGCCTGTACAATCGGCCATCTTGAATTATATATCTAGAGGCTTTTCTTAGCAACTTCTGTCGTTCTTTTGAATTTTCTGGTAGAGAACCGTTGAGCAGATATTCCATTATCGGAGTCATCCATGATTCTTGCTCTTGAGGAACAGTCATGACCCAATCAATCTCCATTCATCAATACATGGGGCTGACAGGACTTCCATAGGAACTAATCCCAATAATTGAGCTTCACCGGTGCTTGCGTACTTTGCGAGAGAATCTGCCTTCATGTTCTCTTCCCGGGGTATATGACTTATCGTATAATGATAGAAATCAGTGAGAAGTTCCCAGGTTCTTGACAAGTAAGCAGGAAGATTTTCTCCTTTAGTTTGAAAGTCTTTCTTGACTTGGCATACAATAAGTTGTGAATCACTGAAGATCTGCAACACTTTGACATTCGGTTGTTTAGCAATCTTCAAGCCGGCAATAAGAGCTTCATATTCTGCTTCATTGTTTGTCGAAGGGAATTCCAATCTCAATGCATAGCACAATGACCGCCCTTCAGTGGTTTCAAGCACAACCCCAGCTCCGGAACAGTAATCGTTTCTTGCACCATCAACATATAATTTCCATCGAATTAGGGTATTATCAGTCACCTCTTCCTCACTGTCACCTTTGTCTGTACATTCAGCGATGAAATCTGCTAAACCTTGTCCATTGATTGCTCTCCGGGAATGATAAGTGATGTCGTATTGGCTGAGTTCAATATTCCACTTCAGACGGCGACCCGAAGTCTCAAGGCAAAACAGGACTTGCTTCAGAGGTTGATCAGTGAGGACTTTGATAGGATGAGCTTGGAAATATGGCCTCAATTTTCTTGATGCGATCAGTAGACAATAAGCAAGCTTTTCCATCTTTGAATAATTCATCTCTGCCCAGTGAATCTTTTGTTGATATAATAAACCGTGCGTTGGATTTTTGCGTTTTCCCATACCAATGCTGCACTGAGAGCATGAGATGAGATTGCCAAATATAAGAAGAGATCTTCACCATCATCGGGCTTAGAAAGTATTGGAGGCGTTTCCATATGACAAATCAACTCATCGAAAGCTTTCTGGCATTCAGGAGTCCAGTCAAAAAATTTCCTTCCTTTCTTCAGAGCATCAAAGAATGGAATGCATTTATCAGTAGCTTCGGAAATGAATCGACTCAAGGCAGCGACTTTTCTATTAAGACTTTGCAATTCCTTCTTTGTTCTAGGAGCTTTGACTTCTCTTAAGGCAGCAATTTGAGCAGGATTGGCTTCATTGCCCCTAGCACTCACAACGAAACCCAAGAACTTTCCGGACTCCACCCCAAAGGAACATTTCAAAGGATTAAGTTTCATTCCGTACTTTTGGAGGATAGCAAACATTTCTGTCAAGTGATCCATATGGTCTACCGCCTTCTTTGATTTTACTAGCATATCGTCAACATAGACTTCCATAGTTTTGCCAATCTGTGGCTTGAACATAGCATTGACCAGTCTTTGGTAAGTTGCCCCAGCATTCTTAAGTCCCAAGGGCATGACTCTATAGCAGTAGAGACCAACATCGGTAATGAAGCCCGTGTCCTCTTGATCCAGCTCATGCATCATGATCTGGTTGTATCCGGAGTAAGCATCCATGAAAGATAACAATTCATGCCCCGTTGTTCCATCCACCGACTGATCTATCCTGGGTAACAGGAAGCAGTCTTTGGGGAAGGCTTTGTTTAAATCTGAGAATTCGATGCATACTCTCCACTTTCCATTAGCTTTCTTAACCAGTACTGGATTTGAAACCCAATTCGGATAAGTAGACTCCCTGATGAAACCATTCTCCATGAACCGGTCTACCTCTTCTTTCAACGCTGCTGACCTTTCAGGACCCTGGGTTCTTCTTTTTTGTTTTACCGGTGTAAACTTCGGATCAATATTCAGAGTATGTACTGCAATTTCTGGGGATATTCCACACATATCAGCATGAGTCCAAGCGAATACGTCCAAATTTTCTTTCAAAAATGATATCAAGGAATTTTGAACCGTCGTACTAAGTTGCGAACCCACATTCACCACTTTGTTCGGATCTTTCGGGTCAACAGGTACTGGCACCGTTACTTTCACTGGCACCACTATATTCTCCCCTGAACTGGCTTTTCTAGGATCCATTTCTCTTCGTGCCCCGCTATGCTCGCCAGTGCAGGGTCCACCCTGTAATTGCTACAAGGTTGGTTCTTTGATCCGGACTGGGGCTGCCGCATCTTTTCCCATCTCTCTCTTCCTTGCTTTACGCAACTCTATAAGATAACATTCTCGCCCAGCATTTTGATCCCCTTTAATAAAACCAACTCCATTATCCGTGGGAAATTTCATAGTGAGGCACCACGGGGCGAGAATTGCCTTAAAAGCCGCAAGAGTTGGTCGGCCTAGGAAGGCGTTGTGGGCAGAAGATTCATCAACAATTACAAAAGTCTGTTTTCGAACCACTTTTTTCTTCCCCTCTCCAAGCTCGACGAACAATTCAATAGTTCCAATTGGCTGCTTCGGCTCCCAGTAAACCTAAAAATCTTCTGAGATGAAGCTTGAACATCAGCCATCGAAATTTTCATTTGATCGAATGTCTTTCTGAAGAGAACGTTGCAAGAAGCGCCGCAATTTACAAGCACTCTTCTCATAATAGCCGGCCCAATGCCTGCAGAGATGACCAAGGGATCTATGGTTGGGGCTTCAATGCCCATAGAGTCCCTGGCTCTGAACACAATATCATAATTAAAAGTTCTATGATGCTTCAAAGGTGCAGCATCTTCTAGCATAAAAACACTTTCTTCTGCTGGTGCGTATTTCAAGGCACGTGCATATCTTTCCATCTCGCCCCAGCTTCTGCCTGCTGGGTAAGGACCTCCCGTAATCACATTAATAACGGGCCTTTCTGATTCATGCGTAGTAGTCCTCTCACCCGAGCCAGATGGATGAGTAGGAAGTTTCTGACCCTTAGTAGATGATGTTGGGTCATTCCTATTCCTCTTCACAAATTGCTGCAACTTGTTCTCTCTCAGCAATTCTTCAATCAAACTTTTCAGATGGCGACATTCGTTGGTATCATGACCGGGTTGATGATGAAACTGACAAAATCTCCCACTTTGAAGAGCCTTTTTCCCAACTCTCATCTCAGGTGGTTTAGGATATTCCACCACATATTTGGCAGCAAAAAAGATATTCTCCGGGGTGTCGGTTAAAGGAGTGAAATCTAAAGGTTTTAAGAAGCGAGGTTTCTTCACATACTTCTGTTTCTTCCCGCCATTATTCTCCCTTTTCTGACTCCCGGACTCTTTTTTGGTAGGATCAGCAATGTTATTCTTGACCTCTGTCAATGCCACTTTAGCCGGTGCTTAAAGGCTTTCCAAGCGCATGAATTCATCAGCTTCCTTATAGAATTTCTCAAGCGAATTTGGTTCTTTCATCTTCAGCCACTTCCCAAATTCACTTGATTTTTTGATTGCCCTCATCGAGTATGTCAAGACCATCCGTGGCTCTGCATTGTCCACTTCAGTCAAAGCTATGTTGAAGCGGTTCAAGAAAGATCTAATTGATTCCACAGGATTCTGTTCCAGGCAGGACAGTGACATAATATCCTTTGCCTTCGAAGCATACAACCTGAATTGTTCTTTAAACTTCCGAGTTAAATCATAGAACTGGTCTATGGATCGGACAGGTAGCTTTGTGAACCAGAGTAGAGCCACTCCTTCCAAATATAAAGGAAAGTAGGCATTTGATCTCATTAGATGCCCTAGCACCAGTCATGTGCCAATCCTACTTATACAGGAATTGATTAGGGTCGCTTGTTCCCTTATAAGCCGGGATGGTAGGAGGAACAAACTTCCTTGGAAATTCAGCTTTCAAAATCTTTTCAGTGAACGGAGTCTTGCTCAGAGCGAATCCCCATTCTTTTTCATCTTCATCCCCCTGCATGCTCTCTTTCATGATTTGTCGCACCATGCCCGAAAGGTATTCCTCATCATTTAAAGGCTCTGCAGGACAGACTTCAGCCGTTTTCTCGGAAGTTTGTCTGCACAAACGTTCGGAGAGTTGGCTGCGGTCTCAATCCTCCAGCTTGGGGAGGTGTTTCTTTGGCGGGGCTAGCTGCTCTTTGAGGAATATTCCTTTCTTTAGGATTATAAGCATCATCAACATAAAACTTGATTTTTCCACAATAATTCAATTTATATAAATCAAATTTCATTTTAAAATATTATTTAATTGATTAAAAAATTTAAGCGTTTTAAAATAATTTAATTTAACCAATCCAATTTTCTACCCTAGGGCCAAGGGATACGGATATTTATCATTTCAATCCTCAATTCAAACATTTTACAATTGTATATCATTTCACACCGCAATCCCAAAATAAATAAAAATACATAATGAACTTGAAATTTATAATGGTACAAAATACAACATCCATTCAGCCAACATCAACAATCAACATCCATCACAATCATCATCCAAAACAATCAATCAATAATAGTATTGAACTTGTAATCAATAACAGGTATTTAACTGGCAATTTATACTCAATAATTAAATTAAATAACTATTTAATTCAAATAAATTCAAATTAACTGAAATGAGGCTCAAAATAAACCAAACTACTATAAATAAATTTCTAATCACATCATAAATTTAATTTAACAAACATAATGTAACGACTCAGAATTTTGAACAATTTAAATTTGAAAATATTTAATCAATTTTAAATATTTGAATGATGGTTTGAACTGAATTCCAAATTTTCATAATAAATTGGCGATAAAATTCTAAGATTTAATCTATTGAAAGTGAATAAAAATTTGAATCTTCAATTTTTAGCTGATTAAAAATATTTCAAAGGCTTGTGAAATTCGTATTGTTAATACTGGAGATAATAGAAGCTTCAGAATCGAATTTGAAAGTGTTTTGATCAGTTTTGAATTTCTTTAGTTCGAGTTGAATTTAAAAATAGCCTTCTGAGGCACAGTCTCGGAATTCGACGAAACCAGTTCCATTGGGTCCGTAATATTGAATTGTTATCGGATTTCAAATTTCGTATTATTCAGAGTTGTTATGTGAACACACGGTGAGAAAACGCGTTGAAATTAAATCGAATTCAACTTGAATTTAAAATTTAAAATTTGGTCAACATCAACTCTCCTATTCAGCCACCCTATTCCTTGATAAGCAGACCTACCTTGTACGTATGTCATCTTCATTTTAAAATACACGACATTACTTTTCCTCCTCCCAGAAATTTGAATCAAATTCAGAGATTAAAAAAAAATGGCCGAAGCCCCTTCAGATTCAAAGAAAAAAAAAAGTATCGAGTTTAAATCAAACAAATTAATGGCAGAGGCCTATTTCCTCCTTCGATTTCAAACCGAAAGCCCCTCTTGAGGCACAAATAAAAAAAAAAGAAAATCAAAGGTGACCGCGACATTAAAATCGAAAGGCATGGGGCGTTCGCGTGCGGCTCGAGTGGGGTATCGCGAAGGTCGCAAGCAGGGGAGGAAGAGGCGGCGCACTCGGTGGCGAAGTGAATCGCGTACGCATGTTCGGGGTTCGTCGGCGATTATGGGTGGCGTTAGGCAGAGCTTCACGAGTGGGCGACGACTTGGAGCTCGCGAGCAAGGAGATGGCGCGGCGCGCGTTGAAAGGGGCGATCGAATTTGGAGCAAAGTTCTTGGCCGTGGGGTTCTGTGCAGCGCTCGATCGAAGTGGGAAAGTCGCGTGCGATGGTGCTCGCGTCTAGTTCGCAGCTGTGAGGTATTCGATAATTTTTATTTAATTAAATTTATATATATATATAAATATGTATGCATTTGTAAGTTAGGAAGCAGTAAAGAGAAAAAAAATTTAGTATAACTCTATATATACACACATTTAAAACCTTACTGCTTAGTTTAAATAAGATTTTTTTTTCCTTTTCTGGGAATGTAGTAGTCAGTATGCATATATATAAATAAACAGAAAATAATACATATAGATGAGATTTTTGGAGATAAGAGTTTTATTAAAATTTGGATTTTTGAGTACTTCTACCTTTAGATATATATACAGTTTAAAGGAAGTATATATGAAAGACAAATATGGAAAATAAAAATGGGAGTTTTTAAGTATTTAATAAACTTATATAATTATTTTTAATTACTAAATATAATCTATAAAAGAAAAATATTTTGTTAAAAGAAGAAATTAATTATTCGATTAGTTCGAATTATTATGTTAAGAATAAATTATTAGTTTAAACCCAAATCGTTAGCCAAATTAAATAAATCTATTAAATTGAAATTTATTATTCGATTTATTTCAAATATTAATAAATTGTGTAAATATTTATACAAGGTATAAATTAAGGAAATCGAGTCAAGATGGAAATGGATGGCAAATAGATAGCTAAGGTGAGAACTTCTCACTCAAAAGGGTTATTTAAATTTTAAATAGTTATATTTAAAATTTGTCGATTGATTGATTGTTTGCTTGATTGTGATATTAGATATAGTAGGATATATCTATATATAGCAATATATATATATATATTGGCATATGTATATATTGCAGTTGATTGATTTCCCGCATTGTATAGCGGATGAGACCCTATTGCGCCGTTATTAAGCGAATGATATTTTATAAATCCCATATACCGCGATATTCCACCTCGAAGTGGAATTGGTATTGTGCTAACATCTGTGGATGCAGGGAAACAGGTTGGAGGGATCCAACTGGATTCCTCACAAATATTTATTTGCTTGTAAATATTGTGATGATTGTTGATTTTCATATCGATATATGATATTTGTTGCTGTGATTGACTATTGAATGATGTTGCATCATCGGATCCATTTTTAAAGTTAAAAATAACGATTTTGAATTGAAAAGGATTTTGAAGTGATTTTTCAAAGTATATGTTTTTATTTAAAATTTGGAATGTATTCATTTTAAAATAAATTCAAATTTCAATTTTTAAAGTTATAGAATTCAGGATTTTTGGAAAATATAACCAAAATGTTATTTTTGAGATAAGTAGTTAATAAATTTATGAAATGGCTTAAATTTAGATTTTTGAATTATTATTATAAACGGTTTATATAAAAGAAAAATTTTTGATATTTATGATATTGGAATTATAAAACGAGTGTTATAAGTATTATAAAATGAATAGATGTTGTAAAATAAAGGATTTATAAGTAATTAACTTATAAACTGGATTTTGGCATTTAAATAGGATATTAATAGAAATTTTTAATAAAGGAGATTTTATAAGTTGAAGTTGTCCTAAAATATAAACAGAATCTTATAAGTAACAAGATTTATAATTTGCGAAGTTATAAAATAAGATTTGAAATTTGGGAAGCTTAAAAAGAACGATTTGGTAAATGAATGAATGAATTATAAGTAATCAACTTATAATATGAACTTTTGGTATGAAATTGAGTTATATAATTTGAATTGGATTGATAAAGGAAATTTATAAATCGAAGTTTATAAAAAGGAATAGAATTTATAAACATTGTTTATAAATTCGTAATCAATTGAATTTGATCAGTTGAATATAAAAGTTTATTAAAGGAGTTATATTCACGATTTTGAACAAGTGAATATATTAGTAATAAAAATGGATATATTTTGGGAAAGGAATGTTTTAAATGGAATTTAAAACGATTAAAGGTGTTTTAAAATGCATTAAGTATCGAATACATAGATTTCAACATTTATTGTTGAAATAGACGTTTTCGAGAAATAAAAGGGAATGGAAACATAGATTTCAACATTTATTGTTGAAATAGACGTTTTCGAGAAAATAAGGAAATGGTGGACTATAACACTGTTGTTATAGTAAATGATTTCCGAAAGGAAATATTTTATATAGTATTGGGATTTATATATCTAGTTAATTTCGAAATCCTATACTAGTGATTTTGGGTTGTCGTAACGATGTTTTACGCAACATTCGTTTTGACCCAAATAAATGTGAATAAAAGAACGTTTTGCTTAAAGAATGAAATATATACTTAACTATGGGTTAAGTATATTGAATATTTTCAAATTGTTGAAAATAAATAAGATTTTGTGAATTACTTATTAAATAAGTATGGAAATGCTTTTCCAATATGAAATGGAATGTTTTTAAGAATTTATCTTTTTGAAGATAAATTGGAATTGAATATTTGAAATCTATTGAAAACTGTAGATCAGTAGATATTTTGAAATATAAATGCACTATGGAATTTATAAATGGAAAGGGAAAATTGGTTTTAAAATAAACGTTGTTTATTTTTGAAGTGTGGAAATTTTATATCATGTAAAGATAGTTTTGGGAAAATAAATAATTTGGAAAATTATTTGGAATCTGATGATGTTGCTCATCTTTATTGATAGTTAAATAACCGACTATCAATATTTACCTTTAAATAGGTATTTGTTGCGATTGCTTGAAGTGTATGCCACACTTATTTTTAAAATAAGCGCTCACTATTCGGGTTAACCGGGAAAGGACCATGGGGTCGTGTAACCCATTCCGAATAGTGATACGTCGTTATGAATTGCATTTGAAGACTGGTGTTGAAGACCGGATATTTGTGAAAACGGATGGATTACCGTCGAGTTACTCTGCATCGGATGATCTCCGATACAGAGGTTTATCACCCTTAGTGACGGGAAGTCCGGAAGTGATTAGTGAATATCCGAATTGCAAGGGCTTCTTTGGAAGTGCCTTCGGTTCCGTTCGATCCCGGAACGGACTTGTATGGATTGTATGTCTGACGTTACAATTTGAGATGTAAAGCTGGTTTCTATCAAATATATTTCTGTTGGTGGCGGAGAATTTATTCTCTTAGCTTAACACCCTTCTCTGAGACGTACGAGCTAAGAGGTTATATAGTTGATGGTCACTAGTGATACATTCCCAAATTGGTAACGTGGCATGCTGAGTGTTGCTGTGAAATGATCGTTGAATGATCATTTGTGATAGGATCATTTGTTTGATCGTTTATCTTGATGATCATTGCTTTGATCATTTGTTGACCTAAAGCACTGCTTTTGTAAAGCGTGGCTTTGTGGACGAGACTTCATCGAGCCTCACACCCCGGAAATGGTCAAAACAGGAAAGATGCGGCAAGGTTATTAGGGGGTAGCGTCCCTTTAGTGTATGTCATTCCTTCTGGATAGAGGTGGTATCATGGTATGGAGCCCAGATACTTAACCTATGTGGTTACTGCAAATTTATTACTTTGTGGTTGTTGGAAATCGAGGATCCTCGGATATAGATCGGTTACGATCGGGGAATGACATATTCGTGTCAGTTGTTACCCAGTTAGGGGTAACCCGGCCTTGTGTTGGCAGAGATCCGGTTAGGTTCTCGGGACGTCATTCCAGAGGCGTTTCCATGTGGCAATGGGAAGTTCCTTGGCCTGACCATTTGTTGGAAATCCAAAGAAACAATACGAGCCTTTACGGTTTTAGTTGTAGGACCTATCATTCACTTATGGTGGCGCCCCACTGTTTGGATGGTAGCTATAGTAGGCATAAGTGCGAAATGCCTATGTTGGCTAAGATTTATATTCTACTTTCGAAAATGTTTTCTACACTATGCACTAATAATAATATCAAAAATGATTTGATTTTGCGTAGTAAGCATCTTTGACTATCATAAGAAGAAACCTCCTCCAAGTCTGCGTTTGCATTGTGTGTGTGGCGGGAGACCTTATGGTAGTTTCATTTTCAAAAAGCATTGCGAATTTCCTTTTAAAATTTCTCCTATTCTTTGTTTAAAAGATAAATAACTGTTTTTAGTTCTCACACCAGTCACATGACTGACCTGGAGTTTATTGTTCCCTTCCTAAACTCTGGGTGCCTACCAATTTCTACACGGGCAGTCTAGAGTTAGGTTATCAGGTCATTCTGGATTCAGGTGTTGCTACAGATATCTGGAGGCGAGCTGGATGGCGTAGCATATTATTTATTGTATATAGTATTTCTTTTCCGCTGTTTGTTGTTGTAAACTCTGTTAATATGATGAATGTAATATGATGTGATGTAATGTATAAAATATACAGTTCTTTATCTTAATGAATATTCATTTATCTATTATATGTTGTTCCGCTGCGATTGTGAGATTCTGATATTGTTCTGTTGTTGTTCTTTTCTTTCTTCTTCTCTCTTTTTCTCCCTCTTCTCCTACATCTTTCTTCTTTCTTCAACCCTAAGAATTCGTTTTTCCGTTCATCTTGAGTTAATCACTGAAGATTAGTGTCTATTCAAGGAGTACGGATTAGCGGGTTTTTACAAGTGGTATCAGAGCATATGATTAATAGGATAATTAGTTGAGGGTTAACGAAATTAATTATAAATAATTAATTAAGATGGTAATTAAAGGATTATTTGATGTGATTGGTTTGAGGATAACTAATTTGTGTAATTAATTAAGGGCTAATAAATTAAGATAATTAAAGGAATTTATCAAGGATGATTAATTTAGATAATAATTAAAGGATGATTAATTTAGATAATAATTAAAGGATGATTAATTTGTGGTAATTAATTAATGATTAAGTAAGCAGGATTTAAAAGGGGGATTGGAGTAATTAATTTAATTTATTTTAATCAGTTAGAAGTGGTATGACTAATTAATCTTGCTTATGGATGATTGGTTAATATCTCTGATATGAAATGTTTTGCGATATGATATGATTGAGTTGAACAATGATAATGTGAATACCTATCGAGATATATTGCTGTGTAAAGTGACATCCTGTATTTAAAGTTTGAATTGTATTCCATTTGAATATTTTGGGTTAAGATGACATGGGACTCGAAGAGACCGAGGTCGGGTATTAGTACATATTCGAACCACTTCAATTTAAAATCTTCTATAATTCTTTATAGATTTGATATGTATAATCAATAGGCTGGAATGAAATAATTTGAGTGAACTGGGCCATTGAAACTACGTAAGGGGACTTAGGGGTTGATTTGTGAAATAAGTGTTGACTATAACAAGTTAAGAACATGTACTGAAGTACGAGTTACCAATGTTTTTTAAATAGTTTTATGCCTCGTATTTCTTGTTAGAAGGGCTTACTCATGTTGGTTTCTAGCCTGACCCGGGTATTACTTTGATGTAATGCTCGGGTCAGATCGAGTATTATAGATTTTCAGGTAAGGACATTTTGGAGGTCAGGAGGCGAGCTGGATGGCAGGAATGTATTAAGTGTTTTCCACCGTAATATATTGTTATTTATCTGGGATAAGTTATTATAACTGTCCAGTGATTGTGAAATGTTGTAACTCTGATGTATTAATGTGAATTAACTGATACAGTTTTTCGTTATATAACTGTTATTTTATTTGATATTATATCTTGATCCGCTGCGAATGTGTGATTTTGTGTTTCATTTCTGTTTCTTCTTCTATCTCTTTTCTTCTTTTCCTAACTATCTGGAATTTTCAGAATCGAAATTACGGTTTTAGAATGAAAATTCTGTGTCAAGGATGGATTTTAGAATGAATGGGGAAGTTCCAAATGTGATGGCTCGGATTTTTTAACGTCGGATAATTGGGTAATTAACCGTATTAAATCATTAGAAATACTAATTTATAAGTCAAACAAATAAAATTTTGATAATTAGAAAATATTAGGATATATATGTTGATTTAAACTATAATAAATGTTGAGTTATAAAATCTCTGAAGATGATAAATTTTATAGTCAATAACTAAATAATATATTTCACCATTTAAATTCAAGATAAATTATCCATAAATATAAGAATAGATACATAAAAGCTTTGTAGTATATATAAGCATATAATGTGTATATGCCTATATGAAATAATATACCTGAAAATGTGTGTGTGTGTGTGCGCGCATGTGATTAAGAATATACAAGCTTATAATGTTTGATAATATATGTAAGTATATAAATATGTATATGTGTATAAAGCTCTACCTTATTAACATTCAATATAAATATATATAGAGATAAGTATAAATTAAATGATGATGCTTAAGCTAGAAAAAAATGTAAACATATGTTTTAATAGGAATAAAATTATATAAGTAACTTGTAACGACCCAATTTTTCGATGCCCGAAAGTCGACATCAATATGTCCACTATATCGAATGTCGAATAGTCGAATGCCGGAAAACCGAACCGTTAGGGTTTAAAGAAGAAGAGGTAGAAGAAGATGAACAGAAACAATAACAGAATCTCAAATTTCGCAGCGGAACAAATATAATAGATAAATAAATATCTTTAAACAGAATCACTATATCAGTTATTACATTACATCACAATGCACTATCGGAGTGTACAACAACAAACAATGGAAAGAATTATTACATATATAAGTGATACGCCTCGCTATCCTGCTCCAACTCCTGATTTCCACAGTATCTTCTTGACTCTGCCCCCGAATAACTGCTAACCTGACTCTAAGCTGCCTGTGTGGAAAATTATGGACACCCAGAGTTTAGAAAGGGAACAATAAACTCCATGTCAGTCATTAGACTGGTGTGAGATCTTAAAAAAAACAGTTATTTTCTCAAAGAAAATAAAAAGAAATCCGCTATGATTGTGGAAAATGAAACTACCATAAGGCCTCCCGCCACACATACAATGCAAACGCAGAATTGGAGGAGATTTCTCCTTATGATAGTCAAACATGCTTAATACGCAAAATCTTTTCGATGTTATTATTAGTGCATAGCGCAGAAAACATTTTGAAAGTATAATATTAATCTTAGCCAGCATACAATAATTATCGTATGCCTACTACAGCTACCATGTTCAATAGCAGGTTCCCGCCACATTCCATGGCAGGTTATACAACTAAAACCGTACAGGGCGCGTATTGTTTCTTTGGATTTTCAACAAATGATCAGGCTAAGGAACTTCCTACTGCCCACATGGGTACGCCTCTGGAGGAACGTCCCGAGAACTTAACCAGCTCTATGCCAACACAAGGCCGGGTTACCTCTGTAACTAGGTAACTACTACACGAGTATGCCATCCCCTGGTCTTTTGGGACCTTTATCCGAGGATCCTCTACACCAACAACCACAAAGAAAAGTAATTTGCAGTAACCACAAAGGTTAAACATCTAGGCTCCATACCTGACACCACCCTTTTCCAGAAGGAAATGTTAAAGGGCGCGAGCCTCATAACCTTGCCGCATCTTTCCTGTTTTGACCATTTCCGAAGTGTGAGGTCCGACGAGGTCTCGTATACAAAGCTACACTTTTCACAAAGTCATGCTTTGATCAACAAATGATCAGCAGCACTTCGTATGCCACATTACCAGTTTGGGAATATATCACTAGTAACCATCAACTACATAACCTCTGAGCTCGTACATATCAGAGAAGGGTGTTAAGCTAAGAGAATAAATTATCCGCCACCAATAGAAATGTATTTGATAAAAACTAGCTTTACATCTCAAAGTGTAATGTCAGATACACATCTGTACAAGTTCGTTCCGGGATCGGACGGAACCGAAGGCACTTCAAAGAAGACCTTGCAAATCCGGATATTCACTAATCACGTCCGGAATTCCCATCACAAAGGGTGATAGAATCTCTATACCGAAGCAACCTGGTGCAGAGACAATCAACAGGTAATCCTTTCACTTCCGAAAATACCTGGTCTTCAACACCGTCTTTAAATGCAACCACATTTCGTCGTATCGTTATTCGGAATGTGTTTTATGACACAAGGTCCTCTCCCGGCTAATCCGAATAACGACTGCTTATATTTTAAAAAATAAGTGTTTATTCAGATTCCAAACAAATCACGACAAATTCCACATTGATCTTTTAAATAAAAGATCCCTCACAATTACAATGGTTCGATGTGGTTTTCGGATATCCACTTGGAATCCGACCCCCGGTCGCATCGAAATTCAAATGCCATTTGAAAGGCAAATATTGATAGTTGGTTATTTAACTATCAATAAATATCCACTACAATCACTAAGATCTAAATAATTTTCCAGTTGTTATTTTCAAAATATTTTCGCAAGATATATATTTTTAACGCTTCAATCATTTGAAAACAAATTTAAAATTACTTTTCACTCGCGGAATAAGATTCCCGATATTATTTATTTCCACTGAAAGTCTACCGAGTTCAAATACTTTAAGATACTTTAAATCACTTATTCAAAATATATATTTGGAAACATTTAGATAAAATTATTTTAAAACATTTATTTAAACATTAGTTATGGAAATATTGTATAAATATCTCATATAAATTCCAAGTCCAAACTATCTTTACAATAAAATTAGTAGATATGGTATAGTTATTTTAAATACCCATTTTCTAAATCAAATATCAATTTAATCTTTAAGTGAATACTTCTATAATTAATTAAATAAATTCTTACTTTAAAGACTTTCAAATAACTTAAGAAAATAATTTCTCTGAAATATTCTTCCAAATCAATTTCTAGAACTTTTAATTTATACTTCAAAAGCTACTTTAAATATATTCGGCTTTCTAGGGAAGAATTCTCTTTCCATTCATATCAATTGATAAATCTTCTCAATTTATTTTAATTTACATTCCAAATCTGTAAATTCCTTTCACATCTTTAAAATATAAAACAATATTTATTTTTAAAAACAAATTTTCCTTTCTTTTATAAAATTCCCATTGTGAATTTAGATTTCTAAATATCCATTAATATACGATTTTTCAAATCGGTTTCTAAATATTCATCTCCGGTAGAATTAAATTCTGAATTGATTTCCAAATTTATTTACAAATACCAAATCAATTTCCAAAATTTATTTCTAAATTTATTTCAACACTAAATTTATTATATTTTGAAACAAATTCCTTCTTTCAAATTTATTCAATTTTCTAAAATTAATTTACTACAAATTTCTACTAAATTTCAAAAATCCAATTTCATCTGTTTCTGGTATCCTACGATACCAAAAATATATTCGGCTAAATTATAGCCTTCAACAGTTTCAATCACAAATAATCACAGACAAATTTTAAATAATTAGCACACAATATTGAAACTAATTTATATATTTGAGGAATCCAGTTGGATCCCTTCAACATGTTTCCTTACATCCACAGACGTTAACACAACAATTAAATACCAATTCCACTTCGAGGTGGAATATCGCGGTATATGGGATTTATAAAATATCATCCACTATTATGTGACGCAATAGGATCTCATCCGCTATATAATGCGTGAAATCAACAACTCCAAATTCATATATAATACCAATTCCACTTCGAGATGGAATATCGCGGTATATGGGTTTAATATAATAACCTCCGCTATTATGCGGCACAATATGGTCTAACTAATATAAATGATAACAAATTAATCATCCTAGCACACAGTCAATCAATTTTAAATTTAACTATCACAATTCAACCATCAATCAATAACTAAAATTTTCAATTATTAAAATTTTGAGTGAGAAGATCTCACCTTTGCCCTTTTATTTGCAATCCATTCCAATATTGCCTTGGTTTCTCGATTTTTGACCTTGAATAAACATATTATAATTTTATTAATATTCGAACAAACCGGAAAACTAATTATATTTTAATAGTTTTGATTTGTAGCTAATGATTTAAAAAAATTTAAATAAATAATCAGTCTAAACTAAATTCCATCACTAAATAATTTCCCTTAGTAACTAAAATAATTTACATAAGTTGCTTGAATGAGTTAATCACTCTAATGCATATGTATTATGTTTAGAAGGGTAGACATATATGTGTATTGATTCCACGAAATAGATTATAGATTTCAAAAAAAATCCAACTTTTATAAATTCTTTGAACATTTCTAAAATCCCTGTATATTAGTTATTTTTATAATATTATTATTATTATTATTATTATTATTATATCTGATCTATGTATATTTACAGTTATATGTTAAATATGCACGTGTATTTAGGTATATTCTTATTTTTTATATTAAAATTCCTATATTAGTTATATATATATTTTTTCACAACCTGATCTATATATATATTTTAAGTAAATCAAAACAGAATCTGCTGAAATTGTTTTATCTGCATCCTATAAGATGTAAATAAAAATTATAAAAAAGAAGATACCTCATGGCTAGCCCAGACCCAATACACCTCCCCTACACCGCCATCACCAACTGCACGCACCATCCACCCAAGGACGGAGGAGCTTTTGCCTCGAAGGCGACTTCGAGCTCGCATGACATCCAACGAAAATGAGCAAGCAACCCAAATCGATGACAATGCTAATCGCCTACGATCGAACTTGCTTCAACATTACATCGCAACCCACAAAGCGAACGCCGCCATCGCCCGCCACGCCATCGAGCCCGTACTCGACTTCCCCCTTTGCGTGCGCGAACGCGAACATGCGCTTCACCAAATCGTCATCTCTAATTCGAAATCTAAGGCTTTGGGAGGAGAACGCACATCAGCAGCTTGAGGTCTTGAACGACCAGCCATTCGATCGAATAACTTTCGAAGTGAAAGAAAATAAGAGGAACTGGAAATAGGAATTATTGGATTCGAACAGAGGAAGAGGGGATTTATTTTTCTTTATTTTATTCCTTAACTTTAATCTGAACATGAAAAAGAAGATGTTCGTGATTTTTAAAGAGGAGAAACAGCGTGTATGAGAAGGAAGGAAATTGCGTGTAATCTTGGTCTAGCGTGTTTGGATAAACAAAAGCACAGTGATTTGATAAACGATAGAATAACAACTGATGGGAGGTATTGGCCAGTCAACAAAGTATATTTTGCACATAAATTTAAATCGTTTTG